>OY756210.1:88014297-88648664 GCA_963576795.1 Metopia argyrocephala
GAATGGACTATCACGTGTCATACTCAGTTTGTTGAGATATAGTTTTTTGTCCATACAATCCATTCAAAGGAAGATTACTAAGGCATTTCACTCAAACACATTTTGCCCATTATAGCCCACTGTGTGAGTTGTGCCAAAAATTGGAAAGTGGTGGAAGATAGCGGACCTAATGGACTATCACATGTCATACTCAGTTTGTTCATATATAGTCTTTTGGTCCATACAATCCATTCAAAGGAAAATTATTAAGTCATTTCACTCAAACACATTTTGCCCATTATAGCCCACTGTGTGAGTTGTGCCAAAAATCGGAAAGTGATTTAAGATAGCGGATCTAATGGACTATCACGTGTCTTACTCAGTTTGTTCAGATATAGTTTTTGGTCCATACAATCCATTCAAAGGAAGATTACCAAGGCATTTCACTCAAACACATTTTGCCCATTATAGCCCACTGTGTGAGTTGTGCCAAAAATCGGAAAGTGATTTAAGATAGCGGACCTAATGGACTATCACGTGTCATACTTAGTTTGTTCAAAAATAGTTTTTGGTCCATACAATCCATTCAAAGGAAGATTACTAAGGCATTTCACTCAAACACATTTTGCCCATTATAGTCCACTGTGTGAGTTGTGCCAAAAATCGGAAAGTGATTTAAGATAGCGGACCTAATGGACTATCACGTGTCATACTTAGTTTGTTTAGAAATAGTTTTTGGTCCATACAATCTATTCAAAGGGAGATTACTAAGGCATTTCACTCAAACAAATTTTGCCCATTATAGCCCACTGTGCGAGTTGTGCCAAAAATTGGAAAGTGGTAGAAGATAGCGGACCGAATGGACTATCACGTGTCATACTTAGTTTGTTCAAAAATAGTTTTTGGTCCATACAATCCATTCAAAGGAAGATTACTAAGGCATTTCACTCAAACACATTTTGCCCATTATAGCCCACTGTGTGAGTTGTGCCAAAAATCGGAAAGTGATTTAAGATAGCGGACCTAATGGACTATCACGTGTCATACTCAGTTTGTTCAGAAATAGTTTTTCGTCCATACAATCCATTCAAAGGAAGATTACTAAGGCATTTCACTCAAACACATTTTGCCCATTATAGCCCACTGTGTGAGTTGTGCCAAAAATCGGAAAGTGATTTAAGATAGCGGACCTAATGGACTATCACGTGTCATACTCAGTTTGTTCAGAAATAGTTTTTCGTCCATACAATCCATTCAAAGGAAGATTACTAAGGCATTTCACTCAAACACATTTTGCCCATTATAGCCCACTGTGTGAGTTGTGCCAAAAATTGGAAAGTGGTGGAAGATAGCGGACCGAATGGACTATCACGTGTCATACTCAGTTTGTTGAGATATAGTCTTTTGTCCATACAATCCATTCAAAGGAAGATTACTAAGGCATTTC
Source organism: Metopia argyrocephala (assembly GCA_963576795.1). Lineage (NCBI taxonomy): Eukaryota > Metazoa > Arthropoda > Insecta > Diptera > Sarcophagidae > Metopia > Metopia argyrocephala. Next base: position 88,015,724 of record OY756210.1, read on the forward strand.
ACTCAAACAAATTTTGCCCATTATAGCCCACTGTGCGAGTTGTGCCAAAAATTGGAAAGTGGTAGAAGATAGCGGACCGAATGGACTATCACGTGTCATACTTAGTTTGTTCAAAAATAGTTTTTGGTCCATACAATCCATTCAAAGGAAGATTACTAAGGCATTTCACTCAAACACATTTTGCCCATTATAGCCCACTGTGTGAGTTGTGCCAAAAATCGGAAAGTGATTTAAGATAGCGGACCTAATGGACTATCACGTGTCATACTCAGTTTGTTCAGAAATAGTTTTTCGTCCATACAATCCATTCAAAGGAAGATTACTAAGGCATTTCACTCAAACACATTTTGCCCATTATAGTCCACTGTGTGAGTTGTGCCAAAAATCGGAAAGTGATTTAAGATAGCGGACCTAATGGACTATCACGTGTCATACTTAGTTTGTTTAGAAATAGTTTTTGGTCCATACAATCTATTCAAAGGGAGATTACTAAGGCATTTCACTCAAACACATTTTTCCCATTATAGTCCACTGTGTGAGTTGTGCCAAAAATCGGAAAAGATTGAAGTTAGCGGATCTAATGGACTATCAAGTGTCATACTCAGTTTAGTCAGAAATAGTTTTTGGTCCATACAATCCATACAAAGGAATATTACTAAGGCATTTCACTCAAACACATTTTGCCCATTATAGTCCACTGTGTGAGTTGCGCCAAAAATCGGAAAGTGATTTAAGATAGCGGACCTAATGAACTATCACGTGTCATACTCAGTTTGTTCAGAAATAGTTTTTGGTCCATACAATCCATTCAAAGGAAGATTACTAAGGCACTTCACTCAAACACATTTTGCCCATTATAGCCCACTGTGTGAGATGTGCCAAAAATCGGAAAATGATAGAAGATAGCGGACCTAATGGACTATCACGTGTTATACTCAGTTTATTCAAAAATAGTTTTTGGTCTATACAATCCATTCAAAGGAAGATTACTAAGCATTTCACTCAAACACATTTTGCCCATTATAGCCCACTGTGTGAGTTGTGCCAAAAGTCGGAAAGTGATGGAAGATAGCGGACCTAATGGACTATCACGTGTTATAATCAGTTTATTCAGAAATAGTTTTTGGTCTATACAATCCATTCAAAGGAAGATTACTAAGGCATTTCACTCAAACACATTTTGCCCATTATAGCCCACTGTGTGAATTGTGCCAAAAGTCGGAAAGTGATGAAAGATAGCGGACCTAATGGACTATCACGTGTTATACTCAGTTTATTCAGAAATAGTTTTTGGTCTATACAATCCATTCAAAGGAAAATTACTAAGGCATTTCACTCAAACACATTTTGCCCATTATAGCCCACTGTGTGAGTTGTGCCAAAAATCGGAAAATGATGAAAGATAGCGGACCTAATGGACTATCACATGTCATACTCAGTTTGTTCAGATATAGTCTTTTGTCCATACAATTCATTCAGAGGAAGATTACTAAGGCATTTCACTCAAACACATTTTGCCCATTATAGCCCACTGTGTGAGTTGTGCCAAAAATCGGAAAATAATGGAAGATAGCGGACCTAATGGACTATCACATGTCATACTCAGCTTGTTCATATATAGTCTTTTGGTCCATACAATCCATTCAAAGGAAAATTATTAAGTCATTTCACTCAAACACATTTTGCCCATTATAGCCCACTGTGTGAGTTGTGCCAAAAATCGGAAAGTGATTTAAGATAGCGGATCTAATGGACTATCACGTGTCTTACTCAGTTTGTTCAGATATAGTTTTTGGTCCATACAATCCATTCAAAGGAAGATTACCAAGGCATTTCACTCAAACACATTTTGCCCATTATAGCCCACTGTGCGAGTTGTGCCAAAAATTGGAAAGTGGTAGAAGATAGCGGACCGAATGGACTATCACGTGTCATACTCAGTTTGTTGAGATATAGTTTTTTGTCCATACAATCCATTCAAAGGAAGATTACTAAGGCATTTCACTCAAACACATTTTGCCCATTATAGCCCACTGTGTGAGTTGTGCCAAAAATTGGAAAGTGGTGGAAGATAGCGGACCTAATGGACTATCACATGTCATACTCAGTTTGTTCATATATAGTCTTTTGGTCCATACAATCCATTCAAAGGAAAATTATTAAGTCATTTCACTCAAACACATTTTGCCCATTATAGCCCACTGTGTGAGTTGTGCCAAAAATCGGAAAGTGATTTAAGATAGCGGATCTAATGGACTATCACGTGTCTTACTCAGTTTGTTCAGATATAGTTTTTGGTCCATACAATCCATTCAAAGGAAGATTACCAAGGCATTTCACTCAAACACATTTTGCCCATTATAGCCCACTGTGTGAGTTGTGCCAAAAATCGGAAAGTGATTTAAGATAGCGGACCTAATGGACTATCACGTGTCATACTTAGTTTGTTCAAAAATAGTTTTTGGTCCATACAATCCATTCAAAGGAAGATTACTAAGGCATTTCACTCAAACACATTTTGCCCATTATAGTCCACTGTGTGAGTTGTGCCAAAAATCGGAAAGTGATTTAAGATAGCGGACCTAATGGACTATCACGTGTCATACTTAGTTTGTTTAGAAATAGTTTTTGGTCCATACAATCTATTCAAAGGGAGATTACTAAGGCATTTCACTCAAACAAATTTTGCCCATTATAGCCCACTGTGCGAGTTGTGCCAAAAATTGGAAAGTGGTAGAAGATAGCGGACCGAATGGACTATCACGTGTCATACTTAGTTTGTTCAAAAATAGTTTTTGGTCCATACAATCCATTCAAAGGAAGATTACTAAGGCATTTCACTCAAACACATTTTGCCCATTATAGCCCACTGTGTGAGTTGTGCCAAAAATCGGAAAGTGATTTAAGATAGCGGACCTAATGGACTATCACGTGTCATACTCAGTTTGTTCAGAAATAGTTTTTCGTCCATACAATCCATTCAAAGGAAGATTACTAAGGCATTTCACTCAAACACATTTTGCCCATTATAGCCCACTGTGTGAGTTGTGCCAAAAATCGGAAAGTGATTTAAGATAGCGGACCTAATGGACTATCACGTGTCATACTCAGTTTGTTCAGAAATAGTTTTTCGTCCATACAATCCATTCAAAGGAAGATTACTAAGGCATTTCACTCAAACACATTTTGCCCATTATAGCCCACTGTGTGAGTTGTGCCAAAAATTGGAAAGTGGTGGAAGATAGCGGACCGAATGGACTATCACGTGTCATACTCAGTTTGTTGAGATATAGTCTTTTGTCCATACAATCCATTCAAAGGAAGATTACTAAGGCATTTCACTCAAACAAATTTTGCCCATTATAGCCCACTGTGCGAGTTGTGCCAAAAATTGGAAAGTGGTAGAAGATAGCGGACCGAATGGACTATCACGTGTCATACTTAGTTTGTTCAAAAATAGTTTTTGGTCCATACAATCCATTCAAAGGAAGATTACTAAGGCATTTCACTCAAACACATTTTGCCCATTATAGCCCACTGTGTGAGTTGTGCCAAAAATCGGAAAGTGATTTAAGATAGCGGACCTAATGGACTATCACGTGTCATACTCAGTTTGTTCAGAAATAGTTTTTCGTCCATACAATCCATTCAAAGGAAGATTACTAAGGCATTTCACTCAAACACATTTTGCCCATTATAGTCCACTGTGTGAGTTGTGCCAAAAATCGGAAAGTGATTTAAGATAGCGGACCTAATGGACTATCACGTGTCATACTTAGTTTGTTTAGAAATAGTTTTTGGTCCATACAATCTATTCAAAGGGAGATTACTAAGGCATTTCACTCAAACACATTTTTCCCATTATAGTCCACTGTGTGAGTTGTGCCAAAAATCGGAAAAGATTGAAGTTAGCGGATCTAATGGACTATCAAGTGTCATACTCAGTTTAGTCAGAAATAGTTTTTGGTCCATACAATCCATACAAAGGAATATTACTAAGGCATTTCACTCAAACACATTTTGCCCATTATAGTCCACTGTGTGAGTTGCGCCAAAAATCGGAAAGTGATTTAAGATAGCGGACCTAATGAACTATCACGTGTCATACTCAGTTTGTTCAGAAATAGTTTTTGGTCCATACAATCCATTCAAAGGAATATTACTAAGGCACTTCACTCAAACACATTTTGCCCATTATAGCCCACTGTGTGAGATGTGCCAAAAATCGGAAAATGATAGAAGATAGCGGACCTAATGGACTATCACGTGTTATACTCAGTTTATTCAAAAATAGTTTTTGGTCTATACAATCCATTCAAAGGAAGATTACTAAGCATTTCACTCAAACACATTTTGCCCATTATAGCCCACTGTGTGAGTTGTGCCAAAAGTCGGAAAGTGATGGAAGATAGCGGACCTAATGGACTATCACGTGTTATAATCAGTTTATTCAGAAATAGTTTTTGGTCTATACAATCCATTCAAAGGAAGATTACTAAGGCATTTCACTCAAACACATTTTGCCCATTATAGCCCACTGTGTGAATTGTGCCAAAAGTCGGAAAGTGATGAAAGATAGCGGACCTAATGGACTATCACGTGTTATACTCAGTTTATTCAGAAATAGTTTTTGGTCTATACAATCCATTCAAAGGAAGATTACTAAGGCATTTCACTCAAACACATTTTGCCCATTATAGCCCACTGTGTGAGTTGTGCCAAAAGTCGGAAAGTGATGGAAGATAGCGGACCTAATGGACTATCACGTGTTATAATCAGTTTATTCAGAAATAGTTTTTGGTCCATACAATCCATTCAAAGGAAGATTACTAAGGCACTTCACTCAAACACATTTTGCCCATTATAGCCCACTGTGTGAATTGTGCCAAAAGTCGGAAAGTGATGAAAGATAGCGGACCTAATGGACTATCACGTGTTATACTCAGTTTATTCAGAAATAGTTTTTGGTCTATACAATCCATTCAAAGGAAGATTACTAAGGCATTTCACTCAAATACATTTTGCCCATTATAGCCCACTGTGTGAGTTGTGCCAAAAGTCGGAAAGTGATGGAAGATAGCGGATCTAATGGACTATCACGTGTCATACTCAGTTTGTTCAAAAATAGTTTTTGGTCCATACAATCCATTCAAAGGGAGATTACTAAGGCATTTCACTCAAACACATTTTGCCCATTATAGCCCACTGTGTGAGTTGTGCCAAAAATCGGAAAGTGATTTAAGATAGCGGACCTAATGGACTATCACGTGTTATACTCAGTTTGTTCAAAAATAGTTTTTGGTCCATACAATCCATTCAAAGGGAGATTACTAAGGCATTTCACTCAAACACATTTTGCCCATTATAGCCCACTGTGTGAATTGTGCCAAAAGTCGGAAAGTGATGAAAGATAGCGGACCTAATGGACTATCACGTGTTATACTCAGTTTATTCAGAAATAGTTTTTGGTCTATACAATCCATTCAAAGGAAGATTACTAAGGCATTTCACTCAAACACATTTTGCCCCTTATAGCCCACTGTGTGAGTTGTGCCAAAAGTCGGAAAGTGATGGAAGATAGCGGATCTAATGGACTATCACGTGTCATACTCAGTTTGTTCAAAAATAGTTTTTGGTCCATACAATCCATTCAAAGGGAGATTACTAAGGCATTTCACTCAAACACATTTTGCCCATTATAGCCCACTGTGTGAGTTGTGCCAAAAATCAGAAAGTGATTTAAGATAGCGGACCTAATGGACTATCACGTGTTATACTCAGTTTATTCAGAAATAGTTTTTTTCCATACAATCCATTCAAAGGAAGATTACTAAGGCATTTCACACAAACACATTTTGCCCATTATAGCCCACTGTGTGAGTTGTGCCAAAAATCGGAAAGTGATTTAATATAGCGGACCTAATGGACTATTACGTGTCATACTCAGTTTGTTCAGAAATAGTTTTTCGTCCATACAATCCATTCAAAGGAAGATTACTAAGGCATTTCACTCAAACACATTTTGCCCATTATAGTCCACTGTGTGAGTTGTGCCAAAAATCAGAAAAGGATGGAAGATAGCGGATCTAATGGACTATCAAGTGTCATACTCAGTTTAGTCAGAAATAGTTTTTGGTCTATACAATCCATACAAAGGAATATTACTAAGGCATTTCACTCAAACACATTTTGCCCATTATAGTCCACTGTGTGAGTTGCGCCAAAAATCGGAAAGTGATTTAAAATAGCGGACCTAATGGACTATCACGTGTCATACTCAGTTTGTTCAGAGATAGTTTTTGGTCCATACAATCCATTCAAAGGAAGATTACTAAGGCATTTCACTCAAACACATTTTGCCCATTATATCCCACTGTGTGAGTTGTGCCAAAAATCGGAAAATGATAGAAGATAGCGGACCTAATGGACTATCACGTGTTATACTCAGTTTATTCAAAAATAGTTTTTGGTCTATACAATCCATTCAAAGGAAAATTACTAAGCATTTCACTCAAACACATTTTGCCCATTACAGCCCACTGTGCGAGTTGTGCCAAAAATGGGAAAGTGATTTAAGATAGCGGACCTTATGGACTAACACGTGTCATACTCTGTTTATTCAGAAATAGTTTTTGGTCCATACAATCCATTCGAAGGAAAATTACTAAGGCATTTCACTCAAACACATTTTGCCCATTATAGTGCACTGTGTGAGTTGTGCCAAAATGGACTATCACGTGTCATACTCAGTTTGTTCAGAAATAGTTTTTGGCCCATACAATCCATTCAAAGGAAGTTTACTAAGGCATTTCACTCAAAAACATTTTGCCCATTATAGCCCACTGTGTGAGTTGTGCCAAAAATCGGAAAATGATGGAAGATAGCGGACCTAATGGACTATCACAGGTCATACTCAGTTTGTTCAGATATAGTCTTTTGTTCCATACAATCCATTCAAAGGAAAACTATTAAGTCATTTCACTCAAACACATTTTGCCCATTATAGCCCACTGTGTGAGTTGTGCCAAAAATTGGAAAGTGGTGGAAGATAGCGGACCGAATGGACTATCACGTGTCGTACTCAGTTTGTTGAGATATAGTCTTTTGTCCATACAATCCATTCAAAGAAAGATTACTAAGGCATTTCACTCAAACACATTTTGCCTATTATAGCCCACTGTGTGAGTTGTGCCAAAAATCGGAAAATAATGGAAGATAGCGGACCTAATGGACTATCACATGTCATACTCAGTTTGTTCATATATAGTCTTTTGGTCCATACAATCCATTCAAAGGAAAATTATTAAGTCATTTCACTCAAACACATTTTGCCCATTATAGCCCACTGTGTGAGTTGTGCCAAAAATCGGAAAATGATGGAAGATAGCGGACCTAATGGACTATCACATGTCATACTCAGTTTGTTCAGAAATAGTCTTTTGTCCATACAATTCATTCAGAGGGAGATTACTAAGGCATTTCACTCAAACACATTTTGCCCATTATAGCCCACTGTGTGAGTTGTGCCAATAATCGGAAAATAATGGAAGATAGCGGACCTAATGGACTATCACATGTCATACTCAGTTTGTTCATATATAGTCTTTTGGTCCATACAATCCATTCAAAGGAAAATTATTAAGTCATTTCACTCAAACACATTTTGCCCATTATAGCCCACTGTGTGAGTTGTGCCAAAAATCGGAAAGTGATTTAAGATAGCGGATCTAATGGACTATCACGTGTCTTACTCAGTTTGTTCAGATATAGTTTTTGGTTCATACAATCCATTCAAAGGAAGATTACCAAGGCATTTCACTCAAACACATTTTGCCCATTATAGCCCACTGTGCGAGTTGTGCCAAAAATTGGAAAGTGGTAGAAGATAGCGGACCGAATGGACTATCACGTGTCATACTCAGTTTGTTGAGATATAGTTTTTTGTCCATACAATCCATTCAAAGAAAGATTACTAAGGCATTTCACTCAAACACATTTTGCCCATTATAGCCCACTGTGTGAGTTGTGCCAAAAATTGGAAAGTGGTGGAAGATAGCGGACCGAATGGACTATCACGTGTCATACTCAGTTTGTTGAGATATAGTCTTTTGTCCATACAATCCATTCAAAGGAAGATTACTAAGGCATTTCACTCAAACAAATTTTGCCCATTATAGCCCACTGTGTGAGTTGTGCCAAAAATCGGAAAATGATGGAAGATAGCGGACCTAATGGACTATCACATGTCATACTCAGTTTGTTCAGATATAGTTTTTGGTCCATACAATCCATTCAAAGGAAGATTACTAAGGCATTTCAATCAAACACATTTTGCCCATTATAGCCCACTGTGTGAGTTGTGCCAAAAATCGGAAAGTGATTTAAGATAGCGGACCTAATGGACTATCACGTGCCATACTCAGTTTTTTCAAAAATAGTTTTTCGTCCATACAATCCATTTAAAGGAAGATTACTAAGGCATTTCACTCAAACACATTTTGCCCATTATAGTCCACTGTGTGAGTTGTGCCAAAAATCGGAAAGTGATTTAAGATAGCGGACCTAATGGACTATCACGTGTCATACTTAGTTTGTTCAAAAATAGTTTTTGGTCCATACAATCCATTCAAAGGAAGATTACTAAGGCATTTCACTCAAACACATTTTGCCCATTATAGCCCACTGTGTGAGTTGTGCCAAAAATCGGAAAGTGATTTAAGATAGCGGACCTAATGGACTATCACGTGTCATACTCAGTTTGTTCAGAAATAGTTTTTCGTCCATACAATCCATTCAAAGGAAGATTACTAAGGCATTTCACTCAAACACATTTTGCCCATTATAGTCCACTGTGTGAGTTGTGCCAAAAATCGGGAAGTGATTTAAGATAGCGGACCTAATGGACTATCACGTGTCATACTTAGTTTGTTCAGAAATAGTTTTTGGTCCATACAATCTATTCAAAGGGAGATTACTAAGGCATTTCACTCAAACACATTTTTCCCATTATAGTCCACTGTGTGAGTTGTGCCAAAAATCGGAAAAGATTGAAGTTAGCGGATCTAATGGACTATCAAGTGTCATACTCAGTTTAGTCAGAAATAGTTTTTGGTCCATACAATCCATACAAAGGAATATTACTAAGGCATTTCACTCAAACACATTTTGCCCATTATAGTCCACTGTGTGAGTTGCGCCAAAAATCGGAAAGTGATTTAAGATAGCGGACCTAATGAACTATCACGTGTCATACTCAGTTTGTTCAGAAATAGTTTTTGGTCCATACAATCCATTCAAAGGAAGATTACTAAGGCATTTCACTCAAACACATTTTGCCCATTATAGCCCACTGTGTGAGTTGTGCCAAAAATCGGAAAATGATGGAAGATAGCGGACCTAATGGACCATCACGTGTTATACTCAGTTTATTCAAAAATAGTTTTTGGTCTATACAATCCATTCAAAGGAAGATTACTAAGCATTTCACTCAAACACATTTTGCCCATTATAGCCCACTGTGTGAGTTGTGCCAAAAGTCGGAAAGTGATGGAAGATAGCGGACCTAATGGACTATCACGTGTTATAATCAGTTTATTCAGAAATAGTTTTTGGTCTATACAATCCATTCAAAGGAAGATTACTAAGGCATTTCACTCAAACACATTTTGCCCATTATAGCCCACTGTGTGAATTGTGCCAAAAGTCGGAAAGTGATGAAAGATAGCGGACCTAATGGACTATCACGTGTTATACTCAGTTTATTCAGAAATAGTTTTTGGTCTATACAATCCATTCAAAGGAAGATTACTAAGGCATTTCACTCAAACACATTTTGCCCATTATAGCCCACTGTGTGAGTTGTGCCAAAAATCGGAAAATGATGGAAGATAGCGGACCTAATGGACTATCACATGTCATACTCAGTTTGTTCAGATATAGTCTTTTGTCCATACAATTCATTCAGAGGAAGATTACTAAGGCATTTCACTCAAACACATTTTGCCCATTATAGCCCACTGTGTGAGTTGTGCCAAAAATCGGAAAATAATGGAAGATAGCGGACCTAATGGACTATCACATGTCATACTCAGTTTGTTCATATATAGTCTTTTGGTCCATACAATCCATTCAAAGGAAAATTATTAAGTCATTTCACTCAAACACATTTTGCCCATTATAGCCCACTGTGTGAGTTGTGCCAAAAATCGGAAAGTGATTTAAGATAGCGGACCTAATGGACTATCACGTGCCATACTCAGTTTTTTCAAAAATAGTTTTTCGTCCATACAATCCATTTAAAGGAAGATTACTAAGGCATTTCACTCAAACACATTTTGCCCATTATAGTCCACTGTGTGAGTTGTGCCAAAAATCGGAAAGTGATTTAAGATAGCGGACCTAATGGACTATCACGTGTCATACTTAGTTTGTTCAAAAATAGTTTTTGGTCCATACAATCCATTCAAAGGAAGATTACTAAGGCATTTCACTCAAACACATTTTGCCCATTATAGCCCACTGTGTGAGTTGTGCCAAAAATCGGAAAGTGATTTAAGATAGCGGACCTAATGGACTATCACGTGTCATACTCAGTTTGTTCAGAAATAGTTTTTCGTCCATACAATCCATTCAAAGGAAGATTACTAAGGCATTTCACTCAAACACATTTTGCCCATTATAGTCCACTGTGTGAGTTGTGCCAAAAATCGGAAAGTGATTTAAGATAGCGGACCTAATGGACTATCACGTGTCATACTTAGTTTGTTTAGAAATAGTTTTTGGTCCATACAATCTATTCAAAGGGAGATTACTAAGGCATTTCACTCAAACACATTTTTCCCATTATAGTCCACTGTGTGAGTTGTGCCAAAAATCGGAAAAGATTGAAGTTAGCGGATCTAATGGACTATCAAGTGTCATACTCAGTTTAGTCAGAAATAGTTTTTGGTCCATACAATCCATACAAAGGAATATTACTAAGGCATTTCACTCAAACACATTTTGCCCATTATAGTCCACTGTGTGAGTTGCGCCAAAAATCGGAAAGTGATGGAAGATAGCGGACCTAATGGACTATCACGTGTTATAATCAGTTTATTCAGAAATAGTTTTTGGTCTATACAATCCATTCAAAGGAAGATTACTAAGGCATTTCACTCAAACACATTTTGCCCATTATAGCCCACTGTGTGAATTGTGCCAAAAGTCGGAAAGTGATGAAAGATAGCGGACCTAATGGACTATCACGTGTTATACTCAGTTTATTCAGAAATAGTTTTTGGTCTATACAATCCATTCAAAGGAAAATTACTAAGGCATTTCACTCAAACACATTTTGCCCATTATAGCCCACTGTGTGAGTTGTGCCAAAAATCGGAAAATGATGAAAGATAGCGGACCTAATGGACTATCACATGTCATACTCAGTTTGTTCAGAAATAGTTTTTGGTCCATACAATCCATTCAAAGGAAGATTACTAAGGCACTTCACTCAAACACATTTTGCCCATTATAGCCCACTGTGTGAGATGTGCCAAAAATCGGAAAATGATAGAAGATAGCGGACCTAATGGACTATCACGTGTTATACTCAGTTTATTCAAAAATAGTTTTTGGTCTATACAATCCATTCAAAGGAAGATTACTAAGCATTTCACTCAAACACATTTTGCCCATTATAGCCCACTGTGTGAGTTGTGCCAAAAGTCGGAAAGTGATTTAAGATAGCGGACCTAATGAACTATCACGTGTCATACTCAGTTTGTTCAGAAATAGTTTTTGGTCTATACAATCCATTCAAAGGAAAATTACTAAGGCATTTCACTCAAACACATTTTGCCCATTATAGTCCACTGTGTGAGTTGTGCCAAAAATCGGAAAGTGATTTAAGATAGCGGACCTAATGAACTATCACGTGTCATACTCAGTTTGTTCAGAAATAGTTTTTGGTCCATACAATCCATTCAAAGGAAGATTACTAAGGCACTTCACTCAAACACATTTTGCCCATTATAGCCCACTGTGTGAGATGTGCCAAAAATCGGAAAATGATAGAAGATAGCGGACCTAATGGACTATCACGTGTTATACTCAGTTTATTCAAAAATAGTTTTTGGTCTATACAATCCATTCAAAGGAAGATTACTAAGCATTTCACTCAAACACATTTTGCCCATTATAGCCCACTGTGTGAGTTGTGCCAAAAGTCGGAAAGTGATGGAAGATAGCGGACCTAATGGACTATCACGTGTTATAATCAGTTTATTCAGAAATAGTTTTTGGTCTATACAATCCATTCAAAGGAAGATTACTAAGGCATTTCACTCAAACACATTTTGCCCATTATAGCCCACTGTGTGAATTGTGCCAAAAGTCGGAAAGTGATGAAAGATAGCGGACCTAATGGACTATCACGTGTTATACTCAGTTTATTCAGAAATAGTTTTTGGTCTATACAATCCATTCAAAGGAAAATTACTAAGGCATTTCACTCAAACACATTTTGCCCATTATAGCCCACTGTGTGAGTTGTGCCAAAAATCGGAAAATGATGAAAGATAGCGGACCTAATGGACTATCACATGTCATACTCAGTTTGTTCAGATATAGTCTTTTGTCCATACAATTCATTCAGAGGAAGATTACTAAGGCATTTCACTCAAACACATTTTGCCCATTATAGCCCACTGTGTGAGTTGTGCCAAAAATCGGAAAATAATGGAAGATAGCGGACCTAATGGACTATCACATGTCATACTCAGCTTGTTCATATATAGTCTTTTGGTCCATACAATCCATTCAAAGGAAAATTATTAAGTCATTTCACTCAAACACATTTTGCCCATTATAGCCCACTGTGTGAGTTGTGCCAAAAATCGGAAAGTGATTTAAGATAGCGGATCTAATGGACTATCACGTGTCTTACTCAGTTTGTTCAGATATAGTTTTTGGTCCATACAATCCATTCAAAGGAAGATTACCAAGGCATTTCACTCAAACACATTTTGCCCATTATAGCCCACTGTGCGAGTTGTGCCAAAAATTGGAAAGTGGTAGAAGATAGCGGACCGAATGGACTATCACGTGTCATACTCAGTTTGTTGAGATATAGTTTTTTGTCCATACAATCCATTCAAAGGAAGATTACTAAGGCATTTCACTCAAACACATTTTGCCCATTATAGCCCACTGTGTGAGTTGTGCCAAAAATTGGAAAGTGGTGGAAGATAGCGGACCTAATGGACTATCACATGTCATACTCAGTTTGTTCATATATAGTCTTTTGGTCCATACAATCCATTCAAAGGAAAATTATTAAGTCATTTCACTCAAACACATTTTGCCCATTATAGCCCACTGTGTGAGTTGTGCCAAAAATCGGAAAGTGATTTAAGATAGCGGATCTAATGGACTATCACGTGTCTTACTCAGTTTGTTCAGATATAGTTTTTGGTCCATACAATCCATTCAAAGGAAGATTACCAAGGCATTTCACTCAAACACATTTTGCCCATTATAGCCCACTGTGTGAGTTGTGCCAAAAATCGGAAAGTGATTTAAGATAGCGGACCTAATGGACTATCACGTGTCATACTTAGTTTGTTCAAAAATAGTTTTTGGTCCATACAATCCATTCAAAGGAAGATTACTAAGGCATTTCACTCAAACACATTTTGCCCATTATAGTCCACTGTGTGAGTTGTGCCAAAAATCGGAAAGTGATTTAAGATAGCGGACCTAATGGACTATCACGTGTCATACTTAGTTTGTTTAGAAATAGTTTTTGGTCCATACAATCTATTCAAAGGGAGATTACTAAGGCATTTCACTCAAACAAATTTTGCCCATTATAGCCCACTGTGCGAGTTGTGCCAAAAATTGGAAAGTGGTAGAAGATAGCGGACCGAATGGACTATCACGTGTCATACTTAGTTTGTTCAAAAATAGTTTTTGGTCCATACAATCCATTCAAAGGAAGATTACTAAGGCATTTCACTCAAACACATTTTGCCCATTATAGCCCACTGTGTGAGTTGTGCCAAAAATCGGAAAGTGATTTAAGATAGCGGACCTAATGGACTATCACGTGTCATACTCAGTTTGTTCAGAAATAGTTTTTCGTCCATACAATCCATTCAAAGGAAGATTACTAAGGCATTTCACTCAAACACATTTTGCCCATTATAGCCCACTGTGTGAGTTGTGCCAAAAATCGGAAAGTGATTTAAGATAGCGGACCTAATGGACTATCACGTGTCATACTCAGTTTGTTCAGAAATAGTTTTTCGTCCATACAATCCATTCAAAGGAAGATTACTAAGGCATTTCACTCAAACACATTTTGCCCATTATAGCCCACTGTGTGAGTTGTGCCAAAAATTGGAAAGTGGTGGAAGATAGCGGACCGAATGGACTATCACGTGTCATACTCAGTTTGTTGAGATATAGTCTTTTGTCCATACAATCCATTCAAAGGAAGATTACTAAGGCATTTCACTCAAACAAATTTTGCCCATTATAGCCCACTGTGCGAGTTGTGCCAAAAATTGGAAAGTGGTAGAAGATAGCGGACCGAATGGACTATCACGTGTCATACTTAGTTTGTTCAAAAATAGTTTTTGGTCCATACAATCCATTCAAAGGAAGATTACTAAGGCATTTCACTCAAACACATTTTGCCCATTATAGCCCACTGTGTGAGTTGTGCCAAAAATCGGAAAGTGATTTAAGATAGCGGACCTAATGGACTATCACGTGTCATACTCAGTTTGTTCAGAAATAGTTTTTCGTCCATACAATCCATTCAAAGGAAGATTACTAAGGCATTTCACTCAAACACATTTTGCCCATTATAGTCCACTGTGTGAGTTGTGCCAAAAATCGGAAAGTGATTTAAGATAGCGGACCTAATGGACTATCACGTGTCATACTTAGTTTGTTTAGAAATAGTTTTTGGTCCATACAATCTATTCAAAGGGAGATTACTAAGGCATTTCACTCAAACACATTTTTCCCATTATAGTCCACTGTGTGAGTTGTGCCAAAAATCGGAAAAGATTGAAGTTAGCGGATCTAATGGACTATCAAGTGTCATACTCAGTTTAGTCAGAAATAGTTTTTGGTCCATACAATCCATACAAAGGAATATTACTAAGGCATTTCACTCAAACACATTTTGCCCATTATAGTCCACTGTGTGAGTTGCGCCAAAAATCGGAAAGTGATTTAAGATAGCGGACCTAATGAACTATCACGTGTCATACTCAGTTTGTTCAGAAATAGTTTTTGGTCCATACAATCCATTCAAAGGAAGATTACTAAGGCACTTCACTCAAACACATTTTGCCCATTATAGCCCACTGTGTGAGATGTGCCAAAAATCGGAAAATGATAGAAGATAGCGGACCTAATGGACTATCACGTGTTATACTCAGTTTATTCAAAAATAGTTTTTGGTCTATACAATCCATTCAAAGGAAGATTACTAAGCATTTCACTCAAACACATTTTGCCCATTATAGCCCACTGTGTGAGTTGTGCCAAAAGTCGGAAAGTGATGGAAGATAGCGGACCTAATGGACTATCACGTGTTATAATCAGTTTATTCAGAAATAGTTTTTGGTCTATACAATCCATTCAAAGGAAGATTACTAAGGCATTTCACTCAAACACATTTTGCCCATTATAGCCCACTGTGTGAATTGTGCCAAAAGTCGGAAAGTGATGAAAGATAGCGGACCTAATGGACTATCACGTGTTATACTCAGTTTATTCAGAAATAGTTTTTGGTCTATACAATCCATTCAAAGGAAGATTACTAAGGCATTTCACTCAAACACATTTTGCCCATTATAGCCCACTGTGTGAGTTGTGCCAAAAATCGGAAAATGATGGAAGATAGCGGACCTAATGGACTATCACATGTCATACTCAGTTTGTTCAGATATAGTCTTTTGTCCATACAATTCATTCAGAGGAAGATTACTAAGGCATTTCACTCAAACACATTTTGCCCATTATAGCCCACTGTGTGAGTTGTGCCAAAAATCGGAAAATAATGGAAGATAGCGGACCTAATGGACTATCACATGTCATACTCAGCTTGTTCATATATAGTCTTTTGGTCCATACAATCCATTCAAAGGAAAATTATTAAGTCATTTCACTCAAACACATTTTGCCCATTATAGCCCACTGTGTGAGTTGTGCCAAAAATCGGAAAGTGATTTAAGATAGCGGATCTAATGGACTATCACGTGTCTTACTCAGTTTGTTCAGATATAGTTTTTGGTCCATACAATCCATTCAAAGGAAGATTACCAAGGCATTTCACTCAAACACATTTTGCCCATTATAGCCCACTGTGCGAGTTGTGCCAAAAATTGGAAAGTGGTAGAAGATAGCGGACCGAATGGACTATCACGTGTCATACTCAGTTTGTTGAGATATAGTTTTTTGTCCATACAATCCATTCAAAGGAAGATTACTAAGGCATTTCACTCAAACACATTTTGCCCATTATAGCCCACTGTGTGAGTTGTGCCAAAAATTGGAAAGTGGTGGAAGATAGCGGACCTAATGGACTATCACATGTCATACTCAGTTTGTTCATATATAGTCTTTTGGTCCATACAATCCATTCAAAGGAAAATTATTAAGTCATTTCACTCAAACACATTTTGCCCATTATAGCCCACTGTGTGAGTTGTGCCAAAAATCGGAAAGTGATTTAAGATAGCGGATCTAATGGACTATCACGTGTCTTACTCAGTTTGTTCAGATATAGTTTTTGGTCCATACAATCCATTCAAAGGAAGATTACCAAGGCATTTCACTCAAACACATTTTGCCCATTATAGCCCACTGTGCGAGTTGTGCCAAAAATTGGAAAGTGGTAGAAGATAGCGGACCGAATGGACTATCACGTGTCATACTCAGTTTGTTGAGATATAGTCTTTTGTCCATACAATCCATTCAAAGGAAGATTACTAAGGCATTTCACTCAAACAAATTTTGCCTATTATAGCCCACTGTGTGAGTTGTGCCAAAAATCGGAAAATGATGGAAGATAGCGGACCTAATGGACTATCACATGTCATACTCAGTTTGTTCAGATATAGTTTTTGGTCCATACAATCCATTCAAAGGAAGATTACTAAGGCATTTCAATCAAACACATTTTGCCCATTATAGCCCACTGTGTGAGTTGTGCCAAAAATCGGAAAGTGATTTAAGATAGCGGACCTAATGGACTATCACGTGCCATACTCAGTTTTTTCAAAAATAGTTTTTCGTCCATACAATCCATTTAAAGGAAGATTACTAAGGCATTTCACTCAAACACATTTTGCCCATTATAGTCCACTGTGTGAGTTGTGCCAAAAATCGGAAAGTGATTTAAGATTGCGGACCTAATGGACTATCACGTGTCATACTTAGTTTGTTCAAAAATAGTTTTTGGTCCATACAATCCATTCAAAGGAAGATTACTAAGACATTTCACTCAAACACATTTTGCCCATTATAGCCCACTGTGTGAGTTGTGCCAAAAATCGGAAAGTGATTTAAGATAGCGGACCTAATGGACTATCACGTGTCATACTCAGTTTGTTCAGAAATAGTTTTTCGTCCATACAATCCATTCAAAGGAAGATTACTAAGGCATTTCACTCAAACACATTTTGCCCATTATAGTCCACTGTGTGAGTTGTGCCAAAAATCGGAAAGTGATTTAAGATAGCGGACCTAATGGACTATCACGTGTCATACTTAGTTTGTTCAGAAATAGTTTTTGGTCCATACAATCTATTCAAAGGGAGATTACTAAGGCATTTCACTCAAACACATTTTTCCCATTATAGTCCACTGTGTGAGTTGTGCCAAAAATCGGAAAAGATTGAAGTTAGCGGATCTAATGGACTATCAAGTGTCATACTCAGTTTAGTCAGAAATAGTTTTTGGTCCATACAATCCATACAAAGGAATATTACTAAGGCATTTCACTCAAACACATTTTGCCCATTATAGTCCACTGTGTGAGTTGTGCCAAAAATCGGAAAGTGATTTAAGATAGCGGACCTAATGGACTATCACGTGTCATACTTAGTTTGTTCAAAAATAGTTTTTGGTCCATACAATCCATTCAAAGGAAGATTACTAAGGCATTTCACTCAAACACATTTTGCCCATTATAGCCCACTGTGTGAGTTGTGCCAAAAATCGGAAAGTGATTTAAGATAGCGGACCTAATGGACTATCACGTGTCATACTCAGTTTGTTCAGAAATAGTTTTTCGTCCATACAATCCATTCAAAGGAAGATTACTAAGGCATTTCACTCAAACACATTTTGCCCATTATAGTCCACTGTGTGAGTTGTGCCAAAAATCGGAAAGTGATTCAGGATAGCGGACAGAATGGACTATCACGTGTCATACTTAGTTTGTTCAGAAATAGTTTTTGGTCCATACAATCTATTCAAAGGGAGATTACTAAGGCATTTCACTCAAACACATTTTTCCCATTATAGTCCACTGTGTGAGTTGTGCCAAAAATCGGAAAAGATTGAAGTTAGCGGATCTAATGGACTATCAAGTGTCATACTCAGTTTAGTCAGAAATAGTTTTTGGTCCATACAATCCATACAAAGGAATATTACTAAGGCATTTCACTCAAACACATTTTGCCCATTATAGTCCACTGTGTGAGTTGCGCCAAAAATCGGAAAGTGATTTAAGATAGCGGACCTAATGAACTATCACGTGTCATACTCAGTTTGTTCAGAAATAGTTTTTGGTCCATACAATCCATTCAAAGGAAGATTACTAAGGCATTTCACTCAAACACATTTTGCCCATTATAGCCCACTGTGTGAGTTGTGCCAAAAATCGGAAAATGATAGAAGATAGCGGACCTAATGGACTATCACGTGTTATACTCAGTTTATTCAAAAATAGTTTTTGGTCTATACAATCCATTCAAAGGAAGATTACTAAGCATTTCACTCAAACACATTTTGCCCATTATAGCCCACTGTGTGAGTTGTGCCAAAAGTCGGAAAGTGATGGAAGATAGCGGACCTAATGGACTATCACGTGTTATAATCAGTTTATTCAGAAATAGTTTTTGGTCTATACAATCCATTCAAAGGAAGATTACTAAGGCATTTCACTCAAACACATTTTGCCCATTATAGCCCACTGTGTGAATTGTGCCAAAAGTCGGAAAGTGATGAAAGATAGCGGACCTAATGGACTATCACGTGTTATACTCAGTTTATTCAGAAATAGTTTTTGGTCTATACAATCCATTCAAAGGAAGATTACTAAGGCATTTCACTCAAACACATTTTGCCCATTATAGCCCACTGTGTGAGTTGTGCCAAAAATCGGAAAATGATGGAAGATAGCGGACCTAATGGACTATCACATGTCATACTCAGTTTGTTCAGATATAGTCTTTTGTCCATACAATTCATTCAGAGGAAGATTACTAAGGCATTTCACTCAAACACATTTTGCCCATTATAGCCCACTGTGTGAGTTGTGCCAAAAATCGGAAAATAATGGAAGATAGCGGACCTAATGGACTATCACATGTCATACTCAGCTTGTTCATATATAGTCTTTTGGTCCATACAATCCATTCAAAGGAAAATTATTAAGTCATTTCACTCAAACACATTTTGCCCATTATAGCCCACTGTGTGAGTTGTGCCAAAAATCGGAAAGTGATTTAAGATAGCGGATCTAATGGACTATCACGTGTCATACTCAGTTTGTTGAGATATAGTTTTTTGTCCATACAATCCATTCAAAGGAAGATTACTAAGGCATTTCACTCAAACACATTTTGCCCATTATAGCCCACTGTGTGAGTTGTGCCAAAAATTGGAAAGTGGTGGAAGATAGCGGACCTAATGGACTATCACATGTCATACTCAGTTTGTTCATATATAGTCTTTTGGTCCATACAATCCATTCAAAGGAAAATTATTAAGTCATTTCACTCAAACACATTTTGCCCATTATAGCCCACTGTGTGAGTTGTGCCAAAAATCGGAAAGTGATTTAAGATAGCGGATCTAATGGACTATCACGTGTCTTACTCAGTTTGTTCAGATATAGTTTTTGGTCCATACAATCCATTCAAAGGAAGATTACCAAGGCATTTCACTCAAACACATTTTGCCCATTATAGCCCACTGTGCGAGTTGTGCCAAAAATTGGAAAGTGGTAGAAGATAGCGGACCGAATGGACTATCACGTGTCATACTCAGTTTGTTGAGATATAGTCTTTTGTCCATACAATCCATTCAAAGGAAGATTACTAAGGCATTTCACTCAAACAAATTTTGCCCATTATAGCCCACTGTGTGAGTTGTGCCAAAAATCGGAAAATGATGGAAGATAGCGGACCTAATGGACTATCACATGTCATACTCAGTTTGTTCAGATATAGTTTTTGGTCCATACAATCCATTCAAAGGAAGATTACTAAGGCATTTCAATCAAACACATTTGGCCCATTATAGCCCACTGTGTGAGTTGTGCCAAAAATCGGAAAGTGATTTAAGATAGCGGACCTAATGGACTATCACGTGCCATACTCAGTTTTTTCAAAAATAGTTTTTCGTCCATACAATCCATTTAAAGGAAGATTACTAAGGCATTTCACTCAAACACATTTTGCCCATTATAGTCCACTGTGTGAGTTGTGCCAAAAATCGGAAAGTGATTTAAGATAGCGGACCTAATGGACTATCACGTGTCATACTTAGTTTGTTCAAAAATAGTTTTTGGTCCATACAATCCATTCAAAGGAAGATTACTAAGACATTTCACTCAAACACATTTTGCCCATTATAGCCCACTGTGTGAGTTGTGCCAAAAATCGGAAAGTGATTTAAGATAGCGGACCTAATGGACTATCACGTGTCATACTCAGTTTGTTCAGAAATAGTTTTTCGTCCATACAATCCATTCAAAGGAAGATTACTAAGGCATTTCACTCAAACACATTTTGCCCATTATAGTCCACTGTGTGAGTTGTGCCAAAAATCGGAAAGTGATTTAAGATAGCGGACCTAATGGACTATCACGTGTCATACTTAGTTTGTTCAGAAATAGTTTTTGGTCCATACAATCTATTCAAAGGGAGATTACTAAGGCATTTCACTCAAACACATTTTTCCCATTATAGTCCACTGTGTGAGTTGTGCCAAAAATCGGAAAAGATTGAAGTTAGCGGATCTAATGGACTATCAAGTGTCATACTCAGTTTAGTCAGAAATAGTTTTTGGTCCATACAATCCATACAAAGGAATATTACTAAGGCATTTCACTCAAACCCATTTTGCCCATTATAGTCCACTGTGTGAGTTGCGCCAAAAATCGGAAAGTGATTTAAGATAGCGGACCTAATGAACTATCACGTGTCATACTCAGTTTGTTCAGAAATAGTTTTTGGTCCATACAATCCATTCAAAGGAAGATTACTAAGGCATTTCACTCAAACACATTTTGCCCATTATAGCCCACTGTGTGAGTTGTGCCAAAAATCGGAAAATGATGGAAGATAGCGGACCTAATGGACTATCACGTGTTATACTCAGTTTATTCAAAAATAGTTTTTGGTCTATACAATCCATTCAAAGGAAGATTACTAAGCATTTCACTCAAACACATTTTGCCCATTATAGCCCACTGTGTGAGTTGTGCCAAAAGTCGGAAAGTGATGGAAGATAGCGGACCTAATGGACTATCACGTGTTATAATCAGTTTATTCAGAAATAGTTTTTGGTCTATACAATCCATTCAAAGGAAGATTACTAAGGCATTTCACTCAAACACATTTTGCCCATTATAGCCCACTGTGTGAATTGTGCGAAAAGTCGGAAAGTGATGAAAGATAGCGGACCTAATGGACTATCACGTGTTATACTCAGTTTATTCAGAAATAGTTTTTGGTCTATACAATCCATTCAAAGGAAGATTACTAAGGCATTTCACTCAAACACATTTTGCCCATTATAGCCCACTGTGTGAGTTGTGCCAAAAGTCGGAAAGTGATGGAAGATAGCGGATCTAATGGACTATCACGTGTCATACTCAGTTTGTTCAAAAATAGTTTTTGGTCCATACAATCCATTCAAAGGGAGATTACTAAGGCATTTCACTCAAACACATTTTGCGCATTATAGCCCACTGTGTGAGCTGTGCCAAAAATCGGAAAGTGATTTAAGATAGCGGACCTAATGGACTATCACGTGTTATACTCAGTTTGTTCAAATATAATTTTTGGTCCATACAATCCATTCAAAGGGAGATTACTAAGGCATTTCACTCAAACACATTTTGCCCATTATAGCCCACTGTGTGAATTGTGCCAAAAGTCGGAAAGTGATGAAAGATAGCGGACCTAATGGACTATCACGTGTTATACTCAGTTTATTCAGAAATAGTTTTTGGTCTATACAATCCATTCAAAGGAAGATTACTAAGGCATTTCACTCAAACACATTTTGCCCATTATAGCCCACTGTGTGAGTTGTGCCAAAAGTCGGAAAGTGATGGAAGATAGCGGATCTAATGGACTATCACGTGTCATACTCAGTTTGTTCAAAAATAGTTTTTGGTCCATACAATCCATTCAAAGGGAGATTACTAAGGCATTTCACTCAAACACATTTTGCCCATTATAGCCCACTGTGTGAGTTGTGCCAAAAATCAGAAAGTGATTTAAGATAGCGGACCTAATGGACTATCACGTGTCATACTCAGTTTGTTCAGAAATAGTTTTTCGTCCATACAATCCATTCAAAGGAAAATTACTAAGGCATTTCACTCAAACACATTTTGCCCATTATAGTCCACTGTGTGAGTTGTGCCAAAAATCAGAAAAGGATGGAAGATAGCGGATCTAATG
Source organism: Metopia argyrocephala (assembly GCA_963576795.1). NCBI lineage: Eukaryota > Metazoa > Arthropoda > Insecta > Diptera > Sarcophagidae > Metopia > Metopia argyrocephala. Next base: position 88,038,649 of record OY756210.1, read on the forward strand.
GACTATCAAGTGTCATACTCACTTTAGTCAGAAATAGTTTTTGGTCTATACAATCCATTCAAAGGAAGATTACTAAGGCATTTCACTCAAACACATTTTGCCCATTATAGTCCACTGTGTGAGTTGCGCCAAAAATCGGAAAGTGATTTAAAATAGCGGACCTAATGGACTATCACGTGTCATACTCAGTTTGTTCAGAGATAGTTTTTGGTCCATACAATCCATTCAAAGAAAGATTACTAAGGCATTTCACTCAAACACATTTTGCCCATTATATCCCACTGTGTGAGTTGTGCCAAAAATCGGAAAATGATAGAAGATAGCGGACCTAATGGACTATCACGTGTTATACTCAGTTTATTCAAAAATAGTTTTTGGTCTATACAATCCATTCAAAGGAAAATTACTAAGCATTTCACTCAAACACATTTTGCCCATTATAGCCCACTGTGTGAGTTGTGCCAAAAATCGGAAAGTGATTTAAGATAGCGGACCTAATGGACTATCACGTGTCATACTCAGTTTGTTCAGAAATAGTTTTTGGCCCATACAATCCATTCAAAGGAAGTTTACTAAGGCATTTCACTCAAAAACATTTTGCCCATTATAGCCCACTGTGTGAGTTGTGCCAAAAATCGGAAAGTGATTTAAGATAGCGGATCTAGTGGACTATCACATGTCATACTCAGTTTGTTCAGATATAGTCTTTTGTCCATACAATTCATTCAGAGGAAAATTACTAAGGCATTTCACTCAAACACATTTTGCCCATTATAGCCCACTGTGTGAGTTGTGCCAAAAATCGGAAAATGATGGAAGATAGCAAACCTAATGGACTATCACATGTCATACTCAGTTTGTTCAGATATAGTCTTTTGTCCATACAATCCATTAAAAGGAAGACTACTGAGGCATTTCACTCAAACACATTTTGCCCATTATAGCCCACTGTGTGAGTTGTGCCAAAAATCGGAAAGTGATTTAAGATAGCGGATCTAGTGGACTATCACATGTCATACTCAGTTTGTTCAGATATAGTCTTTTGTCCATACAATTCATTCAGAGGAAAATTACTAAGGCATTTCACTCAAACACATTTTGCCCATTATAGCCCACTGTGTGAGTTGTGCCAAAAATCGGAAAATGATGGAAGATAGCAAACCTAATGGACTATCACATGTCATACTCAGTTTGTTCAGATATAGTCTTTTGGTTCATACAATCCATTCAAAGGAAAATTATTAAGTCATTTCACTCAAACACATTTTGCCCATTATAGCCCACTGTGTGAGTTGTGCCAAAAATCGGAAAGTGGTGGAAGATAGCGGACCGAATGGACTATCACGTGTCATACTCAGTTTGTTGAGATATAGTCTTTTGTCCATACAATCCATTCAAAGGAAGATTACTAAGGCATTTCACTCAAACACATTTTGCCCATTATAGCCCACTGTGTGAGTTGTGCCAAAAATCGGAAAGTGGTTTAAGATAGCGGATCTAATGGACTATCACATGTCATACTCAGTTCGTTCAGATATAGTTTTTTGTCCATACAATCCATTCAAAGGAAAATTACTAAGGCATTTCACTCAAACACATTTTGCCCATTATAGCCCACTGTGTGAGTTGTGCCAAAAATCGGAAAATGATGGAAGATAGCGGACCTAATGGACTATCACATGTCATACTCAGTTTGTTCAGATATAGTTTTTGGTCCATACAATGCATTCAAAGGAAGATTACTAAGGCTTTTCACTCAAACACATTTTGCCCATTATAGCCCACTGTGTGAGTTGTGCCAAAAATTGGAAAGTGGTAGAAGATAGCGGACCGAATGGACTATCACGTGTCATACTCAGTTTGTTGAGATATAGTCTTTTGTCCATACAATCCATTCAAAGGAAGATTACTAAGGCATTTCACTCAAACACATTTTGCCCATTATAGCCCACTGTGTGAGTTGTGCCAAAAAGTGGAAAGTGGTGGAAGATAGCGGACCGAATGGACTATCACGTGTCGTACTCAGTTTATTCAGAAATAGTTTTTGGTCCGTACAATCCATTCAAAGGAAAATTACTAAGGCTTTTCACTCAAACACATTTTGCCCATTATAGCCCACTGTGTAAGTTGTGCAAAAAATTGGAAAGTGGTGGAAGATAGCGGACCTAATGGACTATCAAGTGTCATACTCAGTTTGTTGAGATATAGTCTTTTGTCCATACAATCCATTAAAAGGAAGACTATTAAGGCATTTCACTCAAACACATTTTGCCCATTATAGCCCACTGTGTGAGTTGTGCCAAAAATCGGAAAATGATGGAAGATAGCAGACCTAATGGACTATCACATGTCATACTCAGTTTGTTCAGATATAGTCTTTTGTCCATACAATCCATTCAAAGGAAGATTACTGAGGCATTTCACTCAAACACATTTTGCCCATTATAGCCCACTGTGTGAGTTGTGCCAAAAATCGGAAAGTGATTTAAGATAGCGGATCTAGTGGACTATCACATGTCATACTCAGTTTGTTCAGATATAGTCTTTTGTCCATACAATTCATTCAGAGGAAGATTACTAAGGCATTTCACTCAAACACATTTTGCCCATTATAGCCCACTGTGTGAGTTGTGCAAAAGTCGGAAAGTGATTGAAGATAGCGGACCTAATGGACTATCACGTGTTATACTCAGTTTATTCAGAAATAGTTTTTGGTCTACACAATCCATTCAAAGGAAGATTACTAAGGCATTTCACTCAACCACATTTTTCCCATTATAGCCCACTGTGTGAGCTGTGCCAAAAACCGGAAAGTGATTCATGATAGCGGACCTAATGGACTATCACGTGTCATACTCAGTTTGTTCAGATATAGTTTTTGGTCCATACAATCCATTCAAAGGAAAATTACTAAGGCATTTCACTCAAACACATTTTGCCCATTATAGCCCACTGTGTGAGTTGTGCCAAAAGCGGAAAGTGATGGAAGATAGCGGACCTAATGGACTATCACGTGTTATACTCAGTTTATTCAGAAATAGTTTTTGGTCTATACAATCCATTCAAAGGAAGATTACTAAGGCATTTCACTCAAACACATTTTGCCGATTATAGTCCACTGTGTGAGTTGTGCCAAAAATCGGAAAGTGATTTAAGATAGCGGATCTAATGGACTATCACGTGTCATACTCAGTTTGTTCAGAAATAGTTTTTGGTCCATACAATCCATTCAAAGGGAAATTACTAAGGCATTTCACTCAAACACATTTTGCCCATTATAGCCCACTGTGTGAGTTGTGTCAAAAGTCGGAAAGTGATGGAAGATAGCGGACCTAATGGACTATGACGTGTTATACTCAGTTTATTCAGAAATAGTTTTTGGTCTATACAATCCATTCAAAGGAAGATTACTAAGGCATTTCACTCAAACACATTTTTCCCATTATAGCCCACTGTGTGAGCTGTGCCAAAAATCGTAAAATGATGGACGATAGCGGACCTAATGGACTATCACATGTTATACTCAGTTTGTTCAGATATAGTTTTTGGTCCATACAATCCATTCAAAGGAATATTACTAAGGCATTTCACTCAAACACATTTTGCCCATTATAGTCAACTGTGTGAGTTGCGCCAAAAATCGGAAAGTGATTCAGGATAGCGGACCTAATGGACTATCACGTGTCATACTCAGTTTGTTCAGATATAGTTTTTGGTCCATACAATCCATTCAAAGGAAGATTACTAAGGCATTTCACTCAAACACATTTTGCTCATTATAGCCCACTGTGTGAGTTGTGCAAAAAGTCGGAAAGTGATGGAAAATAGCGGACCTAATGGACTATCACGTGTTGTACTCAGTTTATTCAGAAATAGTTTTTGGTCTATACAATCCATTCAAAGGAAGATTACTAAGGCATTGCACTCAAACACATTTTGCCCATTATAGCCCTCTGTGTGAGTTGTGCCAAAAATCGGAAAGTGGTTTAAGATAGCGGACCTAATGGACTATCACGTGTTATACTCAGTTTATTCAGAAATAGTTTTTGGTCCATACAATCCATTCAAAGGAAGATTACTAAGGCATTGCACTCAAACACATTTTGCCCATTATAGCCCACTGTGTGAGTTGCGCCAAAAATCGGAAAGTGATTCAGGATAGCGGACAGAATGGACTATCACGTGTCATACTCAGTTTGTTGAGATATAGTCTTTTGTCCATACAATCCATTCAAAGGAATATTACTAAGGCATTTCAGTCAAACACATTTTGCCCATTATAGCCCACTGTGTGAGTTGTGCCAAAAATCGGAAAGTGATTTAATATAGCGGACCTAATGGACTATCACGTGTCATACTCAGTTTGTTCAGAAATAGTTTTTGGTCCATACAATCCATTCAAAGGAAGATTACTAAGGCATTTCACTCAAACACATTTTGCCCATTATAGCCCACTGTGTGAGTTGTGCCAAAAATCGGAAAGTGATTTAATATAGCGGACCTAATGGACTATCACGTGTCATACTCAGTTTGTTCAGAAATAGTTTTTCGTCCATACAAACCATTCAAAGGAAGATTACTAAGGCATTTCACTCAAACACATTTTGCCCATTATAGTCCACTGTGTGAGTTGTGCCAAAAATCAGAAAAGGATGGAAGATAGCGGATCTAATGGACTATCAAGTGTCATACTCAGTTTAGTCAGAAATAGTTTTTGGTCTATACAATCCATACAAAGGAATATTACTAAGGCATTTCACTCAAACACATTTTGCCCATTATAGTCCACTGTGTGAGTTGCGCCAAAAATCGGAAAGTGATTTAAAATAGCGGACCTAATGGACTATCACGTGTCATACTCAGTTTGTTCAGAGATAGTTTTTGGTCCATACAATCCATTCAAAGGAAGATTACTAAGGCATTTCACTCAAACACATTTTGCCCATTATATCCCACTGTGTGAGTTGTGCCAAAAATCGGAAAATGATAGAAGATAGCGGACCTAATGGACTATCACGTGATATACTCAGTTTATTCAAAAATAGTTTTTGGTCTATACAATCCATTCAAAGGAAAATTACTAAGCATTTCACTCAAACACATTTTGCCCATTATAGTCCACTGTGTGAGTTATGCCAAAAATCGGAAAGTGATTTAAGATAGCGGACCTAATGGACTATCTCGTGTCATACTTAGTTTCTTCAGAAATAGTTTTTGGTCCATACAATCCTTTCAAAGGAAGATTACTAAGGCATTTCACTCAAACACCTTTTGCCCATTATATCCCACTGTGTGAGTTGTGCCAAAAATCGGAAAACAATGGAAGATAGTGGACCTAATGGACTGTCACGTGTCATACTCAGTTTGTTCAAAAATAGTTTTTGGTCCATACAATCCATTCAAAGGAAGATTACTAAGGCATTTCACTCAAACACATTTTGCCCATTATATCCCACTGTGTGAGTTGTGCCAAAAATCGGAAAACAATGGAAGATAGTGGACCTAATGGACTATCACGTGTCATACTCAGTTTGTTCAGAGATAGTTTTTGGTCCATACAATCCATTCAAAGGAAGATTACTAAGGCATTTCACTCAAACACATTTTGCCCATTATATCCCACTGTGTGAGTTGTGCCAAAAATCGGAAAATGATAGAAGATAGCGGACCTAATGGACTATCACGTGTTATACTCAGTTTATTCAAAAATAGTTTTTGGTCTATACAATCCATTCAAAGGAAAATTACTAAGCATTTCACTCAAACACATTTTGCCCATTATAGTCCACTGTGTGAGTTGTGCCAAAAATCGGAAAGTGATTTAAGATAGCGGACCTAATGGACTATCACGTGTCATACTTAGTTTCTTCAGAAATAGTTTTTGGTCCATACAATCCATTCAAAGGGAGATTACTAAGGCATTTCACTCAAACACATTTTGCCCATTATAGCCCACTGTGTGAGTTGTGCCAAAAATCAGAAAGTGATTTAAGATAGCGGACCTAATGGACTATCACGTGTTATACTCAGTTTATTCAGAAATAGTTTTTGGTCCATACAATCCATTCAAAGGAAGATTACTAAGGCATTTCACTCAAACACATTTTGCCCATTATAGCCCACTGTGTGAGTTGTGCCAAAAATCGGAAAGTGATTTAATATAGCGGACCTAATGGACTATCACGTGTCATACTCAGTTTGTTCAGAAATAGTTTTTCGTCCATACAATCCATTCAAAGGAAGATTACTAAGGCATTTCACTCAAACACATTTTGCCCATTATAGTCCACTGTGTGAGTTGTGCCAAAAATCAGAAAAGGATGGAAGATAGCAGACCTAATGGACTATCACATGTCATACTCAGTTTGTTCAGATATAGTCTTTTGTCCATACAATTCATTCAGAGGAAAATTACTAAGGCATTTCACTCAAACACATTTTGCCCATTATAGCCCACTGTGTGAGTTGTGCCAAAAATCGGAAAATGATGGAAGATAGCAGACCTAATGGACTATCACATGTCATACTCAGTTTGTTCAGATATAGGCTTTTGGTCCATACAATCTATTCAAAGGAAAATTATTAAGTCATTTCACTCAAACACATTTTGCCCATTATAGCCCACTGTGTGAGTTGTGCCAAAAATCGGAAGGTCGTGGAAGATAGCGGACCGAATGGACTATCACGTGTCATACTCAGTTTGTTGAGATATAGTCTTTTGTCCATACAATCCATTCAAAGGAAGATTACTAAGGCATTTCACTCAAACACATTTTGCCCATTATAGCCCACTGTGTGAGTTGTGCCAAAAATCGGAAAGTGGTTTACGATAGCGGATCTAATGGACTATCACATGTCATACTCAGTTCGTTCAGATATAGTTTTTTGTCCATACAATCCATTCAAAGGAAAATTACTAAGGCATTTCACTCAAACACATTTTGCCCATTATAGCCCACTGTGTGAGTTGTGCCAAAAATTGGAAAGTGGTGGAAGATAGCGGATCGAATGGACTATCACGTGTCATACTCAGTTTGTTGAGATATAGTCTTTTGTCCATACAAACCATTCAAAGGAAGATTACTAAGGCATTTCACTCAAACACATTTTGCCCATTATAGCCCACTGTGTGAGTTGTGCCAAAAATCGGAAAATGATGGAAGATAGCGGACCTAATGGACTATCACATGTCATACTCAGTTTGTTCAGATATAGTTTTTGGTCCATACAATGCATTCAAAGGAAGATTACTAAGGCTTTTCACTCAAACACATTTTGCCCATTATAGCCCACTGTGTGAGTTGTGCCAAAAATTGGAAAGTGGTAGAAGATAGCGGACCGAATGGACTATCACGTGTCATACTCAGTTTGTTGAGATATAGTCTTTTGTCCATACAATCCATTCAAAGGAAGATTACTAAGGCATTTCACTCAAACACATTTTGCCCATTATAGCCCACTGTGTGAGTTGTGCCAAAAATTGGAAAGTGGTGGAAGATAGCGGACCGAATGGACTATCACGTGTCGTACTCAGTTTATTCAGAAATAGTTTTTGGTCCGTACAATCCATTCAAAGGAAAATTACTAAGGCTTTTCACTCAAACACATTTTGCCCATTATAGCCCACTGTGTAAGTTGTGCCAAAAATTGGAAAGTGGTGGAAGATAGCGGACCTAATGGACTATCAAGTGTCATACTCAGTTTGTTGAGATATAGTCTTTTGTCCATACAATCCATTAAAAGGAAGACTACTAAGGCATTTCACTCAAACACATTTTGCCCATTATAGCCCACTGTGTGAGTTGTGCCAAAAATCGGAAAATGATGGAAGATAGCAGACCTAATGGACTATCACATGTCATACTCAGTTTGTTCAGATATAGTCTTTTGTCCATACAATCCATTCAAAGGAAGATTACTGAGGCATTTCACTCAAACACATTTTGCCCATTATAGCCCACTGTGTGAGTTGTGCCAAAAATCGGAAAGTGATTTAAGATAGCGGATCTAGTGGACTATCACACGTCATACTCAGTTTGTTCAGATATAGTCTTTTGTCCATACAATTCATTCAGAGGAAGATTACTAAGGCATTTCACTCAAACACATTTTGCCCATTATAGCCCACTGTGTGAGTTGTGCAAAAGTCGGAAAGTGATTGAAGATAGCGGACCTAATGGACTATCACGTGTTATACTCAGTTTATTCAGAAATAGTTTTTGGTCTACACAATCCATTCAAAGGAAGATTACTAAGGCATTTCACTCAACCACATTTTCCCCATTATAGCCCACTGTGTGATCTGTGCCAAAAACCGGAAAGTGATACAGGATAGCGGACCTAATGGACTATCACGTGTCATACTCAGTTTGTTCAGATATAGTTTTTGGTCCATACAATCCATTCAAAGGATGATTACTAAGGCATTTCACTCAAACACATTTTGCCCATTATAGCCCACTGTGTGAGTTGTGCCAAAAGCGGAAAGTGATGGAAGATAGCGGACCTAATGGACTATCACGTGTTATACTCAGTTTATTCAGAAATAGTTTTTGGTCTATACAATCCATTCAAAGGAAGATTACTAAGGCATTTCACTCAAACACATTTTGCCGATTATAGTCCACTGTGTGAGTTGTGCCAAAAATCGGAAAGTGATTTAAGATAGCGGATCTAATGGACTATCACGTGTCATACTCAGTTTGTTCAGAAATAGTTTTTGGTCCATACAATCCATTCAAAGGGAAATTACTAAGGCATTTCACTCAAACACATTTTGCCCATTATAGCCCACTGTGTGAGTTGTGCCAAAAGTCGGAAAGTGATGGAAGATAGCGGACCTAATGGACTATGACGTGTTATACTCAGTTTATTCAGAAATAGTTTTTGGTCTATACAATCCATTCAAAGGAAGATTACTAAGGCATTTCACTCAAACACATTTTTCCCATTATAGCCCACTGTGTGAGCTGTGCCAAAAATCGTAAAATGATGGACGATAGCGGACCTAATGGACTATCACATGTTATACTCAATTTGTTCAGATATAGTTTTTGGTCCATACAATCCATTCAAAGGAAGATTACTAAGGCATTTCACTCAAAAACATTTTGCCCATTATAGTCAACTGTGTGAGTTGCGCCAAAAATCGGAGTGTGATTCAGGATAGCGGACCTAATGGACTATCACGTGTCATACTCAGTTTGTTCAGATATAGTTTTTGGTCCATACAATCCATTCAAAGGAAGATTACTAAGGCATTTCACTCAAACACATTTTGCCCATTATAGCCCACTGTGTGAGTTGTGTAAAAAGTCGGAAAGTGATGGAAGATAGCGGACCTAATGGACTATCACGTGTTGTACTCAGTTTATTCAGAAATAGTTTTTGGTCTATACAATCCATTCAAAGGAAGATTACTAAGGCATTGCACTCAAACACATTTTGCCCATTATAGCCCTCTGTGTGAGTTGTGCCAAAAATCGGAGAGTGGTTTAAGATAGCGGACCTAATGGACTATCACGTGTTATACTCAGTTTATTCAGAAATAGTTTTTGGTCCATACAATCCATTCAAAGGAAGATTACTAAGGCATTGCACTCAAACACATTTTGCCCATTATAGCCCACTGTGTGAGTTGCGCCAAAAATCGGAAAGTGATTTAGGATAGCGGACAGAATGGACTATCACGTGTCATACTCAGTTTGTTGAGATATAGTCTTTTGTCCATACAATCCATTCAAAGGAATATTACTAAGGCATTTCACTCAAACACATTTTGCCCATTATAGCCCACTGTGTGAGTTGTGCCAAAAATCGGAAAGTGATTTAATATAGCGGACCTAATGGACTATCACGTGTCATACTCAGTTTGTTCAGAAATAGTTTTTGGTCCATACAATCCATTCAAAGGAAGATTACTAAGGCATTTCACTCAAACACATTTTGCCCATTATAGCCCACTGTGTGAGTTGTGCCAAAAATCGGAAAGTGATTTAATATAGCGGACCTAATGGACTATCACGTGTCATACTCAGTTTGTTCAGAAATAGTTTTTCGTCCATACAAACCATTCAAAGGAAGATTACTAAGGCATTTCACTCAAACACATTTTGCCCATTATAGTCCACTGTGTGAGTTGTGCCAAAAATCAGAAAAGGATGGAAGATAGCGGATCTAATGGACTATCAAGTGTCATACTCAGTTTAGTCAGAAATAGTTTTTGGTCTATACAATCCATACAAAGGAATATTACTAAGGCATTTCACTCAAACACATTTTGCCCATTATAGTCCACTGTGTGAGTTGCGCCAAAAATCGGAAAGTGATTTAAAATAGCGGACCTAATGGACTATCACGTGTCATACTCAGTTTGTTCAGAGATAGTTTTTGGTCCATACAATCCATTCAAAGGAAGATTACTAAGGCATTTCACTCAAACACATTTTGCCCATTATATCCCACTGTGTGAGTTGTGCCAAAAATCGGAAAATGATAGAAGATAGCGGACCTAATGGACTATCACGTGTTATACTCAGTTTATTCAAAAATAGTTTTTGGTCTATACAATCCATTCAAAGGAAAATTACTAAGCATTTCACTCAAACACATTTTGCCCATTATAGTCCACTGTGTGAGTTGTGCCAAAAATCGGAAAGTGATTTAAGATAGCGGACCTAATGGACTATCACGTGTCATACTCAGTTTATTCAGAAATAGTTTTTGGTCCATACAATCCTTTCAAAGGAAGATTACTAAGGCATTTCACTCAAACACCTTTTGCCCATTATATCCCACTGTGTGAGTTGTGCCAAAAATCGGAAAACAATGGAAGATAGTGGACCTAATGGACTGTCACGTGTCATACTCAGTTTGTTCAAAAATAGTTTTTGGTCCATACAATCCATTCAAAGGAAGATTACTAAGGCATTTCACTCAAACACATTTTGCCCATTATATCCCACTGTGTGAGTTGTGCCAAAAATCGGAAAACAATGGAAGATAGTGGACCTAATGGACTATCACGTGTCATACTCAGTTTGTTCAGAGATAGTTTTTGGTCCATACAATCCATTCAAAGGAAGATTACTAAGGCATTTCACTCAAACACATTTTGCCCATTATATCCCACTGTGTGAGTTGTGCCAAAAATCGGAAAATGATAGAAGATAGCGGACCTAATGGACTATCACGTGTTATACTCAGTTTATTCAAAAATAGTTTTTGGTCTATACAATCCATTCAAAGGAAAATTACTAAGCATTTCACTCAAACACATTTTGCCCATTATAGTCCACTGTGTGAGTTGTGCCAAAAATCGGAAAGTGATTTAAGATAGCGGACCTAATGGACTATCACGTGTTATACTCAGTTTATTCAGAAATAGTTTTTGGTCCATACAATCCATTCAAAGGAAGATTACTAAGGCATTTCACTCAAACACATTTTGCCCATTATATCCCACTGTGTGAGTTGTGCCAAAAATCGGAAAACAATGGAAGATAGTGGACCTAATGGACTGTCACGTGTCATACTCAGTTTGTTCAAAAATAGTTTTTGGTCCATACAATCCATTCAAAGGAAGATTACTAAGGCATTTCACTCAAACACATTTTGCCCATTATATCCCACTGTGTGAGTTGTGCCAAAAATCGGAAAGTGACTTAAGATAGCGGACCTAATGGACTATCACGTGTTATACTCAGTTTATTCAAAAATAGTTTTTGGTCCATACAATCCATTCAAAGGGAGATTACTAAGGCATTTCACTCAAACACATTTTGCCCATTATAGCCCACTGTGTGAGTTGTGCCAAAAATCAGAAAGTGATTTAAGATAGCGGACCTAATGGACTATCACGTGTTATACTCAGTTTATTCAGAAATAGTTTTTGGTCCATACAATCCATTCAAAGGAAGATTACTAAGGCATTTCACTCAAACACATTTTGCCCATTATAGCCCACTGTGTGAGTTGTGCCAAAAATCGGAAAGTGATTTAATATAGCGGACCCAATGGACTATCACGTGTCATACTCAGTTTGTTCAGAAATAGTTTTTCGTCCATACAATCCATTCAAAGGAAGATTACTAAGGCATTTCACTCAAACACATTTTGCCCATTATAGTCAACTGTGTGAGTTGTGCCAAAAATCAGAAAAGGATGGAAGATAGCGGATCTAATGGACTATCAAGTGTCATACTCAGTTTAGTCAGAAATAGTTTTTGGTCTATACAATCCATACAAAGGAATATTACTAAGGCATTTCACTCAAACACATTTTGCCCATTATAGTCCACTGTGTGAGTTGCGCCAAAAATCGGAAAGTGATTTAAAATAGCGGACCTAATGGACTATCACGTGTCATACTCAGTTTGTTCAGAGATAGTTTTTGGTCCATACAATCCATTCAAAGGAAGATTACTAAGGCATTTCACTCAAACACATTTTGCCCATTATAGCCCACTGTGTGAGTTGTGCCAAAAATCGGAAATGATGGAAGATAGCGGACCTAATGGACTATCACGTGTTATACTCAGTTTATTCAAAAATAGTTTTTGGTCTATACAATCCATTCAAAGGAAGATTACTAAGCATTTCACTCAAACACATTTTGCCCATTATAGCCCACTGTGTGAGTTGTGCCAAAAGTCGGAAAGTGATGGAAGATAGCGGACCTAATGGACTATCACGTGTTATAATCAGTTTATTCAGAAATAGTTTTTGGTCTATACAATCCATTCAAAGGAAGATTACTAAGGCATTTCACTCAAACACATTTTGCCCATTATAGCCCACTGTGTGAATTGTGCGAAAAGTCGGAAAGTGATGAAGGATAGCGGACCTAATGGACTATCACGTGTTATACTCAGTTTATTCAGAAATAGTTTTTGCTCTATACAATCCATTCAAAGGAAGATTACTAAGGCATTTCACTCAAACACATTTTGCCCATTATAGCCCACTGTGTGAGTTGTGCCAAAAGTCGGAAAGTGATGGAAGATAGCGGATCTAATGGACTATCACGTGTCATACTCAGTTTGTTCAAAAATAGTTTTTGGTCCATACAATCCATTCAAAGGGAGATTACTAAGGCATTTCACTCAAACACATTTTGCGCATTATAGCCCACTGTGTGAGCTGTGCCAAAAATCGGAAAGTGATTTAAGATAGCGGACCTAATGGACTATCACGTGTTATACTCAGTTTGTTCAAATATAATTTTTGGTCCATACAATCCATTCAAAGGGAGATTACTAAGGCATTTCACTCAAACACATTTTGCCCATTATAGCCCACTGTGTGAATTGTGCCAAAAGTCGGAAAGTGATGAAAGATAGCGGACCTAATGGACTATCACGTGTTATACTCAGTTTATTCAGAAATAGTTTTTGGTCTATACAATCCATTCAAAGGAAGATTACTAAGGCATTTCACTCAAACACATTTTGCCCATTATAGCCCACTGTGTGAGTTGTGCCAAAAGTCGGAAAGTGATGGAAGATAGCGGATCTAATGGACTATCACGTGTCATACTCAGTTTGTTCAAAAATAGTTTTTGGTCCATACAATCCATTCAAAGGGAGATTACTAAGGCATTTCACTCAAACACATTTTGCCCATTATAGCCCACTGTGTGAATTGTGCCAAAAGTCGGAAAGTGATGAAAGATAGCGGACCTAATGGACTATCACGTGTTATACTCAGTTTATTCAGAAATAGTTTTTGGTCTATACAATCCATTCAAAGGAAGATTACTAAGGCATTTCACTCAAACACATTTTGCCCATTATAGCCCACTGTGTGAGTTGTGCCAAAAATCAGAAAGTGATTTAAGATAGCGGACCTAATGGACTATCACGTGTCATACTCAGTTTGTTCAGAAATAGTTTTTCGTCCATACAATCCATTCAAAGGAAAATTACTAAGGCATTTCACTCAAACACATTTTGCCCATTATAGTCCACTGTGTGAGTTGTGCCAAAAATCAGAAAAGGATGGAAGATAGCGGATCTAATGGACTATCAAGTGTCATACTCACTTTAGTCAGAAATAGTTTTTGGTCTATACAATCCATTCAAAGGAAGATTACTAAGGCATTTCACTCAAACACATTTTGCCCATTATAGTCCACTGTGTGAGTTGCGCCAAAAATCGGAAAGTGATTTAAAATAGCGGACCTAATGGACTATCACGTGTCATACTCAGTTTGTTCAGAGATAGTTTTTGGTCCATACAATCCATTCAAAGAAAGATTACTAAGGCATTTCACTCAAACACATTTTGCCCATTATATCCCACTGTGTGAGTTGTGCCAAAAATCGGAAAATGATAGAAGATAGCGGACCTAATGGACTATCACGTGTTATACTCAGTTTATTCAAAAATAGTTTTTGGTCTATACAATCCATTCAAAGGAAAATTACTAAGCATTTCACTCAAACACATTTTGCCCATTATAGCCCACTGTGTGAGTTGTGCCAAAAATCGGAAAGTGATTTAAGATAGCGGACCTAATGGACTATCACGTGTCATACTCAGTTTGTTCAGAAATAGTTTTTGGCCCATACAATCCATTCAAAGGAAGTTTACTAAGGCATTTCACTCAAAAACATTTTGCCCATTATAGCCCACTGTGTGAGTTGTGCCAAAAATCGGAAAGTGATTTAAGATAGCGGATCTAGTGGACTATCACATGTCATACTCAGTTTGTTCAGATATAGTCTTTTGTCCATACAATTCATTCAGAGGAAAATTACTAAGGCATTTCACTCAAACACATTTTGCCCATTATAGCCCACTGTGTGAGTTGTGCCAAAAATCGGAAAATGATGGAAGATAGCAAACCTAATGGACTATCACATGTCATACTCAGTTTGTTCAGATATAGTCTTTTGTCCATACAATCCATTAAAAGGAAGACTACTGAGGCATTTCACTCAAACACATTTTGCCCATTATAGCCCACTGTGTGAGTTGTGCCAAAAATCGGAAAGTGATTTAAGATAGCGGATCTAGTGGACTATCACATGTCATACTCAGTTTGTTCAGATATAGTCTTTTGTCCATACAATTCATTCAGAGGAAAATTACTAAGGCATTTCACTCAAACACATTTTGCCCATTATAGCCCACTGTGTGAGTTGTGCCAAAAATCGGAAAATGATGGAAGATAGCAAACCTAATGGACTATCACATGTCATACTCAGTTTGTTCAGATATAGTCTTTTGGTTCATACAATCCATTCAAAGGAAAATTATTAAGTCATTTCACTCAAACACATTTTGCCCATTATAGCCCACTGTGTGAGTTGTGCCAAAAATCGGAAAGTGGTGGAAGATAGCGGACCGAATGGACTATCACGTGTCATACTCAGTTTGTTGAGATATAGTCTTTTGTCCATACAATCCATTCAAAGGAAGATTACTAAGGCATTTCACTCAAACACATTTTGCCCATTATAGCCCACTGTGTGAGTTGTGCCAAAAATCGGAAAGTGGTTTAAGATAGCGGATCTAATGGACTATCACATGTCATACTCAGTTCGTTCAGATATAGTTTTTTGTCCATACAATCCATTCAAAGGAAAATTACTAAGGCATTTCACTCAAACACATTTTGCCCATTATAGCCCACTGTGTGAGTTGTGCCAAAAATCGGAAAATGATGGAAGATAGCGGACCTAATGGACTATCACATGTCATACTCAGTTTGTTCAGATATAGTTTTTGGTCCATACAATGCATTCAAAGGAAGATTACTAAGGCTTTTCACTCAAACACATTTTGCCCATTATAGCCCACTGTGTGAGTTGTGCCAAAAATTGGAAAGTGGTAGAAGATAGCGGACCGAATGGACTATCACGTGTCATACTCAGTTTGTTGAGATATAGTCTTTTGTCCATACAATCCATTCAAAGGAAGATTACTAAGGCATTTCACTCAAACACATTTTGCCCATTATAGCCCACTGTGTGAGTTGTGCCAAAAAGTGGAAAGTGGTGGAAGATAGCGGACCGAATGGACTATCACGTGTCGTACTCAGTTTATTCAGAAATAGTTTTTGGTCCGTACAATCCATTCAAAGGAAAATTACTAAGGCTTTTCACTCAAACACATTTTGCCCATTATAGCCCACTGTGTAAGTTGTGCAAAAAATTGGAAAGTGGTGGAAGATAGCGGACCTAATGGACTATCAAGTGTCATACTCAGTTTGTTGAGATATAGTCTTTTGTCCATACAATCCATTAAAAGGAAGACTATTAAGAATTTTCACTCAAACACATTTTGCCCATTATAGCCCACTGTGTGAGTTGTGCCAAAAATCGGAAAATGATGGAAGATAGCAGACCTAATGGACTATCACATGTCATACTCAGTTTGTTCAGATATAGTCTTTTGTCCATACAATCCATTCAAAGGAAGATTACTGAGGCATTTCACTCAAACACATTTTGCCCATTATAGCCGACTGTGTGAGTTGTGCCAAAAATCGGAAAGTGATTTAAGATAGCGGATCTAGTGGACTATCACATGTCATACTCAGTTTGTTCAGATATAGTCTTTTGTCCATACAATTCATTCAGAGGAAGATTACTAAGGCATTTCACTCAAACACATTTTGCCCATTATAGCCCACTGTGTGAGTTGTGCAAAAGTCGGAAAGTGATTGAAGATAGCGGACCTAATGGACTATCACGTGTTATACTCAGTTTATTCAGAAATAGTTTTTGGTCTACACAATCCATTCAAAGGAAGATTACTAAGGCATTTCACTCAACCACATTTTTCCCATTATAGCCCACTGTGTGAGCTGTGCCAAAAACCGGAAAGTGATTCATGATAGCGGACCTAATGGACTATCACGTGTCATACTCAGTTTGTTCAGATATAGTTTTTGGTCCATACAATCCATTCAAAGGAAAATTACTAAGGCATTTCACTCAAACACATTTTGCCCATTATAGCCCACTGTGTGAGTTGTGCCAAAAGCGGAAAGTGATGGAAGATAGCGGACCTAATGGACTATCACGTGTTATACTCAGTTTATTCAGAAATAGTTTTTGGTCTATACAATCCATTCAAAGGAAGATTACTAAGGCATTTCACTCAAACACATTTTGCCGATTATAGTCCACTGTGTGAGTTGTGCCAAAAATCGGAAAGTGATTTAAGATAGCGGATCTAATGGACTATCACGTGTCATACTCAGTTTGTTCAGAAATAGTTTTTGGTCCATACAATCCATTCAAAGGGAAATTACTAAGGCATTTCACTCAAACACATTTTGCCCATTATAGCCCACTGTGTGAGTTGTGTCAAAAGTCGGAAAGTGATGGAAGATAGCGGACCTAATGGACTATGACGTGTTATACTCAGTTTATTCAGAAATAGTTTTTGGTCTATACAATCCATTCAAAGGAAGATTACTAAGGCATTTCACTCAAACACATTTTTCCCATTATAGCCCACTGTGTGAGCTGTGCCAAAAATCGTAAAATGATGGACGATAGCGGACCTAATGGACTATCACATGTTATACTCAGTTTGTTCAGATATAGTTTTTGGTCCATACAATCCATTCAAAGGAATATTACTAAGGCATTTCACTCAAACACATTTTGCCCATTATAGTCAACTGTGTGAGTTGCGCCAAAAATCGGAAAGTGATTCAGGATAGCGGACCTAATGGACTATCACGTGTCATACTCAGTTTGTTCAGATATAGTTTTTGGTCCATACAATCCATTCAAAGGAAGATTACTAAGGCATTTCACTCAAACACATTTTGCTCATTATAGCCCACTGCGTGAGTTGTGCAAAAAGTCGGAAAGTGATGGAAAATAGCGGACCTAATGGACTATCACGTGTTGTACTCAGTTTATTCAGAAATAGTTTTTGGTCTATACAATCCATTCAAAGGAAGATTACTAAGGCATTGCACTCAAACACATTTTGCCCATTATAGCCCTCTGTGTGAGTTGTGCCAAAAATCGGAAAGTGGTTTAAGATAGCGGACCTAATGGACTATCACGTGTTATACTCAGTTTATTCAGAAATAGTTTTTGGTCCATACAATCCATTCAAAGGAAGATTACTAAGGCATTGCACTCAAACAAATTTTGCCCATTATAGCCCACTGTGTGAGTTGCGCCAAAAATCGGAAAGTGATTCAGGATAGCGGACAGAATGGACTATCACGTGTCATACTCAGTTTGTTGAGATATAGTCTTTTGTCCATACAATCCATTCAAAGGAATATTACTAAGGCATTTCAGTCAAACACATTTTGCCCATTATAGCCCACTGTGTGAGTTGTGCCAAAGATCGGAAAGTGATTTAATATAGCGGACCTAATGGACTATCACGTGTCATACTCAGTTTGTTCAGAAATAGTTTTTGGTCCATACAATCCATTCAAAGGAAGATTACTAAGGCATTTCACTCAAACACATTTTGCCCATTATAGCCCACTGTGTGAGTTGTGCCAAAAATCGGAAAGTGATTTAATATAGCGGACCTAATGGACTATCACGTGTCATACTCAGTTTGTTCAGAAATAGTTTTTCGTCCATACAAACCATTCAAAGGAAGATTACTAAGGCATTTCACTCAAACACATTTTGCCCATTATAGTCCACTGTGTGAGTTGTGCCAAAAATCAGAAAAGGATGGAAGATAGCGGATCTAATGGACTATCAAGTGTCATACTCAGTTTAGTCAGAAATAGTTTTTGGTCTATACAATCCATACAAAGGAATATTACTAAGGCATTTCACTCAAACACATTTTGCCCATTATAGTCCACTGTGTGAGTTGCGCCAAAAATCGGAAAGTGATTTAAAATAGCGGACCTAATGGACTATCACGTGTCATACTCAGTTTGTTCAGAGATAGTTTTTGGTCCATACAATCCATTCAAAGGAAGATTACTAAGGCATTTCACTCAAACACATTTTGCCCATTATATCCCACTGTGTGAGTTGTGCCAAAAATCGGAAAATGATAGAAGATAGCGGACCTAATGGACTATCACGTGATATACTCAGTTTATTCAAAAATAGTTTTTGGTCTATACAATCCATTCAAAGGAAAATTACTAAGCATTTCACTCAAACACATTTTGCCCATTATAGTCCACTGTGTGAGTTATGCCAAAAATCGGAAAGTGATTTAAGATAGCGGACCTAATGGACTATCTCGTGTCATACTTAGTTTCTTCAGAAATAGTTTTTGGTCCATACAATCCTTTCAAAGGAAGATTACTAAGGCATTTCACTCAAACACCTTTTGCCCATTATATCCCACTGTGTGAGTTGTGCCAAAAATCGGAAAACAATGGAAGATAGTGGACCTAATGGACTGTCACGTGTCATACTCAGTTTGTTCAAAAATAGTTTTTGGTCCATACAATCCATTCAAAGGAAGATTACTAAGGCATTTCACTCAAACACATTTTGCCCATTATATCCCACTGTGTGAGTTGTGCCAAAAATCGGAAAACAATGGAAGATAGTGGACCTAATGGACTATCACGTGTCATACTCAGTTTGTTCAGAGATAGTTTTTGGTCCATACAATCCATTCAAAGGAAGATTACTAAGGCATTTCACTCAAACACATTTTGCCCATTATATCCCACTGTGTGAGTTGTGCCAAAAATCGGAAAGTGATTTAAGATAGCGGATCTAGTGGACTATCACGTGTCATACTTAGTTTCTTCAGAAATAGTTTTTGGTCCATACAATCCATTCAAAGGGAGATTACTAAGGCATTTCACTCAAACACATTTTGCCCATTATAGCCCACTGTGTGAGTTGTGCCAAAAATCAGAAAGTGATTTAAGATAGCGGACCTAATGGACTATCACGTGTTATACTCAGTTTATTCAGAAATAGTTTTTGGTCCATACAATCCATTCAAAGGAAGATTACTAAGGCATTTCACTCAAACACATTTTGCCCATTATAGCCCACTGTGTGAGTTGTGCCAAAAATCGGAAAGTGATTTAATATAGCGGACCTAATGGACTATCACGTGTCATACTCAGTTTGTTCAGAAATAGTTTTTCGTCCATACAATCCATTCAAAGGAAGATTACTAAGGCATTTCACTCAAACACATTTTGCCCATTATAGTCCACTGTGTGAGTTGTGCCAAAAATCAGAAAAGGATGGAAGATAGCAGACCTAATGGACTATCACATGTCATACTCAGTTTGTTCAGATATAGTCTTTTGTCCATACAATTCATTCAGAGGAAAATTACTAAGGCATTTCACTCAAACACATTTTGCCCATTATAGTCCACTGTGTGAGTTGTGCCAAAAATCGGAAAGTGATTTAAGATAGCGGACCTAATGGACTATCACGTGTCATACTTAGTTTCTTCAGAAATAGTTTTTGGTCCATACAATCCATTCAAAGGGAGATTACTAAGGCATTTCACTCAAACACATTTTGCCCATTATAGCCCACTGTGTGAGTTGTGCCAAAAATCGGAAAGTGATTTAATATAGCGGACCTAATGGACTATCACGTGTCATACTCAGTTTGTTCAGAAATAGTTTTTCGTCCATACAAACCATTCAAAGGAAGATTACTAAGGCATTTCACTCAAACACATTTTGCCCATTATAGTCCACTGTGTGAGTTGTGCCAAAAATCAGAAAAGGATGGAAGATAGCGGATCTAATGGACTATCAAGTGTCATACTCAGTTTAGTCAGAAATAGTTTTTGGTCTATACAATCCATACAAAGGAATATTACTAAGGCATTTCACTCAAACACATTTTGCCCATTATAGTCCACTGTGTGAGTTGCGCCAAAAATCGGAAAGTGATTTAAAATAGCGGACCTAATGGACTATCACGTGTCATACTCAGTTTGTTCAGAGATAGTTTTTGGTCCATACAATCCATTCAAAGGAAGATTACTAAGGCATTTCACTCAAACACATTTTGCCCATTATATCCCACTGTGTGAGTTGTGCCAAAAATCGGAAAATGATAGAAGATAGCGGACCTAATGGACTATCACGTGTTATACTCAGTTTATTCAAAAATAGTTTTTGGTCTATACAATCCATTCAAAGGAAAATTACTAAGCATTTCACTCAAACACATTTTGCCCATTATAGTCCACTGTGTGAGTTGTGCCAAAAATCGGAAAGTGATTTAAGATAGCGGACCTAATGGACTATCACGTGTCATACTTAGTTTCTTCAGAAATAGTTTTTGGTCCATACAATCCTTTCAAAGGAAGATTACTAAGGCATTTCACTCAAACACCTTTTGCCCATTATATCCCACTGTGTGAGTTGTGCCAAAAATCGGAAAACAATGGAAGATAGTGGACCTAATGGACTGTCACGTGTCATACTCAGTTTGTTCAAAAATAGTTTTTGGTCCATACAATCCATTCAAAGGAAGATTACTAAGGCATTTCACTCAAACACATTTTGCCCATTATATCCCACTGTGTGAGTTGTGCCAAAAATCGGAAAACAATGGAAGATAGTGGACCTAATGGACTATCACGTGTCATACTCAGTTTGTTCAGAGATAGTTTTTGGTCCATACAATCCATTCAAAGGAAGATTACTAAGGCATTTCACTCAAACACATTTTGCCCATTATATCCCACTGTGTGAGTTGTGCCAAAAATCGGAAAATGATAGAAGATAGCGGACCTAATGGACTATCACGTGTTATACTCAGTTTATTCAAAAATAGTTTTTGGTCTATACAATCCATTCAAAGGAAAATTACTAAGCATTTCACTCAAACACATTTTGCCCATTATAGTCCACTGTGTGAGTTGTGCCAAAAATCGGAAAGTGATTTAAGATAGCGGACCTAATGGACTATCACGTGTTATACTCAGTTTATTCAGAAATAGTTTTTGGTCCATACAATCCATTCAAAGGAAGATTACTAAGGCATTTCACTCAAACACATTTTGCCCATTATATCCCACTGTGTGAGTTGTGCCAAAAATCGGAAAACAATGGAAGATAGTGGACCTAATGGACTGTCACGTGTCATACTCAGTTTGTTCAAAAATAGTTTTTGGTCCATACAATCCATTCAAAGGAAGATTACTAAGGCATTTCACTCAAACACATTTTGCCCATTATATCCCACTGTGTAAGTTGTGCCAAAAATCGGAAAACAATGGAAGATAGTGGACCTAATGGACTATCACGTGTCATACTCAGTTTGTTCAGAGATAGTTTTTGGTCCATACAATCCATTCAAAGGAAGATTACTAAGGCATTTCACTCAAACACATTTTGCCCATTATATCCCACTGTGTGAGTTGTGCCAAAAATCGGAAAGTGATTTAAGATAGCGGATCTAGTGGACTATCACATGTCATACTCAGTTTGTTCAGAAATAGTTTTTGGTCCATACAATCCATTCAAAGGGAGATTACTAAGGCATTTCACTCAAACACATTTTGCCCATTATAGCCCACTGTGTGAGTTGTGCCAAAAATCGGAAAGTGATTTAATATAGCGGACCTAATGGACTATCACGTGTCATACTCAGTTTGTTCAGAAATAGTTTTTCGTCCATACAATCCTTTCAAAGGAAGATTACTAAGGCATTTCACTCAAACACATTTTGCCCATTATAGTCCACTGTGTGAGTTGTGCCAAAAATCGGAAAGTGATTTAAGATAGCGGACCTAATGGACTATCACGTGTCATACTTAGTTTCTTCAGAAATAGTTTTTGGTCCATACAATCCTTTCAAAGGAAGATTACTAAGGCATTTCACTCAAACACCTTTTGCCCATTATATCCCACTGTGTGAGTTGTGCCAAAAATCGGAAAGTGATTTAAGATAGCGGATCTAGTGGACTATCACATGTCATACTCAGTTTGTTCAGAAATAGTTTTTGGTCCATACAATCCATTCAAAGGGAGATTACTAAGGCATTTCACTCAAACACATTTTGCCCATTATAGTCCACTGTGTGAGTTGTGCCAAAAATCGGAAAGTGATTTAAGATAGCGGACCTAATGGACTATCACGTGTCATACTTAGTTTCTTCAGAAATAGTTTTTGGTCCATACAATCCTTTCAAAGGAAGATTACTAAGGCATTTCACTCAAACACATTTTGCCCATTATAGTCCACTGTGTGAGTTGTGCCAAAAATCGGAAAGTGATTTAAGATAGCGGATCTAGTGGACTATCACATGTCATACTCAGTTTGTTCAGAAATAGTTTTTGGTCCATACAATCCATTCAAAGGGAGATTACTAAGGCATTTCACTCAAACACATTTTGCCCATTATAGTCCACTGTGTGAGTTGTGCCAAAAATCGGAAAGTGATTTAAGATAGCGGACCTAATGGACTATCACGTGTCATACTTAGTTTCTTCAGAAATAGTTTTTGGTCCATACAATCCTTTCAAAGGAAGATTACTAAGGCATTTCACTCAAACACCTTTTGCCCATTATATCCCACTGTGTGAGTTGTGCCAAAAATCGGAAAGTGATTTAAGATAGCGGATCTAGTGGACTATCACATGTCATACTCAGTTTGTTCAGAAATAGTTTTTGGTCCATACAATCCATTCAAAGGGAGATTACTAAGGCATTTCACTCAAACACATTTTGCCCATTATAGTCCACTGTGTGAGTTGTGCCAAAAATCGGAAAGTGATTTAAGATAGCGGACCTAATGGACTATCACGTGTCATACTTAGTTTCTTCAGAAATAGTTTTTCGTCCATACAATCCTTTCAAAGGAAGATTACTAAGGCATTTCACTCAAACACATTTTGCCCATTATAGTCCACTGTGTGAGTTGTGCCAAAAATCGGAAAGTGATTTAAGATAGCGGACCTAATGGACTATCACGTGTCATACTCAGTTTGTTCAGAGATAGTTTTTGGTCCATACAATCCATTCAAAGGAAGATTACTAAGGCATTTCACTCAAACACATTTTGCCCATTATATCCCACTGTGTGAGTTGTGCCAAAAATCGGAAAGTGATTTAAGATAGCGGATCTAGTGGACTATCACATGTCATACTCAGTTTGTTCAGAAATAGTTTTTGGTCCATACAATCCATTCAAAGGGAGATTACTAAGGCATTTCACTCAAACACATTTTGCCCATTATAGTCCACTGTGTGAGTTGTGCCAAAAATCGGAAAGTGATTTAAGATAGCGGACCTAATGGACTATCACGTGTCATACTTAGTTTCTTCAGAAATAGTTTTTGGTCCATACAATCCTTTCAAAGGAAGATTACTAAGGCATTTCACTCAAACACCTTTTGCCCATTATATCCCACTGTGTGAGTTGTGCCAAAAATCGGAAAACAATGGAAGATAGTGGACCTAATGGACTGTCACGTGTCATACTCAGTTTGTTCAAAAATAGTTTTTGGTCCATACAATCCATTCAAAGGAAGATTACTAAGGCATTTCACTCAAACACATTTTGCCCATTATATCCCACTGTGTGAGTTGTGCCAAAAATCGGAAAACAATGGAAGATAGTGGACCTAATGGACTATCACGTGTCATACTCAGTTTGTTCAGAGATAGTTTTTGGTCCATACAATCCATTCAAAGGAAGATTACTAAGGCATTTCACTCAAACACATTTTGCCCATTATATCCCACTGTGTGAGTTGTGCCAAAAATCGGAAAATGATAGAAGATAGCGGACCTAATGGACTATCACGTGTTATACTCAGTTTATTCAAAAATAGTTTTTGGTCTATACAATCCATTCAAAGGAAAATTACTAAGCATTTCACTCAAACACATTTTGCCCATTATAGTCCACTGTGTGAGTTGTGCCAAAAATCGGAAAGTGATTTAAGATAGCGGACCTAATGGACTATCACGTGTTATACTCAGTTTATTCAGAAATAGTTTTTGGTCCATACAATCCATTCAAAGGAAGATTACTAAGGCATTTCACTCAAACACATTTTGCCCATTATATCCCACTGTGTGAGTTGTGCCAAAAATCGGAAAACAATGGAAGATAGTGGACCTAATGGACTGTCACGTGTCATACTCAGTTTGTTCAAAAATAGTTTTTGGTCCATACAATCCATTCAAAGGAAGATTACTAAGGCATTTCACTCAAACACATTTTGCCCATTATATCCCACTGTGTAAGTTGTGCCAAAAATCGGAAAACAATGGAAGATAGTGGACCTAATGGACTATCACGTGTCATACTCAGTTTGTTCAGAGATAGTTTTTGGTCCATACAATCCATTCAAAGGAAGATTACTAAGGCATTTCACTCAAACACATTTTGCCCATTATAGTCCACTGTGTGAGTTGCGCCAAAAATCGGAAAGTGATTTAAAATAGCGGACCTAATGGACTATCACGTGTCATACTCAGTTTGTTCAGAAATAGTTTTTGGTCCATACAATCCATTCAAAGGGAGATTACTAAGGCATTTCACTCAAACACATTTTGCCCATTATAGCCCACTGTGTGAGTTGTGCCAAAAATCGGAAAGTGATTTAATATAGCGGACCTAATGGACTATCACGTGTCATACTCAGTTTGTTCAGAAATAGTTTTTCGTCCATACAATCCATTCAAAGGAAGATTACTAAGGCATTTCACTCAAACACATTTTGCCCATTATAGTCCACTGTGTGAGTTGTGCCAAAAATCAGAAAAGGATGGAAGATAGCGGATCTAATGGACTATCAAGTGTCATACTCAGTTTAGTCAGAAATAGTTTTTGGTCTATACAATCCATTCAAAGGAAAATTACTAAGCATTTCACTCAAACACATTTTGCCCATTATAGTCCACTGTGTGAGTTGTGCCAAAAATCGGAAAATGATAGAAGATAGCGGACCTAATGGACTATCACGTGTTATACTCAGTTTATTCAAAAATAGTTTTTGGTCTATACAATCCATTCAAAGGAAAATTACTAAGCATTTCACTCAAACACATTTTGCCCATTATAGTCCACTGTGTGAGTTGTGCCAAAAATCGGAAAGTGATTTAAGATAGCGGACCTAATGGACTATCACGTGTCATACTTAGTTTCTTCAGAAATAGTTTTTGGTCCATACAATCCATTCAAAGGGAGATTACTAAGGCATTTCACTCAAACACATTTTGCCCATTATAGCCCACTGTGTGAGTTGTGCCAAAAATCGGAAAGTGATTTAAGATAGCGGACCTAATGGACTATCACGTGTCATACTTAGTTTCTTCAGAAATAGTTTTTGGTCCATACAATCCATTCAAAGGGAGATTACTAAGGCATTTCACTCAAACACATTTTGCCCATTATAGCCCACTGTGTGAGTTGTGCCAAAAATCGGAAAGTGATTTAATATAGCGGACCTAATGGACTATCACGTGTCATACTCAGTTTGTTCAGAAATAGTTTTTCGTCCATACAAACCATTCAAAGGAAGATTACTAAGGCATTTCACTCAAACACATTTTGCCCATTATAGTCCACTGTGTGAGTTGTGCCAAAAATCAGAAAAGGATGGAAGATAGCGGATCTAATGGACTATCAAGTGTCATACTCAGTTTAGTCAGAAATAGTTTTTGGTCTATACAATCCATACAAAGGAATATTACTAAGGCATTTCACTCAAACACATTTTGCCCATTATAGTCCACTGTGTGAGTTGCGCCAAAAATCGGAAAGTGATTTAAAATAGCGGACCTAATGGAATATCACGTGTTATACTCAGTTTGTTCAGAGATAGTTTTTGGTCCATACAATCCATTCAAAGGAAGATTACTAAGGCATTTCACTCAAACACATTTTGCCCATTATATCCCACTGTGTGAGTTGTGCCAAAAATCGGAAAATGATAGAAGATAGCGGACCTAATGGACTATCACGTGTTATACTCAGTTTATTCAGAAATAGTTTTTGGTCCATACAATCCATTCAAAGGAAGATTACTAAGGCATTGCACTCAAACACATTTTGCCCATTATAGCCCACTGTGTGAGTTGCGCCAAAAATCGGAAAGTGATTCAGGATAGCGGACAGAATGGACTATCACGTGTCATACTCAGTTTGTTGAGATATAGTCTTTTGTCCATACAATCCATTCAAAGGAATATTACTAAGGCATTTCACTCAAACACATTTTGCCCATTATAGCCCACTGTGTGAGTTGTGCCAAAAATCGGAAAGTGACTTAATATAGCGGACCTAATGGACTATCACGTGTCATACTCAGTTTGTTCAGAAATAGTTTTTGGTCCATACAATCCATTCAAAGGAAGATTACTAAGGCATTTCACTCAAACACATTTTGCCCATTATAGCCCACTGTGTGAGTTGTGCCAAAAATCGGAAAGTGATTTAATATAGCGGACCTAATGGACTATCACGTGTCATACTCAGTTTGTTCAGAGATAGTTTTTGGTCCATACAATCCATTCAAAGGAAGATTACTAAGGCATTTCACTCAAACACATTTTGCCCATTATATCCCACTGTGTGAGTTGTGCCAAAAATCGGAAAATGATAGAAGATAGCGGACCTAATGGACTATCACGTGTTATACTCAGTTTATTCAAAAATAGTTTTTGGTCTATACAATCCATTCAAAGGAAAATTACTAAGCATTTCACTCAAACACATTTTGCCCATTATAGTCCACTGTGTGAGTTGTGCCAAAAATCGGAAAGTGATTTAAGATAGCGGACCTAATGGACTATCACGTGTCATACTTAGTTTCTTCAGAAATAGTTTTTGGTCCATACAATCCATTCAAAGGGAGATTACTAAGGCATTTCACTCAAACACATTTTGCCCATTATAGCCCACTGTGTGAGTTGTGCCAAAAATCAGAAAGTGATTTAAGATAGCGGACCTAATGGACTATCACGTGTTATACTCAGTTTATTCAGAAATAGTTTTTGGTCCATACAATCCATTCAAAGGAAGATTACTAAGGCATTTCACTCAAACACATTTTGCCCATTATATCCCACTGTGTGAGTTGTGCCAAAAATCGGAAAATGATAGAAGATAGCGGACCTAATGGACTATCACGTGTTATACTCAGTTTATTCAAAAATAGTTTTTGGTCTATACAATCCATTCAAAGGAAAATTACTAAGCATTTCACTCAAACACATTTTGCCCATTATAGTCCACTGTGTGAGTTGTGCCAAAAATCGGAAAGTGATTTAAGATAGCGGACCTAATGGACTATCACGTGTCATACTTAGTTTCTTCAGAAATAGTTTTTGGTCCATACAATCCATTCAAAGGGAGATTACTAAGGCATTTCACTCAAACACATTTTGCCCATTATAGCCCACTGTGTGAGTTGTGCCAAAAATCGGAAAGTGATTTAAGATAGCGGACCTAATGGACTATCACGTGTCATACTTAGTTTCTTCAGAAATAGTTTTTGGTCCATACAATCCTTTCAAAGGAAGATTACTAAGGCTTTTCACTCAAACACATTTTGCCCATTACAGCCCACTGTGTGAGTTGTGCCAAAAATTGGAAAGTGGTAGAAGATAGCGGACCGAATGGACTATCACGTGTCGTACTCAGTTTGTTGAGATATAGTCTTTTGTCCATACAATCCATTCAAAGGAAGATTACTAAGGCATTTCACTCAAACACATTTTGCCCATTATAGCCCACTGTGTGAGTTGTGCCAAAAATCGGAAAGTGGTTTAAGATAGCGGATCTAATGGACTATCACATGTCATACTCAGTTTGTTCAGATATAGTTTTTTGTCCATACAATCCATTCAAAGGAAGATTACTAAGGCATTTCACTCAAACACATTTTGCCCATTATAGCCCACTGTGTGAGTTGTGCCAAAAATTGGAAAGTGGTGGAAGATAGCGGATCGAATGGACTATCACGTGTCATACTCAGTTTGTTGAGATATAGTCTTTTGTCCATACAAACCATTCAAAGGAAGATTACTAAGGCATTTCACTCAAACACATTTTGCCCATTATAGCCCACTGTGTGAGTTGTGCCAAAAATCGGAAAATGATGGAAGATAGCGGACCTAATGGACTATCACATGTCATACTCAGTTTGTTCAGATATAGTTTTTGGTCCATACAATGCATTCAAAGGAAGATTACTAAGGCTTTTCACTCAAACACATTTTGCCCATTATAGCCCACTGTGTGAGTTGTGCCAAAAATTGGAAAGTGGTAGAAGATAGCGGACCGAATGGACTATCACGTGTCATACTCAGTTTGTTGAGATATAGTCTTTTGTCCATACAATCCATTCAAAGGAAGATTACTAAGGCATTTCACTCAAACACATTTTGCCCATTATAGCCCACTGTGTGAGTTGTGCCAAAAATTGGAAAGTGGTGGAAGATAGCGGACCGAATGGACTATCACGTGTCATACTCAGTTTATTCAGAAATAGTTTTTGGTCCGTACAATCCATTCAAAGGAAAATTACTAAGGCTTTTCACTCAAACACATTTTGCCCATTATAGCCCACTGTGTAAGTTGTGCCAAAAATTGGAAAGTGGTGGAAGATAGGGGACCTAATGGACTATCACGTGTCATACTCAGTTTGTTGAGATATAGTCTTTTGTCCATACAATCCATTCAAAGGAAGATTACTAAGGCATTTCACTCAAACACATTTTGCCCATTATAGCCCACTGTGTGAGTTGTGCCAAAAATTGGAAAGTGGTGGAAGATAGCGGACCGAATGGACTATCACGTGTCATACTCAGTTTATTCAGAAATAGTTTTTGGTCCGTACAATCCATTCAAAGGAAAATTACTAAGGCTTTTCACTCAAACACATTTTGCCCATTATAGCCCACTGTGTAAGTTGTGCCAAAAATTGGAAAGTGGTGGAAGATAGGGGACCTAATGGACTATCACGTGTCATACTCAGTTTGTTGAGATATAGTCTTTTGTCCATACAATCCATTAAAAGGAAGACTACTAAGGCATTTCACTCAAACACATTTTTCCCATTATAGCCCACTGTGTGAGTTGTGCCAAAAATCGGAAAATGATGGAAGATAGCAGACCTAATGGACTATCACATGTCATACTCAGTTTGTTCAGATATAGTCTTTTGTCCATACAATCCATTCAAAGGAAGATTACTGAGGCATTTCACTCAAACACATTTTGCCCATTATAGCCCACTGTGTGAGTTGTGCCAAAAATCGGAAAGTGATTTAAGATAGCGGATCTAGTGGACTATCACATGTCATACTTAGTTTGTTCAGATATAGTCTTTTGTCCATACAATTCATTCAGAGGAAGATTACTAAGGCATTTCACTCAAACACATTTTGCCCATTATAGCCCACTGTGTGAGTTGTGCAAAAGTCGGAAAGTGATTGAAGATAGCGGACCTAATGGACTATCACGTGTTATACTCAGTTTATTCAGAAATAGTTTTTGGTCTATACAATCCATTCAAAGGAAGATTACTAAGGCATTTCACTCAACCACATTTTTCCCATTATAGCCCACTGTGTGAGCTGTGCCAAAAACCGGAAAGTGATTCAGGATAGCGGACCTAATGGACTATCACGTGTCATACTCAGTTTGTTCAGATATAGTTTTTGGTCCATACAATCCATTCAAAGGAAGATTACTAAGGCATTTCACTCAAACACATTTTGCCCATTATAGCCCACTGTGTGAGTTGTGCCAAAAGTCGGAAAGTGATGGAAGATAGCGGACCTAATGGACTATCACGTGTTATACTCAGTTTATTCAGAAATAGTTTTTGGTCTATACAATCCATTCAAAGGAAGATTACTAAGGCATTTCACTCAAACACATTTTGCCGATTATAGTCCACTGTGTGAGTTGTGCCAAAAATCGGAAAGTGATTTAAGATAGCGGATCTAATGGACTATCACGTGTCATACTCAGTTTGTTCAGAAATAGTTTTTGGTCCATACAATCCATTCAAAGGGAAATTACTAAGGCATTTCACTCAAACACATTTTGCCCATTATAGCCCACTGTGTGAGTTGTGCCAAAAGTCGGAAAGTGATGGAAGATAGCGGACCTAATGGACTATGACGTGTTATACTCAGTTTATTCAGAAATAGTTTTTGGTCTATACAATCCATTCAAAGAAAGATTACTAAGGCATTTCACTCAAACACATTTTTCCCATTATAGCCCACTGTGTGAGCTGTGCCAAAAATCGTAAAATGATGGACGATAGCGGACCTAATGGACTATCACATGTTATACTCAGTTTGTTCAGATATAGTTTTTGGTCCATACAATCCATTCAAAGGAAGATTACTAAGGCATTTCACTCAAACACATTTTGCCCATTATAGTCCACTGTGTGAGTTGTGCCAAAAATCGGAAAGTGATGCAGGATAGCGGACCTAATGGACTATCACGTGTCATACTCAGTTTGTTCAGATATAGTTTTTGGTCCATACAATCCATTCAAAGGAAGATTACTAAGGCATTTCACTCAAACACATTTTGCCCATTATAGCCCACTGTGTGAGTTGTGCAAAAAGTCGGAAAGTGATGGAAGATAGCGGACCTAATGGACTATCACGTGTTGTACTCAGTTTATTCAGAAATAGTTTTTGGTCTATACAATCCATTCAAAGGAAGATTACTAAGGCATTGCACTCAAACACATTTTGCCCATTATAGCCCACTGTGTGAGTTGTGCCAAAAATCGGAAAGTGGTTTAAGATAGCGGACCAAATGGACTATCACGTGTTATACTCAGTTTATTCAGAAATAGTTTTTGGTCCATACAATCCATTCAAAGGAAGATTACTAAGGCATTGCCCTCAAACACATTTTGCCCATTATAGCCCACTGTGTGAGTTGCGCCAAAAATCGGAAAGTGATTCAGGATAGCGGACAGAATGGACTATCACGTGTCATACTCAGTTTGTTGAGATATAGTCTTTTGTCCATACAATCCATTCAAAGGAAGTTTACTAAGGCATTTCACTCAAACACATTTTGCCCATTATAGCCCACTGTGTGAGTTGAGCCAAAAATCGGAAAGTGATTTAATATAGCGGACCTAATGGACTATCACGTGTCATACTCAGTTTGTTCAGAAATAGTTTTTGGTCCATACAATCCATTCAAAGGAATATTACTAAGGCATTTCACTCAAACACATTTTGCCCATTATAGCCCACTGTGTGAGTTGTGCCAAAAATCGGAAAGTGATTTAATATAGCGGACCTAATGGACTATCACGTGTCATACTCAGTTTGTTCAGAAATAGTTTTTCGTCCATACAATCCATTCAAAGGAAGATTACTAAGGCATTTCACTCAAACACATTTTGCCCATTATAGTCCACTGTGTGAGTTGTGCCAAAAATCAGAAAAGGATGGAAGATAGCGGATCTAATGGACTATCAAGTGTCATACTCAGTTTAGTCAGAAATAGTTTTTGGTCTATACAATCCATACAAAGGAATATTACTAAGGCATTTCACTCAAACACATTTTGCCCATTATAGTCCACTGTGTGAGTTGCGCCAAAAATCGGAAAGTGATTTAAAATAGCGGACCTAATGGACTATCACGTGTCATACTCAGTTTGTTCAGAGATAGTTTTTGGTCCATACAATCCATTCAAAGGAAGATTACTAAGGCATTTCACTCAAACACATTTTGCCCATTATATCCCACTGTGTGAGTTGTGCCAAAAATCGGAAAATGATAGAAGATAGCGGACCTAATGGACTATCACGTGTTATACTCAGTTTATTCAAAAATAGTTTTTGGTCTATACAATCCATTCAAAGGAAAATTACTAAGCACTTCACTCAAACACATTTTGCCCATTATAGTCCACTGTGTGAGTTGTGCCAAAAATCGGAAAGTGATTTAAGATAGCGGACCTAATGGACTATCACGTGTCATACTTAGTTTCTTCAGAAATAGTTTTTGGTCCATACAATCCTTTCAAAGGAAGATTACTAAGGCATTTCACTCAAACACATTTTGCCCATTATATCCCACTGTGTGAGTTGTGCCAAAAATCGGAAAACAACGGAAGATAGTGGACCTAATGGACTGTCACGTGTCTTACTCAGTTTGTTCAAAAATAGTTTTTGGTCCATACAATCCATTCAAAGGGAGATTACTAAGGCATTGCACTCAAACACATTTTGCCCATTATAGCCCACTGTGTGAGTTGTGCCAAAAATCGGAAAGTGGTTTAAGATAGCGGACCAAATGGACTATCACGTGTTATACTCAGTTTATTCAGAAATAGTTTTTGGTCCATACAATCCATTCAAAGGAAGATTACTAAGGCATTTCACTCAAACACATTTTGCCCATTATAGCCCACTGTGTGAGTTGTGCAAAAAGTCGGAAAGTGATGGAAGATAGCGGACCTAATGGACTATCACGTGTCATACTCAGTTTGTTCAGAAATAGTTTTTGGTCCATACAATCCATTCAAAGGAATATTACTAAGGCATTGCACTCAAACACATTTTGCCCATTATAGCCCACTGTGTGAGTTGTGCCAAAAATTGGAAAGTGGTAGAAGATAGCGGACCGAATGGACTATCACGTGTCATACTCAGTTTGTTGAGATATAGTCTTTTGTCCATACAATCCATTCAAAGGAAGATTACTAAGGCATTTCACTCAAACACATTTTGCCCATTATAGCCCACTGTGTGAGTTGTGCCAAAAATTGGAAAGTGGTGGAAGATAGCGGACCGAATGGACTATCACGTGTCATACTCAGTTTATTCAGAAATAGTTTTTGGTCCGTACAATCCATTCAAAGGAAAATTACTAAGGCTTTTCACTCAAACACATTTTGCCCATTATAGCCCACTGTGTAAGTTGTGCCAAAAATTGGAAAGTGGTGGAAGATAGGGGACCTAATGGACTATCACGTGTCATACTCAGTTTGTTGAGATATAGTTTTTGGTCCATACAATCCATTCAAAGGAATATTACTAAGGCATTGCACTCAAACACATTTTGCCCATTATAGCCCACTGTGTGAGTTGTGCCAAAAATCGGAAAGTGGTTTAAGATAGCGGACCAAATGGACTATCACGTGTTATACTCAGTTTATTCAGAAATAGTTTTTGGTCCATACAATCCATTCAAAGGAAGATTACTAAGGCATTTCACTCAAACACATTTTGCCCATTATAGCCCACTGTGTGAGTTGTGCAAAAAGTCGGAAAGTGATGGAAGATAGCGGACCTAATGGACTATCATGTGTTATACTCAGTTTGTTCAGAAATAGTTTTTGGTCCATAGAATCCATTCAAAGGAAGATTACTAAGGCATTTCACTCAAACACATTTTGCCCATTATAGCCCACTGTGTGAGTTGTGCCAAAAATCGAAAAGTGATTTAAGATAGCGGACCTTATGGACTAACACGTGTCATACTCTGTTTATTCAGAAATAGTTTTTGGTCCATACAATCCATTCGAAGGAAGATTACTAAGGCATTTCACTCAAACACATTTTGCCCATTATAGTGCACTGTGTGAGTTGTGCCAAAATGGACTATCACGTGTCATACTCAGTTTGTTCAGAAATAGTTTTTGGCCCATACAATCCATTCAAAGGAAGTTTACTAAGGCATTTCACTCAAAAACATTTTGCCCATTATAGCCCACTGTGTGAGTTGTGCCAAAAATCGGAAAATGATGAAAGATAGCGGACCTAATGGACTATCACAGGTCATACTCAGTTTGTTCAGATATAGTCTTTTGGTCCATACAATCCATTCAAAGGAAAACTATTAAGTCATTTCACTCAAACACATTTTGCCCATTATAGCCCACTGTGTGAGTTGTGCCAAAAATTGGAAAGTGGTGGAAGATAGCGGACCGAATGGACTATCACGTGTCGTACTCAGTTTGTTGAGATATAGTCTTTTGTCCATACAATCCATTAAAAGGAAGACTACTGAGGCATTTCACTCAAACACATTTTGCCCATTATAGCCCACTGTGTGAGTTGTGCCAAAAATCGGAAAGTGATTTAAGATAGCGGATCTAGTGGACTATCACATGTCATACTCAGTTTGTTCAGATATAGTCTTTTGTCCATACAATTCATTCAGAGGAAAATTACTAAGGCATTTCACTCAAACACATTTTGCCCATTATAGCCCACTGTGTGAGTTGTGCCAAAAATCGGAAAGTGATTTAAGATAGCGGATCTAGTGGACTATCACATGTCATACTCAGTTTGTTCAGATATAGTCTTTTGTCCATACAATTCATTCAGAGGAAAATTACTAAGGCATTTCACTCAAACACATTTTGCCCATTATAGCCCACTGTGTGAGTTGTGCCAAAAATCGGAAAATGATGGAAGATAGCAGACCTAATGGACTATCACATGTCATACTCAGTTTGTTCAGATATAGTTTTTGGTCCATACAATCCATTCAAAGGAAGATTACTAAGGCTTTTCACTCAAACACATTTTGCCCATTACAGCCCACTGTGTGAGTTGTGCCAAAAATTGGAAAGTGGTAGAAGATAGCGGACCGAATGGACTATCACGTGTCGTACTCAGTTTGTTGAGATATAGTCTTTTGTCCATACAATCCATTCAAAGGAAGATTACTAAGGCATTTCACTCAAACACATTTTGCCCATTATAGCCCACTGTGTGAGTTGTGCCAAAAATCGGAAAGTGGTTTAAGATAGCGGATCTAATGGACTATCACATGTCATACTCAGTTTGTTCAGATATAGTTTTTTGTCCATACAATCCATTCAAAGGAAGATTACTAAGGCATTTCACTCAAACACATTTTGCCCATTATAGCCCACTGTGTGAGTTGTGCCAAAAATTGGAAAGTGGTGGAAGATAGCGGATCGAATGGACTATCACGTGTCATACTCAGTTTGTTGAGATATAGTCTTTTGTCCATACAAACCATTCAAAGGAAGATTACTAAGGCATTTCACTCAAACACATTTTGCCCATTATAGCCCACTGTGTGAGTTGTGCCAAAAATCGGAAAATGATGGAAGATAGCGGACCTAATGGACTATCACATGTCATACTCAGTTTGTTCAGATATAGTTTTTGGTCCATACAATGCATTCAAAGGAAGATTACTAAGGCTTTTCACTCAAACACATTTTGCCCATTATAGCCCACTGTGTGAGTTGTGCCAAAAATTGGAAAGTGGTAGAAGATAGCGGACCGAATGGACTATCACGTGTCATACTCAGTTTGTTGAGATATAGTCTTTTGTCCATACAATCCATTCAAAGGAAGATTACTAAGGCATTTCACTCAAACACATTTTGCCCATTATAGCCCACTGTGTGAGTTGTGCCAAAAATTGGAAAGTGGTGGAAGATAGCGGACCGAATGGACTATCTCGTGTCATACTCAGTTTATTCAGAAATAGTTTTTGGTCCGTACAATCCATTCAAAGGAAAATTACTAAGGCTTTTCACTCAAACACATTTTGCCCATTATAGCCCACTGTGTAAGTTGTGCCAAAAATTGGAAAGTGGTGGAAGATAGGGGACCTAATGGACTATCACGTGTCATACTCAGTTTGTTGAGATATAGTCTTTTGTCCATACAATCCATTCAAAGGAAGATTACTAAGGCATTTCACTCAAACACATTTTGCCCATTATAGCCCACTGTGTGAGTTGTGCCAAAAATTGGAAAGTGGTGGAAGATAGCGGACCGAATGGACTATCACGTGTCATACTCAGTTTATTCAGAAATAGTTTTTGGTCCGTACAATCCATTCAAAGGAAAATTACTAAGGCTTTTCACTCAAACACATTTTGCCCATTATAGCCCACTGTGTAAGTTGTGCCAAAAATTGGAAAGTGGTGGAAGATAGGGGACCTAATGGACTATCACGTGTCATACTCAGTTTGTTGAGATATAGTCTTTTGTCCATACAATCCATTAAAAGGAAGACTACTAAGGCATTTCACTCAAACACATTTTTCCCATTATAGCCCACTGTGTGAGTTGTGCCAAAAATCGGAAAATGATGGAAGATAGCAGACCTAATGGACTATCACATGTCATACTCAGTTTGTTCAGATATAGTCTTTTGTCCATACAATCCATTCAAAGGAAGATTACTGAGGCATTTCACTCAAACACATTTTGCCCATTATAGCCCACTGTGTGAGTTGTGCCAAAAATCGGAAAGTGATTTAAGATAGCGGATCTAGTGGACTATCACATGTCATACTTAGTTTGTTCAGATATAGTCTTTTGTCCATACAATTCATTCAGAGGAAGATTACTAAGGCATTTCACTCAAACACATTTTGCCCATTATAGCCCACTGTGTGAGTTGTGCAAAAGTCGGAAAGTGATTGAAGATAGCGGACCTAATGGACTATCACGTGTTATACTCAGTTTATTCAGAAATAGTTTTTGGTCTATACAATCCATTCAAAGGAAGATTACTAAGGCATTTCACTCAACCACATTTTTCCCATTATAGCCCACTGTGTGAGCTGTGCCAAAAACCGGAAAGTGATTCAGGATAGCGGACCTAATGGACTATCACGTGTCATACTCAGTTTGTTCAGATATAGTTTTTGGTCCATACAATCCATTCAAAGGAAGATTACTAAGGCATTTCACTCAAACACATTTTGCCCATTATAGCCCACTGTGTGAGTTGTGCCAAAAGTCGGAAAGTGATGGAAGATAGCGGACCTAATGGACTATCACGTGTTATACTCAGTTTATTCAGAAATAGTTTTTGGTCTATACAATCCATTCAAAGGAAGATTACTAAGGCATTTCACTCAAACACATTTTGCCGATTATAGTCCACTGTGTGAGTTGTGCCAAAAATCGGAAAGTGATTTAAGATAGCGGATCTAATGGACTATCACGTGTCATACTCAGTTTGTTCAGAAATAGTTTTTGGTCCATACAATCCATTCAAAGGGAAATTACTAAGGCATTTCACTCAAACACATTTTGCCCATTATAGCCCACTGTGTGAGTTGTGCCAAAAGTCGGAAAGTGATGGAAGATAGCGGACCTAATGGACTATGACGTGTTATACTCAGTTTATTCAGAAATAGTTTTTGGTCTATACAATCCATTCAAAGAAAGATTACTAAGGCATTTCACTCAAACACATTTTTCCCATTATAGCCCACTGTGTGAGCTGTGCCAAAAATCGTAAAATGATGGACGATAGCGGACCTAATGGACTATCACATGTTATACTCAGTTTGTTCAGATATAGTTTTTGGTCCATACAATCCATTCAAAGGAAGATTACTAAGGCATTTCACTCAAACACATTTTGCCCATTATAGTCCACTGTGTGAGTTGTGCCAAAAATCGGAAAGTGATGCAGGATAGCGGACCTAATGGACTATCACGTGTCATACTCAGTTTGTTCAGATATAGTTTTTGGTCCATACAATCCATTCAAAGGAAGATTACTAAGGCATTTCACTCAAACACATTTTGCCCATTATAGCCCACTGTGTGAGTTGTGCAAAAAGTCGGAAAGTGATGGAAGATAGCGGACCTAATGGACTATCACGTGTTGTACTCAGTTTATTCAGAAATAGTTTTTGGTCTATACAATCCATTCAAAGGAAGATTACTAAGGCATTGCACTCAAACACATTTTGCCCATTATAGCCCACTGTGTGAGTTGTGCCAAAAATCGGAAAGTGGTTTAAGATAGCGGACCAAATGGACTATCACGTGTTATACTCAGTTTATTCAGAAATAGTTTTTGGTCCATACAATCCATTCAAAGGAAGATTACTAAGGCATTGCCCTCAAACACATTTTGCCCATTATAGCCCACTGTGTGAGTTGCGCCAAAAATCGGAAAGTGATTCAGGATAGCGGACAGAATGGACTATCACGTGTCATACTCAGTTTGTTGAGATATAGTCTTTTGTCCATACAATCCATTCAAAGGAAGTTTACTAAGGCATTTCACTCAAACACATTTTGCCCATTATAGCCCACTGTGTGAGTTGAGCCAAAAATCGGAAAGTGATTTAATATAGCGGACCTAATGGACTATCACGTGTCATACTCAGTTTGTTCAGAAATAGTTTTTGGTCCATACAATCCATTCAAAGGAATATTACTAAGGCATTTCACTCAAACACATTTTGCCCATTATAGCCCACTGTGTGAGTTGTGCCAAAAATCGGAAAGTGATTTAATATAGCGGACCTAATGGACTATCACGTGTCATACTCAGTTTGTTCAGAAATAGTTTTTCGTCCATACAATCCATTCAAAGGAAGATTACTAAGGCATTTCACTCAAACACATTTTGCCCATTATAGTCCACTGTGTGAGTTGTGCCAAAAATCAGAAAAGGATGGAAGATAGCGGATCTAATGGACTATCAAGTGTCATACTCAGTTTAGTCAGAAATAGTTTTTGGTCTATACAATCCATACAAAGGAATATTACTAAGGCATTTCACTCAAACACATTTTGCCCATTATAGTCCACTGTGTGAGTTGCGCCAAAAATCGGAAAGTGATTTAAAATAGCGGACCTAATGGACTATCACGTGTCATACTCAGTTTGTTCAGAGATAGTTTTTGGTCCATACAATCCATTCAAAGGAAGATTACTAAGGCATTTCACTCAAACACATTTTGCCCATTATATCCCACTGTGTGAGTTGTGCCAAAAATCGGAAAATGATAGAAGATAGCGGACCTAATGGACTATCACGTGTTATACTCAGTTTATTCAAAAATAGTTTTTGGTCTATACAATCCATTCAAAGGAAAATTACTAAGCACTTCACTCAAACACATTTTGCCCATTATAGTCCACTGTGTGAGTTGTGCCAAAAATCGGAAAGTGATTTAAGATAGCGGACCTAATGGACTATCACGTGTCATACTTAGTTTCTTCAGAAATAGTTTTTGGTCCATACAATCCTTTCAAAGGAAGATTACTAAGGCATTTCACTCAAACACATTTTGCCCATTATATCCCACTGTGTGAGTTGTGCCAAAAATCGGAAAACAACGGAAGATAGTGGACCTAATGGACTGTCACGTGTCTTACTCAGTTTGTTCAAAAATAGTTTTTGGTCCATACAATCCATTCAAAGGGAGATTACTAAGGCATTTCACTCAAACACATTTTGCCCATTATAGCCCACTGTGTGAGTTGTGCCAAAAATCAGAAAGTGATTTAAGATAGCGGACCTAATGGACTATCACGTGTTATACTCAGTTTATTCAGAAATAGTTTTTGGTCCATACAATCCATTCAAAGGAAGATTACTAAGGCATTTCACTCAAACACATTTTGCCCATTATAGCCCACTGTGTGAGCTGTGCCAAAAATCAGAAAGTGATTTAAGATAGCGGATCTAATGGACTATCACGTGTCATACTCAGTTTGTTCAGAAATAGCTTTTGGTCCATACAATCCATTCAAAGGAAAATTACTAAGGCATTTCACTCAAACACATTTTGCCCATTATAGCCCACTGTGTGAGTTGCGCCAAAAATCGGAAAGTGAGTTAAGATAGCGGATCCAATGGACTATCACGTGTCATACTCAGTTTGTTCAAAAATAGTTTTAGGTCCATACAATCCATTCAAAGGGAGATTACTAAGGCATTTCACTCAAACACATTTTGCCCATTATAGCCCACTGTGTGAGTTGTGCAAAAAATCGGAAAATGATGGAAGATAGCGGACCTAATGGACTATCACATGTTATACTCAGTTTGTTCAGATATAGTTTTTGGTCCATACAATCCATTCAAAGGAAGATTACTAAGGCATTTCACTCAAACACATTTTGCCCATTATAGCCCACTGTGTGAGTTGTGCCAAAAGTCGGAAAGCGATGGAAGATAGCGGACCTAATGGACTATGACGTGTTATACTCAGTTTATTCAAAAATAGTTTTTGGTCCATACAATCCATTCAAAGGAAGATTACTAAGGCATTGCACTCAAACACATTTTGCCCATTATAGCCCACTGTGTGAGTTGCGCCAAAAATCAGAAAGTGATTTAAGATAGCGGACCTAATGGACTATCACGTGTCATACTTAGTTTCTTCAGAAATAGTTTTTGGTCCATACAATCCTTTCAAAGGAAGATTACTAAGGCATTTCACTCAAACACATTTTGCCCATTATATCCCACTGTGTGAGTTGTGCCAAAAATCGGAAAACAGTGGAAGATGGTGGACCTAATGGACTGTCACGTGTCATACTCAGTTTGTTCAGAAATAGTTTTTGGTCCATACAATCCATTCGAAGGAAGATTACTAAGGCATTTCACTCAAACACATTTTGCCCATTATAGCCCACTGTGTGAGTTGTGCCAAAAGTCGGAAAGTGATGGAAGATAGCGGACCTAATGGACTATCACGTGTCATACTCAGTTTGTTCAGAAATAGCTTTTGGTCCATACAATCCATTCAAAGGAAAATTACTAAGGCATTTCACTCAAACACATTTTGCCCATTATAGCCCACTGTGTGAGTTGCGCCAAAAATCGGAAAGTGAGTTAAGATAGCGGATCCAATGGACTATCACGTGTCATACTCAGTTTGTTCAAAAATCGTTTTAGGTCCATACAATCCATTCAAAGGGAGATTACTAAGGCATTTCACTCAAACACATTTTGCCCATTATAGCCCACTGTGTGAGTTGTGCCAAAAATCGGAAAGTGATTTAATATAGCGGACCTAATGGACTATCACGTGTCATACTCAGTTTGTTCAGAAATAGTTTTTCGTCCATACAATCCATTCAAAGGAAGATTACTAAGGCATTTCACTCAAACACATTTTGCCCATTATAGTCCACTGTGTGAGTTGTGCCAAAAATCAGAAAAGGATGGAAGATAGCGGATCTAATGGACTATCAAGTGTCATACTCAGTTTAGTCAGAAATAGTTTTTGGTCTATACAATCCATACAAAGGAATATTACTAAGGCATTTCACTCAAACACATTTTGCCCATTATAGTCCACTGTGTGAGTTGCGCCAAAAATCGGAAAGTGATTTAAAATAGCGGACCTAATGGACTATCACGTGTCATACTCAGTTTGTTCAGAAATAGTTTTTCGTCCATACAATCCATTCAAAGGAAGATTACTAAGGCATTTCACTCAAACACATTTTGCCCATTATATCCCACTGTGTGAGTTGTGCCAAAAATCGGAAAATGATAGAAGATAGCGGACCTAATGGACTATCACGTGTTATACTCAGTTTATTCAAAAATAGTTTTTGGTCTATACAATCCATTCAAAGGAAAATTACTAAGCATTTCACTCAAACACATTTTGCCCATTATAGTCCACTGTGTGAGTTGTGCCAAAAATCGGAAAGTGATTTAATATAGCGGACCTAATGGACTATCACGTGTCATACTCAGTTTGTTCAGAAATAGTTTTTCGTCCATACAATCCATTCAAAGGAAGATTACTAAGGCATTTCACTCAAACACATTTTGCCCATTATAGTCCACTGTGTGAGTTGTGCCAAAAATCAGAAAAGGATGGAAGATAGCGGATCTAATGGACTATCAAGTGTCATACTCAGTTTAGTCAGAAATAGTTTTTGGTCTATACAATCCATACAAAGGAATATTACTAAGGCATTTCACTCAAACACATTTTGCCCATTATAGTCCACTGTGTGAGTTGCGCCAAAAATCGGAAAGTGATTTAAAATAGCGGACCTAATGGACTATCACGTGTCATACTCAGTTTGTTCAGAAATAGTTTTTGGTCCATACAATCCATTCAAAGGGAGATTACTAAGGCATTTCACTCAAACACATTTTGCCCATTATAGCCCACTGTGTGAGTTGTGCCAAAAATCAGAAAGTGATTTAAGATAGCGGACCTAATGGACTATCACGTGTTATACTCAGTTTATTCAGAAATAGTTTTTGGTCCATACAATCCATTCAAAGGAAGATTACTAAGGCATTTCACTCAAACACATTTTGCCCATTATAGCCCACTGTGTGAGTTGTGCCAAAAATCAGAAAAGGATGGAAGATAGCGGATGTGACGTAGCACTTATGTTGCTACTTTACATACCTTATTGTATGAACATGATTGTACCAACCATACACGGTACAACATGGTTTATTATTATTTTTAGTTCATAGGATATAGATTTACTTTTACTATAATAATTCCCATTAAGTTAATAATTAAATTTACATATAAGATTTAGTATTTTTAGACAACGGCAGCCAGAGTTGGTACAGGCAGCAGTCTTCGCCTTGTATATACGAGGCGACTCGTAAGAGATCTGGACATGGCTGTGCCGACTGGTAAAACCTTACGAAGGGGTACTCGTTACCTACTTCTCCCGAAGGGGCCCTTGTGGCCTACTTCTCCCGAAGGGGTACTCGTTACCTACTTCTCCCGAAGGGGTACTCGTTACCTACTTCTCCCGAAGGGGTCCGCGTGACCTACTTCTCCCGAAGGGGTACTCGCTACCTACTTCTCCCGAAGGGGTACTCGTTACCTACTTCTCCCGAAGGGGTACTCGTTACCTACTTCTCCCGAAGGGGTACTCGTTACCTACTTCTCCCGAAGGGGTCCTCGTGACCTACTTCTCCCGAAGGGGTTCTCGTAACCTACTTCTCCCGAAGGGGTACTCGTTACCTACTTCTCCCGAAGGGGTACTCGTTACCTACTTCTCCCGAAGGGGTCCACGTGACCTACTTCTCCCGAAGGGGTTCTCGTAACCTACTTCTCCCGAAGGGGTACTCGTTACCTACTTCTCCCGAAGGGGTACTCGTTACCTACTTCTCCCGAAGGGATCCTCGTGACCTACTTCTCCCGAAGGGGTTCTCGTAACCTACTTCTCCCGAAGGGGTACTCGTTACCTACTTCTCCCGAAGGGGTACTCGTTACCTACTTCTCCCGAAGGGGTCCTCGTGACCTACTTCTCCCGAAGGGGTTCTCGTAACCTACTTCTCCCGAAGGGGTACTCGTTACCTACTTCTCCCGAAGGGGTACTCGTTACCTACTTCTCCTTTATCTTATCTTTCCAGGTCATCCGAACACGTAGCAACGACCGAGTGATACCGAACCCG
Organism: Metopia argyrocephala; assembly: GCA_963576795.1. NCBI lineage: Eukaryota > Metazoa > Arthropoda > Insecta > Diptera > Sarcophagidae > Metopia > Metopia argyrocephala. The sequence continues at coordinate 88,082,718 of OY756210.1, forward strand.
AAGTGGTTACTAAGTCGTACCATACCGAAGACGATATTCTACCGAATTAACCGTAAGCCAATTATACCGAACCGAAGGTGAAGTAACTACCGAATTATACCGAATCCGAAGTGATTGCTATTGAATCATCCCGAACTGACTGAAAGTCACACTATACCGAAGTCGACATCCTACTGAGTCGAGAGGTAACACATCCAGCTAAAGATACCTGACTGCCGCACCAAACCACCATAACCACCTGCCGTTGTACTTATTTTTGTTATTTTTATTTACTATTTTATTAATAAAGAATTGATGTTACTATTGCCCACGAGGGGAACGAAATTGTAATTTCTTTTTATTCACTTAAGGTTCGTGGACCCGTAAGTAGACCCTGGACACCGTTGAGCGACCTCAGCCTACGACAAAACCACGTTACACGGATCTAATGGACTATCAAGTGTCATACTCAGTTTAGTCAGAAATAGTTTTTGGTCTATACAATCCATACAAAGGTATATTACTAAGGCATTTCACTCAAACACATTTTGCCCATTATAGTCCACTGTGTGAGTTGCGCCAAAAATCGGAAAGTGATTTAAAATAGCGGACCTAATGGACTATCACGTGTCATACTCAGTTTGTTCAGAGATAGTTTTTGGTCCATACAATCCATTCAAAGGAAGATTACTAAGGCATTTCACTCAAACACATTTTGCCCATTATATCCCACTGTGTGAGTTGTGCCAAAAATCGGAAAATGATAGAAGATAGCGGACCTAATGGACTATCACGTGTTATACTCAGTTTATTCAAAAATAGTTTTTGGTCTATACAATCCATTCAAAGGAAAATTACTAAGCATTTCACTCAAACACATTTTGCCCATTATAGCCCACTGTGTGAGTTGTGCCAAAAATCGGAAAGTGATTTAAGATAGCGGACCTAATGGACTATCACGTGTCATACTCAGTTTGTTCAAAAATAGTTTTTCGTCCATACAATCCATTTAAAGGAAGATTACTAAGGCATTTCACTTAAACACATTTTGCCCATTATAGTCCACTGTGTGAGTTGTGCCAAAAATCGGAAAGTGATTTAAGATAGCGGACCTAATGGACTATCACGTGTCATACTTAGTTTCTTCAGAAATAGTTTTTGGTCCATACAATCCTTTCAAAGGAATATTACTAAGGCATTTCACTCAAACACATTTTGCCCATTATATCCCACTGTGTGAGTTGTGCCAAAAATCGGAAAACAATGGAAGATGGTGGACCTAATGGACTGTCACGTGTCATACTCAGTTTGTTCAGAAATAGTTTTTGGTCCATACAATCCATTCGAAGGAAGATTACTAAGGCATTTCACTCAAACACATTTTGCCCATTATAGCCCACTGTGTGAGTTGTGCCAAAAATCGGAAAATGATGGAAGATAGCGGACCTAATGGACTATCATGTGTTATACTCAGTTTGTTCAGAAATAGTTTTTGGTCCATAGAATCCATTCAAAGGAAGATTACTAAGGCATTTCACTCAAACACATTTTGCCCATTATAGCCCACTGTGTGAGTTGTGCCAAAAATCGAAAAGTGATTTAAGATAGCGGACCTTATGGACTAACACGTGTCATACTCTGTTTATTCAGAAATAGTTTTTGGTCCATACAATCCATTCGAAGGAAGATTACTAAGGCATTTCACTCAAACACATTTTGCCCATTATAGTGCACTGTGTGAGTTGTGCCAAAATGGACTATCACGTGTCATACTCAGTTTGTTCAGAAATAGTTTTTGGCCCATACAATCCATTCAAAGGAAGTTTACTAAGGCATTTCACTCAAAAACATTTTGCCCATTATAGCCCACTGTGTGAGTTGTGCCAAAAATCGGAAAATGATGGAAGATAGCGGACCTAATGGACTATCACAGGTCATACTCAGTTTGTTCAGATATAGTCTTTTGGTCCATACAATCCATTCAAAGGAAAACTATTAAGTCATTTCACTCAAACACATTTTGCCCATTATAGCCCACTGTGTGAGTTGTGCCAAAAATTGGAAAGTGGTGGAAGATAGCGGATCGAATGGACTATCACGTGTCATACTCAGTTTGTTGAGATATAGTCTTTTGTCCATACAAACCATTCAAAGGAAGATTACTAAGGCATTTCACTCAAACACATTTTGCCCATTATAGCCCACTGTGTGAGTTGTGCCAAAATTCGGAAAGTGGTTTAAGATAGCGGATCTAATGGACTATCACATGTCATACTCAGTTTGTTCAGATATAGTTTTTTGTCCATACAATCCATTAAAAGGAAGACTACTGAGGCATTTCACTCAAACACATTTTGCCCATTATAGCCCACTGTGTGAGTTGTGCCAAAAATCGGAAAGTGATTTAAGATAGCGGATCTAGTGGACTATCACATGTCATACTCAGTTTGTTCAGATATAGTCTTTTGTCCATACAATTCATTCAGAGGAAAATTACTAAGGCATTTCACTCAAACACATTTTGCCCATTATAGCCCACTGTGTGAGTTGTGCCAAAAATCGGAAAGTGATTTAAGATAGCGGATCTAGTGGACTATCACATGTCATACTCAGTTTGTTCAGATATAGTCTTTTGTCCATACAATTCATTCAGAGGAAAATTACTAAGGCATTTCACTCAAACACATTTTGCCCATTATAGCCCACTGTGTGAGTTGTGCCAAAAATCGGAAAATGATGGAAGATAGCAGACCTAATGGACTATCACATGTCATACTCAGTTTGTTCAGATATAGTTTTTGGTCCATACAATCCATTCAAAGGAAGATTACTAAGGCTTTTCACTCAAACACATTTTGCCCATTACAGCCCACTGTGTGAGTTGTGCCAAAAATTGGAAAGTGGTAGAAGATAGCGGACCGAATGGACTATCACGTGTCATACTCAGTTTGTTGAGATATAGTCTTTTGTCCATACAATCCATTCAAAGGAAGATTACTAAGGCATTTCACTCAAACACATTTTGCCCATTATAGCCCACTGTGTGAGTTGTGCCAAAAATCGGAAAGTGGTTTAAGATAGCGGATCTAATGGACTATCACATATCATACTCAGTTTGTTCAGATATAGTTTTTTGTCCATACAATCCATTCAAAGGAAGATTACTAAGGCATTTCACTCAAACACATTTTGCCCATTATAGCCCACTGTGTGAGTTGTGCCAAAAATTGGAAAGTGGTGGAAGATAGCGGATCGAATGGACTATCACGTGTCATACTCAGTTTGTTGAGATATAGTCTTTTGTCCATACAAACCATTCAAAGGAAGATTACTAAGGCATTTCACTCAAACACATTTTGCCCATTATAGCCCACTGTGTGAGTTGTGCCAAAAATCGGAAAATGATGGAAGATAGCGGACCTAATGGACTATCACATGTCATACTCAGTTTGTTCAGATATAGTTTTTGGTCCATACAATGCATTCAAAGGAAGATTACTAAGGCTTTTCACTCAAACACATTTTGCCCATTATAGCCCACTGTGTGAGTTGTGCCAAAAATTGGAAAGTAATAGAAGATAGCGGACCGAATGGACTATCACGTGTCATACTCAGTTTGTTGAGATATAGTCTTTTGTCCATACAATCCATTCAAAGGAAGATTACTAAGGCATTTCACTCAAACACATTTTGCCCATTATAGCCCACTGTGTGAGTTGTGCCAAAAATTGGAAAGTGGTGGAAGATAGCGGACCGAATGGACTATCACGTGTCATACTCAGTTTATTCAGAAATAGTTTTTGGTCCGTACAATCCATTCAAAGGAAAATTACTAAGGCTTTTCACTCAAACACATTTTGCCCATTATAGCCCACTGTGTAAGTTGTGCCAAAAATTGGAAAGTGGTGGAAGATAGGGGACCTAATGGACTATCACGTGTCATACTCAGTTTGTTGAGATATAGTCTTTTGTCCATACAATCCATTAAAAGGAAGACTACTAAGGCATTTCACTCAAACACATTTTTCCCATTATAGCCCACTGTGTGAGTTGTGCCAAAAATCGGAAAATGATGGAAGATAGCAGACCTAATGGACTATCACATGTCATACTCAGTTTGTTCAGATATAGTCTTTTGTCCATACAATCCATTCAAAGGAAGATTACTGAGGCATTTCACTCAAACACATTTTGCCCATTATAGCCCACTGTGTGAGTTGTGCCAAAAATCGGAAAGTGATTTAAGATAGCGGATCTAGTGGACTATCACATGTCATACTTAGTTTGTTCAGATATAGTCTTTTGTCCATACAATTCATTCAGAGGAAGATTACTAAGGCATTTCACTCAAACACATTTTGCCCATTATAGCCCACTGTGTGAGTTGTGCAAAAGTCGGAAAGTGATTGAAGATAGCGGACCTAATGGACTATCACGTGTTATACTCAGTTTATTCAGAAATAGTTTTTGGTCTATACAATCCATTCAAAGGAAGATTACTAAGGCATTTCACTCAACCACATTTTTCCCATTATAGCCCACTGTGTGAGCTGTGCCAAAAACCGGAAAGTGATTCAGGATAGCGGACCTAATGGACTATCACGTGTCATACTCAGTTTGTTCAGATATAGTTTTTGGTCCATACAATCCATTCAAAGGAAGATTACTAAGGCATTTCACTCAAACACATTTTGCCCATTATAGCCCACTGTGTGAGTTGTGCCAAAAGTCGGAAAGTGATGGAAGATAGCGGACCTAATGGACTATCACGTGTTATACTCAGTTTATTCAGAAATAGTTTTTGGTCTATACAATCCATTCAAAGGAAGATTACTAAGGCATTTCACTCAAACACATTTTGCCGATTATAGTCCACTGTGTGAGTTGTGCCAAAAATCGGAAAGTGATTTAAGATAGCGGATCTAATGGACTATCACGTGTCATACTCAGTTTGTTCAGAAATAGTTTTTGGTCCATACAATCCATTCAAAGGGAAATTACTAAGGCATTTCACTCAAACACATTTTGCCCATTATAGCCCACTGTGTGAGTTGTGCCAAAAGTCGGAAAGTGATGGAAGATAGCGGACCTAATGGACTATGACGTGTTATACTCAGTTTATTCAGAAATAGTTTTTGGTCTATACAATCCATTCAAAGAAAGATTACTAAGGCATTTCACTCAAACACATTTTTCCCATTATAGCCCACTGTGTGAGCTGTGCCAAAAATCGTAAAATGATGGACGATAGCGGACCTAATGGACTATCACATGTTATACTCAGTTTGTTCAGATATAGTTTTTGGTCCATACAATCCATTCAAAGGAAGATTACTAAGGCATTTCACTCAAACACATTTTGCCCATTATAGTCCACTGTGTGAGTTGTGCCAAAAATCGGAAAGTGATGCAGGATAGCGGACCTAATGGACTATCACGTGTCATACTCAGTTTGTTCAGATATAGTTTTTGGTCCATACAATCCATTCAAAGGAAGATTACTAAGGCATTTCACTCAAACACATTTTGCCCATTATAGCCCACTGTGTGAGTTGTGCAAAAAGTCGGAAAGTGATGGAAGATAGCGGACCTAATGGACTATCACGTGTTGTACTCAGTTTATTCAGAAATAGTTTTTGGTCTATACAATCCATTCAAAGGAAGATTACTAAGGCATTGCACTCAAACACATTTTGCCCATTATAGCCCACTGTGTGAGTTGTGCCAAAAATCGGAAAGTGGTTTAAGATAGCGGACCAAATGGACTATTACGTGTTATACTCAGTTTATTCAGAAATAGTTTTTGGTCCATACAATCCATTCAAAGGAAGATTACTAAGGCATTGCCCTTAAACACATTTTGCCCATTATAGCCCACTGTGTGAGTTGCGCCAAAAATCGGAAAGTGATTCAGGATAGCGGACAGAATGGACTATCACGTGTCATACTCAGTTTGTTGAGATATAGTCTTTTGTCCATACAATCCATTCAAAGGAAGTTTACTAAGGCATTTCACTCAAACACATTTTGCCCATTATAGCCCACTGTGTGAGTTGAGCCAAAAATCGGAAAGTGATTTAATATAGCGGACCTAATGGACTATCACGTGTCATACTCAGTTTGTTCAGAAATAGTTTTTGGTCCATACAATCCATTCAAAGGAATATTACTAAGGCATTTCACTCAAACACATTTTGCCCATTATAGCCCACTGTGTGAGTTGTGCCAAAAATCGGAAAGTGATTTAATATAGCGGACCTAATGGACTATCACGTGTCATACTCAGTTTGTTCAGAAATAGTTTTTCGTCCATACAATCCATTCAAAGGAAGATTACTAAGGCATTTCACTCAAACACATTTTGCCCATTATAGTCCACTGTGTGAGTTGTGCCAAAAATCAGAAAAGGATGGAAGATAGCGGATCTAATGGACTATCAAGTGTCATACTCAGTTTAGTCAGAAATAGTTTTTGGTCTATACAATCCATACAAAGGAATATTACTAAGGCATTTCACTCAAACACATTTTGCCCATTATAGTCCACTGTGTGAGTTGCGCCAAAAATCGAAAAGTGATTTAAAATAGCGGACCTAATGGACTATCACGTGTCATACTCAGTTTGTTCAGAGATAGTTTTTGGTCCATACAATCCATTCAAAGGAAGATTACTAAGGCATTTCACTCAAACACATTTTGCCCATTATATCCCACTGTGTGAGTTGTGCCAAAAATCGGAAAATGATAGAAGATAGCGGACCTAATGGACTATCACGTGTTATACTCAGTTTATTCAAAAATAGTTTTTGGTCTATACAATCCATTCAAAGGAAAATTACTAAGCACTTCACTCAAACACATTTTGCCCATTATAGTCCACTGTGTGAGTTGTGCCAAAAATCGGAAAGTGATTTAAGATAGCGGACCTAATGGACTATCACGTGTCATACTTAGTTTCTTCAGAAATAGTTTTTGGTCCATACAATCCTTTCAAAGGAAGATTACTAAGGCATTTCACTCAAACACATTTTGCCCATTATATCCCACTGTGTGAGTTGTGCCAAAAATCGGAAAACAACGGAAGATAGTGGACCTAATGGACTGTCACGTGTCTTACTCAGTTTGTTCAAAAATAGTTTTTGGTCCATACAATCCATTCAAAGGGAGATTACTAAGGCATTTCACTCAAACACATTTTGCCCATTATAGCCCACTGTGTGAGTTGTGCCAAAAATCAGAAAGTGATTTAAGATAGCGGACCTAATGGACTATCACGTGTTATACTCAGTTTATTCAGAAATAGTTTTTGGTCCATACAATCCATTCAAAGGAAGATTACTAAGGCATTTCACTCAAACACATTTTGCCCATTATAGCCCACTGTGTGAGCTGTGCCAAAAATCAGAAAGTGATTTAAGATAGCGGATCTAATGGACTATCACGTGTCATACTCAGTTTGTTCAGAAATAGCTTTTGGTCCATACAATCCATTCAAAGGAAAATTACTAAGGCATTTCACTCAAACACATTTTGCCCATTATAGCCCACTGTGTGAGTTGCGCCAAAAATCGGAAAGTGAGTTAAGATAGCGGATCCAATGGACTATCACGTGTCATACTCAGTTTGTTCAAAAATAGTTTTAGGTCCATACAATCCATTCAAAGGGAGATTACTAAGGCATTTCACTCAAACACATTTTGCCCATTATAGCCCACTGTGTGAGTTGTGCAAAAAATCGAAAAATGATGGAAGATAGCGGACCTAATGGACTATCACATGTTATATTCAGTTTGTTCAGATATAGTTTTTGGTCCATACAATCCATTCAAAGGAAGATTACTAAGGCATTTCACTCAAACACATTTTGCCCATTATAGCCCACTGTGTGAGTTGTGCCAAAAGTCGGAAAGCGATGGAAGATAGCGGACCTAATGGACTATGACGTGTTATACTCAGTTTATTCAAAAATAGTTTTTGGTCCATACAATCCATTCAAAGGAAGATTACTAAGGCATTGCACTCAAACACATTTTGCCCATTATAGCCCACTGTGTGAGTTGCGCCAAAAATCGGAAAGTGATTTAAGATAGCGGACCTAATGGACTATCACGTGTCATACTTAGTTTCTTCAGAAATAGTTTTTGGTCCATACAATCCTTTCAAAGGAAGATTACTAAGGCATTTCACTCAAACACATTTTGCCCATTATATCCCACTGTGTGAGTTGTGCCAAAAATCGGAAAACAGTGGAAGATGGTGGACCTAATGGACTGTCACGTGTCATACTCAGTTTGTTCAGAAATAGTTTTTGGTCCATACAATCCAGTCGAAGGAAGATTACTAAGACATTTCACTCAAACACATTTTGCCCATTATAGCCCACTGTGTGAGTTGTGCCAAAAGTCGGAAAGTGATGGAAGATAGCGGACCTAATGGACTATCACGTGTCATACTCAGTTTGTTCAGAAATAGCTTTTGGTCCATACAATCCATTCAAAGGAAAATTACTAAGGCATTTCACTCAAACACATTTTGCCCATTATAGCCCACTGTGTGAGTTGCGCCAAAAATCGGAAAGTGAGTTAAGATAGCGGATCCAATGGACTATCACGTGTCATACTCAGTTTGTTCAAAAATAGTTTTAGGTCCATACAATCCATTCAAAGGGAGATTACTAAGGCATTTCACTCAAACACATTTTGCCCATTATAGCCCACTGTGTGAGTTGTGCCAAAAATCGGAAAGTGATTTAATATAGCGGACCTAATGGACTATCACGTGTCATACTCAGTTTGTTCAGAAATAGTTTTTCGTCCATACAATCCATTCAAAGGAAGATTACTAAGGCATTTCACTCAAACACATTTTGCCCATTATAGTCCACTGTGTGAGTTGTGCCAAAAATCAGAAAAGGATGGAAGATAGCGGATCTAATGGACTATCAAGTGTCATACTCAGTTTAGTCAGAAATAGTTTTTGGTCTATACAATCCATACAAAGGAATATTACTAAGGCATTTCACTCAAACACATTTTGCCCATTATAGTCCACTGTGTGAGTTGCGCCAAAAATCGGAAAGTGATTTAAAATAGCGGACCTAATGGACTATCACGTGTCATACTCAGTTTATTCAGAAATAGTTTTTGGTCCGTACAATCCATTCAAAGGAAAATTACTAAGGCTTTTCACTCAAACACATTTTGCCCATTATAGCCCACTGTGTGAGTTGTGCCAAAAGTCGGAAAGTGATGGAAGATAGCGGACCTAATGGACTATCACGTGTCATACTCAGTTTGTTCAGAAATAGCTTTTGGTCCATACAATCCATTCAAAGGAAAATTACTAAGGCATTTCACTCAAACACATTTTGCCCATTATAGCCCACTGTGTGAGTTGCGCCAAAAATCGGAAAGTGAGTTAAGATAGCGGATCCAATAGACTATCACGTGTCATATTTAGTTTGTTCAAAAATAGTTTTAGGTCCATACAATCCATTCAAAGGGAGATTACTAAGGCATTTCACTCAAACACATTTTGCCCATTATAGCCCACTGTGTGAGTTGTGCCAAAAGTCGGAAAGTGATGGCAGATAGCGGACCTAATGGACTATCACGTGTCATACTCAGTTTGTTCAGAAATAGCTTTTGGTCCATACAATCCATTCAAAGGAAAATTACTAAGGCATTTCACTCAAACACATTTTGCCCATTATAGCCCACTGTGTGAGTTGCGCCAAAAATCGGAAAGTGATTTAAGATAGCGGACCTAATGGACTATCACGTGTCATACTTAGTTTCTTCAGAAGTAGTTTTTGGTCCATACAATCCTTTCAAAGGAAGATTACTAAGGCATTTCACTCAAACACATTTTGCCCATTATATCCCACTGTGTGAGTTGTGCCAAAAATCGGAAAACAGTGGAAGATGGTGGACCTAATGGACTATCACGTGTCATACTTAGTTTCTTCAGATATAGTTTTTGGTCCATACAATCCATTCAAAGGAAGATTACTAAGGCATTTCACTCAAACACATTTTGCCCATTATAGCCCACTGTGTGAGTTGTGCCAAAAGTCGGAAAGTGATGGAAGATAGCGGACCTAATGGACTATCACGTGTCATACTCAGTTTGTTCAGAAATAGCTTTTGGTCCATACAATCCATTCAAAGGAAAATTACTAAGGCATTTCACTCAAACACATTTTGCCCATTATAGCCCACTGTGTGAGTTGCGCCAAAAATCGGAAAGTGAGTTAAGATAGCGGATCCAATGGACTATCACGTGTCATACTCAGTTTGTTCAAAAATAGTTTTAGGTCCATGCAATCCATTCAAAGGGAGATTACTAAGGCATTTCACTCAAACACATTTTGCCCATTATAGCCCACTGTGTGAGTTGTGCCAAAAATCGGAAAGTGATTTAATATAGCGGACCTAATGGACTATCACGTGTCATACTCAGTTTGTTCAGAAATAGTTTTTCGTCCATACAATCCATTCAAAGGAAGATTACTAAGGCATTTCACTCAAACACATTTTGCCCATTATAGTCCACTGTGTGAGTTGTGCCAAAAATCAGAAAAGGGTGGAAGATAGCGGATCTAATGGACTATCAAGTGTCATACTCAGTTTAGTCAGCAATAGTTTTTGGTCTATACAATCCATACAAAGGAATATTACTAAGGCATTTCACTCAAACACATTTTGCCCATTATAGTCCACTGTGTGAGTTGCGCCAAAAATCGGAAAGTGATTTAAAATAGCGGACCTAATGGACTATCACGTGTCATACTCAGTTTATTCAGAAATAGTTTTTGGTCCGTACAATCCATTCAAAGGAAAATTACTAAGCATTTCACTCAAACACATTTTGCCCATTATAGCCCACTGTGTGAGTTGTGCCAAAAATCGGAAAGTGATTTAAGATAGCGGACCTAATGGACTATCACGTGTCATACTCAGTTTGTTCAAAAATAGTTTTTCGTCCATACAATCCATTTAAAGGAAGATTACTAAGGCATTTCACTCAAACACATTTTGCCCATTATAGTCCACTGTGTGAGTTGTGCCAAAAATCGGAAAGTGATTTAAGATAGCGGACCTAATGGACTATCACGTGTCATACTTAGTTTCTTCAGAAATAGTTTTTGGTCCATACAATCCTTTCAAAGGAAGATTACTAAGGCATTTCACTCAAACACATTTTGCCCATTATATCCCACTGTGTGAGTTGTGCCAAAAATCGGAAAACAGTGGAAGATGGTGGACCTAATGGACTGTCACGTGTCATACTCAGTTTGTTCAGAAATTGTTTTTGGTCCATACAATCCATTCGAAGGAAGATTACTAAGGCATTTCACTCAAACACATTTTGCCCATTATAGCCCACTGTGTGAGTTGTGCCAAAAGTCGGAAAGTGATGGAAGATAGCGGACCTAATGGACTATGACGTGTTATACTCAGTTTATTCAAAAATAGTTTTTGGTCCATACAATCCATTCAAAGGAAGATTACTAAGGCATTGCACTCAAACACATTTTGCCCATTATAGCCCACTGTGTGAGTTGCGCCAAAAATCGGAAAGTGATGGACGATAGCGGACCTAATGGACTATCACGTGTCATACTCAGTTTGTTCAGATATAGTTTTTTCTCCATACAATCCATTCAAAGGAAGATTACTAAGGCATTTCACTCAAACACATTTTGCCCATTATAGCCCACTGTGTGAGTTGTGCCAAAAATTGGAAAGTGGTAGAAGATAGCGGACCGAATGGACTATCACGTGTCATACTCAGTTTGTTCAGAAATAGTTTTTGGTCCATACAATCCATTCAAAGGAAGATTACTAAGGCTTTTCACTCAAACACATTTTGCCCATTATAGCCCACTGTGTGAGTTGTGCCAAAAATTGGAAAGTGGTAGAAGATAGCGGACCGAATAGACTATCACATGTCATACTCAGTTTGTTGAGATATAGTCTTTTGTCCATACAATCCATTCAAAGGAAGACTACTAAGGCATTTCACTCAAACACATTTTGCCCATTATAGTCCACTGTGTGAGTTGTGCCAAAAGTCGGAAAGTGGTGGAAGATAGCGGACCTAATGGACTATCACATGTCATACTCAGTTTGTTCAGATATAGTCTTTTGTCCATACAATCCATTCAAAGGAAGATTACTGAGGCATTTCACTCAAACACATTTTGCCCATTATAGCCCACTGTGTGAGTTGTGCCAAAAATCGGAAAGTGATTTATGATAGCGGATCTAGTGGACTATCACGTGTCATACTCAGTTTATTCAGAAATAGTTTTTGGTCCGTACAATCCATTCAAAGGAAAATTACTAAGGCTTTTCACTCAAACACATTTTGCCCATTATAGCCCACTGTGTAAGTTGTGCCAAAAATTGGAAAGTGGTGGAAGATAGCGGACCTAATGGACTATCACGTGTCATACTCAGTTTGTTGAGATATAGTCTTTTGTCCATACAATCCATTAAAAGGAAGACTACTAAGGCATTTCACTCAAACACATTTTGCCCATTATAGCCCACTGTGTGAGTTGTGCCAAAAATCGGAAAATGATGGAAGATAGCAGACCTAATGGACTATCAAGTATCATACTCAGTTTAGTCAGAAATAGTTTTTGGTCCATACAATCCATACAAAGGAAGATTACTAAGGCATTTCACTCAAACACATTTTGCCCATTATAGCCCATTGTGTGAGTTGTGCCAAAAGTCGGAAAGTGATGGAAGATAGCGGACCGAATGGACTATCACGTGTCATACTCAGTTTGTTCAGATATAGTCTTTTGTCCATACAATCCATTCAAAGGAAGATTACTGAGGCATTTCACTCAAACACATTTTGCCCATTATAGCCCACTGTGTGAGTTGTGCCAAAAATTGGAAAGTGGTTTCAGATAGCGGACCTCATGGACTATCACGTGTTATACTTAGTTTATTCAGAAATAGTTTTTGGTCCATACAATCCATTCAAAGGAAGATTACTAAGGCATTGCACTCAAACACATTTTGCCCATTATAGCCCACTGTGTGAGTTGCGCCAAAAATCGGAAAGTGATTCAGGATAGCGGACAGAATGGACTATCACGTGTCATACTCAGTTGGTTGAGATATAGTCTTTTGTCCATACAATCCATTCAAAGGAAGATTACTAAGGCATTTCACTCAAACACATTTTGCCCATTATAGCCCACTGTGTGAGTTGTGCCAAAAATTGGAAAGTGGTGGAAGATAGCGGACCGAATGGACTATCACGTGTCATACTCAGTTTGTTCAGAAATAGTTTTTGGTCCATACAATCCATTCAAAGGAAGATTACTAAGGCTTTTCACTCAAACACATTTTGCCCATTATAGCCCACTGTGTGAGTTGTGCCAAAAATTGGAAAGTGGTAGCAGATAGCGGACCGAATGGACTATCACATGTCATACTCAGTTTGTTGAGATATAGTCTTTTGTCCATACAATCCATTCAAAGGAAGACTACTAAGGCATTTCACTCAAACACATTTTGCCCATTATAGCCCACTGTGTGAGTTGTGCCAAAAATTGGAAAGTGGTGGAAGATAGCGGACCGAATGGACTATCACGTGTCATACTCAGTTTTTTCAGAAATAGTTTTTGGTCCGTACAATCCATTCAAAGGAAAATTACTAAGGCTTTTCACTCAAACACATTTTGCCCATTATAGCCCACTGTGTAAGTTGTGCCAAAAATTGGAAAGTTGTGGAAGATAGCGGACCTAATGGACTATCACGTGTCATACTCAGTTTGTTGAGATATAGTCTTTTGTCCATACAATCCATTAAAAGGAAAACTACTAAGGCATTTCACTCAAACACATTTTGCCCATTATAGCCCACTGTGTGAGTTGTGCCAAAAATCGGAAAATGATGGAAGATAGCAGACCTAATGGACTATCACATGTCATACTCAGTTTGTTCAGATATAGTCTTTTGTCCATACAATCCATTCAAAGGAAGATTACTGAGGCATTTCACTCAAACACATTTTGCCCATTATAGCCCACTGTGTGAGTTGTGCCAAAAATCGAAAAGTGATTTAAGATAGCGGATCTAGTGGACTATCACATGTCATACTCAGTTTGTTCAGAAATAGTCTTTTGTCCATACAATTCATTCAGAGGAAGATTACTAAGGCATTTCACTCAAACACATTTTGCCCATTATAGCCCACTGTGTGAGTTGTGCAAAAGTCGGAAAGTGATGGAAGATAGCGGACCTAATGGACTATGACGTGTTATACTCAGTTTATTCAGAAATAGTTTTTGGTCTATACAATCCATTCAAAGGAAGATTACTAAGGCATTTCACTCAAACACATTTTTCCCATTATAGCCCACTGTGTGAGCTGTGCCAAAAATCGTAAAATGATGGACGATAGCGGACCTAATGGACTATCACATGTTATACTCAGTTTGTTCAGATATAGTTTTTGGTCCATACAATCCATTCAAAGGGAGATTACTAAGGCATTTCACTCAAACACATTTTGCCCATTATAGCCCACTGTGTGAGTTGTGCCAAAAATCGGAAAATGATGGAAGATAGCGGACCTAATGGACTATCACATGTTATACTCAGTTTGTTCAGATATAGTTTTTGGTCCATACAATCCATTCAAAGGAAGATTACTAAGGCATTTCACTCAAACACATTTTGCCCATTATAGCCCACTGTGTGAGTTGTGCCAAAAATCGGAAAGTGATTTAAGATAGCGGATCTAATGGACTATCACGTGTCATACCCAGTTTGTTCAGAAATAGTTTTTGGTCCATACAATCCATTCAAAGGAAGATTACTAAGGCATTTCACTCAAACACATTTTGCCCATTATAGCCCACTGTGTGAGTTGTGCCAAAAATCGGAAAGTGATTTAAGATAGCGGATCTAGTGGACTATCACATGTCATACTCAGTTTGTTCAGAAATAGTCTTTTGTCCATACAATTCATTCAGAGGAAGATTACTAAGGCATTTCACTCAAACACATTTTGCCCATTATAGCCCACTGTGTGAGTTGTGCCGAAAATCGGAAAGTGATTTAAGATAGCGGATCTAGTGGACTATCACATGTCATACTCAGTTTGTTCAGAAATAGTCTTTTGTCCATACAATTCATTCAGAGGAAGATTACTAAGGCATTTCACTCAAACACATTTTGCCCATTATAGCCCACTGTGTGAGCTGTGCCAAAAATCGTAAAATGATGGACGATAGCGGACCTAATGGACTATCACATGTTATACTCAGTTTGTTCAGATATAGTTTTTGGTCCATACAATCCATTCAAAGGGAGATTACTAAGGCATTTCACTCAAACACATTTTGCCCATTATAGCCCACTGTGTGAGTTGTGCCAAAAATCGGAAAATGATGGAAGATAGCGGACCTAATGGACTATCACATGTTATACTCAGTTTGTTCAGATATAGTTTTTGGTCCATACAATCCATTCAAAGGAAGATTACTAAGGCATTTCACTCAAACACATTTTGCCCATTATAGCCCACTGTGTGAGTTGTGCCAAAAATCGGAAAGTGATTTAAGATAGCGGATCTAATGGGCTATCACGTGTCATACCCAGTTTGTTCAGAAATAGTTTTTGGTCCATACAATCCATTCAAAGGAAGATTACTAAGGCATTTCACTCAAACACATTTTTCCCATTATTGCCCACTGTGTGAGTTGTGCCAAAAGTCGGAAAGTGGTGGAAGATACCGGACCTAATGGACTATCACGTGTCATACTCAGTTTGTTCAGATATAGTTTTTTCTCCATACAATCCACTCAAAGGAAGATTACTAAGGCATTTCACTCAAACACATTTTGCCCATTATAGCCCACTGTGTGAGTTGTGCAAAAAGTCGGAAAGTGATGGAAGATAGTGGACCTAATGAACTATCACGTGTCGTACTCAGTTTATTCGGAAATAGTTTTTGGTCCATACAATCCATTCAAAGGAAGATTACTAAGGCATTTCACTCAAACACATTTTGCCCATTATAGCCCACTGTGTGAGTTGTGCCAAAAGTCGGAAAGTGATGGAAGATAGCGGACCTAAGGGACTATGACGTGTTATACTCAGTTTATTCAGAAATAGTTTTTGGTCTATACAATCCATTCAAACTAAGATTACTAAGGCATTTCACTCAAACACATTTTTCCCATTATAGCCCACTGTGTGAGCTGTGCCAAAAATCGTAAAATGATGGACGATAGCGGACCTAATGCACTATCACATGTTATACTCAGTTTGTTCAGATATAGTTTTTGGTCCATACAATCCATTCAAAGGAAAATTACTAAGGCATTTCACTCAAACACATTTTGCCCATTATAGTTCACTGTGTGAGTTGTGCCAAAAATCGGAAAGTGATTCAGGATAGCGGACCTAATGGACTATCACGTGTCATACTCAGTTTGTTCAGATATAGTTTTTGGTCCATACAATCCATTCAAAGGAAGATTACTAAGGCATTTCACTCAAACACATTTTGCCCATTATAGCCCACTGTGTGAGTTGTGCAAAAAGTCGGAAGGTGATGGAAGATAGCGGACCTAATGGACTATCACGTGTTGTACTCAGTTTATTCAGAAATAGTTTTTGGTCTATACAATCCATTCAAAGGAAGTTTACTAAGGCATTGCACTCAAACACATTTTGCCCATTATAGCCCACTGTGTGGGTTGTGCCAAAAATCGGAAAGTGGTTTCAGATAGCGGACCTAATGGACTATCACGTGTTATACTCAGTTTATTCAGAAATAGTTTTTGGTCCATACAATCCATTCAAAGGAAGATTACTAAGGCATTGCACTCAAACACATTTTGCCCATTATAGCCCACTGTGTGAGTTGCGCCAAAAATCGGAAAGTGATTCAGGATAGCGGACAGAATGGACTATCACGTGTCATACTCAGTTTGTTGGGATATAGTCTTTTGTCCATACAATCCATTCAAAGGAAGATTACTAAGGCATTTCACTCAAACACATTTTGCCCATTATAGCCCACTGTGTGAGTTGTGCCAAAAATTGGAAAGTGGTGGAAGATAGCGGACCGAATGGACTATCACGTGTCATACTCAGTTTGTTCAGAAATAGTTTTTGGTCCATACAATCCATTCAAAGGAAGATTACTAAGGCTTTTCACTCAAACACATTTTGCCCATTATAGCCCACTGTGTGAGTTGTGCCAAAAATTGGAAAGTGGTAGAAGATAGCGGACCGAACGGACTATCACATGTCATACTCAGTTTGTTGAGATATAGTCTTTTGTCCATACAATCCATTCAAAGGAAGACTACTAAGGCATTTCACTCAAACACATTTTGCCCATTATAGCCCACTGTGTGAGCTGTGCCAAAAATTGGAAAGTGGTGGAAGATAGCGGACCGAATGGACTATCACGTGTCATACTCAGTTTTTTCAGAAATAGTTTTTGGTCCGTACAATCCATTCAAAGGAAAATTACTAAGGCTTTTCACTCAAACACATTTTGCCCATTATAGCCCACTGTGTAAGTTGTGCCAAAAATTGGAAAGTTGTGGAAGATAGCGGACCTAATGGACTATCACGTGTCATACTCAGTTTGTTGAGATATAGTCTTTTGTCCATACAATCCATTAAAAGGAAAACTACTAAGGCATTTCACTCAAACACATTTTGCCCATTATAGCCCACTGTGTGAGTTGTGCCAAAAATCGGAAAATGATGGAAGATAGCAGACCTAATGGACTATCACATGTCATACTCAGTTTGTTCAGATATAGTCTTTTGTCCATACAATCCATTCAAAGGAAGATTACTGAGGCATTTCACTCAAACACATTTTGCCCATTATAGCCCACTGTGTGAGTTGTGCCAAAAATCGGAAAGTGATTTAAGATAGCGGATCTAGTGGACTATCACATGTCATACTCAGTTTGTTCAGAAATAGTCTTTTGTCCATACAATTCATTCAGAGGAAGATTACTAAGGCATTTCACTCAAACACATTTTGCCCATTATAGCCCACTGTGTGAGTTGTGCAAAAGTCGGAAAGTGATGGAAGATAGCGGACCTAATGGACTATGACGTGTTATACTCAGTTTATTCAGAAATAGTTTTTGGTCTATACAATCCATTCAAAGGAAGATTACTAAGGCATTTCACTCAAACACATTTTTCCCATTATAGCCCACTGTGTGAGCTGTGCCAAAAATCGTAAAATGATGGACGATAGCGGACCTAATGGACTATCCATGTTATACTCAGTTTGTTCAGATATAGTTTTTGGTCCATACAATCCATTCAAAGGGAGATTACTAAGGCATTTCACTCAAACACATTTTGCCCATTATAGCCCACTGTGTGAGTTGTGCCAAAAATCGGAAAGTGATTTAAGATAGCGGATCTAGTGGACTATCACATGTCATACTCAGTTTGTTCAGAAATAGTCTTTTGTCCATACAATTCATTCAGAGGAATATTACTAAGGCATTTCACTCAAACACATTTTGCCCATTATAGCCCACTGTGTGAGTTGTGCAAAAGTCGGAAAGTGATGGAAGATAGCGGACCTAATGGACTATGACGTGTTATACTCAGTTTATTCAGAAATAGTTTTTGGTCTATACAATCCATTCAAAGGAAGATTACTAAGGCATTTCACTCAAACACATTTTTCCCATTATAGCCCACTGTGTGAGCTGTGCCAAAAATCGTAAAATGATGGACGATAGCGGACCTAATGGACTATCACATGTTATACTCAGTTTGTTCAGATATAGTTTTTGGTCCATACAATCCATTCAAAGGAAGATTACTAAGGCATTTCACTCAAACACATTTTGCCCATTATAGCCCACTGTGTGAGTTGTGCCAAAAATCGGAAAGTGATTTAAGATAGCGGATCTAATGGACTATCACGTGTCATACCCAGTTTGTTCAGAAATAGTTTTTGGTCTATACAATCCATTCAAAGGAAGATTACTAAGGCATTTCACTCAAACACATTTTTCCCATTATTGCCCACTGTGTGAGTTGTGCCAAAAGTCGGAAAGTGGTGGAAGATAGCGGACCTAATGGACTATCACGTGTTGTACTCAGTTTATTCAGAAATAGTTTTTGGTCTATACAATCCATTCAAAGGAACATTACTAAGACATTTCACTGAAACACATTTTGCCCATTATAGCCCACTGTGTGAGTTGTGCCAAAAATCGGAAAGTGATTTCAGATAGCGGACCTAATGGACTATAACATGTCATACCCAGTTTGTTCAGATATAGTTTTTTGTCCATACAATCCATTCAAAGGAAGATTACTAAGGCATTTCACTCAAACACATTTTTCCCATTATTGCCCACTGTGTGAGTTGTGCCAAAAGTCGGAAAGTGGTGGAAGATAGCGGACCTAATGGACTATCACGTGTCATACTCAGTTTGTTCAGAAATAGTTTTTGGTCCATACAATCCATTCAAAGGAAAATTACTAAGGCATTCCACTGAAACACATTTTGCCCATTATAGCCCACTGTGCGAGTTGTGCCAAAAATTGGAAAGTGGTGGAAGATAGCGGACCGAATGGACTATCTCGTGTCATACTCAGTTTGTTCAGAAATAGCTTTTGGTCCATACAATCCATTCAAAGGAAGATTACTAAGGCATTTCACTCAAACACATTTTGCCCATTATAGTCCACTGTGTGAGTTGCGCCAATAATCGGAAAGTGATTTAAGATAGCGGACCTAATGGACTATCACGTGTTATACTCAGTTTATTCAGAAATAGTTTTTGGTCTATACAATCCATTCAAAGGAAAATTACTAAGGCATTTCACTCAAACACATTTTGCCCATTATAGTCCACTGTGTGAGTTGCGCCAATAATCGGAAAGTGATTTAAGATAGCGGACCTAATGGACTATCACGTGTCATACCCAGTTTGTTCAGAAATAGTTTTTGGTCCATACAATCCATTCAAAGGAAGATTACTAAGGCATTTCACTCAAACACATTTTTCCCATTATTGCCCACTGTGTGAGTTGTGCCAAAAGTCGGAAAGTGGTGGAAGATAGCGGACCTAATGGACTATCACGTGTTGTACTCAGTTTATTCAGAAATAGTTTTTGGTCTATACAATCCATTCAAAGGAAGATTACTAAGGCATTTCACTGAAACACATTTTGCCCATTATAGCCCACTGTGTGAGTTGTGCCAAAAATCGGAAAGTGATTTCAGATAGCGGACCTAATGGACTATAAAATGTCATACCCAGTTTGTTCAGATATAGTTTTTTGTCCATACAATCCATTCAAAGGAAAATTATTAAGTCATTTCACTCAAACACATTTTGCCCATTATAGCCCACTGTGCGAGTTGTGCCAAAAATTGGAAAGTGGTGGAAGATAGCGGACCGAATGGACTATCACGTGTCATACTCAGTTTGTTCAGAAATAGCTTTTGGTCCATACAATCCATTCAAAGGAATATTACTAAGGCATTTCACTCAAACACATTTTGCCCATTATAGCCCACTGTGTGAGTTGTGCCAAAAATCGGAAAGTGATTTCAGATAGCGGACCTAATGGACTATAACATGTCATACTCAGTTTGTTCAGATATAGTTTTTTGTCCATACAATCCACTCAAGGGAAAATTACTAAGGCATTTCACTCAAACACATTTTGCCCATTATAGCCCACTGTGTGAGTTGTGCCAAAAATTGGAAAGTGGTTTAAGATAGCGGACCGAATGGACTATCACGTGTCATACTCAGTTTGTTGAGATATAGTCTTTTGTCCATACAATCCATTCAAAGGGAGATTACTAAGGCATTTCACTCAAACACATTTTGCCCATTATAGCCCACTGTGTGAGTTGTGCCAAAAATCGGAAAGTGATTTCAGATAGCGGACCTAATGGACTATAGCATGTCATACTCAGTTTGTTGAGATATAGTCTTTTGTCCATACAATCCATTCAAAGGAATATTACTAAGGCATTTCACTCAAACACATTTTGCCCGTTATAGCCCACTGTGTGAGTTGTGCCAAAAATCGGAAAGTGATTTAAGATAGCGGAGCTAATGGACTATAACATGTCATACTCAGTGTGTTCAGATATAGTTTTTTGTCCATACAATCCATTCAAAGGAAGATTACTAAGGCATTTCACTCAAACACATTTTGCCCATTATAGCCCACTGTGTGAGTTGTGCTAAAAATTGGAAAGTGGTGGAAGATAGCAGACCGAATGGACTATCACGTGTCATACTCAGTTTGTTGAGATATAGTCTTTTGTCCATACAATCCATTTAAAGGAAGATTACTAAGGCATTTCACTCAAACACATTTTGCCCATTATAGCCCACTGTGTGAGTTGTGCCAAAAATCGGAAAATGATAGACGATAGCGGACCTAATGGACTATAACATGTCATACCCAGTTTGTTCAGATATAGTTTTTTGTCCATACAATCCATTCAAAGGAAAATTATTAAGTCATTTCACTCAAACACATTTTGCCCATTATAGCCCACTGTGCGAGTTGTGCCAAAAATTGGAAAGTGGTGGAAGATAGCGGACCGAATGGACTATCACGTGTCATACTCAGTTTATTCAGATATAGTCTTTTGGTCCATACAATCCATTCAAAGGAAAATTATTAAGTCATTTCACTCAAACACATTTTGCCCATTATAGCCCACTGTGTGAGTTGTGCCAAAAATCAGAAAGTGAGCTAAGATAGCGGATCCAATGGACTATCACGTGTTATACTCAGTTTATTCAGAAATAGTTTTTGGTCTATACAATCCATTCAAAGGAAGATTACTAAGGCATTTCACTCAAACACATTTTGCCCATTATAGCCCACTGTGTGAGTTGTGCCAAAAATCGGAAAGTGACTTAAGATAGCGGATCTAATGGACTATCACGTGCCATACTCAGTTTATTCAGAAATAGTTTTTGGTCCATACAATCCATTCAAAGGAAGATTACTAAGGCATTTCACTCAAACACATTTAGCCCATTATAGCCCACTGTGTGAGTTGTGCCAAAATTCGGAAAGTTATTTAAGATAGCGGATCTAATGGACTATTACGTGTCATACTCAGTTTGTTCAGAAATACTTTATGGTCCATACAATCCATTCAAAGGAAGATTACTAAGGCATTTCACTTAAACACATTTTTCCCATTATAGCCCACTGTGTGAGTTGTGCAAAAGGCGGAAAGTGATGGAAGATAGCGGACCTAATGGACTATCACGTGTTATACTCAGTTTATTCAGAAATAGTTTTTGGTCTATACAATCCATTCAAAGGAAGATTACTAAGGCATTTCACTCAAACACATTTTTCCCATTATTGCCCACTGTGTGAGTTGTGCCAAAAGTCGGAAAGTGGTGGAAGATAGCGGACCTAATGGACTATCACGTGTTGTACTCAGTTTATTCAGAAATAGTTTTTGGTCTATACAATCCATTCAAAGGAACATTACTAAGACATTTCACTGAAACACATTTTGCCCATTATAGCCCACTGTGTGAGTTGTGCCAAAAATTGGAAAGTGGTAGAAGATAGCGGACCGAACGGACTATCACATGTCATACTCAGTTTGTTGAGATATAGTCTTTTGTCCATACAATCCATTCAAAGGAAGACTACTAAGGCATTTCACTCAAACACATTTTGCCCATTATAGCCCACTGTGTGAGCTGTGCCAAAAATTGGAAAGTGGTGGAAGATAGCGTACCGAATGGACTATCACGTGTCATACTCAGTTTTTTCAGAAATAGTTTTTGGTCCGTACAATCCATTCAAAGGAAAATTACTAAGGCTTTTCACTCAAACACATTTTGCCCATTATAGCCCACTGTGTGAGTTGTGCCAAAATTCGGAAAGTTATTTAAGATAGCGGATCTAATGGACTATTACGTGTCATACTCAGTTTGTTCAGAAATACTTTATGGTCCATACAATCCATTCAAAGGAAGATTACTAAGGCATTTCACTTAAACACATTTTTCCCATTATAGCCCACTGTGTGAGTTGTGCAAAAGGCGGAAAGTGATGGAAGATAGCGGACCTAATGGACTATCACGTGTTATACTCAGTTTATTCAGAAATAGTTTTTGGTCTATACAATCCATTCAAAGGAAGATTACTAAGGCATTTCACTCAACCACATTTTTCCCATTATAGCCCACTGTGTGAGCTGTGCCAAAAATCGGAAAGTGATTCAGGATAGCGGACCTAATGGACTATCACGTGTCATACTCAGTTTGTTCAGATATAGTTTTTGGTCCATACAATCCATTCAAAGGAAGATTACTAAGGCATTTCACTCAAACACATTTTGCCCATTATAGCCCACTGTGTAAGTTGTGCCAAAAATTGGAAAGTGGTGGAAGATAGCGGACCGAATGGACTATCACGTGTCATACTCAGTTCATTCAGATATAGTCTTTTGGTCCATACAATCCATTCAAAGGAAAATTATTAAGTCATTTCACTCAAACACATTTTGCCCATTATAGCCCACTGTGTGAGTTGTGCCAAAAATCGGAAAAAGGTCGAAGATAGCGAACCGAATGGACTATCACGTGTCATACCCAGTTTGTTGAGATATAGTCTTTTGTCCATACAATCCATTCAAAGGAAGATTACTAAGGCATTTCACTCAAACACATTTTGCCCATTATAGCCCACTGTGTGAGTTGTGCCAAAAATTGGAAAGTGGTAGAAGATAGCGGACCGAATGGACTATCACGTGTCATACACAGTTTGTTGAGATATAGTCTTTTGTCCATACAATCCATTCAAAGGAAAATTACTAAGGCATTTCACTCAAACACATTTTGCCCATTATAACCCACTGCGCGAGTTGTGCCAAAAATTGGAAAGTGGTGGAAGATAGCGGACCGAATGGACTATCACGTGTCATACTCAGTTTATTCAGAAATAGTTTTTGGTCCGTACAATCCATTCAAAGGAAAATTACTAAGGCTTTTCACTCAAACACATTTTGCCCATTATAGCCCACTGTGTAAGTTGTGCCAAAAATTGGAAAGTGGTGGAAGATAGCGGACCTAATGGACTATCACGTGTCATACTCAGTTTGTTAAGATATAGTCTTTTGTCCATACACTCCATTAAAAGGAAGACTACTAAGGCATTTCACTCAAACACATTTTGCCCATTATAGCCCACTGTGTGAGTTGTGCCAAAAATCGGAAAATGATGGAAGATAGCAGACCTAATGGACTATCACATGTCATACTCAGTTTGTTCAGATATAGTCTTTTGGTCCATACAATCCATTCAAAGGAAAATTATTAAGTCATTTCACTCAAACACATTTTGCCCATTATAGCCCACTGTGTGAGTTGTGCCAAAAATCGGAAAGTGGTGGAAGATAACTGACCGAATGGACTATCACGTGTCATACTCAGTTTGTTGAGATATAGTCTTTTGTCCATACAATCAATTCAAAGGAAGATTACTAAGGCATTTCACTCAAACACATTTTGCCCATTATAGCCCACTGTGTGAGTTGTGCCAAAAATTGGAAAGTGGTGGAAGATAGCGGACCGAATGGACTATCACGTGTCATACTCAGTTTGTTGAGATATAGTCTTTTGTCCATACAATCCATTCAAAGGAAGATTACTAAGGCATTTCACTCAAACACATTTTGCCCATTATAGCCCACTGTGTGAGTTGTGCCAAAAATCGGAAAGTGATTTCAGATAGCGGACCTAATGGACTATCACGTGTCATACTCAGTTTATTCAGAAATAGTTTTTGGTCCGTACAATCCATTCAAAGGAAAATTACTAAGGCTTTTCACTCAAACACATTTTGCCCATTATAGCCCACTGTGTGAATTGTGCCAAAAATCGGAAAGTGATTTAAGATAGCGGATCTAATGGACTATCACGTGCCATACTCAGTTTGTTCAGAAATAGTTTTTGGTCCATACAATCCATTCAAAGGGAGATTACTAAGGCATTTCACTCAAACACATTTTGCCCATTATAGCCCACTGTGTAAGTTGTGCCAAAAATTGGAAAGTGGTGGAAGATAGCGGACCTAATGGACTATCACGTGTCATACTCAGTTTGTTGAGATATAGTCTTTTGTCCATACAATCCATTAAAAGGTAGACTACTAAGGCATTTCACTCAAACACATTTTGCCCATTATAGTCCACTGTGTGAGTTGTGCAAAAAGTCGGAAAGTGATGGAAGATAGTGGACCCAATGGACTATCACGTGTCATACTCAGTTTGTTCAGATATAGTTTTTGGTCCATACAATCCATTCAAAGGAAATTTACTAAGGCATTTCACTCAAACACATTTTGCCCATTATAGCCCACTGTGTGAATTGTGCCAAAAATCGGAAAGTGATTTAAGATAGCGGATCTAATGGACTATCACGTGCCATACTCAGTTTGTTCAGAAATAGTTTTTGGTCCATACAATCCATTCAAAGGAAGATTACTAAGGCATTTCACTCAAACACATTTTGCCCATTATAGCCCACTGTGTGAGTTGTGCCAAAAATCGGAAAGTGATTTAAGATAGCGGATCTAATGGACTATCACGTGCCATACTCAGTTTGTTCAGAAATAGTTTTTGGTCCATACAATCCATTCAAAGGAAAATTACTAAGGCATTTCACTCAAACACATTTTGCCCATTATAGCCCACTGTGTGAGTTGTGCCAAAAGTCGGAAAATGATGGACGATAGCGGACCTAATGGACTATCACGTGTCATACTCAGTATATTCAGAAATAGTTTTTGGTCTATACAATCCATTCAAAGGAAGATTACTAAGGCATTGCACTCAAACACATTTTGCCCATTATAGCCCACTGTGTGAGTTGTGCCAAAAATCGGAAAGTGGTTTAAGATAGCGGACCTAATGGACTATCACGTGTTATACTCAGTTTATTCAGAAATAGTTTTTGGTCCATACAATCCATTCAAAGGAAGATTACTAAGGCATTGCACTCAAACACATTTTGCCCATTATAGCCCACTGTGTGAGTTGCGCCAAAAATCGGAAAGTGATTCAGGATAGCGGACCTAATGGACTATCACGTGTCATACTCAGTTTGTTCAGAAATAGTTTTTGGTCCATACAATCCATTTAAAGGAAGATTACTAAGGCATTTCACTCAAACACATTTTGCCCATTATAGCCCACTGTGTGAGTTGTGCCAAAAGTCGGAAAGTGATGGAAGTTAGCGGACCTAATGGACTATCACGTGTTATACTCAGTTTATTCAGAAATAGTTTTTGGTCTATACAATCCATTCAAAGGAAGATTACTAAGGCATTTCACTCAAACACATTTTGCCCATTATAGCCCACTGTGTGAGTTGCGCCAAAAATCGGAAAGTGAGTTAAGATAGCGGATCCAATGGACTATCACGTGTCATACTCAGTTTGTTCAGAAATAGCTTTTGATCCATACAATCCATTCAAAGGAAAATTACTAAGGCATTTCACTCAAACACATTTTGCCCATTATAGCCCACTGTGTGAATTGTGCCAAAAATCGGAAAGCGATTTAAGATAGCGGATCTAATGGACTATCACGTGCTATACTCAGTTTATTCAGAAATAGTTTTTGGTCCATACAATCCATTCAAAGGAAAATTACTAAGGCATTTCACTCAAACACATTTTGCCCATTATAGCCCACTGTGTGAGTTGCGCCAAAAATCGGAAAGTGAGTTAAGATAGCGGATCCAATGGACTATCACGTGTCATACTCAGTTTGTTCAAAAATAGTTTTTGGTCCATACAATCCATTCAAAGGGAGATTACTAAGGCATTTCACTCAAACACATTTTGCCCATTATAGCCCACTGTGTGAGTTGTGCCAAAAATCGGAAAATGATGGAAGATAGCGGACCTAATGGACTATCACATGTTATACTCAGTTTGTTCAGATATAGTTTTTGGTCCATACAATCCATTCAAAGGAAGATTACTAAGGCATTTCACTCAAACACATTTTGCCCATTATAGCCCACTGTGTGAGTTGTGCCAAAAATCGGAAAGTGGTGGAAGATAGCGAACCGAATGGACTATCACGTGCCATACTCAGTTTGTTGAGATATAGTCTTTTGTCCATACAATCCATTCAAAGGAAGATTACTAAGGCATTCCACTCAAACACATTTTGCCCATTATAGCCCACTGTGTGAGCTGTGCCAAAAATCGGAAAGTGATTTAAGATAGCGGATCTAATGGACTATCACGTGCCATACTCAGTTTGTTCAGAAATAGTTTTTGGTCCATACAATCCATTCAAAGGAAAATTACTAAGGCATTTCACTCAAACACATTTTGCCCATTATAGCCCACTGTGTGAGTTGTGCCAAAAGTCGGAAAGCGATGGAAGATAGCGGACCTAATGGACTATCACGTGTTATACTCAGTTTATTCAGAAATAGTTTTTGGTCTATACAATCCATTCAAAGGAAGATTACTAAGGCATTGCACTCAAACACATTTTGCCCATTATAGCCCACTGTGTGAGTTGTGCCAAAAATCGGAAAGTGGTTTAAGATAGCGGACCTAATGGACTATCACGTGTTATACTCAGTTTATTCAGAAATAGTTTTTGGTCCATACAATCCATTCAAAGGAAGATTACTAAGGCATTGCACTCAAACACATTTTGCCCATTATAGCCCACTGTGTGAGTTGCGCCAAAAATCGGAAAGTGATTCAGGATAGCGGACCTAATGGACTATCACGTGTCATACCCAGTTTGTTCAGAAATAGTTTTTGGTCCATACAATCCATTTAAAGGAAGATTACTAAGGCATTTCACTCAAACACATTTTGCCCATTATAGCCCACTGTGTGAGTTGTGCCAAAAGTCGGAAAGTGATGGAAGTTAGCGGACCTAACGGACTATCACGTGTTATACTCAGTTTATTCAGAAATAGTTTTTAATCTATACAATCCATTCAAAGGAAGATTACTAAGGCATTTCACTCAAACACATTTTGCCCATTATAGTCCACTGTGTGAGTTGCGCCAAAAATCGGAAAGTGATTTAAGATAGCGGACCTAATGGACTATCACGTGTCATACCCAGTTTGTTCAGAAATAGTTTTTGGTCCATACAATCCATTCAAAGGAAGATTACTAAGGCATTTCACTCAAACACATTTTTCCCATTATTGCCCACTGTGTGAGTTGTGCCAAAAGTCGGAAAGTGATGGAAGATAGCGGACCTAATGGACTATCACGTGTTATACTCAGTTTATTCAGAAATAGTTTTTGGTCTATACAATCCATTCAAAGGAATATTACTAAGGCATTTCACTCAAACACATTTTGCCCATTATAGTCCACTGTGTGAGTTGTGCCAAAAATCGGAAAAGGATGGAAGATAGTGGACCCAATGGACTATCACGTGTCATACTCAGTTTGTTGAGATATAGTTTTTGGTCTATACAGTCCATTCAAAGGAAGATTACTAAGGCAATTCACTCAAACACATTTTTCCCATTATAGCCCACTGTGTGAGTTGTGCCAAAAATCGGAAAGTGATTTAAGATAGCGGATCTAATGGACTATCACGTGTTATACTCAGTTTATTCAGAAATAGTTTTTGGTCCATACAATCCATTCAAAGGAAGATTACTAAGGCATTTCACTCAAACACATTTTGCCCATTATAGCCCACTGTGTGAGCTGTGCCAAAAATCAGAAAGTGATTTAAGATAGCGGATCTAATGGACTATCACGTGTCATACTCAGTTTGTTCAGAAATAGCTTTTGGTCCATACAATCCATTCAAAGGAAAATTACTAAGGCATTTCACTCAAACACATTTTGCCCATTATAGCCCACTGTGTGAGTTGCGCCAAAAATCGGAAAGTGAGTTAAGATAGCGGATCCAATGGACTATCACGTGTCATACTCAGTTTGTTCAAAAATAGTTTTAGGTCCATACAATCCATTCAAAGGGAGATTACTAAGGCATTTCACTCAAACACATTTTGCCCATTATAGCCCACTGTGTGAGTTGTGCCAAAAATCGGAAAATGATGGAAGATAGCGGACCTAATGGACTATCACATGTTATACTCAGTTTGTTCAGATATAGTTTTTGGTCCATACAATCCATTCAAAGGAAGATTACTAAGGCATTTCACTCAAACACATTTTGCCCATTACAGCCCACTGTGTGAGTTGTGCCAAAAATCGGAAAGTGATTTAAGATAGCGGATCTAATGGACTATCACGTGCCATACTCAGTTTGTTCAGAAATAGTTTTTGGTCCATACAATCCATTCAAAGGAAAATTACTTAGGCATTCCACTGAAACACATTTTGCCCATTATAGCCCACTGTGTGAGTTGTGCCAAAAGTCGGAAAGTGATGGAAGATAGCGGACCTAATGGACTATCACGTGTTATACTCAGTTTATTCAGACATAGTTTTTGGTCTATACAATCCATTCAAAGGAAGATTACTAAGGCATTTCACTCAAACACATTTTGCCCATTATAGTCCACTGTGTGAGTTGCGCCAAAAATCGAAAAGTGATTTAAGATAGCGGACCTAATGGACTATCACGTGTCATACCCAGTTTGTTCAGAAATAGTTTTTGGTCCATACAATCCATTCAAAGGAAGATTACTAAGGCATTTTACTCAAACACATTTTTCCCATTATTGCCCACTGTGTGAGTTGTGCCAAAAGTCGGAAAGTGGTGGAAGATAGCGGACCTAATGGACTATCACGTGTTGTACTCAGTTTATTCAGAAATAGTTTTTGGTCTATACAATCCATTCAAAGGAAGATTACTAAGGCATTTCACTGAAACACATTTTGCCTATTATAGCCCACTGTGTGAGTTGTGCCAAAAATCGAAAAGTGATTTAAGATAGCGGACCTAATGGACTATAACATGTCATACCCAGTTTGTTCAGATATAGTTTTTTGTCCATACAATCCATTCAAAGGAAAATTATTAAGTCATTTCACTCAAACACATTTTGCCCATTATAGCCCACTGTGCGAGTTGTGCCAAAAATTGGAAAGTGGTGGAAGATAGCGGACCGAATGGACTATCACGTGTCGTACTCAGTTTGTTCAGAAATAGCTTTTGGTCCAAACAATCCATTCAAAGGAATATTACTAAGGCATTTCACTCAAACACATTTTGCCCATTATAGCCCACTGTGTGAGTTGTGCCAAAAATCGGAAAGTGATTTCAGATAGCGGACCTAATGGACTATAACATGTCATACTCAGTTTGTTCAGATATAGTTTTTTGTCCATACAATCCACTCAAGGGAAAATTACTAAGGCATTTCACTCAAACACATTTTGCCCATTATAGCCCACTGTGTGAGTTGTGCCAAAAATTGGAAAGTGGTGGAAGATAGCGGACCGAATGGACTATCACGTGTCATACTCAGTTTATTCAGATATAGTCTTTTGGTCCATACAATCCATTCAAAGGAAAATTATTAAGTCATTTCACTCAAACACATTTTGCCCATTATAGCCCACTGTGTGAGTTGTGCCAAAAATCGGAAAGTGATTTAAGATAGCGGACCTAATGGACTATAACATGTCATACTCAGTTTGTTCAGATATAGTTTTTTGTCCATACAATCCACTCAAGGGAAAATTACTAAGGCATTTCACTCAAACACATTTTGCCCATTATAGCCCACTGTGTGAGTTGTGCTAAAAATTGGAAAGTGGTGGAAGATAGCAGACCAAATGGACTATCACGTGTCATACTCAGTTTGTTGAGATATAGTCTTTTGTCCATACAATCCATTCAAAGGAAGATTACTAAGGCATTTCACTCAAACACATTTTGCCCATTATAGCCCACTGTGTGAGTTGTGCCAAAAATCGGAAAGTGATTTCAGATAGCGGACCTAATGGACTATAACATGTCATACCCAGTTTGTTCAGATATAGTTTTTTGTCCATACAATCCATTCAAAGGAAAATTATTAAGTCATTTCACTCAAACACATTTTGCCCATTATAGCCCACTGTGCGAGTTGTGCCAAAAATTGGAAAGTGGTGGAAGATAGCGGACCGAATGGACTATCACGTGTCATACTCAGTTTATTCAGATATAGTCTTTTGGTCCATACAATCCATTCAAAGGAAAATTATTAAGTCATTTCACTCAAACACATTTTGCCCATTATAGCCCACTGTGTGAGTTGTGCCAAAAATCGGAAAGTGATTTAAGATAGCGGACCTAATGGACTATCACGTGTCATACTCAGTTTGTTGAGATATAGACTTTTGTCCATACAATCCATTCAAAGGAAGATTACTAAGGCATTTCACTCAAACACATTTTGCCCATTATAGCCCACTGTGTGAGTTGTGCCAAAAATTGGAAAGTGGTAGAAGATAGCGGACCGAATGGACTATAACATGTCATACCCAGTTTGTTCAGATATAGTTTTTTGTCCATACAATCCATTCAAAGGAAAATTATTAAGTCATTTCACTCAAACACATTTTGCCCATTATAGCCCACTGTGCGAGTTGTGCCAAAAATTGGAAAGTGGTGGAAGATAGCAGACCGAATGGACTATCACGTGTCTTACTCAGTTTGTTCAGATATAGTTTTTGGTCCATACAATCCATTCAAAGGAAGATTACCAAGGCATTTCACTCAAACACATTTTGCCCATTATAGCCCACTGTGTGAGTTGTGCCAAAAGTCGGAAAGTGATGGAAGATAGCGGACCTAATGCACTATCACGTGTTGTACTCAGTTTATTCAGAAATAGTTTTTGGTCTATACAATCCATTCAAAGGAAGATTACTAAGGCATTTCACTCTAACACATTTTGCCCATTATAGCCCACTGTGTGAGTTGTGCCAAAAATCAGAAAGTGAGTTAAGATAGCGGATCCAATGGACTATCACGTGCCATACTCAGTTTGTTCAAAAATAGTTTTTGGTCCATACAATCCATTCAAAGGGAGATTATTAAGGCATTTCACTCAAACACATTTTGCCCATTATAGCCCACTGTGTGAGTTGTGCCAAAAGTCGGAAAGTGATGGAAGATAGCGGACCTAATGGACTATCACGTGTTATACTCAGTTTATTCAGAAATAGTTTTTGGTCTATACAATCCATTCAAAGGAAGATTACTAAGGCATATCACTCAAACACATTTTGCCCATTATAGCCCACTGTGTGAGTTGTGCCAAAAGTCGGAAAGTGATGGAAGATAGCGGACCTAATGGACTTTCACATGTTATACTCAGTTTGTTCAGATATAGTTTTTGGTCCATACAATCCATTCAAAGGAAGATTACTAAGGCATTTCACTCAAACACATTTTGCCCATTATAGCCCACTGTGTGAGTTGTGCCAAAAATCGGAAAGTGATTTAAGATAGCGGATCTAATGGACTATCACGTGCCATACTCAGTTTGTTCAGAAATAGTTTTTGGTCCATACAATCCATTCAAAGGAAAATTACTAAGGCATTCCACTGAAACACATTTTGCCCATTATAGCCCACTGTGTGAGTTGTGCCAAAAGTCGGAAAGTGATGGAAGATAGCGGACCTAATGGACTATCACGTGTTATACTCAGTTTATTCAGACATAGTTTTTGGTCTATACAATCCATTCAAAGAACGATTACTAAGGCATTTCACTCAAACACATTTTGCCCATTATAGCCCACTGTGTGAGTTGTGCCAAAAATCGGAAAGTGATTTCAGATAGCGGACCTAATGGACTATAACATGTCATACTCAGTTTGTTCAGATATAGTTTTTTGTCCATACAATCCACTCAAGGGAAAATTACTAAGGCATTTCACTCAAACACATTTTGCCCATTATAGCCCACTGTGTGAGTTGTGCCAAAAATTGGAAAGTGGTTTAAGATAGCGGACCGAATGGACTATCACGTGTCATACCCAGTTTGTTGAGATATAGTCTTTTGTCCATACAATCCATTCAAAGGGAGATTACTAAGGCATTTCACTCAAACACATTTTGCCCATTATAGCCCACTGTGTGAGTTGTGCCAAAAATCGGAAAGTGTTTTCAGATAGCGGACCTAATGGACTATAATATGTCATACCGAGTTTGTTCAGATATAGTTTTTTGTCCATACAATCCATTCAAAGGAAAATTATTAAGTCATTTCACTCAAACACATTTTGCCCATTATAGCCCACTGTGCGAGTTGTGCCAAAAATTGGAAAGTGGTGGAAGATAGCGGTCCGAATGGACTATCACGTGTCATACTCAGTTTATTCAGATATAGTCTTTTGGTCCATACAATCCATTCAAAGGAAAATTATTAAGTCATTTCACTCAAACACATTTTGCCCATTATAGCCCACTGTGTGAGTTGTGCTAAAAATTGGAAAGTGGTGGAAGATAGCAGACCAAATGGACTATCACGTGTCGTACTCAGTTTGTTGAGATATAGTCTTTTGTCCATACAATCCATTCAAAGGAAGATTACTAAGGCATTTCACTCAAACACATTTTGCCCATTATAGCCCACTGTGTGAGTTGTGCCAAAAATCGGAAAGTGGTGGAAGATAGCGAACCGAATGGACTATCACGTGTCATAATCAGTTTTTTCAGATATAGTTTTTTGTCCATACAATCCATTCAAAGGAAAATTATTAAGTCATTTCACTCAAACACATTTTGCCCATTATAGCCCACTGTGCGAGTTGTGCCAAAAATTGGAAAGTGGTGGAAGATAGCAGACCGAATGGACTATCACGTGTCTTACTCAGTTTGTTCAGATATAGTTTTTGGTCCATACAATCCATTCAAAGGAAGATTACCAAGGCATTTCACTCAAACACATTTTGCCCATTATAGCCCACTGTGTGAGTTGTGCCAAAAGTCGGAAAGTGATGGAAGATAGCGGACCTAATGGACTATCACGTGTTGTACTCAGTTTATTCAGAAATAGTTTTTGGTCTATACAATCCATTCAAAGGAAGATTACTAAGGCATTTCACTCTAACACATTTTGCCCATTATAGCCTACTGTGTGAGTTGTGCCAAAAATTGGAAAGTGGTGGAAGATAGCAGACCGAATGGACTATCACGTGTCTTACTCAGTTTGTTCAGATATAGTTTTTGGTCCATACAATCCATTCAAAGGAAGATTACCAAGGCATTTCACTCAAACACATTTTGCCCATTATAGCCCACTGTGTGAGTTGTGCCAAAAATCGGAAAGTGGTGGAAGATAGCGAACCGAATGGACTATCACGTGTCATAATCAGTTTTTTCAGATATAGTTTTTTGTCCATACAATCCACTCAAGGGAAAATTACTAAGGCATTTCACTCAAACACATTTTGCCCATTATAGCCCACTGTGTGAGTTGTGCCAAAAATTGGAAAGTGGTTTAAGATAGCGGACCGAATGGACTATCACGTGTCATACCCAGTTTGTTGAGATATAGTCTTTTGTCCATACAATCCATTCAAAGGGAGATTACTAAGGCATTTCACTCAAACACATTTTGCCCATTATAGCCCACTGTGTGAGTTGTGCCAAAAATCGGAAAGTGTTTTCAGATAGCGGACCTAATGGACTATAATATGTCATACCGAGTTTGTTCAGATATAGTTTTTTGTCCATACAATCCATTCAAAGGAAAATTATTAAGTCATTTCACTCAAACACATTTTGCCCATTATAGCCCACTGTGCGAGTTGTGCCAAAAATTGGAAAGTGGTGGAAGATAGCGGTCCGAATGGACTATCACGTGTCATACTCAGTTTATTCAGATATAGTCTTTTGGTCCATACAATCCATTCAAAGGAAAATTATTAAGTCATTTCACTCAAACACATTTTGCCCATTATAGCCCACTGTGTGAGTTG
Source organism: Metopia argyrocephala (assembly GCA_963576795.1). Lineage (NCBI taxonomy): Eukaryota > Metazoa > Arthropoda > Insecta > Diptera > Sarcophagidae > Metopia > Metopia argyrocephala. The sequence goes on from OY756210.1 coordinate 88,117,643, forward strand.
TGCTAAAAATTGGAAAGTGGTGGAAGATAGCAGACCAAATGGACTATCACGTGTCGTACTCAGTTTGTTGAGATATAGTCTTTTGTCCATACAATCCATTCAAAGGAAGATTACTAAGGCATTTCACTCAAACACATTTTGCCCATTATAGCCCACTGTGTGAGTTGTGCCAAAAATCGGAAAGTGGTGGAAGATAGCGAACCGAATGGACTATCACGTGTCATAATCAGTTTTTTCAGAAATAGTTTTTGGTCTATACAATCCATTCAAAGGAAGATTACTAAGGCATTTCACTCTAACACATTTTGCCCATTATAGCCTACTGTGTGAGTTGTGCCAAAAATTGGAAAGTGGTGGAAGATAGCAGACCGAATGGACTATCACGTGTCTTACTCAGTTTGTTCAGATATAGTTTTTGGTCCATACAATCCATTCAAAGGAAGATTACCAAGGCATTTCACTCAAACACATTTTGCCCATTATAGCCCACTGTGCGAGTTGTGCCAAAAATTGGAAAGTGGTGGAAGATAGCGGACCGAATGGACTATCACGTGTCATACTCAGTTTATTCAGATATAGTCTTTTGGTCCATACAATCCATTCAAAGGAAAATTATTAAGTCATTTCACTCAAACACATTTTGCCCATTATAGCCCACTGTGTGAGTTGTGCCAAAAATCGGAAAGTGATTTAAGATAGCGGACCTAATGGACTATCACGTGTCATACTCAGTTTGTTGAGATATAGACTTTTGTCCATACAATCCATTCAAAGGAAGATTACCAAGGCATTTCACTCAAACACATTTTGCCCATTATAGCCCACTGTGTGAGTTGTGCCAAAAGTCGGAAAGTGATGGAAGATAGCGGACCTAATGGACTATCACGTGTTGTACTCAGTTTATTCAGAAATAGTTTTTGGTCTATACAATCCATTCAAAGGAAGATTACTAAGGCATTTCACTCTAACACATTTTGCCCATTATAGCCTACTGTGTGAGTTGTGCCAAAAATTGGAAAGTGGTGGAAGATAGCAGACCGAATGGACTATCACGTGTCTTACTCAGTTTGTTCAGATATAGTTTTTGGTCCATACAATCCATTCAAAGGAAGATTACCAAGGCATTTCACTCAAACACATTTTGCCCATTATAGCCCACTGTGTGAGTTGTGCCAAAAATCGGAAAGTGATTTCAGATAGCGGACCTAATGGACTATAACATGTCATACTCAGTTTGTTCAGATATAGTTTTTTGTCCATACAATCCACTCAAGGGAAAATTACTAAGGCATTTCACTCAAACACATTTTGCCCATTATAGCCCACTGTGTGAGTTGTGCCAAAAATTGGAAAGTGGTTTAAGATAGCGGACCGAATGGACTATCACGTGTCATACCCAGTTTGTTGAGATATAGTCTTTTGTCCATACAATCCATTCAAAGGGAGATTACTAAGGCATTTCACTCAAACACATTTTGCCCATTATAGCCCACTGTGTGAGTTGTGCCAAAAATCGGAAAGTGTTTTCAGATAGCGGACCTAATGGACTATAATATGTCATACCGAGTTTGTTCAGATATAGTTTTTTGTCCATACAATCCATTCAAAGGAAAATTATTAAGTCATTTCACTCAAACACATTTTGCCCATTATAGCCCACTGTGCGAGTTGTGCCAAAAATTGGAAAGTGGTGGAAGATAGCGGTCCGAATGGACTATCACGTGTCATACTCAGTTTATTCAGATATAGTCTTTTGGTCCATACAATCCATTCAAAGGAAAATTATTAAGTCATTTCACTCAAACACATTTTGCCCATTATAGCCCACTGTGTGAGTTGTGCTAAAAATTGGAAAGTGGTGGAAGATAGCAGACCAAATGGACTATCACGTGTCGTACTCAGTTTGTTGAGATATAGTCTTTTGTCCATACAATCCATTCAAAGGAAGATTACTAAGGCATTTCACTCAAACACATTTTGCCCATTATAGCCCACTGTGTGAGTTGTGCCAAAAATCGGAAAGTGGTGGAAGATAGCGAACCGAATGGACTATCACGTGTCATAATCAGTTTTTTCAGATATAGTTTTTTGTCCATACAATCCATTCAAAGGAAAATTATTAAGTCATTTCACTCAAACACATTTTGCCCATTATAGCCCACTGTGCGAGTTGTGCCAAAAATTGGAAAGTGGTGGAAGATAGCAGACCGAATGGACTATCACGTGTCTTACTCAGTTTGTTCAGAAATAGTTTTTGGTCTATACAATCCATTCAAAGGAAGATTACTAAGGCATTTCACTCTAACACATTTTGCCCATTATAGCCCACTGTGCGAGTTGTGCCAAAAATTGGAAAGTGGTGGAAGATAGCAGACCGAATGGACTATCACGTGTCTTACTCAGTTTGTTCAGATATAGTTTTTGGTCCATACAATCCATTCAAAGGAAGATTACCAAGGCATTTCACTCAAACACATTTTGCCCATTATAGCCTACTGTGTGAGTTGTGGCAAAAATCAGAAAGTGAGCTAAGATAGCGGATCCAATGGACTATCACGTGCCATACTCAGTTTGTTCAAAAATAGTTTTTGGTCCATACAATCCATTCAAAGGGAGATTATTAAGGCATTTCACTCAAACACATTTTGCCCATTATAGCCCACTGTGTGAGTTGTGCCAAAAGTCGGAAAGTGATGGAAGATAGCGGACCTAATGGACTATCACGTGTTGTACTCAGTTTATTCAGAAATAGTTTTTGGTCTATACAATCCATTCAAAGGAAGATTACTAAGGCATTTCACTCTAACACATTTTGCCCATTATAGCCCACTGTGTGAGTTGTGCCAAAAATCAGAAAGTGATGGAAGATAGCGGATCCAATGGACTATCACGTGCCATACTCAGTTTGTTCAAAAATAGTTTTTGGTCCATACAATCCATTCAAAGGGAGATTATTAAGGCATTTCACTCAAACACATTTTGCTCATTATAGCCCACTGTGTGAGTTGTGCCAAAAGTTGGAAAGTGATGGAAGATAGCGGACCTAATGGACTATCACGTGTTATACTCAGTTTATTCAGAAATAATTTTTGGTCTATACAATCCATTCAAAGGAATATTACTAAGGCATTTCACTCAAACACATTTTGCCCATTATAGCCCACTGTGTGAGTTGTGCCAAAAGTCGGAAAGTGATGGAAGATAGCGGACCTAATGGACTTTCACATGTTATACTCAGTTTGTTCAGACATAGTTTTTGGTCTATACAATCCATTCAAAGGAAGATTACTAAGGCATTTCACTCTAACACATTTTGCCCATTATAGCCCACTGTGTGAGTTGTGCCAAAAATCAGAAAGTGATGGAAGATAGCGGATCCAATGGACTATCACGTGCCATACTCAGTTTGTTCAAAAATAGTTTTTGGTCCATACAATCCATTCAAAGGGAGATTATTAAGGCATTTCACTCAAACACATTTTGCCCATTATAGCCCACTGTGCGAGTTGTGCCAAAAATTGGAAAGTGGTGGAAGTTAGCGGACCGAATGGACTATCACGTGTCATACTCAGTTTATTCAGATATGGTCTTTTGGTCCATACAATCCATTCAAAGGAAAATTATTAAGTCATTTCACTCAAACACATTTTGCCCATTATAGCCCACTGTGTGAGTTGTGCTAAAAATTGGAAAGTGGTGGAAGATAGCAGACCAAATGGACTATCACGTGTCATACCCAGTTTGTTGAGATATAGTCTTTTGTCCATACAATCCATTCAAAGGGAGATTACTAAGGCATTTCACTCAAACACATTTTGCCCATTATAGCCCACTGTGTGAGTTGTGCCAAAAATCGGAAAGTGTTTTCAGATAGCGGACCTAATGGACTATAATATGTCATACCGAGTTTGTTCAGATATAGTTTTTTGTCCATACAATCCATTCAAAGGAAAATTATTAAGTCATTTCACTCAAACACATTTTGCCCATTATAGCCCACTGTGCGAGTTGTGCCAAAAATTGGAAAGTGGTGGAAGATAGCGGACCGAATGGACTATCACGTGTCATACTCAGTTTATTCAGATATAGTCTTTTGGTCCATACAATCCATTCAAAGGAAAATTATTAAGTCATTTCACTCAAACACATTTTGCCCATTATAGCCCACTGTGTGAGTTGTGCTAAAAATTGGAAAGTGGTGGAAGATAGCAGACCAAATGGACTATCACGTGTCATACTCAGTTTGTTGAGATATAGTCTTTTGTCCATACAATCCATTCAAAGGAAGATTACTAAGGCATTTCACTCAAACACATTTTGCCCATTATAGCCCACTGTGTGAGTTGTGCCAAAAATCGGAAAGTGGTGGAAGATAGCGAACCGAATGGACTATCACGTGTCATAATCAGTTTTTTCAGATATAGTTTTTTGTCCATACAATCCATTCAAAGGAAAATTATTAAGTCATTTCACTCAAACACATTTTGCCCATTATAGCCCACTGTGCGAGTTGTGCCAAAAATTGGAAAGTGGTGGAAGATAGCAGACCGAATGGACTATCACGTGTCTTACTCAGTTTGTTCAGATATAGTTTTTGGTCCATACAATCCATTCAAAGGAAGATTACCAAGGCATTTCACTCAAACACATTTTGCCCATTATAGCCCACTGTGTGAGTTGTGCCAAAAGTCGGAAAGTGATGGAAGATAGCGGACCTAATGGACTATCACGTGTTGTACTCAGTTTATTCAGAAAAGTTTTTGGTCTATACAATCCATTCAAAGGAAGATTACTAAGGCATTTCACTCTAACACATTTTGCCCATTATAGCCTACTGTGTGAGTTGTGCCAAAAATCAGAAAGTGAGCTAAGATAGCGGATCCAATGGACTATCACGTGCCATACTCAGTTTGTTCAAAAATAGTTTTTGGTCCATACAATCCATTCAAAGGGAGATTATTAAGGCATTTCACTCAAACACATTTTGCCCATTATAGCCCACTGTGTGAGTTGTGCCAAAAATCGGAAAGTGATTTAAGATAGCAGACCGAATGGACTATCACGTGTCTTACTCAGTTTGTTCAGATATAGTTTTTGGTCCATACAATCCATTCAAAGGAAGATTACCAAGGCATTTCACTCAAACACATTTTGCCCATTATAGCCCACTGTGTGAGTTGTGCCAAAAGTCGGAAAGTGATGGAAGATAGCGGACCTAATGGACTATCACGTGTTGTACTCAGTTTATTCAGAAATAGTTTTTGGTCTATACAATCCATTCAAAGGAAGATTACTAAGGCATTTCACTCTAACACATTTTGCCCATTATAGCCCACTGTGTGAGTTGTGCCAAAAATCAGAAAGTGATGGAAGATAGCGGATCCAATGGACTATCAGGTGCCATACTCAGTTTGTTCAAAAATAGTTTTTGGTCCATACAATCCATTCAAAGGGAGATTATTAAGGCATTTCACTCAAACACATTTTGCCCATTATAGCCCACTGTGTGAGTTGTGCCAAAAGTTGGAAAGTGATGGAAGATAGCGGACCTAATGGACTATCACGTGTTATACTCAGTTTATTCAGAAATAATTTTTGGTCTATACAATCCATTCAAAGGAATATTACTAAGGCATTTCACTCAAACACATTTTGCCCATTATAGCCCACTGTGTGAGTTGTGCCAAAAGTCGGAAAGTGATGGAAGATAGCGGACCTAATGGACTTTCACATGTTATACTCAGTTTGTTCAGATATAGTTTTTGGTCCATACAATCCATTCAAAGGAAGATTACTAAGGCATTTCACTCAAACACATTTTGCCCATTATAGCCCACTGTGTGAGTTGTGCCAAAAGTCGGAAAGTGATGGAAGATAGCGGACCTAATGGACTATCACGTGTTATACTCAGTTTATTCAGAAATAATTTTTGGTCTATACAATCCATTCAAAGGAAGATTACTAAGGCATTTCACTCAAACACATTTTGCCCATTATAGTCCACTGTGTGAGTTGCGCCAAAAATCGGAAAGTGATTTAAGATAGCGGACCTAATGGACTATCACGTGTCATACCCAGTTTGTTCAGAAATAGTTTTTGGTCCATACAATCCATTCAAAGGAAGATTACTAAGGCATTTCACTCAAACACATTTTTCCCATTATTGCCCACTGTGTGAGTTGTGCCAAAAGTCGGAAAGTGGTGGAAGATAGCGGACCTAATGGACTATCACGTGTTGTACTCAGTTTATTCAGAAATAGTTTTTGGTCTATACAATCCATTCAAAGGAAGATTACTAAGGCATTTCACTGAAACACATTTTGCCCATTATAGCCCACTGTGTGAGTTGTGGCAAAAATCGGAAAGTGATTTAAGATAGCGGACCTAATGGACTATCACGTGTCATACCCAGTTTGTTCAGATATAGTTTTTTGTCCATACAATCCATTCAAAGGAAAATTATTAAGTCATTTCACTCAAACACATTTTGCCCATTATAGCCCACTGTGCGAGTTGTGCCAAAAATTGGAAAGTGGTGGAAGATAGCGGACCGAATGGACTATCACGTGTCATACTCAGTTTGTTCAGAAATAGCTTTTGGTCCATACAATCCATTCAAAGGAATATTACTAAGGCATTTCACTCAAACACATTTTGCCCATTATAGCCCACTGTGTGAGTTGTGCCAAAAATCGGAAAGTGATTTCAGATAGCGGACCTAATGGACTATAACATGTCATACTCAGTTTGTTCAGATATAGTTTTTTGTCCATACAATCCACTCAAGGGAAAATTACTAAGGCATTTCACTCAAACACATTTTGCCCATTATAGCCCACTGTGTGAGTTGTGCCAAAAATTGGAAAGTGGTTTAAGATAGCGGACCGAATGGACTATCACGTGTCATACTCAGTTTGTTGAGATATAGTCTTTTGTCCATACAATCCATTCAAAGGGAGATTACTAAGGCATTTCACTCAAACACATTTTGCCCATTATAGCCCACTGTGTGAGCTGTGCCAAAAATCGGAAAGTGTTTTCAGATAGCGGACCTAATGGACTATAACATGTCATACCCAGTTTGTTCAGATATAGTTTTTTGTCCATACAATCCATTCAAAGGAAAATTATTAAGTCATTTCACTCAAACACATTTTGCCCATTATAGCCCACTGTGCGAGTTGTGCCAAAAATTGGAAAGTGGTGGAAGATAGCGGACCGAATGGACTATCACGTGTCATACTCAGTTTGTTGAAATATAGTCTTTTGTCCATACAATCCATTCAAAGGAAGATTACTAAGGCATTTCACTCAAACACATTTTGCCCATTATAGCCCACTGTGTGAGTTGTGCCAAAAATCGGAAAGTGATTTCAGATAGCGGACCTAATGGACTATAACATGTCATACCCAGTTTGTTCAGATATAGTTTTTTGTCCATACAATCCATTCAAAGGAAAATTATTAAGTCATTTCACTCAAACACATTTTGCCCATTATAGCCCACTGTGCGATTTGTGCCAAAAATTGGAAAGTGGTGGAAGATAGCGGACCGAATGGACTATCACGTGTCATACTCAGTTTATTCAGATATAGTCTTTTGGTCCATACAATCCATTCAAAGGAAAATTATTAAGTCATTTCACTCAAACACATTTTGCCCATTATAGCCCACTGTGTGAGTTGTGCCAAAAGTCGGAAAGTGGTGGAAGATAGCGAACCGAATGGACTATCACGTGTCATACTCAGTTTGTTGAGATATAGTCTTTTGTCCATACAATCCATTCAAAGGAAGATTACTAAGGCATTTCACTCAAACACATTTTGCCCATTATAGCCCACTGTGTGAGTTGTGCCAAAAATCGGAAAGTGGTAGAAGATAGCGGACCGAATGGACTATAACATGTCATACCCAGTTTGTTCAGATATAGTTTTTTGTCCATACAATCCATTCAAAGGAAAATTATTAAGTCATTTCACTCAAACACATTTTGCCCATTATAGCCCACTGTGCGAGTTGTGCCAAAAATTGGAAAGTGGTGGAAGATAGCGGACCGAATGGACTATCACGTGTCATACTCAGTTTATTCAGATATAGTCTTTTGGTCCATACAATCCATTCAAAGGAAAATTATTAAGTCATTTCACTCAAACACATTTTGCCCATTATAGCCCACTGTGTGAGTTGTGCTAAAAATTGGAAAGTGGTGGAAGATAGCAGACCAAATGGACTATCACGTGTCATACTCAGTTTGTTGAGATATAGTCTTTTGTCCATACAATCCATTCAAAGGAAGATTACTAAGGCATTTCACTCAAACACATTTTGCCCATTATAGCCCACTGTGTGAGTTGTGCCAAAAATCGGAAAGTGGTGGAAGATAGCGAACCGAATGGACTATCACGTGTCATAATCAGTTTTTTCAGATATAGTTTTTTGTCCATACAATCCATTCAAAGGAAAATTATTAAGTCATTTCACTCAAACACATTTTGCCCATTATAGCCCACTGTGCGAGTTGTGCCAAAAATTGGAAAGTGGTGGAAGATAGCAGACCGAATGGACTATCACGTGTCTTACTCAGTTTGTTCAGATATAGTTTTTGGTCCATACAATCCATTCAAAGGAAGATTACCAAGGCATTTCACTCAAACACATTTTGCCAATTATAGCCCACTGTGTGAGTTGTGCCAAAAGTCGGAAAGTGATGGAAGATAGCGGACCTAATGGACTATCACGTGTTGTACTCAGTTTATTCAGAAATAGTTTTTGGTCTATACAATCCATTCAAAGGAAGATTACTAAGGCATTTCACTCTAACACATTTTGCCCATTATAGCCTACTGTGTGAGTTGTGCCAAAAATCAGAAAGTGAGCTAAGATAGCGGATCCAATGGACTATCACGTGCCATACTCAGTTTGTTCAAAAATAGTTTTTGGTCCATACAATCCATTCAAAGGGAGATTATTAAGGCATTTCACTCAAACACATTTTGCCCATTATAGCCCACTGTGTGAGTTGTGCCAAAAATCGGAAAGTGATTTAAGATAGCAGACCGAATGGACTATCACGTGTCTTACTCAGTTTGTTCAGATATAGTTTTTGGTCCATACAATCCATTCAAAGGAAGATTACCAAGGCATTTCACTCAAACACATTTTGCCCATTATAGCCCACTGTGTGAGTTGTGCCAAAAGTCGGAAAGTGATGGAAGATAGCGGACCTAATGGACTATCACGTGTTGTACTCAGTTTATTCAGAAATAGTTTTTGGTCTATACAATCCATTCAAAGGAAGATTACTAAGGCATTTCACTCTAACACATTTTGCCCATTATAGCCCACTGTGTGAGTTGTGCCAAAAATCAGAAAGTGATGGAAGATAGCGGATCCAATGGACTATCACGTGCCATACTCAGTTTGTTCAAAAATAGTTTTTGGTCCATACAATCCATTCAAAGGGAGATTATTAAGGCATTTCACTCAAACACATTTTGCCCATTATAGCCCACTGTGTGAGTTGTGCCAAAAGTTGGAAAGTGATGGAAGATAGCGGACCTAATGGACTATCACGTGTTATACTCAGTTTATTCAGAAATAATTTTTGGTCTATACAATCCATTCAAAGGAATATTACTAAGGCATTTCACTCAAACACATTTTGCCCATTATAGCCCACTGTGTGAGTTGTGCCAAAAGTCGGAAAGTGATGGAAGATAGCGGACCTAATGGACTTTCACATGTTATACTCAGTTTGTTCAGACATAGTTTTTGGTCTATACAATCCATTCAAAGGAAGATTACTAAGGCATTTCACTCTAACACATTTTGCCCATTATAGCCCACTGTGTGAGTTGTGCCAAAAATCAGAAAGTGATGGAAGATAGCGGATCCAATGGACTATCACGTGCCATACTCAGTTTGTTCAAAAATAGTTTTTGGTCCATACAATCCATTCAAAGGGAGATTATTAAGGCATTTCACTCAAACACATTTTGCCCATTATAGCCCACTGTGCGAGTTGTGCCAAAAATTGGAAAGTGGTGGAAGATAGCGGACCGAATGGACTATCACGTGTCATACTCAGTTTATTCAGATATAGTCTTTTGGTCCATACAATCCATTCAAAGGAAAATTATTAAGTCATTTCACTCAAACACATTTTGCCCATTATAGCCCACTGTGTGAGTTGTGCTAAAAATTGGAAAGTGGTGGAAGATAGCAGACCAAATGGACTATCACGTGTCATACCCAGTTTGTTGAGATATAGTCTTTTGTCCATACAATCCATTCAAAGGGAGATTACTAAGGCATTTCACTCAAACACATTTTGCCCATTATAGCCCACTGTGTGAGTTGTGCCAAAAATCGGAAAGTGTTTTCAGATAGCGGACCTAATGGACTATAATATGTCATACCGAGTTTGTTCAGATATAGTTTTTTGTCCATACAATCCATTCAAAGGAAAATTATTAAGTCATTTCACTCAAACACATTTTGCCCATTATAGCCCACTGTGTGAGTTGTGCCAAAAATCGGAAAGTGATTTAAGATAGCAGACCGAATGGACTATCACGTGTCTTACTCAGTTTGTTCAGATATAGTTTTTGGTCCATACAATCCATTCAAAGGAAGATTACCAAGGCATTTCACTCAAACACATTTTGCCCATTATAGCCCACTGTGTGAGTTGTGCCAAAAGTCGGAAAGTGATGGAAGATAGCGGACCTAATGGACTATCACGTGTTGTACTCAGTTTATTCAGAAATAGTTTTTGGTCTATACAATGCATTCAAAGGAAGATTACTAAGGCATTTCACTGAAACACATTTTGCCCATTATAGCCCACTGTGTGAGTTGTGGCAAAAATCGGAAAGTGATTTAAGATAGCGGACCTAATGGACTATCACGTGTCATACCCAGTTTGTTCAGATATAGTTTTTTGTCCATACAATCCACTCAAGGGAAAATTACTTAGGCATTTCACTCAAACACATTTTGCCCATTATAGCCCACTGTGTGAGTTGTGCCAAAAATTGGAAAGTGGTTTAAGATAGCGGACCGAATGGACTATCACGTGTCATACTCAGTTTGTTGAGATATAGTCTTTTGTCCATACAATCCATTCAAAGGGAGATTACTAAGGCATTTCACTCAAACACATTTTGCCCATTATAGCCCACTGTGTGAGCTGTGCCAAAAATCGGAAAGTGTTTTCAGATAGCGGACCTAATGGACTATAACATGTCATACCCAGTTTGTTCAGATATAGTTTTTTGTCCATACAATCCATTCAAAGGAAAATTATTAAGTCATTTCACTCAAACACATTTTGCCCATTATAGCCCACTGTGCGAGTTGTGCCAAAAATTGGAAAGTGGTGGAAGATAGCGGACCGAATGGACTATCACGTGTCATACTCAGTTTGTTGAAATATAGTCTTTTGTCCATACAATCCATTCAAAGGAAGATTACTAAGGCATTTCACTCAAACACATTTTGCCCATTATAGCCCACTGTGTGAGTTGTGCCAAAAATCGGAAAGTGATTTCAGATAGCGGACCTAATGGACTATAACATGTCATACCCAGTTTGTTCAGATATAGTTTTTTGTCCATACAATCCATTCAAAGGAAAATTATTAAGTCATTTCACTCAAACACATTTTGCCCATTATAGCCCACTGTGCGATTTGTGCCAAAAATTGGAAAGTGGTGGAAGATAGCGGACCGAATGGACTATCACGTGTCATACTCAGTTTATTCAGATATAGTCTTTTGGTCCATACAATCCATTCAAAGGAAAATTATTAAGTCATTTCACTCAAACACATTTTGCCCATTATAGCCCACTGTGTGAGTTGTGCCAAAAGTCGGAAAGTGGTGGAAGATAGCGAACCGAATGGACTATCACGTGTCATACTCAGTTTGTTGAGATATAGTCTTTTGTCCATACAATCCATTCAAAGGAAGATTACTAAGGCATTTCACTCAAACACATTTTGCCCATTATAGCCCACTGTGTGAGTTGTGCCAAAAATCGGAAAGTGGTAGAAGATAGCGGACCGAATGGACTATAACATGTCATACCCAGTTTGTTCAGATATAGTTTTTTGTCCATACAATCCATTCAAAGGAAAATTATTAAGTCATTTCACTCAAACACATTTTGCCCATTATAGCCCACTGTGCGAGTTGTGCCAAAAATTGGAAAGTGGTGGAAGATAGCGGACCGAATGGACTATCACGTGTCATACTCAGTTTATTCAGATATAGTCTTTTGGTCCATACAATCCATTCAAAGGAAAATTATTAAGTCATTTCACTCAAACACATTTTGCCCATTATAGCCCACTGTGTGAGTTGTGCTAAAAATTGGAAAGTGGTGGAAGATAGCAGACCAAATGGACTATCACGTGTCATACTCAGTTTGTTGAGATATAGTCTTTTGTCCATACAATCCATTCAAAGGAAGATTACTAAGGCATTTCACTCAAACACATTTTGCCCATTATAGCCCACTGTGTGAGTTGTGCCAAAAATCGGAAAGTGGTGGAAGATAGCGAACCGAATGGACTATCACGTGTCATAATCAGTTTTTTCAGATATAGTTTTTTGTCCATACAATCCATTCAAAGGAAAATTATTAAGTCATTTCACTCAAACACATTTTGCCCATTATAGCCCACTGTGCGAGTTGTGCCAAAAATTGGAAAGTGGTGGAAGATAGCAGACCGAATGGACTATCACGTGTCTTACTCAGTTTGTTCAGATATAGTTTTTGGTCCATACAATCCATTCAAAGGAAGATTACCAAGGCATTTCACTCAAACACATTTTGCCCATTATAGCCCACTGTGTGAGTTGTGCCAAAAGTCGGAAAGTGATGGAAGATAGCGGACCTAATGGACTATCACGTGTTGTACTCAGTTTATTCAGAAATAGTTTTTGGTCTATACAATCCATTCAAAGGAAGATTACTAAGGCATTTCACTCTAACACATTTTGCCCATTATAGCCTACTGTGTGAGTTGTGCCAAAAATCAGAAAGTGAGCTAAGATAGCGGATCCAATGGACTATCACGTGCCATACTCAGTTTGTTCAAAAATAGTTTTTGGTCCATACAATCCATTCAAAGGGAGATTATTAAGGCATTTCACTCAAACACATTTTGCCCATTATAGCCCACTGTGTGAGTTGTGCCAAAAATCGGAAAGTGATTTAAGATAGCAGACCGAATGGACTATCACGTGTCTTACTCAGTTTGTTCAGATATAGTTTTTGGTCCATACAATCCATTCAAAGGAAGATTACCAAGGCATTTCACTCAAACACATTTTGCCCATTATAGCCCACTGTGTGAGTTGTGCCAAAAGTCGGAAAGTGATGGAAGATAGCGGACCTAATGGACTATCACGTGTTGTACTCAGTTTATTCAGAAATAGTTTTTGGTCTATACAATCCATTCAAAGGAAGATTACTAAGGCATTTCACTCTAACACATTTTGCCCATTATAGCCCACTGTGTGAGTTGTGCCAAAAATCAGAAAGTGATGGAAGATAGCGGATCCAATGGACTATCACGTGCCATACTCAGTTTGTTCAAAAATAGTTTTTGGTCCATACAATCCATTCAAAGGGAGATTATTAAGGCATTTCACTCAAACACATTTTGCCCATTATAGCCCACTGTGTGAGTTGTGCCAAAAGTTGGAAAGTGATGGAAGATAGCGGACCTAATGGACTATCACGTGTTATACTCAGTTTATTCAGAAATAATTTTTGGTCTATACAATCCATTCAAAGGAATATTACTAAGGCATTTCACTCAAACACATTTTGCCCATTATAGCCCACTGTGTGAGTTGTGCCAAAAGTCGGAAAGTGATGGAAGATAGCGGACCTAATGGACTTTCACATGTTATACTCAGTTTGTTCAGACATAGTTTTTGGTCTATACAATCCATTCAAAGGAAGATTACTAAGGCATTTCACTCTAACACATTTTGCCCATTATAGCCCACTGTGTGAGTTGTGCCAAAAATCAGAAAGTGATGGAAGATAGCGGATCCAATGGACTATCACGTGCCATACTCAGTTTGTTCAAAAATAGTTTTTGGTCCATACAATCCATTCAAAGGGAGATTATTAAGGCATTTCACTCAAACACATTTTGCCCATTATAGCCCACTGTGCGAGTTGTGCCAAAAATTGGAAAGTGGTGGAAGATAGCGGACCGAATGGACTATCACGTGTCATACTCAGTTTATTCAGATATAGTCTTTTGGTCCATACAATCCATTCAAAGGAAAATTATTAAGTCATTTCACTCAAACACATTTTGCCCATTATAGCCCACTGTGTGAGTTGTGCTAAAAATTGGAAAGTGGTGGAAGATAGCAGACCAAATGGACTATCACGTGTCATACCCAGTTTGTTGAGATATAGTCTTTTGTCCATACAATCCATTCAAAGGGAGATTACTAAGGCATTTCACTCAAACACATTTTGCCCATTATAGCCCACTGTGTGAGTTGTGCCAAAAATCGGAAAGTGTTTTCAGATAGCGGACCTAATGGACTATAATATGTCATACCGAGTTTGTTCAGATATAGTTTTTTGTCCATACAATCCATTCAAAGGAAAATTATTAAGTCATTTCACTCAAACACATTTTGCCCATTATAGCCCACTGTGCGAGTTGTGCCAAAAATTGGAAAGTGGTGGAAGATAGCGGACCGAATGGACTATCACGTGTCATACTCAGTTTATTCAGATATAGTCTTTTGGTCCATACAATCCATTCAAAGGAAAATTATTAAGTCATTTCACTCAAACACATTTTGCCCATTATAGCCCACTGTGTGAGTTGTGCTAAAAATTGGAAAGTGGTGGAAGATAGCAGACCAAATGGACTATCACGTGTCATACTCAGTTTGTTGAGATATAGTCTTTTGTCCATACAATCCATTCAAAGGAAGATTACTAAGGCATTTCACTCAAACACATTTTGCCCATTATAGCCCACTGTGTGAGTTGTGCCAAAAATCGGAAAGTGGTGGAAGATAGCGAACCGAATGGACTATCACGTGTCATAATCAGTTTTTTCAGATATAGTTTTTTGTCCATACAATCCATTCAAAGGAAAATTATTAAGTCATTTCACTCAAACACATTTTGCCCATTATAGCCCACTGTGCGAGTTGTGCCAAAAATTGGAAAGTGGTGGAAGATAGCAGACCGAATGGACTATCACGTGTCTTACTCAGTTTGTTCAGATATAGTTTTTGGTCCATACAATCCATTCAAAGGAAGATTACCAAGGCATTTCACTCAAACACATTTTGCCCATTATAGCCCACTGTGTGAGTTGTGCCAAAAGTCGGAAAGTGATGGAAGATAGCGGACCTAATGGACTATCACGTGTTGTACTCAGTTTATTCAGAAATAGTTTTTGGTCTATACAATCCATTCAAGGGAAAATTACTAAGGCATTTCACTCAAACACATTTTGCCCATTATAGCCCACTGTGTGAGTTGTGCCAAAAATTGGAAAGTGGTTTAAGATAGCGGACCGAATGGACTATCACGTGTCATACCCAGTTTGTTGAGATATAGTCTTTTGTCCATACAATCCATTCAAAGGGAGATTACTAAGGCATTTCACTCAAACACATTTTGCCCATTATAGCCCACTGTGTGAGTTGTGCCAAAAATCGGAAAGTGTTCTCAGATAGCGGACCTAATGGACTATAATATGTCATACCGAGTTTGTTCAGATATAGTTTTTTGTCCATACAATCCATTCAAAGGAAAATTATTAAGTCATTTCACTCAAACACATTTTGCCCATTATAGCCCACTGTGCGAGTTGTGCCAAAAATTGGAAAGTGGTGGAAGATAGCAGACCGAATGGACTATCACGTGTCTTACTCAGTTTGTTCAGATATAGTTTTTGGTCCATACAATCCATTCAAAGGAAGATTACCAAGGCATTTCACTCAAACACATTTTGCCCATTATAGCCCACTGTGTGAGTTGTGCCAAAAGTCGGAAAGTGATGGAAGATAGCGGACCTAATGGACTATCACGTGTTGTACTCAGTTTATTCAGAAATAGTTTTTGGTCTATACAATCCATTCAAGGGAAAATTACTAAGGCATTTCACTCAAACACATTTTGCCCATTATAGCCCACTGTGTGAGTTGTGCCAAAAATTGGAAAGTGGTTTAAGATAGCGGACCGAATGGACTATCACGTGTCATACCCAGTTTGTTGAGATATAGTCTTTTGTCCATACAATCCATTCAAAGGGAGATTACTAAGGCATTTCACTCAAACACATTTTGCCCATTATAGCCCACTGTGTGAGTTGTGCCAAAAATCGGAAAGTGTTTTCAGATAGCGGACCTAATGGACTATAATATGTCATACCGAGTTTGTTCAGATATAGTTTTTGGTCCATACAATCCATTCAAAGGAAAATTACTAAGGCATTCCACTGAAACACATTTTGCCCATTATAGCCCACTGTGTGAGTTGTGCCAAAAGTCGGAAAGTGATGGAAGATAGCGGACCTAATGGACTATCACGTGTTATACTCAGTTTATTCAGACATAGTTTTTGGTCTATACAATCCATTCAAAGGAAGATTACTAAGGCATTTCACTCAAACACATTTTGCCCATTATAGCCCACTGTGTGAGTTGTGCCAAAAATCGGAAAGTGATTTCAGATAGCGGACCTAATGGACTATAACATGTCATACTCAGTTTGTTCAGATATAGTTTTTTGTCCATACAATCCACTCAAGGGAAAATTACTAAGGCATTTCACTCAAACACATTTTGCCCATTATAGCCCACTGTGTGAGTTGTGCCAAAAATTGGAAAGTGGTTTAAGATAGCGGACCGAATGGACTATCACGTGTCATACCCAGTTTGTTGAGATATAGTCTTTTGTCCATACAATCCATTCAAAGGGAGATTACTAAGGCATTTCACTCAAACACATTTTGCCCATTATAGCCCACTGTGTGAGTTGTGCCAAAAATCGGAAAGTGTTTTCAGATAGCGGACCTAATGGACTATAATATGTCATACCGAGTTTGTTCAGATATAGTTTTTTGTCCATACAATCCATTCAAAGGAAAATTATTAAGTCATTTCACTCAAACACATTTTGCCCATTATAGCCCACTGTGCGAGTTGTGCCAAAAATTGGAAAGTGGTGGAAGATAGCGGACCGAATGGACTATCACGTGTCATACTCAGTTTATTCAGATATAGTCTTTTGGTCCATACAATCCATTCAAAGGAAAATTATTAAGTCATTTCACTCAAACACATTTTGCCCATTATAGCCCACTGTGTGAGTTGTGCTAAAAATTGGAAAGTAGTGGAAGATAGCAGACCAAATGGACTATCACGTGTCATACTCAGTTTGTTGAGATATAGTCTTTTGTCCATACAATCCATTCAAAGGAAGATTACTAAGGCATTTCACTCAAACACATTTTGCCCATTATAGCCCACTGTGTGAGTTGTGCCAAAAATCGGAAAGTGGTGGAAGATAGCGAACCGAATGGACTATCACGTGTCATAATCAGTTTTTTCAGATATAGTTTTTTGTCCATACAATCCATTCAAAGGAAAATTATTAAGTCATTTCACTCAAACACATTTTGCCCATTATAGCCCACTGTGCGAGTTGTGCCAAAAATTGGAAAGTGGTGGAAGATAGCAGACCGAATGGACTATCACGTGTCTTACTCAGTTTGTTCAGATATAGTTTTTGGTCCATACAATCCATTCAAAGGAAGATTACCAAGGCATTTCACTCAAACACATTTTGCCCATTATAGCCCACTGTGTGAGTTGTGCCAAAAGTCGGAAAGTGATGGAAGATAGCGGACCTAATGGACTATCACGTGTTGTACTCAGTTTATTCAGAAATAGTTTTTGGTCTATACAATCCATTCAAAGGAAGATTACTAAGGCATTTCACTCTAACACATTTTGCCCATTATAGCCTACTGTGTGAGTTGTGCCAAAAATCAGAAAGTGAGCTAAGATAGCGGATCCAATGGACTATCACGTGCCATACTCAGTTTGTTCAAAAATAGTTTTTGGTCCATACAATCCATTCAAAGGGAGATTATTAAGGCATTTCACTCAAACACATTTTGCCCATTATAGCCCACTGTGTGAGTTGTGCCAAAAATCGGAAAGTGATTTAAGATAGCAGACCGAATGGACTATCACGTGTCTTACTCAGTTTGTTCAGATATAGTTTTTGGTCCATACAATCCATTCAAAGGAAGATTACCAAGGCATTTCACTCAAACACATTTTGCCCATTATAGCCCACTGTGTGAGTTGTGCCAAAAGTCGGAAAGTGATGGAAGATAGCGGACCTAATGGACTATCACGTGTTGTACTCAGTTTATTCAGAAATAGTTTTTGGTCTATACAATCCATTCAAAGGAAGATTACTAAGGCATTTCACTCTAACACATTTTGCCCATTATAGCCCACTGTGTGAGTTGTGCCAAAAATCAGAAAGTGATGGAAGATAGCGGATCCAATGGACTATCACGTGCCATACTCAGTTTGTTCAAAAATAGTTTTTGGTCCATACAATCCATTCAAAGGGAGATTATTAAGGCATTTCACTCAAACACATTTTGCCCATTATAGCCCACTGTGTGAGTTGTGCCAAAAGTTGGAAAGTGATGGAAGATAGCGGACCTAATGGACTATCACGTGTTATACTCAGTTTATTCAGAAATAATTTTTGGTCTATACAATCCATTCAAAGGAATATTACTAAGGCATTTCACTCAAACACATTTTGCCCATTATAGCCCACTGTGTGAGTTGTGCCAAAAGTCGGAAAGTGATGGAAGATAGCGGACCTAATGGACTTTCACATGTTATACTCAGTTTGTTCAGATATAGTTTTTGGTCCATACAATCCATTCAAAGGAAGATTACTAAGGCATTTCACTCAAACACATTTTGCCCATTATAGCCCACTGTGTGAGTTGTGCCAAAAGTCGGAAAGTGATGGAAGATAGCGGACCTAATGGACTATCACGTGTTATACTCAGTTTATTCAGAAATAATTTTTGGTCCATACAATCCATTCAAAGGGAAATTACTAAGGCATTTCACTCAAACACATTTTGCCCATTATAGTCCACTGTGTGAGTTGCGCCAAAAATCGGAAAGTGATTTAAGATAGCGGACCTAATGGACTATCACGTGTCATACCCAGTTTGTTCAGAAATAATTTTTGGTCCATACAATCCATTCAAAGGGAAATTACTAAGGCATTTCACTCAAACACATTTTGCCCATTATAGCCCACTGTGTGAGTTGTGCCAAAAATCGGAAAGTGTTTTCAGATAGCGGACCTAATGGACTATAATATGTCATACCGAGTTTGTTCAGATATAGTTTTTTGTCCATACAATCCATTCAAAGGAAAATTATTAAGTCATTTCACTCAAACACATTTTGCCCATTATAGCCCACTGTGCGAGTTGTGCCAAAAATTGGAAAGTGGTGGAAGATAGCGGACCGAATGGACTATCACGTGTCATACTCAGTTTATTCAGATATAGTCTTTTGGTCCATACAATCCATTCAAAGGAAAATTATTAAGTCATTTCACTCAAACACATTTTGCCCATTATAGCCCACTGTGTGAGTTGTGCTAAAAATTGGAAAGTAGTGGAAGATAGCAGACCAAATGGACTATCACGTGTCATACTCAGTTTGTTGAGATATAGTCTTTTGTCCATACAATCCATTCAAAGGAAGATTACTAAGGCATTTCACTCAAACACATTTTGCCCATTATAGCCCACTGTGTGAGTTGTGCCAAAAATCGGAAAGTGGTGGAAGATAGCGAACCGAATGGACTATCACGTGTCATAATCAGTTTTTTCAGATATAGTTTTTTGTCCATACAATCCATTCAAAGGAAAATTATTAAGTCATTTCACTCAAACACATTTTGCCCATTATAGCCCACTGTGCGAGTTGTGCCAAAAATTGGAAAGTGGTGGAAGATAGCAGACCGAATGGACTATCACGTGTCTTACTCAGTTTGTTCAGATATAGTTTTTGGTCCATACAATCCATTCAAAGGAAGATTACCAAGGCATTTCACTCAAACACATTTTGCCCATTATAGCCCACTGTGTGAGTTGTGCCAAAAGTCGGAAAGTGATGGAAGATAGCGGACCTAATGGACTATCACGTGTTGTACTCAGTTTATTCAGAAATAGTTTTTGGTCTATACAATCCATTCAAAGGAAGATTACTAAGGCATTTCACTCTAACACATTTTGCCCATTATAGCCTACTGTGTGAGTTGTGCCAAAAATCAGAAAGTGAGCTAAGATAGCGGATCCAATGGACTATCACGTGCCATACTCAGTTTGTTCAAAAATAGTTTTTGGTCCATACAATCCATTCAAAGGGAGATTATTAAGGCATTTCACTCAAACACATTTTGCCCATTATAGCCCACTGTGTGAGTTGTGCCAAAAATCGGAAAGTGATTTAAGATAGCAGACCGAATGGACTATCACGTGTCTTACTCAGTTTGTTCAGATATAGTTTTTGGTCCATACAATCCATTCAAAGGAAGATTACCAAGGCATTTCACTCAAACACATTTTGCCCATTATAGCCCACTGTGTGAGTTGTGCCAAAAGTCGGAAAGTGATGGAAGATAGCGGACCTAATGGACTATCACGTGTTGTACTCAGTTTATTCAGAAATAGTTTTTGGTCTATACAATCCATTCAAAGGAAGATTACTAAGGCATTTCACTCTAACACATTTTGCCCATTATAGCCCACTGTGTGAGTTGTGCCAAAAATCAGAAAGTGATGGAAGATAGCGGATCCAATGGACTATCACGTGCCATACTCAGTTTGTTCAAAAATAGTTTTTGGTCCATACAATCCATTCAAAGGGAGATTATTAAGGCATTTCACTCAAACACATTTTGCCCATTATAGCCCACTGTGTGAGTTGTGCCAAAAATCGGAAAGTGATTTAAGATAGCGGACCTAATGGACTATCACGTGTTATACTCAGTTTATTCAGAAATAATTTTTGGTCTATACAATCCATTCAAAGGAATATTACTAAGGCATTTCACTCAAACACATTTTGCCCATTATAGCCCACTGTGTGAGTTGTGCCAAAAGTCGGAAAGTGATGGAAGATAGCGGACCTAATGGACTTTCACATGTTATACTCAGTTTGTTCAGATATAGTTTTTGGTCCATACAATCCATTCAAAGGAAGATTACTAAGGCATTTCACTCAAACACATTTTGCCCATTATAGCCCACTGTGTGAGTTGTGCCAAAAGTTGGAAAGTGATGGAAGATAGCGGACCTAATGGACTATCACGTGTTATACTCAGTTTATTCAGAAATAATTTTTGGTCTATACAATCCATTCAAAGGAATATTACTAAGGCATTTCACTCAAACACATTTTGCCCATTATAGCCCACTGTGTGAGTTGTGCCAAAAGTCGGAAAGTGATGGAAGATAGCGGACCTAATGGACTTTCACATGTTATACTCAGTTTGTTCAGATATAGTTTTTGGTCCATACAATCCATTCAAAGGAAGATTACTAAGGCATTTCACTCAAACACATTTTGCCCATTATAGCCCACTGTGTGAGTTGTGCCAAAAGTCGGAAAGTGATGGAAGATAGCGGACCTAATGGACTATCACGTGTTATACTCAGTTTATTCAGATATAGTTTTTGGTCCATACAATCCATTCAAAGGAAGATTACTAAGGCATTTCACTCAAACACATTTTGCCCATTATAGCCCACTGTGTGAGTTGTGCCAAAAGTCGGAAAGTGATGGAAGATAGCGGACCTAATGGACTATCACGTGTTATACTCAGTTTATTCAGAAATAATTTTTGGTCCATACAATCCATTCAAAGGGAAATTACTAAGGCATTTCACTCAAACACATTTTTCCCATTATTGCCCACTGTGTGAGTTGTGCCAAAAGTCGGAAAGTGGTGGAAGATAGCGGACCTAATGGACTATCACGTGTTGTACTCAGTTTATTCAGAAATAGTTTTTGGTCTATACAATCCATTCAAAGGAAGATTACTAAGGCATTTCACTGAAACACATTTTGCCCATTATAGCCCACTGTGTGAGTTGTGCCAAAAATCGGAAAGTGATTTAATATAGCGGACCTAATGGACTATCACGTGTCATACCCAGTTTGTTCAGATATAGTTTTTTGTCCATACAATCCATTCAAAGGAAAATTATTAAGTCATTTCACTCAAACACATTTTGCCCATTATAGCCCACTGTGCGAGTTGTGCCAAAAATTGGAAAGTGGTGGAAGATAGCGGACCGAATGGACTATCACGTGTCATACTCAGTTTGTTCAGAAATAGCTTTTGGTCCATACAATCCATTCAAAGGAATATTACTAAGGCATTTCACTCAAACACATTTTGCCCATTATAGCCCACTGTGTGAGTTGTGCCAAAAATCGGAAAGTGATTTCAGATAGCGGACCTAATGGACTATAACATGTCATACTCAGTTTGTTCAGATATAGTTTTTTGTCCATACAATCCACTCAAGGGAAAATTACTAAGGCATTTCACTCAAACACATTTTGCCCATTATAGCCCACTGTGTGAGTTGTGCCAAAAATTGGAAAGTGGTTTAAGATAGCGGACCGAATGGACTATCACGTGTCATACTCAGTTTGTTGAGATATAGTCTTTTGTCCATACAATCCATTCAAAGGGAGATTACTAAGGCATTTCACTCAAACACATTTTGCCCATTATAGCCCACTGTGTGAGTTGTGCCAAAAATCGGAAAGTGTTTTCAGATAGCGGACCTAATGGACTATAACATGTCATACCCAGTTTGTTCAGATATAGTTTTTTGTCCATACAATCCATTCAAAGGAAAATTATTAAGTCATTTCACTCAAACACATTTTGCCCATTATAGCCCACTGTGCGAGTTGTGCCAAAAATTGGAAAGTGGTGGAAGATAGCGGACCGAATGGACTATCACGTGTCATACTCAGTTTGTTGAAATATAGTCTTTTGTCCATACAATCCATTCAAAGGAAGATTACTAAGGCATTTCACTCAAACACATTTTGCCCATTATAGCCCACTGTGTGAGTTGTGCCAAAAATCGGAAAGTGGTAGAAGATAGCGGACCGAATGGACTATAACATGTCATACCCAGTTTGTTCAGATATAGTTTTTTGTCCATACAATCCATTCAAAGGAAAATTATTAAGTCATTTCACTCAAACACATTTTGCCCATTATAGCCCACTGTGCGAGTTGTGCCAAAAATTGGATAGTGGTGGAAGATAGCAGACCGAATGGACTATCACGTGTCTTACTCAGTTTGTTCAGATATAGTTTTTGGTCCATACAATCCATTCAAAGGAAGATTACCAAGGCATTTCACTCAAACACATTTTGCCCATTATAGCCCACTGTGTGAGTTGTGCCAAAAGTCGGAAAGTGATGGAAGATAGCGGACCTAATGGACTATCACGTGTTGTACTCAGTTTATTAAGAAATAGTTTTTGGTCTATACAATCCATTCAAAGGAAGATTACTAAGGCATTTCACTCTAACACATTTTGCCCATTATAGCCCACTGTGTGAGTTGTGCCAAAAATCAGAAAGTGAGTTAAGATAGCGGATCCAATGGACTATCACGTGCCATACTCAGTTTGTTCAAAAATAGTTTTTGGTCCATACAATCCATTCAAAGGGAGATTATTAAGGCATTTCACTCAAACACATTTTGCCCATTATAGCCCACTGTGTGAGTTGTGCCAAAAGTCGGAAAGTGATGGAAGATAGCGGACCTAATGGTCTATCACGTGTTATACTCAGTTTATTCAGAAATAGTTTTTGGTCTATACAATCCATTCAAAGGAAGATTACTAAGGCATTTCACTCAAACACATTTTGCCCATTATAGCCCACTGTGTGAGTTGTGCCAAAAATCGGAAAGTGATGGAAGATAGCGGACCTAATGGACTATCACGTGTTATACTCAGTTTATTCAGAAATAGTTTTTGGTCCATACAATCCATTCAAAGGAAATTTACTAAGGCATTTCACTCAAACACATTTTGCCCATTATAGCCCATTGTGTGAGTTGTGCAAAAAGTCGGAAAGTGATGGAAGATAGTGGACCCAATGGACTATCACGTGTCATACTCAGTTTGTTGAGATATAGTCCTTTGTCCATACAATCCATTCAAAGGGAGATTACTAAGGCATTTCACTCAAACACATTTTGCCCATTATAGCCCACTGTGTGAGTTGTGCCAAAAGTCGGAAAGTGATGGAGGATAGCGGACCTAATGGACTATGACGTGTTATACTCAGTTTATTCAGAAATAGTTTTTGGTCTATACAATCAATTCAAAGGAAGATTACTAAGGCATTTCACTCAAACACATTTTTCCCATTATTGCCCACTGTGTGAGTTGTGCCAAAAGTCGGAAAGTGATGGAAGATAGCGGACCTAATGGACTATCACGTGCCATACTCAGTTTGTTCAGAAATAGTTTTTGGTCCATACAATTCATTCAAAGGAAGATTACTAAGGCATTTCACTCAAACACATTTTGCCCATTATAGTCCACTGTGTGAGCTGTGCCAAAAATCGGAAAGTGATTTAAGATAGCGGATCTAATGGACTATCACGTGTCATACTCAGTTTGTTCAGAAATAGTTTTTGGTCCATACAATCCATTCAAAGGGAAATTACTAAGGCATTTCACTCAAACACATTTTGCCCATTATAGCCCACTGTGTGAGCTGTGCCAAAAATCGGAAAGTGATTTAAGATAGCGGACCTAATGGACTATCATGTGCCATACTCAGTTTGTTCAGAAATAGTTTTTGGACCATACAATCCATTCAAAGGAAAATTACTAAGGCATTTCACTCAAACACATTTTGCCCATTATAGCCCACTGTGTGAGTTGTGCCAAAAGTCGGAAAGCGATGGAAGATAGTGGACCCAATGGACTATCACGTGTCATACTCAGTTTGTTCAGAAATAGTTTTTGGTCCATACAATCCATTCAAAGGAAAATTACTAAGGCATTTCACTCAAACACATTTTGCCCATTATAGCCCACTGTGTGAGTTGTGCCAAAAGTCGGAAAGCAATGGAAGATAACGGACCTAATGGACTATCACGTGTTATACTCAGTTTATTCAGAAATAGTTTTTGGTCCATACAATCCATTCAAAGGAAGATTACTAAGGCATTTCACTCAAACACATTTTGCCCATTATAGCCCACTGTGTGAGTTGTGCCAAAAATCGGAAAGTGATTTAAGATAGCGGATCTAATGGACTATCACGTGCCATACTCAGTTTGTTCAGAAATAGTTTTTGGTCCATACAATCCATTCAAAGGAAAATTACTAAGGCATTTCACTCAAACACATTTTGCCCATTATAGCCCACTGTGTGAGTTGTGCCAAAAATCGGAAAGTGATTTAAGATAGCGGATCTAATGGACTATCACGTGCCATACTCAGTTTGTTCAGAGATACTTTTTGGTCCATACAATCCATTCAAAGGAATATTACTAAGGCATTTCACTCAAACACATTTTGCCCATTATAGCCCACTGTGTGAGTTGTGCCAAAAATCGGAAAGTGATTTAAGATAGCGGATCTAACGGACTATCACGTGTTTTACTCAGTTTATTCAGAAATAGTTTTTGGTCTATACAATCCATTCAAAGGAAGGTTACTAAGGCATTTCACTCAAACACATTTTGCCCATTATAGCCCACTGTGTGAGTTGTGCCAAAAATCGAAAAGTTATTTAAGATAGCGGATCTAATGGACTATCACGTGCCATACTCAGTTTGTTCAGAAATAGTTTTTGGTCCATACAATCCATTCAAAGGAAAATTACTAAGGCATTTCACTCAAACACATTTTGCCCATTATAGCCCACTGTGTGAGTTGTGCTAAAAGTCGGAAAGCGATGGAAGATAGCGGATCTAATGGACTATCACGTGCCATACTCAGTTTGTTCAGAAATAGTTTTTGGTCCATACAATCCATTCAAAGGAAAATTACTAAGGCATTTCACTCAAACACATTTTGCCATTATAGCCCACTGTGTGAGTTGTGCCAAAAGTCGGAAAGCGATGGAAGATAGCAGACCGAATGGACTATCACGTGTCTTACTCAGTTTGTTCAGATATAGTTTTTGGTCCATACAATCCATTCAAAGGAAGATTACCAAGGCATTTCACTCAAACACATTTTGCCCATTATAGCCCACTGTGTGAGTTGTGCCAAAAGTCGGAAAGTAATGGAAGATAGCGGACCTAATGGACTATCACGTGTTGTACTCAGTTTATTCAGAAATAGTTTTTGGTCTATACAATCCATTCAAAGGAAGATTACTAAGGCATTTCACTCTAACACATTTTGCCCATTATAGCCCACTGTGTGAGTTGTGCCAAAAATCAGAAAGTGAGCTAAGATGGCGGATCCAATGGACTATCACGTGCCATACTCAGTTTGTTCAAAAATAGTTTTTGGTCCATACAATCCATTCAAAGGGAGATTATTAAGGCATTTCACTCAAACACATTTTGCCCATTATAGCCCACTGTGTGAGTTGTGCCAAAAGTCGGAAAGTGATGGAAGATAGCGGACCTAATGGTCTATCACGTGTTATACTCAGTTTATTCAGAAATAGTTTTTGGTCTATACAATCAATTCAAAGGAAGATTACTAAGGCATTTCACTCAAACACATTTTGCCCATTATAGCCCACTGTGTGAGTTGTGCCAAAAATCGGAAAGTGATGGAAGATAGCGGACCTAATGGACTATCACGTGTTATACTCAGTTTATTCAGAAATAGTTTTTGGTCCATACAATCCATTCAAAGGAAATTTACTAAGGCATTTCACTCAAACACATTTTGCCCATTATAGCCCATTGTGTGAGTTGTGCAAAAAGTCGGAAAGTGATGGAAGATAGTGGACCCAATGGACTATCACGTGTCATACTCAGTTTGTTGAGATATAGTCCTTTGTCCATACAATCCATTCAAAGGGAGATTACTAAGGCATTTCACTCAAACACATTTTGCCCATTATAGCCCACTGTGTGAGTTGTGCCAAAAGTCGGAAAGTGATGGAGGATAGCGGACCTAATGGACTATGACGTGTTATACTCAGTTTATTCAGAAATAGTTTTTGGTCTATACAATCCATTCAAAGGAAGATTACTAAGGCATTTCACTCAAACACATTTTTCCCATTATTGCCCACTGTGTGAGTTGTGCCAAAAGTCGGAAAGTGATGGAAGATAGCGGACCTAATGGACTATCACGTGCCATACTCAGTTTGTTCAGAAATAGTTTTTGGTCCATACAATTCATTCAAAGGAAGATTACTAAGGCATTTCACTCAAACACATTTTGCCCATTATAGTCCACTGTGTGAGCTGTGCCAAAAATCGGAAAGTGATTTAAGATAGCGGATCTAATGGACTATCACGTGTCATACTCAGTTTGTTCAGAAATAGTTTTTGGTCCATACAATCCATTCAAAGGGAAATTACTAAGGCATTTCACTCAAACACATTTTGCCCATTATAGCCCACTGTGTGAGATGTGCCAAAAATCGGAAAGTGATTTAAGATAGCGGACCTAATGGACTATCATGTGCCATACTCAGTTTGTTCAGAAATAGTTTTTGGACCATACAATCCATTCAAAGGAAAATTACTAAGGCATTTCACTCAAACACATTTTGCCCATTATAGCCCACTGTGTGAGTTGTGCCAAAAGTCGGAAAGCGATGGAAGATAGTGGACCCAATGGACTATCACGTGTCATACTCAGTTTGTTCAGAAATAGTTTTTGGTCCATACAATCCATTCAAAGGAAAATTACTAACGCATTTCACTCAAACACATTTTGCCCATTATAGCCCACTGTGTGAGTTGTGCCAAAAGTCGGAAAGCGATGGAAGATAACGGACCTAATGGACTATCACGTGTTATACTCAGTTTATTCAGAAATAGTTTTTGGTCTATACAATCCATTCAAAGGAAGGTTACTAAGGCATTTCACTCAAACACATTTTGCCCATTATAGCCCACTGTGTGAGTTGTGCCAAAAATCGAAAAGTTATTTAAGATAGCGGATCTAATGGACTATCACGTGCCATACTCAGTTTGTTCAGAAATAGTTTTTGGTCCATACAATCCATTCAAAGGAAGATTACTAAGGCATTTCACTCAAACACATTTTGCCCATTATAGCCCACTGTGTGAGTTGTGCCAAAAATCGGAAAGTGATTTAAGATAGCGGATCTAATGGACTATCACGTGCCATACTCAGTTTGTTCAGAAATAGTTTTTGGTCCATACAATCCATTCAAAGGAAAATTACTAAGGCATTTCACTCAAACACATTTTGCCCATTATAGCCCACTGTGTGAGTTGTGCCAAAAATCGGAAAGTGATTTAAGATAGCGGATCTAATGGACTATCACGTGCCATACTCAGTTTGTTCAGAGATACTTTTTGGTCCATACAATCCATTCAAAGGAATATTACTAAGGCATTTCACTCAAACACATTTTGCCCATTATAGCCCACTGTGTGAGTTGTGCCAAAAATCGGAAAGTGATTTAAGATAGCGGATCTAATGGACTATCACGTGTTTTACTCAGTTTATTCAGAAATAGTTTTTGGTCTATACAATCCATTCAAAGGAAGGTTACTAAGGCATTTCACTCAAACACATTTTGCCCATTATAGCCCACTGTGTGAGTTGTGCCAAAAATCGAAAAGTTATTTAAGATAGCGGATCTAATGGACTATCACGTGCCATACTCAGTTTGTTCAGAAATAGTTTTTGGTCCATACAATCCATTCAAAGGAAAATTACTAAGGCATTTCACTCAAACACATTTTGCCCATTATAGCCCACTGTGTGAGTTGTGCCAAAAGTCGGAAAGCGATGGAAGATAGCGGATCTAATGGACTATCACGTGCCATACTCAGTTTGTTCAGAAATAGTTTTTGGTCCATACAATCCATTCAAAGGAAAATTACTAAGGCATTTCACTCAAACACATTTTGCCATTATAGCCCACTGTGTGAGTTGTGCCAAAAGTCGGAAAGCGATGGAAGATAGCAGACCGAATGGACTATCACGTGTCTTACTCAGTTTGTTCAGATATAGTTTTTGGTCCATACAATCCATTCAAAGGAAGATTACCAAGGCATTTCACTCAAACACATTTTGCCCATTATAGCCCACTGTGTGAGTTGTGCCAAAAGTCGGAAAGTGATGGAAGATAGCGGACCTAATGGACTATCACGTGTTGTACTCAGTTTATTCAGAAATAGTTTTTGGTCTATACAATCCATTCAAAGGAAGATTACTAAGGCATTTCACTCTAACACATTTTGCCCATTATAGCCCACTGTGTGAGTTGTGCCAAAAATCAGAAAGTGAGTTAAGATGGCGGATCCAATGGACTATCACGTGCCATACTCAGTTTGTTCAAAAATAGTTTTTGGTCCATACAATCCATTCAAAGGGAGATTATTAAGGCATTTCACTCAAACACATTTTGCCCATTATAGCCCACTGTGTGAGTTGTGCCAAAAGTCGGAAAGTGATGGAAGATAGCGGACCTAATGGTCTATCACGTGTTATACTCAGTTTATTCAGAAATAGTTTTTGGTCTATACAATCCATTCAAAGGAAGATTACTAAGGCATTTCACTCAAACACATTTTGCCCATTATAGCCCACTGTGTGAGTTGTGCCAAAAATCGGAAAGTGATGGAAGATAGCGGACCTAATGGACTATCACGTGTTATACTCAGTTTATTCAGAAATAGTTTTTGGTCCATACAATCCATTCAAAGGAAATTTACTAAGGCATTTCACTCAAACACATTTTGCCCATTATAGCCCATTGTGTGAGTTGTGCAAAAAGTCGGAAAGTGATGGAAGATAGTGGACCCAATGGACTATCACGTGTCATACTCAGTTTGTTGAGATATAGTCCTTTGTCCATACAATCCATTCAAAGGGAGATTACTAAGGCATTTCACTCAAACACATTTTGCCCATTATAGCCCACTGTGTGAGTTGTGCCAAAAGTCGGAAAGTGATGGAGGATAGCGGACCTAATGGACTATGACGTGTTATACTCAGTTTATTCAGAAATAGTTTTTGGTCTATACAATCCATTCAAAGGAAGATTACTAAGGCATTTCACTCAAACACATTTTTCCCATTATTGCCCACTGTGTGAGTTGTGCCAAAAGTCGGAAAGTGATGGAAGATAGCGGACCTAATGGACTATCACGTGCCATACTCAGTTTGTTCAGAAATAGTTTTTGGTCCATACAATTCATTCAAAGGAAGATTACTAAGGCATTTCACTCAAACACATTTTGCCCATTATAGTCCACTGTGTGAGCTGTGCCAAAAATCGGAAAGTGATTTAAGATAGCGGATCTAATGGACTATCACGTGTCATACTCAGTTTGTTCAGAAATAGTTTTTGGTCCATACAATCCATTCAAAGGGAAATTACTAAGGCATTTCACTCAAACACATTTTGCCCATTATAGCCCACTGTGTGAGCTGTGCCAAAAATCGGAAAGTGATTTAAGATAGCGGACCTAATGGACTATCATGTGCCATACTCAGTTTGTTCAGAAATAGTTTTTGGACCATACAATCCATTCAAAGGAAAATTACTAAGGCATTTCACTCAAACACATTTTGCCCATTATAGCCCACTGTGTGAGTTGTGCCAAAAGTCGGAAAGCGATGGAAGATAGTGGACCCAATGGACTATCACGTGTCATACTCAGTTTGTTCAGAAATAGTTTTTGGTCCATACAATCCATTCAAAGGAAAATTACTAACGCATTTCACTCAAACACATTTTGCCCATTATAGCCCACTGTGTGAGTTGTGCCAAAAGTCGGAAAGCGATGGAAGATAACGGACCTAATGGACTATCACGTGTTATACTCAGTTTATTCAGAAATAGTTTTTGGTCTATACAATCCATTCAAAGGAAGGTTACTAAGGCATTTCACTCAAACACATTTTGCCCATTATAGCCCACTGTGTGAGTTGTGCCAAAAATCGAAAAGTTATTTAAGATAGCGGATCTAATGGACTATCACGTGCCATACTCAGTTTGTTCAGAAATAGTTTTTGGTCCATACAATCCATTCAAAGGAAGATTACTAAGGCATTTCACTCAAACACATTTTGCCAATTATAGCCCACTGTGTGAGTTGTGCCAAAAATCGGAAAGTGATTTAAGATAGCGGATCTAATGGACTATCACGTGCCATACTCAGTTTGTTCAGAAATAGTTTTTGGTCCATACAATCCATTCAAAGGAAAATTACTAAGGCATTTCACTCAAACACATTTTGCCCATTATAGCCCACTGTGTGAGTTGTGCCAAAAATCGGAAAGTGATTTAAGATAGCGGATCTAATGGACTATCACGTGCCATACTCAGTTTGTTCAGAGATACTTTTTGGTCCATACAATCCATTCAAAGGAATATTACTAAGGCATTTCACTCAAACACATTTTGCCCATTATAGCCCACTGTGTGAGTTGTGCCAAAAATCGGAAAGTGATTTAAGATAGCGGATCTAATGGACTATCACGTGTTTTACTCAGTTTATTCAGAAATAGTTTTTGGTCTATACAATCCATTCAAAGGAAGGTTACTAAGGCATTTCACTCAAACACATTTTGCCCATTATAGCCCACTGTGTGAGTTGTGCCAAAAATCGAAAAGTTATTTAAGATAGCGGATCTAATGGACTATCACGTGCCATACTCAGTTTGTTCAGAAATAGTTTTTGGTCCATACAATCCATTCAAAGGAAAATTACTAAGGCATTTCACTCAAACACATTTTGCCCATTATAGCCCACTGTGTGAGTTGTGCCAAAAGTCGGAAAGCGATGGAAGATAGCGGATCTAATGGACTATCACGTGCCATACTCAGTTTGTTCAGAAATAGTTTTTGGTCCATACAATCCATTCAAAGGAAAATTACTAAGGCATTTCACTCAAACACATTTTGCCATTATAGCCCACTGTGTGAGTTGTGCCAAAAGTCGGAAAGCGATGGAAGATAGCGGACCTAATGGACTATCACGTGTTATACTCAGTTTATTCAGAAATAGTTTTTGGTCTATACAATCCATTCAAAGGAAGATTACTAAGGCATTTCACTCAAACACATTTTGCCCATTATAGCCCACTGTGTGAGCTGTGCCAAAAGTCGGAAAGCGATGGAAGATAGTGGACCCAATGGACTATCACGTGTCATACTCAGTTTGTTCAGAAATAGTTTTTGGTCCATACAATTCATTCAAAGGAAGATTACTAAGGCATTTCACTCAAACACATTTTGCCCATTATAGTCCACTGTGTGAGCTGTGCCAAAAATCGGAAAGTGATTTAAGATAGCGGATCTAATGGACTATCACGTGTCATACTCAGTTTGTTCAGAAATAGTTTTTGGTCCATACAATCCATTCAAAGGGAAATTACTAAGGCATTTCACTCAAACACATTTTGCCCATTATAGCCCACTGTGTGAGCTGTGCCAAAAATCGGAAAGTGATTTAAGATAGCGGATCTAATGGACTATCACGTGTCATACTCAGTTTGTTCAGAAATAGTTTTTGGTCCATACAATCCATTCAAAGGGAAATTACTAAGGCATTTCACTCAAACACATTTTGCCCATTATAGCCCACTGTGTGAGTTGTGCCAAAAGTCGGAAAGCGATGGAAGATAGCGGACCCAATGGACTATCACGTGTCATACTCAGTTTGTTCAGAAATAGTTTTTGGTCCATACAATCCATTCAAAGGAAAATTACTAAGGCATTTCACTCAAACACATTTTGCCCATTATAGCCCACTGTGTGAGTTGTGCCAAAAGTCGGAAAGCGATGGAAGATAGCGGACCTAATGGACTATCACGTGTTATACTCAGTTTATTCAGAAATAGTTTTTGGTCTATACAATCCATTCAAAGGAAGGTTACTAAGGCATTTCACTCAAACACATTTTGCCCATTATAGCCCACTGTGTGAGCTGTGCCAAAAATCGGAAAGTGATTTAAGATAGCGGACCTAATGGACTATCATGTGCCATACTCAGTTTGTTCAGAAATAGTTTTTGGACCATACAATCCATTCAAAGGAAAATTACTAAGGCATTTCACTCAAACACATTTTGCCCATTATAGCCCACTGTGTGAGTTGTGCCAAAAGTCGGAAAGCGATGGAAGATAGTGGACCCAATGGACTATCACGTGTCATACTCAGTTTGTTCAGAAATAGTTTTTGGTCCATACAATCCATTCAAAGGAAAATTACTAAGGCATTTCACTCAAACACATTTTGCCCATTATAGCCCACTGTGTGAGTTGTGCCAAAAGTCGGAAAGCGATGGAAGATAGCGGACCTAATGGACTATCACGTGTTATACTCAGTTTATTCAGAAATACTTTTTGGTCCATACAATCCATTCAGAGGGAGATTACTAAGGCATTTCACTCAAACACATTTTGCCCATTATAGCCCACTGTGTGAGTTGTGCAAAAAGTCGGAAAGTGATGGAAGATAGTGGACCCAATGGACTATCACGTGTCATACTCAGTTTGTTCAGATATAGTTTTTGGTCCATACAATCCATTCAAAGGAAATTTACTAAGGCATTTCACTCAAACACATTTTGCCCATTATAGCCCACTGTGTGAGTTGTGCCAAAAATCGGAAAGTGATTTAAGATAGCGGATCTAATGGACTATCACGTGCCATACTCAGTTTGTTCAGAGATACTTTTTGGTCCATACAATCCATTCAAAGGAATATTACTAAGGCATTTCACTCAAACACATTTTGCCATTATAGCCCACTGTGTGAGTTGTGCCAAAAGTCGGAAAGCGATGGAAGATAGCGGACCTAATGGACTATCACGTGTTATACTCAGTTTATTCAGAAATAGTTTTTGGTCCATACAATCCATTCAAAGGAAAATTACTAAGGCATTTCACTCAAACACATTTTGCCCATTATAGCCCACTGTGTGAGTTGTGCCAAAAATCGGAAAGTGATTTAAGATAGCGGATCTAATGGACTATCACGTGCCATACTCAGTTTGTTCAGAAATAGTTTTTGGTCCATACAATCCATTCAAAGGAAAATTACTAAGGCATTTCACTCAAACACATTTTGCCCATTATAGCCCACTGTGTGAGTTGTGCCAAAAATCGGAAAGTGATTTAAGATAGCGGATCTAATGGACTATCACGTGCCATACTCAGTTTGTTCAGAGATACTTTTTGGTCCATACAATCCATTCAAAGGAATATTACTAAGGCATTTCACTCAAACACATTTTGCCCATTATAGCCCACTGTGTGAGTTGTGCCAAAAATCGGAAAGTGATTTAAGATAGCGGATCTAATGGACTATCACGTGTTTTACTCAGTTTATTTAGAAATAGTTTTTGGTCTATACAATCCATTCAAAGGAAGGTTACTAAGGCATTTCACTCAAACACATTTTGCCCATTATAGCCCACTGTGTGAGTTGTGCCAAAAATCGAAAAGTTATTTAAGATAGCGGATCTAATGGACTATCACGTGCCATACTCAGTTTGTTCAGAAATAGTTTTTGGTCCATACAATCCATTCAAAGGAAAATTACTAAGGCATTTCACTCAAACACATTTTGCCCATTATAGCCCACTGTGTGAGTTGTGCCAAAAGTCGGAAAGCGATGGAAGATAGCGGATCTAATGGACTATCACGTGCCATACTCAGTTTGTTCAGAAATAGTTTTTGGTCCATACAATCCATTCAAAGGAAAATTACTAAGGCATTTCACTCAAACACATTTTGCCATTATAGCCCACTGTGTGAGTTGTGCCAAAAGTCGGAAAGCGATGGAAGATAGCGGACCTAATGGACTATCACGTGTTATACTCAGTTTATTCAGAAATAGTTTTTGGTCTATACAATCCATTCAAAGGAAGATTACTAAGGCATTTCACTCAAACACATTTTGCCCATTATAGCCCACTGTGTGAGTTGTGCCAAAAGTCGGAAAGCGATGGAAGATAGTGGACCCAATGGACTATCACGTGTCATACTCAGTTTGTTCAGAAATAGTTTTTGGTCCATACAATTCATTCAAAGGAAGATTACTAAGGCATTTCACTCAAACACATTTTGCCCATTATAGTCCACTGTGTGAGCTGTGCCAAAAATCGGAAAGTGATTTAAGATAGCGGATCTAATGGACTATCACGTGTCATACTCAGTTTGTTCAGAAATAGTTTTTGGTCTATACAATCCATTCAAAGGGAAATTACTAAGGCATTTCACTCAAACACATTTTGCCCATTATAGCCCACTGTGTGAGCTGTGCCAAAAATCGGAAAGTGATTTAAGATAGCGGATCTAATGGACTATCACGTGTCATACTCAGTTTGTTCAGAAATAGTTTTTGGTCCATACAATCCATTCAAAGGGAAATTACTAAGGCATTTCACTCAAACACATTTTGCCCATTATAGCCCACTGTGTGAGCTGTGCCAAAAATCGGAAAGTGATTTAAGATAGCGGACCTAATGGACTATCATGTGCCATACTCAGTTTGTTCAGAAATAGTTTTTGGACCATACAATCCATTCAAAGGAAAATTACTAAGGCATTTCACTCAAACACATTTTGCCCATTATAGCCCACTGTGTGAGTTGTGCCAAAAGTCGGAAAGCGATGGAAGATAGTGGACCCAATGGACTATCACGTGTCATACTCAGTTTGTTCAGAAATAGTTTTTGGTCCATACAATCCATTCAAAGGAAAATTACTAAGGCATTTCACTCAAACACATTTTGCCCATTATAGCCCACTGTGTGAGTTGTGCCAAAAGTCGGAAAGCGATGGAAGATAGCGGACCTAATGGACTATCACGTGTTATACTCAGTTTATTCAGAAATAGTTTTTGGTCTATACAATCCATTCAAAGGAAGGTTACTAAGGCATTTCACTCAAACACATTTTGCCCATTATAGCCCACTGTGTGAGCTGTGCCAAAAATCGGAAAGTGATTTAAGATAGCGGACCTAATGGACTATCATGTGCCATACTCAGTTTGTTCAGAAATAGTTTTTGGACCATACAATCCATTCAAAGGAAAATTACTAAGGCATTTCACTCAAACACATTTTGCCCATTATAGCCCACTGTGTGAGTTGTGCCAAAAGTCGGAAAGCGATGGAAGATAGTGGACCCAATGGACTATCACGTGTCATACTCAGTTTGTTCAGAAATAGTTTTTGGTCCATACAATCCATTCAAAGGAAAATTACTAAGGCATTTCACTCAAACACATTTTGCCCATTATAGCCCACTGTGTGAGTTGTGCCAAAAGTCGGAAAGCGATGGAAGATAGCGGATCTAATGGACTATCACGTGCCATACTCAGTTTGTTCAGAAATAGTTTTTGGTCCATACAATCCATTCAAAGGAATATTACTAAGGCATTTCACTCAAACACATTTTGCCCATTATAGCCCACTGTGTGAGTTGTGCCAAAAATCGAAAAGTTACTTAAGATAGCGGATCTAATGGACTATTACGTGCCATACTCAGTTTGTTCAGAGATACTTTTTGGTCTATACAATCCATTCAAAGGAATATTACTAAGGCATTTCACTCACACACATTTTGCCCATTATAGCCCACTGTGTGAGTTGTGCCAAAAATCGGAAAGTGATTTAAGATAGCGGATCTAATGGACTATCACGTGCCATACTCAGTTTGTTCAGAAATAGTTTTTGGTCCATACAATCCATTCAAAGGAAGATTACTAAGGCATTTCACTCAAACACATTTTGCCCATTATAGCCCACTGTGTGAGTTGTGCAAAAAGTCAGAAAGTGACGGAAGATAGTGGACCCAATGGACTATCACGTGTCATACTCAGTTTGTTCAGATATAGTTTTTGGTCCATACAATCCATTCAAAGGAAATTTACTAAGGCATTTCACTCAAACACATTTTGCCCATTATAGCCCACTGTGTGAGTTGTGCAAAAAGTCGGAAAGTGATGGAAGATAGTGGACCCAATGGACTATCACGTGTCATACTCAGTTTGTTCAGATATAGTTTTTGGTCCATACAATCCATTCAAAGGAAATTTACTAAGGCATTTCACTCAAACACATTTTGCCCATTATAGCCCACTGTGTGAATTGTGCCAAAAATCGGAAAGTGATTTAAGATAGCGGATGTAATGGACTATCACGTGCCATACTCAGTTTGTTCAGAAATAGTTTTTGGTCCATACAATCCATTCAAAGGAAGATTACTAAGGCATTTCACTCAAACACATTTTGCCCATTATAGCCCACTGTGTGAGTTGTGCCAAAAATCGGAAAGTGATTTAAGATAGCGGATCTAATGGACTATCACGTGCCATACTCAGTTTGTTCAGAAATAGTTTTTGGTCCATACAATCCATTCAAAGGAATATTACTAAGGCATTTCACTCAAACACATTTTGCCCATTATAGCCCACTGTGTGAGTTGTGCCAAAAATCGGAAAGTGATTTAAGATAGCGGATCTAATGGACTATCACGTGCCATACTCAGTTTGTTCAGAAATAGTTTTTGGTCCATACAATCCATTCAAAGGAATATTACTAAGGCATTTCACTCAAACACATTTTGCCCATTATAGCCCACTGTGTGAGTTGTGCCAAAAATCGAAAAGTTATTTAAGATAGCGGATCTAATGGACTATTACGTGCCATACTCAGTTTGTTCAGAGATACTTTTTGGTCCATACAATCCATTCAAAGGAATATTACTAAGGCATTTCACTCAAACACATTTTGCCCATTATAGCCCACTGTGTGAGTTGTGCCAAAATTCGGAAAGTTATTTAAGATAGCGGACCTAATGGACTATCACGTGTCATACTCAGTGTGTTCAGAAATAGTTTTTCGTCCATACAATCCATTCAAAGGAAGATTACTAAGGCATTTCACTCAAAAACATTTAGCCCATTATAGCCCACTGTGTGAGTTGTGCCAAAAATCGGAAAGTGATTTAAGATAGCGGATCTAATGGACTATCACGTGCCATACTCAGTTTGTTCAGAAATAGTTTTTGGTCCATACAATCCATTCAAAGGAATATTACTAAGGCATTTCACTCAAACACATTTTGCCCATTATAGCCCACTGTGTGAGTTGTGCCAAAAATCGGAAAGTGATTTAAGATAGCGGATCTAATGGACTATCACGTGCCATACTCAGTTTGTTCAGAAATAGTTTTTGGTCCATACAATCCATTCAAAGGAATATTACTAAGGCATTTCACTCAAACACATTTTGCCCATTATAGCCCACTGTGTGAGTTGTGCCAAAAATCGGAAAGTGATTTAAGATAGCGGATCTAATGGACTATCACGTGCCATACTCAGTTTGTTCAGAAATAGTTTTTGGTCCATACAATCCATTCAAAGGAAGATTACTAAGGCATTTCACTCAAACACATTTTGCCCATTATAGCCCACTGTGTGAGTTGTGCAAAAAGTCGGAAAGTGACGGAAGATAGTGGACCCAATGGACTATCACGTGTCATACTCAGTTTGTTCAGATATAGTTTTTGGTCCATACAATCCATTCAAAGGAAATTTAATAAGGCATTTCACTCAAACACATTTTGCCCATTATAGCCCACTGTGTGAGTTGTGCAAAAAGTCGGAAAGTGATGGAAGATAGTG
The DNA here is from genome assembly GCA_963576795.1 of Metopia argyrocephala. Taxonomy (NCBI): domain Eukaryota; kingdom Metazoa; phylum Arthropoda; class Insecta; order Diptera; family Sarcophagidae; genus Metopia; species Metopia argyrocephala. The sequence continues at coordinate 88,156,593 of OY756210.1, forward strand.
GACCCAATGGACTATCACGTGTCATACCCAGTTTGTTCAGATATAGTTTTTGGTCCATACAATCCATTCAAAGGAAATTTACTAAGGCATTTCACTCAAACACATTTTGCCCATTATAGCCCACTGTGTGAATTGTGCCAAAAATCGGAAAGTGATTTAAGATAGCGGATGTAATGGACTATCACGTGCTATACTCAGTTTGTTCAGAAATAGTTTTTGGTCCATACAATCCATTCAAAGGAAGATTACTAAGGCATTTCACCCAAACACATTTTGCCCATTATAGCCCACTGTGTGAGTTGTGCCAAAATTCGGAAAGTTATTTAAGATAGCGGATCTAATGGACTATTACGTGTCGTACTCAGTTTGTTCAGAAATACTTTTTGGTCCATACAATCCATTCAAAGGAAGATTACTAAGGCATCTCACTTAAACACATTTTGCCCATTATAGCCCACTGTGTGAGTTGTGCCAAAATTCGGAAAGTTATTTAAGATAGCGGACCTAATGGACTATCACGTGTCATACTCAGTGTGTTCAGAAATAGTTTTTCGTCCATACAATCCATTCAAAGGAAGATTACTAAGGCATTTCACTCAAAAACATTTAGCCCATTATAGCCCACTGTGTGAGTTGTGCCAAAATTCGGAAAGTTATTTAATATAGCGGATCTAATGGACTATCACGTGCCATACTCAGTTTGTTCAGAAATAGTTTTTGGTCCATACAATCCATTAAAAGGAAGATTACTAAGGCATTTCACTCAAACACATTTTGCCCATTATAGCCCACTGTGTGAGTTGTGCCAAAAGTCGGAAAGTGATGGAAGATAGTGGACCTAATGGACTATCACGTGCCATACTCAGTTTGTTCAGAAATAGTTTTTTGTCCATACAAACCATTCAAAGGAAGATTACTAAGGCATTTCACTCAAACACATTTTGCCCATTATAGCCCACTGTGTGAGTTGTGCCAAAAGTCGGAAAGTGATGGAAGATAGTGGACCTAATGGACTATCACGTGCCATACTCAGTTTGTTCAGAAATAGTTTTTGGTCCATACAATCCATTAAAAGGAAGATTACTAAGGCATTTCACTCAAACACATTTTGCCCATTATAGCCCACTGTGTGAGTTGTGCCAAAAGTCGGAAAGTGATGGAAGATAGTGGACCTAATGGACTATCACGTGCCATACTCAGTTTGTTCAGAAATAGTTTTTTGTCCATACAAACCATTCAAAGGAAGATTACTAAGGCATTTCACTCAAACACATTTTGCCCATTATAGCCCACTGTGTGAGTTGTGCCAAAAATCGGAAAGTGATGGAAGATAGCGGACCTAATGGACTATCACGTGTCATACCCAGTTTGTTCAGATATAGTTTTTGGTCCATACAATCCATTCAAAGGAAGATTACTAAGGCATTTCACTCAAACACATTTTGCCCATTATAGCCCACTGTGTGAGTTGTGCCAAAAATCGGAAAGTGATTTAAGATAGCGGATCTAATGGACTATCACGTGCCATACTCAGTTTGTTCAGAAATAGTTTTTGGTCCATACAATCCATTCAAAGGAAAATTACTAAGGCATTTCACTCAAACACATTTTGCCCATTATAGTCCACTGTGTGAGCTGTGCCAAAAATCGGAAAGTGATTTAAGATAGCGGATCTAATGGACTATCACGTGTCATACTCAGTTTGTTCAGAAATAGTTTTTGGTCCATACAATTCATTCAAAGGAAGATTACTAAGGCATTTCACTCAAACACATTTTGCCCATTATAGTCCACTGTGTGAGCTGTGCCAAAAATCGGAAAGTGATTTAAGATAGCGGATCTAATGGACTATCACGTGTCATACTCAGTTTGTTCAGAAATAGTTTTTGGTCCATACAATCCATTCAAAGGGAAATTACTAAGGCATTTCACTCAAACACATTTTGCCCATTATAGCCCACTGTGTGAGCTGTGCCAAAAATCGGAAAGTGATTTAAGATAGCGGATCTAATGGACTATCACGTGTCATACTCAGTTTGTTCAGAAATAGTTTTTGGTCCATACAATCCATTCAAAGGGAAATTACTAAGGCATTTCACTCAAACACATTTTGCCCATTATAGCCCACTGTGTGAGCTGTGCCAAAAATCGGAAAGTGATTTAAGATAGCGGACCTAATGGACTATCATGTGCCATACTCAGTTTGTTCAGAAATAGTTTTTGGACCATACAATCCATTCAAAGGAAAATTACTAAGGCATTTCACTCAAACACATTTTGCCCATTATAGCCCACTGTGTGAGTTGTGCCAAAAGTCGGAAAGCGATGGAAGATAGTGGACCCAATGGACTATCACGTGTCATACTCAGTTTGTTCAGAAATAGTTTTTGGTCCATACAATCCATTCAAAGGAAAATTACTAAGGCATTTCACTCAAACACATTTTGCCCATTATAGCCCACTGTGTGAGTTGTGCCAAAAGTCGGAAAGCGATGGAAGATAGCGGACCTAATGGACTATCACGTGTTATACTCAGTTTATTCAGAAATAATTTTTGGTCTATACAATCCATTCAAAGGAAGGTTACTAAGGCATTTCACTCAAACACATTTTGCCCATTATAGCCCACTGTGTGAGCTGTGCCAAAAATCGGAAAGTGATTTAAGATAGCGGACCTAATGGACTATCATGTGCCATACTCAGTTTGTTCAGAAATAGTTTTTGGACCATACAATCCATTCAAAGGAAAATTACTAAGGCATTTCACTCAAACAAATTTTGCCCATTATAGCCCACTGTGTGAGTTGTGCCAAAAGTCGGAAAGCGATGGAAGATAGTGGACCCAATGGACTATCACGTGTCATACTCAGTTTGTTCAGAAATAGTTTTTGGTCCATACAATCCATTCAAAGGAAAATTACTAAGGCATTTCACTCAAACACATTTTGCCCATTATAGCCCACTGTGTGAGTTGTGCCAAAAGTCGGAAAGCGATGGAAGATAGCGGATCTAATGGACTATCACGTGCCATACTCAGTTTGTTCAGAAATAGTTTTTGGTCCATACAATCCATTCAAAGGAATATTACTAAGGCATTTCACTCAAACACATTTTGCCCATTATAGCCCACTGTGTGAGTTGTGCCAAAAATCGAAAAGTTATTTAAGATAGCGGATCTAATGGACTATTACGTGCCATACTCAGTTTGTTCAGAGATACTTTTTGGTCTATACAATCCATTCAAAGGAATATTACTAAGGCATTTCACTCAAACACATTTTGCCCATTATAGCCCACTGTGTGAGTTGTGCCAAAAATCGGAAAGTGATTTAAGATAGCGGATCTAATGGACTATCACGTGCCATACTCAGTTTGTTCAGAAATAGTTTTTGGTCCATACAATCCATTCAAAGGAAGATTACTAAGGCATTTCACTCAAACACATTTTGCCCATTATAGCCCACTGTGTGAGTTGTGCAAAAAGTCAGAAAGTGACGGAAGATAGTGGACCCAATGGACTATCACGTGTCATACTCAGTTTGTTCAGATATAGTTTTTGGTCCATACAATCCATTCAAAGGAAATTTACTAAGGCATTTCACTCAAACACATTTTGCCCATTATAGCCCACTGTGTGAGTTGTGCAAAAAGTCGGAAAGTGATGGAAGATAGTGGACCCAATGGACTATCACGTGTCATACTCAGTTTGTTCAGATATAGTTTTTGGTCCATACAATCCATTCAAAGGAAATTTACTAAGGCATTTCACTCAAACACATTTTGCCCATTATAGCCCACTGTGTGAATTGTGCCAAAAATCGGAAAGTGATTTAAGATAGCGGATGTAATGGACTATCACGTGCCATACTCAGTTTGTTCAGAAATAGTTTTTGGTCCATACAATCCATTCAAAGGAAGATTACTAAGGCATTTCACTCAAACACATTTTGCCCATTATAGCCCACTGTGTGAGTTGTGCCAAAAATCGGAAAGTGATTTAAGATAGCGGATCTAATGGACTATCACGTGCCATACTCAGTTTGTTCAGAAATAGTTTTTGGTCCATACAATCCATTCAAAGGAATATTACTAAGGCATTTCACTCAAACACATTTTGCCCATTATAGCCCACTGTGTGAGTTGTGCCAAAAATCGGAAAGTGATTTAAGATAGCGGATCTAATGGACTATCACGTGCCATACTCAGTTTGTTCAGAAATAGTTTTTGGTCCATACAATCCATTCAAAGGAATATTACTAAGGCATTTCACTCAAACACATTTTGCCCATTATAGCCCACTGTGTGAGTTGTGCCAAAAATCGAAAAGTTATTTAAGATAGCGGATCTAATGGACTATTACGTGCCATACTCAGTTTGTTCAGAGATACTTTTTGGTCCATACAATCCATTCAAAGGAATATTACTAAGGCATTTCACTCAAACACATTTTGCCCATTATAGCCCACTGTGTGAGTTGTGCCAAAAATCGGAAAGTGATTTAAGATAGCGGATCTAATGGACTATCACGTGCCATACTCAGTTTGTTCAGAAATAGTTTTTGGTCCATACAATCCATTCAAAGGAAGATTACTAAGGCATTTCACTCAAACACATTTTGCCCATTATAGCCCACTGTGTGAGTTGTGCAAAAAGTCGGAAAGTGACGGAAGATAGTGGACCCAATGGACTATCACGTGTCATACTCAGTTTGTTCAGATATAGTTTTTGGTCCATACAATCCATTCAAAGGAAATTTACTAAGGCATTTCACTCAAACACATTTTGCCCATTATAGCCCACTGTGTGAGTTGTGCAAAAAGTCGGAAAGTGATGGAAGATAGTGGACCCAATGGACTATCACGTGTCATACCCAGTTTGTTCAGATATAGTTTTTGGTCCATACAATCCATTCAAAGGAAATTTACTAAGGCATTTCACTCAAACACATTTTGCCCATTATAGCCCACTGTGTGAATTGTGCCAAAAATCGGAAAGTGATTTAAGATAGCGGATGTAATGGACTATCACGTGCTATACTCAGTTTATTCAGAAATAGTTTTTGGTCCATACAATCCATTCAAAGGAAGATTACTAAGGCATTTCACCCAAACACATTTTGCCCATTATAGCCCACTGTGTGAGTTGTGCCAAAATTCGGAAAGTTATTTAAGATAGCGGATCTAATGGACTATTACGTGTCGTACTCAGTTTGTTCAGAAATACTTTTTGGTCCATACAATCCATTCAAAGGAAGATTACTAAGGCATCTCACTTAAACACATTTTGCCCATTATAGCCCACTGTGTGAGTTGTGCCAAAATTCGGAAAGTTATTTAAGATAGCGGACCTAATGGACTATCACGTGTCATACTCAGTTTGTTCAGAAATAGTTTTTGGTCCATACAATCCATTCAAAGGAATATTACTAAGGCATTTCACTCAAACACATTTTGCCCATTATAGCCCACTGTGTGAGTTGTGCCAAAAATCGGAAAGTGATTTAAGATAGCGGATGTAATGGACTATCACGTGCCATACTCAGTTTGTTCAGAAATAGTTTTTGGTCCATACAATCCATTCAAAGGAATATTACTAAGGCATTTCACTCAAACACATTTTGCCCATTATAGCCCACTGTGTGAGTTGTGCCAAAAATCGAAAAGTTATTTAAGATAGCGGATCTAATGGACTATTACGTGCCATACTCAGTTTGTTCAGAGATACTTTTTGGTCCATACAATCCATTCAAAGGAATATTACTAAGGCATTTCACTCAAACACATTTTGCCCATTATAGCCCACTGTGTGAGTTGTGCCAAAAATCGGAAAGTGATTTAAGATAGCGGATCTAATGGACTATCACGTGCCATACTCAGTTTGTTCAGAAATAGTTTTTGGTCCATACAATCCATTCAAAGGAAGATTACTAAGGCATTTCACTCAAACACATTTTGCCCATTATAGCCCACTGTGTGAGTTGTGCAAAAAGTCGGAAAGTGACGGAAGATAGTGGACCCAATGGACTATCACGTGTCATACTCAGTTTGTTCAGATATAGTTTTTGGTCCATACAATCCATTCAAAGGAAATTTACTAAGGCATTTCACTCAAACACATTTTGCCCATTATAGCCCACTGTGTGAGTTGTGCAAAAAGTCGGAAAGTGATGGAAGATAGTGGACCCAATGGACTATCACGTGTCATAACCAGTTTGTTCAGATATAGTTTTTGGTCCATACAATCCATTCAAAGGAAATTTACTAAGGCATTTCACTCAAACACATTTTGCCCATTATAGCCCACTGTGTGAATTGTGCCAAAAATCGGAAAGTGATTTAAGATAGCGGATGTAATGGACTATCACGTGCTATACTCAGTTTATTCAGAAATAGTTTTTGGTCCATACAATCCATTCAAAGGAAGATTACTAAGGCATTTCACCCAAACACATTTTGCCCATTATAGCCCACTGTGTGAGTTGTGCCAAAATTCGGAAAGTTATTTAAGATAGCGGATCTAATGGACTATTACGTGTCGTACTCAGTTTGTTCAGAAATACTTTTTGGTCCATACAATCCATTCAAAGGAAGATTACTAAGGCATCTCACTTAAACACATTTTGCCCATTATAGCCCACTGTGTGAGTTGTGCCAAAATTCGGAAAGTTATTTAAGATAGCGGATCTAATGGACTATCACGTGCCATACTCAGTTTGTTCAGAAATGGTTTTTGGTCCATACAATCCATTCAAAGGAATATTACTAAGGCATTTCACTCAAACACATTTTGCCCATTATAGCCCACTGTGTGAGTTGTGCCAAAAATCGAAAAGTTATTTAAGATAGCGGATCTAATGGACTATTACGTGCCATACTCAGTTTGTTCAGAGATACTTTTTGGTCCATACAATCCATTCAAAGGAAATTTACTAAGGCATTTCACTCAAACACATTTTGCCCATTATAGCCCACTGTGTGAATTGTGCCAGAAATCGGAAAGTGATTTAAGATAGCGGATGTAATGGACTATCACGTGCTATACTCAGTTTGTTCAGAAATAGTTTTTGGTCCATACAATCCATTCAAAGGAAGATTACTAAGGCATTTCACCCAAACACATTTTGCCCATTATAGCCCACTGTGTGAGTTGTGCCAAAATTCGGAAAGTTATTTAATATAGCGGATCTAATGGACTATCACGTGCCATACTCAGTTTGTTCAGAAATAGTTTTTGGTCCATACAATCCATTAAAAGGAAGATTACTAAGGCATTTCACTCAAACACATTTTGCCCATTATAGCCCACTGTGTGAGTTGTGCCAAAAGTCGGAAAGTGATGGAAGATAGTGGACCTAATGGACTATCACGTGCCATACTCAGTTTGTTCAGAAATAGTTTTTTGTCCATACAAACCATTCAAAGGAAGATTACTAAGGCATTTCACTCAAACACATTTTGCCCATTATAGCCCACTGTGTGAGTTGTGCCAAAAGTCGGAAAGTGATGGAAGATAGTGGACCTAATGGACTATCACGTGCCATACTCAGTTTGTTCAGAAATAGTTTTTGGTCCATACAATCCATTAAAAGGAAGATTACTAAGGCATTTCACTCAAACACATTTTGCCCATTATAGCCCACTGTGTGAGTTGTGCCAAAAGTCGGAAAGTGATGGAAGATAGTGGACCTAATGGACTATCACGTGCCATACTCAGTTTGTTCAGAAATAGTTTTTTGTCCATACAAACCATTCAAAGGAAGATTACTAAGGCATTTCACTCAAACACATTTTGCCCATTATAGCCCACTGTGTGAGTTGTGCCAAAAATCGGAAAGTGATGGAAGATAGCGGACCTAATGGACTATCACGTGTCATACCCAGTTTGTTCAGATATAGTTTTTGGTCCATACAATCCATTCAAAGGAAGATTACTAAGGCATTTCACTCAAACACATTTTGCCCATTATAGCCCACTGTGTGAGTTGTGCCAAAAATCGGAAAGTGATTTAAGATAGCGGATCTAATGGACTATCACGTGCCATACTCAGTTTGTTCAGAAATAGTTTTTGGTCCATACAATCCATTCAAAGGAAGATTACTAAGGCATTTCACTCAAACACATTTTGCCCATTATAGCCCACTGTGTGAGTTGTGCAAAAAGTCGGAAAGTGATGGAAGATAGTGGACCCAATGGACTATCACGTGTCATACCCAGTTTGTTCAGATATAGTTTTTGGTCCATACAATCCATTCAAAGGAAATTTACTAAGGCATTTCACTCAAACACATTTTGCCCATTATAGCCCACTGTGTGAATTGTGCCAAAAATCGGAAAGTGATTTAAGATAGCGGATGTAATGGACTATCACGTGCCATACTCAGTTTGTTCAGAAATAGTTTTTGGTCCATACAATCCATTCAAAGGAAGATTACTAAGGCATTTCACCCAAACACATTTTGCCCATTATAGCCCACTGTGTGAGTTGTGCCAAAATTCGGAAAGTTATTTAAGATAGCGGATCTAATGGACTATTACGTGTCGTACTCAGTTTGTTCAGAAATACTTTTTGGTCCATACAATCCATTCAAAGGAAGATTACTAAGGCATCTCACTTAAACACATTTTGCCCATTATAGCCCACTGTGTGAGTTGTGCCAAAATTCGGAAAGTTATTTAAGATAGCGGACCTAATGGACTATCACGTGTCATACTCAGTGTGTTCAGAAATAGTTTTTCGTCCATACAATCCATTCAAAGGAAGATTACTAAGGCATTTCACTCAAAAACATTTAGCCCATTATAGCCCACTGTGAGAGTTGTGCCAAAATTCGGAAAGTTATTTAAGATAGCGGATCTAATGGACTATTACGTGTCATACTCAGTTTGTTCAGAAATACTTTTTGGTCCATACAATCCATTCAAAGGAAGATTACTAAGGCATTTCACTTAAGCACATTTTGCCCATTATAGCCCACTGTGTGAATTGTGCCAAAAATCGGAAAGTGATGTAAGATAGCGGATCTAATGGACTATCACGTGCCATACTCAGTTTGTTCAGAAATAGTTTTTGGTCCATACAATCCATTAAAAGGAAGATTACTAAGGCATTTCACTCAAACACATTTTGCCCATTATAGCCCACTGTGTGAGTTGTGCCAAAAGTCGGAAAGTGATGGAAGATAGTGGACCTAATGGACTATCACGTGCCATACTCAGTTTGTTCAGAAATAGTTTTTTGTCCATACAAACCATTCAAAGGAAGATTACTAAGGCATTTCACTCAAACACATTTTGCCCATTATAGCCCACTGTGTGAGTTGTGCCAAAAATCGGAAAGTGATGGAAGATAGCGGACCTAATGGACTATCACGTGTTTTACTCAGTTTATTCAGAAATAGTTTTTGGTCCATACAATCCATTCAAAGGAAGATTACTAAGGGATTTCACTCAAACACATTTTGCCCATTATAGCCCACTGTGTGAGTTGTGCAAAAAGTCGGAAAGTGATGGAAGATAGTGGACCTAATGGACTATCACGTGTCATACTTAGTTTGTTCAGAAATACTTTTTGGTCCATACAATCCATTCAAAGGAAAATTATTAAGTCATTTCACTCAAACACATTTTGCCCATTATAGCCCACTGTGTGAGTTGTGCCAAAAATCGGAAAGTGACTTAAGATAGCGGATCTAATGGACTATCACGTGTCATACTCAGTTTGTTCAGAAATACTTTTTGGTCCATACAATCCATTCAAAGGAAGATTACTAAGGCATTTCACTCAAACACATTTTGCCCATTATAGCCCACTGTGTGAGTTGTGCCAAAAATCGGAAAGTGATGGAAGATAGCGGACCTAATGGACTATCACGTGTTTTACTCAGTTTATTCAGAAATAGTTTTTGGTCCATACAATCCATTCAAAGGAAGATTACTAAGGCATTTCACTCAAACACATTTTGCCCATTATAGCCCACTGTGTGAGTTGTGCCAAAAATCGGAAAGTGATTTAAGATAGCGGATCTAATGGACTATCACGTGTCATACTCAGTTTGTTCAGAAATAGTTTTTGGTCCATACAATCCATTCAAAGGAAGATTACTAAGGGATTTCACTCAAACACATTTTGCCCATTATAGCCCACTGTGTGAGTTGTGCAAAAAGTCGGAAAGTGATGGAAGATAGTGGACCTAATGGACTATCACGTGTCATACTCAGTTTGTTCAGAAATACTTTTTGGTCCATACAATCCATTCAAAGGAAGATTACTAAGGCATTTCACTCAAACACATTTTGCCCATTATAGCCCACTGTGTGAGTTGTGCCAAAAGTCGGAAAGTGATGGAAGATAGTGGACCTAATGGACTATCACGTGCCATACTCAGTTTGTTCAGAAATAGTTTTTTGTCCATACAAACCATTCAAAGGAAGATTACTAAGGCATTTCACTCAAACACATTTTGCCCATTATAGCCCACTGTGTGAGTTGTGCCAAAAATCGGAAAGTGATGGAAGATAGCGGACCTAATGGACTATCACGTGTCATACCCAGTTTGTTCAGATATAGTTTTTGGTCCATACAATCCATTCAAAGGAAGATTACTAAGGCATTTCACTCAAACACATTTTGCCCATTATAGCCCACTGTGTGAGTTGTGCCAAAAATCGGAAAGTGATTTAAGATAGCGGATCTAATGGACTATCACGTGCCATACTCAGTTTGTTCAGAAATAGTTTTTGGTCCATACAATCCATTCAAAGGAAGATTACTAAGGCATTTCACTCAAACACATTTTGCCCATTATAGCCCACTGTGTGAGTTGTGCAAAAAGTCGGAAAGTGATGGAAGATAGTGGACCCAATGGACTATCACGTGTCATACCCAGTTTGTTCAGATATAGTTTTTGGTCCATACAATCCATTCAAAGGAAATTTACTAAGGCATTTCACTCAAACACATTTTGCCCATTATAGCCCACTGTGTGAATTGTGCCAAAAATCGGAAAGTGATTTAAGATAGCGGATGTAATGGACTATCACGTGCCATACTCAGTTTGTTCAGAAATAGTTTTTGGTCCATACAATCCATTCAAAGGAAGATTACTAAGGCATTTCACCCAAACACATTTTGCCCATTATAGCCCACTGTGTGAGTTGTGCCAAAATTCGGAAAGTTATTTAAGATAGCGGATCTAATGGACTATTACGTGTCGTACTCAGTTTGTTCAGAAATACTTTTTGGTCCATACAATCCATTCAAAGGAAGATTACTAAGGCATCTCACTTAAACACATTTTGCCCATTATAGCCCACTGTGTGAGTTGTGCCAAAATTCGGAAAGTTATTTAAGATAGCGGACCTAATGGACTATCACGTGTCATACTCAGTGTGTTCAGAAATAGTTTTTCGTCCATACAATCCATTCAAAGGAAGATTACTAAGGCATTTCACTCAAAAACATTTAGCCCATTATAGCCCACTGTGAGAGTTGTGCCAAAATTCGGAAAGTTATTTAAGATAGCGGATCTAATGGACTATTACGTGTCATACTCAGTTTGTTCAGAAATACTTTTTGGTCCATACAATCCATTCAAAGGAAGATTACTAAGGCATTTCACTTAAGCACATTTTGCCCATTATAGCCCACTGTGTGAATTGTGCCAAAAATCGGAAAGTGATGTAAGATAGCGGATCTAATGGACTATCACGTGCCATACTCAGTTTGTTCAGAAATAGTTTTTGGTCCATACAATCCATTAAAAGGAAGATTACTAAGGCATTTCACTCAAACACATTTTGCCCATTATAGCCCACTGTGTGAGTTGTGCCAAAAGTCGGAAAGTGATGGAAGATAGTGGACCTAATGGACTATCACGTGCCATACTCAGTTTGTTCAGAAATAGTTTTTTGTCCATACAAACCATTCAAAGGAAGATTACTAAGGCATTTCACTCAAACACATTTTGCCCATTATAGCCCACTGTGTGAGTTGTGCCAAAAATCGGAAAGTGATGGAAGATAGCGGACCTAATGGACTATCACGTGTTTTACTCAGTTTATTCAGAAATAGTTTTTGGTCCATACAATCCATTCAAAGGAAGATTACTAAGGGATTTCACTCAAACACATTTTGCCCATTATAGCCCACTGTGTGAGTTGTGCAAAAAGTCGGAAAGTGATGGAAGATAGTGGACCTAATGGACTATCACGTGTCATACTTAGTTTGTTCAGAAATACTTTTTGGTCCATACAATCCATTCAAAGGAAAATTATTAAGTCATTTCACTCAAACACATTTTGCCCATTATAGCCCACTGTGTGAGTTGTGCCAAAAATCGGAAAGTGACTTAAGATAGCGGATCTAATGGACTATCACGTGTCATACTCAGTTTGTTCAGAAATACTTTTTGGTCCATACAATCCATTCAAAGGAAGATTACTAAGGCATTTCACTCAAACACATTTTGCCCATTATAGCCCACTGTGTGAGTTGTGCCAAAAATCGGAAAGTGATGGAAGATAGCGGACCTAATGGACTATCACGTGTTTTACTCAGTTTATTCAGAAATAGTTTTTGGTCCATACAATCCATTCAAAGGAAGATTACTAAGGCATTTCACTCAAACACATTTTGCCCATTATAGCCCACTGTGTGAGTTGTGCCAAAAATCGGAAAGTGATTTAAGATAGCGGATCTAATGGACTATCACGTGTCATACTCAGTTTGTTCAGAAATAGTTTTTGGTCCATACAATCCATTCAAAGGAAGATTACTAAGGGATTTCACTCAAACACATTTTGCCCATTATAGCCCACTGTGTGAGTTGTGCAAAAAGTCGGAAAGTGATGGAAGATAGTGGACCTAATGGACTATCACGTGTCATACTCAGTTTGTTCAGAAATACTTTTTGGTCCATACAATCCATTCAAAGGAAGATTACTAAGGGATTTCACTCAAACACATTTTGCCCATTATAGCCCACTGTGTGAATTGTGCCAAAAATCGGAAAGTGACTTAAGATAGCGGATCTAATGGACTATCACGTGTCATACTCAGTTTGTTCAGAAATACTTTTTGGTCCATACAATCCATTCAAAGGAATATTACTAAGGCATTTCACTCAAACACATTTTGCCCATTATAGCCCACTGTGTGAGTTGTGCCAAAAATCGGAAAGTGATTTAAGATAGCGGATCTAATGGACTATAACATGTTATACTCAGTTTGTTCAGATATAGTTTTTTGTCCATACAATCCATTCAAAGGAAGATAACTAAGGCATTTCACTCAAACACATTTTGCCCATTATAGCCCACTGTGTGAGTTGTGCCAAAAATCGGAAAGTGATTTAAGATAGCGGATCTAATGGACTATCACGTGCCATACTCAGTTTGTTCAGAAATAGTTTTTGGTCCATACAATCCATTCAAAGGAAGATTACTAAGGCATTTCACTCAAACACATTTTGCCCATTATAGCCCACTGTGTGAGTTGTGCAAAAAGTCGGAAAGTGATGGAAGATAGTGGACCCAATGGACTATCACGTGTCTTACTCAGTTTGTTCAGATATAGTTTTTGGTCCATACAATCCATTCAAAGGAAATTTACTAAGGCATTTCACTCAAACACATTTTGCCCATTATAGCCCACTGTGTGCGTTGTGTCAAAAGTCGGAAAGTGATGGAAGATAGTGGACCTAATGGACTATTACGTGTCATACTCAGTTTGTTCAGAAATACTTTTTGGTCCATACAATCCATTCAAAGGAAGATTACTAAGGCATTTCACTTAAACACATTTTGCCCATTATAGCCCACTGTGTGAATTGTGCCAAAAATCGGAAAGTGATTTCAGATAGCGGACCTAATGGACTATAGCATGTCATACTCAGTTTGTTGAGATATAGTCTTTTGTCCATACAATCCATTCAAAGGAATATTACTAAGGCATTTCACTCAAACACATTTTGCCCATTATAGCCCACTGTGTGAGTTGTGCCAAAAATCGGAAAGTGATTTAAGATAACGGATCTAATGGACTATAACATGTCATACTCAGTTTGTTCAGATATAGTTTTTTGTCCATACAATCCATTCAAAGGAAGATTACTAAGGCATTTCACTCAAACACATTTTGCCCATTATAGCCCACTGTGTGAGTTGTGCTAAAAATTGGAAAGTGGTGGCAGATATCAGACCGAATGGACTATCACGTGTCATACTCAGTTTGTTGAGATATAGTCTTTTGTCCATACAATCCATTCAAAGGAAGATTACTAAGGCATTTCACTCAAACACATTTTGCCCATTATAGCCCACTGTGTGAGTTGTGCCAAAAATCGGAAAGTGATTTCAGATAGCGGACCTAATGGACTATAACATGTCATACCCAGTTTGTTCAGATATAGTTTTTTGTCCATACAATCCATTCAAAGGAAAATTATTAAGTCATTTCACTCAAACACATTTTGCCCATTATAGCCCACTGTGCGAGTTGTGCCAAAAATTGGAAAGTGGTGGAAGATAGCGGACCGAATGGACTATCACGTGTCATACTCAGTTTGTTCAGATATAGTCTTTTGGTCCATACAATCCATTCAAAGGAAAATTATTAAGTCATTTCACTCAAACACATTTTGCCCATTATAGCCCACTGTGTGAGTTGTGCCAAAAATCGGAAAGTGGTGGAAGATAGCGAACCGAATGGACTATCACGTGTCATACTCAGTTTGTTGAGATATAGTCTTTTGTCCATACAATCCATTTAAAGGAAGATTACTAAGGCATTTTACTCAAACACATTTTGCCCATTATAGCCCACTGTGTGAGTTGTGCCAAAAATTGGAAAGTGGTAGAAGATAGCGGACTGAATGGACTATAACATGTCATACCCAGTTTGTTCAGATATAGTTTTTTGTCCATACAATCCATTCAAAGGGAAATTATTAAGTCATTTCACTCAAACACATTTTGCCCATTATAGCCCACTGTGCGAGCTGTGCCAAAAATTGGAAAGTGGTGGAAGATAGCAGACCGAATGGACTATCATGTGTCTTACTCAGTTTGTTCAGATATAGTTTTTGGTCCATACAATCCATTCAAAGGAAGATTACCAAGGCATTTCACTCAAACACATTTTGCCCATTATAGCCCACTGTGTGAGTTGTGCCAAAAGTCGGAAAGTGATGGAAGATAGCGGACCTAATGGACTATCACGTGTTTTACTCAGTTTATTCAGAAATAGTTTTTGGTCTATACAATCCATTCAAAGGAAGATTACTAAGGCATTTCACTCTAACACATTTTGCCCATTATAGCCCACTGTGTGAGTTGTGCCAAAAATCAGAAAGTGAGTTAAGATAGCGGATCCAATGGACTATCACGTGCCATACTCAGTTTGTTCAAAAATAGTTTTTGGTCCATACAATCCATTCAAAGGGAGATTACTAAGGCATTTCACTCAAACACATTTTGCCCATTATAGCCCACTGTGTGAGTTGTGCCAAAAGTCGGAAAGTGATGGAAGATAGCGGACCTAACGGACTATCACGTGTTATACTCAGTTTATTCAGAAATAGTTTTTGGTCTATACAATCCATTCAAAGGAAGATTACTAAGGCATTTCACTCAAACACATTTTGCCCATTATAGCCCACTGTGTGAGTTGTGCCAAAAGTCGGAAAGTGATGGAAGATAGCGGACCTAATGGACTATCACGTGTTATACTCAGTTTATTCAGAAATAGTTTTTGGTCCATACAATCCATTCAAAGGAAATTTACTAAGGCATTTCACTCAAACACATTTTGCCCATTATAGCCCAATGTGTGAGTTGTGCAAAAAGTCGGAAAGTGATGGAAGATAGTGGACCCAATGGACTATCACGTGTCATACTCAGTTTGTTGAGATATAGTCTTTTGTCCATACAATCCATTCAAAGGGAGATTACTAAGGCATTTCACTCAAACACATTTTGCCCATTATAGCCCACTGTGTGAGTTGTGCCAAAAGTTGGAAAGTGATGGAAGATAGCGGACCTAATGGACTATGACGTGTTATACTCAGTTTATTCAGAAATAGTTTTTGGTCTATACAATCCATTCAAAGGAAGATTACTAAGGCATTTCACTCAAACACATTTTTCCCATTATTGCCCACTGTGTGAGTTGTGCCAAAAGTCGGAAAGTGATAAAAGATAGCGGATCTAATGGACTATCACGTGCCATACTCAGTTTGTTCAGAAATAGTTTTTGGTCCATACAATTCATTCAAAGGAAGATTACTAAGGCATTTCACTCAAACACATTTTGCCCATTATAGTCCACTGTGTGAGCTGTGCCAAAAATCGGAAAGTGATTTAAGATAGCGGATCTAATGGACTATCACGTGTCATACTCAGTTTGTTCAGAAATAGTTTTTGGTCCATACAATCCATTCAAAGGGAAATTACTAAGGCATTTCACTCAAACACATTTTGCCCATTATAGCCCACTGTGTGAGCTGTGCCAAAAATCGGAAAGTGATTTAAGATAGCGGACCTAATGGACTATCATGTGCCATACTCAGTTTGTTCAGAAATAGTTTTTGGTCCATACAATCCATTCAAAGGAAAATTACTAAGGCATTTCACTCAAACACATTTTGCCCATTATAGCCCACTGTGTGAGTTGTGCCAAAAGTCGGAAAGCGATGGAAGATAGCGGACCTAATGGACTATCACGTGTTATACTCAGTTTATTCAGAAATAGTTTTTGGTCTATACAATCCATTCAAAGGAAGATTACTAAGGCATTTCACTCAAACACATTTTGCCCATTATAGCCCACTGTGTGAGTTGTGCAAAAAGTCGGAAAGTGATGGAAGATAGTGGACCCAATGGACTATCACGTGTCATACTCAGTCTGTTCAGACATAGTTTTTGGTCCATACAATCCATTCAAAGGAAATTTACTAAGGCATTTCACTCAAACACATTTTGCCCATTATAGCCCACTGTGTGAATTGTGCCAAAAATCGGAAAGTGGATTAAGATAGCGGATCTAATGGACTATCACGTGCCATACTCAGTTTGTTCAGAAATAGTTTTTGGTCCATACAATCCATTTAAAGGAAAATTACTAAGGCATTTCACTCAAACACATTTTGCCCATTATAGCCCACTGTGTGAGTTGTGCCAAAAGTCGGAAAGCGATGGAAGATAGCGGATCTAATGGACTATCACGTGCCATACTCAGTTTGTTCAGAAATAGTTTTTGGTCCATACAATCCATTCAAAGGAAGATTACTAAGGCATTTCACTCAAACACATTTTGCCCATTATAGCCCACTGTGTGAGTTGTGCCAAAAATCGGAAAGTGATTTAAGATAGCGGATCTAATGGACTATCACGTGCCATACTCAGTTTGTTCAGAAATAGTTTTTGGTCCATACAATCCATTCAAAGGAAAATTACTAAAGCATTTCACTCAAACACATTTTGCCCATTATAGCCCACTGTGTGAGTTGTGCCAAAAGTCGGAAAGCGATGGAAGATAGCGGATCTAATGGACTATCACGTGCCATACTCAGTTTGTTCAGAAATAGTTTTTGGTCCATACAATCCATTCAAAGGAAAATTACTAAGGCATTTCACTCAAACACATTTTGCCCATTATAGCCCACTGTGTGAGTTGTGCCAAAAGTCGGAAAGCGATGGAAGATAGCGGACCTAATGGACTATCACGTGTTATACTCAGTTTATTCAGAAATAGTTTTTGGTCTATACAATCCATTCAAAGGAAGATTACTAAAGCATTTCACTCAAACACATTTTGCCCATTATAGCCCACTGTGTGAGTTGTGCCAAAAGTCGGAAAGCGATGGAAGATAGCGGATCTAATGGACTATCACGTACCATACTCAGTTTGTTCAGAAATAGTTTTTGGTCCATACAATTCATTCAAAGGAAGATTACTAAGGCATTTCACTCAAACACATTTGGCCCATTATAGCCCACTGTGTGAGTTGTGCCAAAAATCGGAAAATAATGGACAATAGCGGACCCAAAGAACTATCACGTGTCATACCCAGTTTGTTCAGAAATAGTTTTTGGTCTATACAATCCATTCAAAGGAAGATTACTAAGGCATTTCACCCAAACACATTTTGCCCATTATAGCCCACTGTGTGAGTTGTGCCAAAAGTCGGAAAGCGATGGAAGATAGCGGATCTAATGGACTATCACGTGCCATACTCAGTTTGTTCAGAAATAGTTTTTGGTCCATACAATCCATTCAAAGGAAAATTACTAAAGCATTTCACTCAAACACATTTTGCCCATTATAGCCCACTGTGTGAGTTGTGCCAAAAGTCGGAAAGCGATGGAAGATAGCGGATCTAATGGACTATCACGTGCCATACTCAGTTTGTTCAGAAATAGTTTTTGGTCCATACAATCCATTCAAAGGAAGATTACTAAGGCATTTCACTCAAACACATTTTGCCCATTATAGCCCACTGTGTGAGTTGTGCCAAAAATCGGAAAGTGATTTAAGATAGCGGATCTAATGGACTATCACGTGCCATACTCAGTTTGTTCAGAAATAGTTTTTGGTCCATACAATCCATTCAAAGGAAAATTACTAAAGCATTTCACTCAAACACATTTTGCCCATTATAGCCCACTGTGTGAGTTGTGCCAAAAGTCGGAAAGCGATGGAAGATAGCGGATCTAATGGACTATCACGTGCCATACTCAGTTTGTTCAGAAATAGTTTTTGGTCCATACAATCCATTCAAAGGAAAATTACTAAGGCATTTCACTCAAACACATTTTGCCCATTATAGCCCACTGTGTGAGTTGTGCCAAAAGTCGGAAAGCGATGGAAGATAGCGGACCTAATGGACTATCACGTGTTATACTCAGTTTATTCAGAAATAGTTTTTGGTCTATACAATCCATTCAAAGGAAGATTACTAAGGCATTTCACCCAAACACATTTTGCCCATTATAGCCCACTGTGTGAGCTGTGCCAAAAATCGGAAAGTGATTTAAGATAGCGGATCTAATGGACTATCACGTGCCATACTCAGTTTGTTCAGAAATAGTTTTTGGTCCATACAATCCATTCAAAGGGAAATTACTAAGGCATTTCACTCAAACACATTTTGCCCATTATAGCTCACTGTGTGAGTTGTGCAAAAAGTCGGAAAGTGATGGAAGATAGTGGACCCAATGGACTATCACGTGTCTTACTCAGTTTGTTCAGATATAGTTTTTGGTCCATACAATCCATTCAAAGGAAATTTACTAAGGCATTTCACTCAAACACATTTTGCCCATTATAGCCCACTGTGTGAGCTGTGCCAAAAATCGGAAAGTGATTTAAGATAGCGGATCTAATGGACTATCACGTGCCATACTCAGTTTGTTCAGAAATAGTTTTTGGTCCATACAATCCATTCAAAGGGAAATTACTAAGGCATTTCACTCAAACACATTTTGCCCATTATAGCTCACTGTGTGAGTTGTGCAAAAAGTCGGAAAGTGATGGAAGATAGTGGACCCAATGGACTATCACGTGTCTTACTCAGTTTGTTCAGATATAGTTTTTGGTCCATACAATCCATTCAAAGGAAATTTACTAAGGCATTTCACTCAAACACATTTTGCCCATTATAGCCCACTGTGTGCGTTGTGTCAAAAGTCGGAAAGTGATGGAAGATAGTGGACCTAATGGACTATCACGTGCCATACTCAGTTTGTTCAGAAATAGTTTTTGGTCCATACAATTCATTCAAAGGAAGATTACTAATGCATTTCACTCAAACACATTTTGCCCATTATAGCCCACTGTGTGAGTTGCGCCAAAAATCGGAAAGTGATTTAAGATAGCGGATCTAATGGACTATCATGTGCCATACTCAGTTTGTTCAGAAATAGTTTTTGGTCTATACAATCCATTCAAAGGAAAATTACTAAGGCATTTCACTCAAACACATTTTGCCCATTATAGCCCACTGTGTGAGTTGTGCCAAAAGTCGGAAAGCGATGGAAGATAGCGGACCTAATGGACTATCACGTGTTATACTCAGTTTATTCAGAAATAGTTTTTGGTCTATACAATCCATTCAAAGGAAGATTACTAATTCATTTCACTCAAACACATTTTGCTCATTATAGCCCACTGTGTGAGTTGTGCCAAAAATCGGAAAGTGACTTAAGATAGCGGATCTAATGGACTATCACGTGCCATACTCAGTTTATTCAGAAATACTTTTTGGTCCATACAATCCATTCAAAGGAAGATTACTAAGGCATTTCACACAAACACATTTTGCCCATTATAGCCCACTGTGTGAGTTGTGCCAAAAATCGGAAAGTGACTTAAGATAGCGGATCTAATGGACTATCACGTGTCATACTCAGTTTGTTCAGAAATACTTTTTGGTCCATACAATCCATTCAAAGGAAGATTACTAAGGCATTTCACTTAAGCACATTTTGCCCATTATAGCCCACTGTGTGAATTGTGCCAAAAATCGGAAAGTGATTTAAGATAGCGGATCTAATGGACTATCACGTGCCATACTCAGTTTGTTCAGAAATAGTTTTTGGTCCATACAATCCATTAAAAGGAAGATTACTAAGGCATTTCACTCAAACACATTTTGCCCATTATAGCCCACTGTGTGAGTTGTGCCAAAATTCGGAAAGTTATTTAAGATAGCGGATCTAATGGACTATTACGTCATTCGTTTACTTGACTTGATCGAGTAAAGTTGTGTTGTGCTTAATAGTCCAATTCTCTGTTATTTATTGTGAGATTATAGAGAATAGCGGTATTTTCTATTCTCTTTTCGTTGTTTGTCTTGTGCACCTCATTTGTTTAATATAACAAGTGAATATTGCAAAAAGTGGAAAAAACCCAAAAACCCACGTGTTCTGGTGAACATGGGTAGGAAAAGAAAAACTAAAGGTCCCAGGTCGCCTATAACGACCAATTCTGTGGATATATATCTGAATAAACAGAAACAAAAAGCAGTGACTTTTAATAAATTTGATATTTTATCAAAAGCTGACCACATGAATGTTGATCACCAAGGATCAACTAATAAACAACCCACTGTAGAGACTGCTCCAAAACCAAAGAAAGCTCCACCTGTAGTTGTTGACTCATCAGTTGAGTTCACTAAAGTTGTTGAAAAAATTGGTAATGATGGCTATTTTTTCCGAAGAACATCAATGGGAACAAAAATTTTCTCAGACAACATGGATAAATACTTAGAACTACTCCAGGAGTTAAAAAACACTGACTTTCCATATCATACCCACAAAGTCTTTGACAATTCGTGTTATAAAATGGTACTTAAAGGACTTCATAGAGTACCGACTGAGGATATAAAAAATGAATTACAAATTTATCATGGCGTTAAATGTACTGACATTAAAGAAATAATTACCCAAAAGTCTTCTCCAAATGACGCCTTATATTTACTTACATTTAATCGCATGGAAGTAAATAAAAAAATTCTTTATAAAATTAAATACATGCAGAATATCTGCATTACATGGAAAAATCAAAAATCATCCCCGAACAGAGGTCCAACTCAGTGTAAAAACTGTGGTGTATATAGTCATGGTACGGAAAACTGTTTCAGGCAAACTATTTGTTTCTTATGCTCAAGCACGTCACATGATACCAGCAAATGCATCATGAACAATTCCAACGGCGGAAAAATTTACAAATGTTTTAATTGTATCTCCAAGGGCTACGCTAATGTTGCTCACAAAGCAGATGATCCCAATTGTCCATGCAGGGCTAACTATTTAGAAGCTCGCAGTAGGGCTACTAATAGGAACACTGCAAACCAAAGAAGACAAGTAGAAACACCAACATTTAATCTAGGCAGTCAACACTTCCCAAATCTGCCAACTACAGGATCTCCACTAGTTCAAAATTTAAACGACAAAGTATCATATGCCAACAATTTAAAGCAAAATAATGTTAATAATAATGACTTATTCTCTATTGATCAGTTGTTTACAATATTTCAAAATGCTACAATTGAATTGAAAAAATGTACGACAAAGTTAGAGCAACTTAACATAATTGTAAATCTGCTTAAATATGGAATTTAAGTCAGAGTTAAGAATAATGTATTGGAATGCGCAAGGCATCAATTCAATAGCCAAAATAGTTCAGTTACAACAAGTGTTAAAAGCTAAGTATATTGATATAATATTTCTCTGTGAAACATATTTAAATGAGAAATCCAGGTTTTATCTCCCAGGTTATCAAATTTATAGACAAGACAGGCCCACACAAGGAGGAGGAGTTGCCATAGCAGTTAAAAACAATCTAAAAGTGCAAACTTTTCCCAACTATTAAACATCTGGAATAGAAAACGTATCAGTCAAACTCTTTCTACTGAACCGCACCTTAATACTCTCATCAATTTATTCTCCCAAATATGATGAAAAATTTAAAGATGATATCATTAGGCTAACATCGCCGAATAATGATTACATCATATGTGAGGATTTAAATGCAAAGCACTCTAGCTGGAACTGTCCTGATAGTAATACAGCGGGGAATGTTCTTTTTAACCTACAATTAAGATCAAACTTTTTTATATATTATCCGAGTGAACCGACACGTTATCCACAAGGCTCCATAGGCCAACCTACTACTATAGACCTGATGTTGACTAATTCTGATCTGTTTACAACACCCTTAATAGCACACAACGGTATCTTACCGTCAGATCATTGCCCTGTAACTTTTACACTAGAAGCCCAAGCAAGAATTGAAGACACGACAAAACTAGATTTGAAAAATACAGACTGGTCTCAATTTCAGCAAACTATAGTACAGACACTTTCGCAAATCAACATAAATCTCAACAACATCTCTTCAACCCAACAA
Source organism: Metopia argyrocephala (assembly GCA_963576795.1). NCBI lineage: Eukaryota > Metazoa > Arthropoda > Insecta > Diptera > Sarcophagidae > Metopia > Metopia argyrocephala. The sequence goes on from OY756210.1 coordinate 88,179,499, forward strand.
ATCGAAAATGCTCTCAAAACGTTTAACCATAGTATTAATATTGCTAAATCTATAATACCTAAAAAATGTTCCTCTCCCTATTTACTAAAGATATCTGATAATACTAAATTATGTATCCGAATAAGAAATAAACTGAAACGCCAGTCACAGAGAACAAATAATACCAACCTCAAAATAACACTTCAGGCTACTGTTAAACAACTAAATAAGCTTATTGAGAAAAATGTGAGTATAGATAGAAATGAGAATTGGAATCAGTTTCTTTCAAAGCTTCCAACGGGATCGAAAAGATTTTGGAAAATTACTAAAGCTTTTAAGGGAAAGAAGTGTAACAGCATCTCCTCCCTGAGAAATGGCAATCATACAGTCGTCACAGATGTTGACAAAGTTCGTCTCATAGCTGACGAGTTTGAAAAAGCTCATAACTTAACAGCAAACATGAAACACAGCACTGAAAAAAATGTATCTAAGATCATAAGAGAGCTAGAGACTGAACAAATTCAGCACTTCGAAGCGGAAAACCTTGTAACTTTTGAGGAAGTAAAACAGCAGGAAAAAAATTTAAAAAATAATAAAGCGCCGGGGTTTGATGGTATACTTAACATATTTTTAAAAAAACTACCTGACATTGCATATGAATTTCTAAAAAACATATTCAATGCCTGTCTAAATCTGGGTTATTTTCCCTCTAGCTTTAAACATGCGAAAGTCATTCCAATACCCAAACGAGGAAAAGATCCTGGATTACAGAGTAGCTATAGACCAATAAGCCTATTGAGCTGTCTGGATAAAATTTTCGAAAAAATAATTCTTTCAAGAATTAATGTTTTTATTGAAAATAACAATCTGATTAACAAAGAGCAATTCGGGTTCCGACAGCAACACTCAACGGTTCATCAGATAAAGAGAATAACCAACATGATTAAGTTAAATAAACGACAGAGGCTCTCAACCGGTATTATACTTTTGGATATTGAAAAAGCATTCGATAGTGTATGGCATGATGGATTGGTCTTCAAATTGAAAAAATATGATTTTCCCCTATACATCATAAAAATCATTAAATCCTTTTTAGCGGAAAGATCATTTAAAGTTTGCTTAAATGACACCTCCTCAACACCGAGAAAAATTCCTGCCGGAGTACCACAAGGTGCAGTACTCTCGCCAACGTTATACTCACTTTATGTCTCGGATTATACTCCCAGAACAGGCACTGACATAGCGCTCTATGCTGACGATATGGCAATGATTGTAAAGGGCAAATTGTCAAATGTTATAGTCGATAAACTTAACCAGAGTTTTCAATCATGTATCGCGTATTATAAAAAGTGGAAGATTAAAATAAACACAGATAAAACACAGGCCATTTTGTTCCCTTTTAACAAATCTCCAAAACGTGCTCCTACAATCCCATTACAGCACGAAAACACTGTTATACCTTTCACTGATGCTGTTAAATATCTGGGAGTATACTTGGACAGAAAACTGACGTATGCAACACATATTGAACACATTGTGGACAAAGCTACTAAATGCTGTAGAGCTCTCTACCCACTTCTAGGCAAAAGATCGCAGCTGAATCCGAAAAACAAGATTATCATATATAAAACTGTTATCCGACCAATACTACTTTACGGGTGCTGTGTTTGGGGCAATACAGCAAAAACGCATATCAGGAGAATCCAAGTGGCACAAAACAAGGCATTAAAACTTATACACAAACTTCCCCGCTTATACCGAACTCGGGACCTTCACCTGAGATACTCACATCAGACAATTAGGGATGTAATTGACACCCAGAATCTCGCATTTATCAACAGATGCAGGAATTCTGAGTATTATTTAATCAGAACACTATCTGAAGACACTCCTTAGTTTACTGTAGTAAACTAGTAAAGTGTCTATATGAAACGTACTCTATCTCTAGTACAAATCAACTTCTGATAACTAACAAAGGTTTTTCTATCATTTTTTCCTTTAAATTATTTTTAATTCATTTTAACTGTTTTGTATTTTAAATTTTACTTATGATATATATGCTGAAATATCTTATAATCACAAGATAGTAACTCATAAATTTAGCTTCTAACACTTGTAAACTGTTCCATGATAATAACAATAAATAATAATAAAAAATAATAATAAAGATAAAGAAAAATGGACTATTACGTGTCATATTCAGTTTGTTCAGAAATACTTTTTGGTCCATACAATCCATTCAAAGGAAGATTACTAAGGCATTTCACTTAAACACATTTTGCCCATTATAGCCCACTGTGTGAGTTGTGCCAAAATTCGGAAAGTTATTTAAGATAGCGGACCTAATGGACTATCACGTGTCATACTCAGTGTGTTCAGAAATAGTTTTTCGTCCATACAATCCATTCAAAGGAAGATTACTAAGGCATTTCACTCAAAAACATTTAGCCCATTATAGCCCACTGTGTGAGTTGTGCCAAAATTCGGAAAGTTATTTAAGATAGCGGATCTAATGGACTATTACGTGTCATACTCAGTTTGTTCAGAAATACTTTTTGGTAAATACAATCCATTCAAAGGAAGATTACTAAGGCATTTCACTTAAGCACATTTTGCCCATTATAGCCCACTGTGTGAATTGTGCCAAAAATCGGAAAGTGATTTAAGATAGCGGATCTAATGGACTATCACGTGCCATACTCAGTTTGTTCAGAAATAGTTTTTGGTCCATACAATCCATTAAAAGGAAGATTACTAAGGCATTTCACTCAAACACATTTTGCCCATTATAGCCCACTGTGTGAGTTGTGCCAAAAGTCGGAAAGTGATGGAAGATAGTGGACCTAATGGACTATCACGTGCCATACTCAGTTTGTTCAGAAATAGTTTTTTGTCCATACAAACCATTCAAAGGAAGATTACTAAGGCATTTCACTCAAACACATTTTGCCCATTATAGCCCACTGTGTGAGTTGTGCCAAAAATCGGAAAGTGATGGAAGATAGCGGACCTAATGGACTATCACGTGTTATACTCAGTTTATTTAGAAATAGTTTTTGGTCTATACAATCCATTCAAAGGAAGATTACTAAGGCATTTCACTCAAACACATTTTGCCCATTATAGCCCACTATGTGAGTTGTGCCAAAAATCGGAAAGTGATTTAAGATAGCGGATCTAATGGACTATCACGTGTCATACTCAGTTTGTTCAGAAATAGTTTTTGGTCCATACAATCCATTCAAAGGAAGATTACTAAGGGATTTCACTCAAACACATTTTGCCCATTATAGCCCACTGTGTGAGTTGTGCAAAAAGTCGGAAAGTGATGGAAGATAGTGGACCTAATGGACTATCACGTGTCATACTCAGTTTGTTCAGAAATACTTTTTGGTCCATACAATCCATTCAGAGGAAGATTACTAAGGGATTTCACTCAAACACATTTTGCCCATTATAGCCCACTGTGTAAATTGTGCCAAAAATCGGAAAGTGACTTAAGATAGCGGATCTAATGGACTATCACGTGCCATACTCAGTTTGTTCAGAAATACTTTTTGGTCCATACAATCCATTCAAAGGAATATTACTAAGGCATTTCACTCAAACACATTTTGCCCATTATAGCCCACTGTGTGAGTTGTGCCAAAAATCGGAAAGCGATTTAAGATAGCGGATCTAATGGACTATAACATGTTATACTCAGTTTGTTCAGATATAGTTTTTTGTCCATACAATCCATTCAAAGGAAGATTACTAAGGCATTTCACTCAAACACATTTTGCCCATTATAGCCCACTGTGTGAGTTGTGCCAAAAATCGGAAAGCGATTTAAGATAGCGGATCTAATGGACTATCACGTGCCATACTCAGTTTGTTCAGAAATAGTTTTTGGTCCATACAATCCATTCAAAGGAAGATTACTAAGGCATTTCACTCAAACACATTTTGCCCATTATAGCCCACTGTGTGAGTTGTGCAAAAAGTCGGAAAGTGATGGAAGATAGTGGACCCAATGGACTATCACGTGTCTTACTCAGTTTGTTCAGATATAGTTTTAGGTCCATACAATCCATTCAAAGGAAATTTACTAAGGCATTTCACTCAAACACATTTTGCCCATTATAGCCCACTGTGTGCGTTGTGTTAAAAGTCGGAAAGTGATGGAAGATAGTGGACCTTATGGACTATTACGTGTCATACTCAGTTTGTTCAGAAATACTTTTTGGTCCATACAATCCATTCAAAGGAAGATTACTAAGGCATTTCACTTAAACACATTTTGCCCATTATAGCCCACTGTGTGAATTGTGCCAAAAATCGGAAAGTGATTTCAGATAGCGGACCTAATGGACTATAGCATGTCATACTCAGTTTGTTGAGATATAGTCTTTTGTCCATACAATCCATTCAAAGGAATATTACTAAGGCATTTCACTCAAACACATTTTGCCCATTATAGCCCACTGTGTGAGTTGTGCCAAAAATCGGAAAGTGACTTAAGATAGCGGATCTAATGGACTATCACGTGCCATACTCAGTTTGTTCAGAAATACTTTTTGGTCCATACAATCCATTCAAAGGAATATTACTAAGGCATTTCACTTAAACACATTTTGCCCATTATAGCCCACTGTGTGAATTGTGCCAAAAATCGGAAAGTGATTTCAGATAGCGGACCTAATGGACTATAGCATGTCATACTCAGTTTGTTGAGATATAGTCTTTTGTCCATACAATCCATTCAAAGGAATATTACTAAGGCATTTCACTCAAACACATTTTGCCCATTATAGCCCACTGTGTGAGTTGTGCCAAAAATCGGAAAGTGATTTAAGATAGCAGATCTAATGGACTATAACATGTCATACTCAGTTTGTTCAGATATAGTTTTTTGTCCATACAATCCATTCAAAGGAAGATTACTAAGGCATTTCACTCAAACACATTTTGCCCATTATAGCCCACTGTGTGAGTTGTGCTAAAAATTGGAAAGTGGTGGCAGATATCAGACCGAATGGACTATCACGTGTCATACTCAGTTTGTTGAGATATAGTCTTTTGTCCATACAATCCATTCAAAGGAAGATTACTAAGGCATTTCACTCAAACACATTTTGCCCATTATAGCCCACTGTGTGAGTTGTGCCAAAAATCGGAAAGTGATTTCAGATAGCGGACCTAATGGACTATAACATGCCATACCCAGTTTGTTCAGATATAGTTTTTTGTCCATACAATCCATTCAAAGGAAAATTATTAAGTCATTTCACTCAAACACATTTTGCCCATTATAGCCCACTGTGCGAGTTGTGCCAAAAATTGGAAAGTTGTGGAAGATAGCGGACCGAATGGACTATCACGTGTCATACTCAGTTTATTCAGATATAGTCTTTTGGTGCATACAATCCATTCAAAGGAAAATTATTAAGTCATTTCACTCAAACACATTTTGCCCATTATAGCCCACTGTGTGAGTTGTGCCAAAAATCGGAAAGTTGTGGAAGATAGCGAACCGAATGGACTATCACGTGTCATACTCAGTTTGTTGAGATATAGTCTTTTGTCCATACAATCCATTCAAAGGAAGATTACTAAGGCATTTCACTCAAACACATTTTGCCCATTATAGCCCACTGTGTGAGTTGTGCCAAAAATTGGAAAGTGGTAGAAGATAGCGGACCGAATGGACTATAACATGTCATACCCAGTTTGTTCAGATATAGTTTTTTGTCCATACAATCCATTCAAAGGGAAATTATTAAGTCATTTCACTCAAACACATTTTGCCCATTATAGCCCACTGTGCGAGTTGTGCCAAAAATTGGAAAGTGGTGGAAGATAGTAGACCGAATGGACTATCACGTGTCTTACTCAGTTTGTTCAGATATAGTTTTTGGTCCATACAATCCATTCAAAGGAAGATTACCAAGGCATTTCACTCAAACACATTTTGCCCATTATAGCCCACTGTGTGAGTTGTGCCAAAAGTCGGTAAGTGATGGAAGATAGCGGACCTAATGGACTATCACGTGTTGTACTCAGTTTATTCAGAAATAGTTTTTGGTCTATACAATCCATTCAAAGGAAGATTACTAAGGCATTTCACTCTAACACATTTTGCCCATTATAGCCCACTGTGTGAGTTGTGCAAAAAGTCGGAAAGTGATGGAAGATAGTGGACCCAATGGACTATCACGTGTCATACTCAGTTTGTTGAGATATAGTCTTTTGTCCATACAATCCATTCAAAGGAAGATTACTAAGGCATTTCACTCAAACACATTTTGCCCATTATAGCCCACTGTGTGAGTTGTGCCAAAAATTGGAAAGTGGTAGAAGATAGCGGACCGAATGGACTATAACATGTCATACCCAGTTTGTTCAGATATAGTTTTTTGTCCATACAATCCATTCAAAGGGAAATTATTAAGTCATTTCACTCAAACACATTTTGCCCATTATAGCCCACTGTGCGAGTTGTGCCAAAAATCGGAAAGTGATTTCAGATAGCGGACCTAATGGACTATAACATGTCATACCCAGTTTGTTCAGATATAGTTTTTTGTCCATACAATCCATTCAAAGGAAAATTATTAAGTCATTTCACTCAAACACATTTTGCCCATTATAGCCCACTGTGCGAGTTGTGCCAAAAACTGGAAAGTGGTGGAAGATAGCGGACCGAATGGACTATCACGTGTCATACTCAGTTTATTCAGATATAGTCTTTTGGTCCATACAATCCATTCAAAGGGAAATTATTAAGTCATTTCACTCAAACACATTTTGCCCATTATAGCCCACTGTGTGAGTTGTGCCAAAAGTCGGAAAGTGATGGAAGATAGCGGACCTAATGGACTATCACGTGTTATACTCAGTTTATTCAGAAATAGTTTTTGGTCTATACAATCCATTCAGAGGAAAATTACTAAGGCATTTCACTCAAACACATTTTGCCCATTATAGCCCACTGTGTGAGTTGTGCCAAAAGTCGGAAAGTGATGGAAGATAGCGGACCTAATGGACTATCACGTGTTATACTCAGTTTATTCAGAAATAGTTTTTGGTCCATACAATCCATTCAAAGGAAATTTACTAAGGCATTTCACTCAAACACATTTTGCCCATTATAGCCCAATGTGTGAGTTGTGCAAAAAGTCGGAAAGTGATGGAAGATAGTGGACCCAATGGACTATCACGTGTCATACTCAGTTTGTTGAGATATAGTCTTTTGTCCATACAATCCATTCAAAGGGAGATTACTAAGGCATTTCACTCAAACACATTTTGCCCATTATAGCCCACTGTGTGAGTTGTGCCAAAAGTCGGAAAGTGATGGAAGATAGCGGACCTAATGGACTATCATGTGCCATACTCAGTTTGTTCAGAAATAGTTTTTGGTCTATACAATCCATTCAAAGGAATATTACTAAGGCATTTCACTCAAACACATTTTGCCCATTATAGCCCACTGTGTGAGTTGTGCCAAAAATCGGAAAGTGATTTCAGATAGCGGATCTAATGGACTATCACGTGCCATACACAGTTTATTCAGAAATACTTTTTGGTCCATACAATCCATTCAAAGGAAGATTACTAAGGCATTTCACACAAACACATTTTGCCCATTATAGCCCACTGTGTGAGTTGTGCAAAAAGTCGGAAAGTGATGGAAGATAGTGGACCCAATGGACTATCACGTGTTATACTCAGTTTATTCAGAAATAGTTTTTGGTCCATACAATCCATTCAAAGGAAAATTACTAAGGCATTTCACTCAAACACATTTTGCCCATTATAGCCCACTGTGTGAGTTGTGCCAAAAGTCGGAAAGCGATGGAAGATAGCGGACCTAATGCACTATCACGTGTTATACTCAGTTTATTCAGAAATAGTTTTTGGTCTATACAATCCATTCAGAGGAAAATTACTAAGGCATTTCACTCAAACACATTTTGCCCATTATAGCCCACTGTGTGAGTTGTGCCAAAAGTCGGAAAGTGATGGAAGATAGCGGACCTAATGGACTATCACGTGTTATACTCAGTTTATTCAGAAATAGTTTTTGGTCCATACAATCCATTCAAAGGAAATTTACTAAGGCATTTCACTCAAACACATTTTGCCCATTATAGCCCAATGTGTGAGTTGTGCAAAAAGTCGGAAAGTGATGGAAGATAGTGGACCCAATGGACTATCACGTGTCATACTCAGTTTGTTGAGATATAGTCTTTTGTCCATACAATCCATTCAAAGGGAGATTACTAAGGCATTTCACTCAAACACATTTTGCCCATTATAGCCCACTGTGTGAGTTGTGCCAAAAGTCGGAAAGTGATGGAAGATAGCGGACCTAATGGACTATCATGTGCCATACTCAGTTTGTTCAGAAATAGTTTTTGGTCTATACAATCCATTCAAAGGAATATTACTAAGGCATTTCACTCAAACACATTTTGCCCATTATAGCCCACTGTGTGAGTTGTGCCAAAAATCGGAAAGTGACTTAAGATAGCGGATATAATGGACTATCACGTGCCATACACAGTTTATTCAGAAATACTTTTTGGTCCATACAATCCATTCAAAGGAAGATTACTAAGGCATTTCACACAAACACATTTTGCCCATTATAGCCCACTGTGTGAGTTGTGCAAAAAGTCGGAAAGTGATGGAAGATAGTGGACCCAATGGACTATCACGTGTTATACTCAGTTTATTCAGAAATAGTTTTTGGTCCATACAATCCATTCAAAGGAAAATTACTAAGGCATTTCACTCAAACACATTTTGCCCATTATAGCCCACTGTGTGAGTTGTGCCAAAAGTCGGAAAGCGATGGAAGATAGCGGACCTAATGCACTATCACGTGTTATACTCAGTTTATTCAGAAATAGTTTTTGGTCTATACAATCCATTCAAAGGAAAATTACTAAGGCATTTCACTCAAACACATTTTGCCCATTATAGCCCACTGTGTGAGTTGTGCCAAAATTCGGAAAGTGATGGAAGATAGCGGACCTAATGGACTATCACGTGTTATACTCAGTTTATTCAGAAATAGTTTTTGGTCTATACAATCCATTCAAAGGAAGATTACTAAGGCATTTCACTCAAACACATTTTGCCCATTATAGCCCACTGTGTGAGTTGTGCCAAAAATCGGAAAGTGATGGAAGATAGCGGACCTAATGGACTATCACGTGTTATACTCAGTTTATTCAGAAATAGTTTTTGGTCTATACAATCCATTCAAAGGAAAATTACTAAGGCATTTCACTCAAACACATTTTGCCCATTATAGCCCACTGTGTGAGCTGTGCCAAAAATCGGAAAGTGATTTAAGATAGCGGACCTAATGGACTATCATGTGCCATACTCAGTTTGTTCAGAAATAGTTTTTGGTCCATACAATCCATTCAAAGGAATATTACTAAGGCATTTCACTCAAACACATTTTGCCCATTATAGCCCACTGTGTGAGCTGTGCCAAAAATCGGAAAGTGACTTAAGATAGCGGACCTAATGGACTATCACGTGTTATACTCAGTTTATTCAGAAATAGTTTTTGGTCCATACAATCCATTCAAAGGGAAATTACTAAGGCATTTCACTCAAACACATTTTGCCCATTATAGCCCACTGTGTGAGTTGTGCCAAAAATCAGAAAAAGATTTAAGATAGCGGATCTAATGGACTATCACGTGTCATACTCAGTTTGTTTAGAAATAGTTTTTGGTCCATACAATCCATTCAAAGGAAGATTACTAAGGCATTTCACTCAAACACATTTTGCCCATTATAGTCCACTGTGTGAGCTGTGCCAAAAATCGGAAAGTGATTTAAGATAGCGGATCTAATGGACTATCACGTGTCATACTCAGTTTGTTCAGAAATAGTTTTTGGTCCATACAATCCATTCAAAGGGAAATTACTAAGGCATTTCACTCAAACACATTTTGCCCATTATAGCCCACTGTGTGAGCTGTGCCAAAAATCGGAAAGTGATTTAAGATAGCGGACCTAATGGACTATCACGTGTTATACTCAGTTTATTCAGAAATAGTTTTTGGTCCATACAATCCATTCAAAGGAAAATTACTAAGGCATTTCACTCAAACACATTTTGCCCATTATAGCCCACTGTGTGAGTTGTGCCAAAAGTCGGAAAGCGATGGAAGATAGCGGACCTAATGGACTATCACGTGCCATACTCAGTTTGTTCAGAAATAGTTTTTGGTCCATACAATTCATTCAAAGGGAAATTACTAAGGCATTTCACTCAAACACATTTTGCCCATTATAGCCCACTGTGTGAGTTGTGCCAAAAAGCGGAAAGTGATTTAAGATAGCGGATCTAATGGACTATCATGTGCCATACTCAGTTTGTTCAGAAATAATTTTTGGTCCATACAATCCATTCAAAGGAAAATTACTAAGGCATTTCACTCAAACACATTTTGCCCATTATAGCCCACTGTGTGAGTTGTGCCAAAAGTCGGAAAGCGATGGAAGATAGCGGACCTAATGGACTATCACGTGTTGTACTCAGTTTATTCAGAAATAGTTTTTGGTCTATACAATCCATTCAAAGGAAGATTACTAAGGCATTTCACTCAAACACATTTTGCCCATTATAGCCCACTGTGTGAGTTGTGCCAAAAATCGGAAAGTGACTTAAGATAGCGGATCTAATGTACTATCACGGGTCATACTCAGTTTGTTCAGAAATAGTTTTTCGTCCATACAATCCATTCAAAGGAAGATTACTAAGGCATTTCACTCAAACACATTTTGCCCATTATAGCCCACTGTGTGAGCTGTGCCAAAAATCGGAAAGTGACTTAAGATAGCGGATCTAATGGACTATCACGTGCCATACTCAGTTTGTTCAGAAATAGTTTTTGGTCCATACAATCCATTCAAAGGAAAATTACTAAGGCATTTCACTCAAACACATTTTGCCCATTATAGCCCACTGTGTGAGTTGTGCCAAAAGTCGGAAAGCGATGGAAGATAGTGGACCTAATGGACTATCACGTGTTATACTCAGTTTATTCAGAAATAGTTTTTGGTCCATACAATCCATTCAAAGGGAAATTACTAAGGCATTTCACTTAAACACATTTTGCCCATTATAGCCCACTGTGTGAATTGTGCCAAAAATCGGAAAGTGATTTCAGATAGCGGACCTAATGGGCTATAGCATGTCATACTCAGTTTGTTGAGATATAGTCTTTTGTCCATACAATCCATTCAAAGGAATATTACTAAGGCATTTCACTCAAACACATTTTGCCCATTATAGCCCACTGTGTGAGTTGTGCCAAAAATCGGAAAGTGATTTAAGATAGCAGATCTAATGGACTATAACATGTCATACTCAGTTTGTTCAGATATAGTTTTTTGTCCATACAATCCATTCAAAGGAAGATTACTAAGGCATTTCACTCAAACACATTTTGCCCATTATAGCCCACTGTGTGAGTTGTGCTAAAAATTGGAAAGTGGTGGCAGATATCAGACCGAATGGACTATCACGTGTCATACTCAGTTTGTTGAGATATAGTCTTTTGTCCATACAATCCATTCAAAGGAAGATTACTAAGGCATTTCACTCAAACACATTTTGCCCATTATAGCCCACTGTGTGAGTTGTGCCAAAAATCGGAAAGTGATTTCAGATAGCGGACCTAATGGACTATAACATGCCATACCCAGTTTGTTCAGATATAGTTTTTTGTCCATACAATCCATTCAAAGGAAAATTATTAAGTCATTTCACTCAAACACATTTTGCCCATTATAGCCCACTGTGTGAGTTGTGCCAAAATTCGGAAAGTGATGGAAGATAGCGGACCTAATGGACTATCACGTGTTATACTCAGTTTATTCAGAAATAGTTTTTGGTCTATACAATCCATTCAAAGGAAGATTACTAAGGCATTTCACTCAAACACATTTTGCCCATTATAGCCCACTGTGTGAGTTGTGCCAAAAATCGGAAAGTGATGGAAGATAGCGGACCTAATGGACTATCACGTGTTATACTCAGTTTATTCAGAAATAGTTTTTGGTCTATACAATCCATTCAAAGGAAAATTACTAAGGCATTTCACTCAAACACATTTTGCCCATTATAGCCCACTGTGTGAGCTGTGCCAAAAATCGGAAAGTGATTTAAGATAGCGGACCTAATGGACTATCATGTGCCATACTCAGTTTGTTCAGAAATAGTTTTTGGTCCATACAATCCATTCAAAGGAATATTACTAAGGCATTTCACTCAAACACATTTTGCCCATTATAGCCCACTGTGTGAGCTGTGCCAAAAATCGGAAAGTGACTTAAGATAGCGGACCTAATGGACTATCACGTGTTATACTCAGTTTATTCAGAAATAGTTTTTGGTCCATACAATCCATTCAAAGGGAAATTACTAAGGCATTTCACTCAAACACATTTTGCCCATTATAGCCCACTGTGTGAGTTGTGCCAAAAATCAGAAAAAGATTTAAGATAGCGGATCTAATGGACTATTACGTGTCATACTCAGTTTGTTTAGAAATAGTTTTTGGTCCATACAATCCATTCAAAGGAAGATTACTAAGGCATTTCACTCAAACACATTTTGCCCATTATAGTCCACTGTGTGAGCTGTGCCAAAAATCGGAAAGTGATTTAAGATAGCGGATCTAATGGACTATCACGTGTCATACTCAGTTTGTTCAGAAATAGTTTTTGGTCCATACAATCCATTCAAAGGGAAATTACTAAGGCATTTCACTCAAACACATTTTGCCCATTATAGCCCACTGTGTGAGCTGTGCCAAAAATCGGAAAGTGATTTAAGATAGCGGACCTAATGGACTATCACGTGTTATACTCAGTTTATTCAGAAATAGTTTTTGGTCCATACAATCCATTCAAAGGAAAATTACTAAGGCATTTCACTGAAACACATTTTGCCCATTATAGCCCACTGTGTGAGTTGTGCCAAAAGTCGGAAAGCGATGGAAGATAGCGGACCTAATGGACTATCACTTGCCATACTCAGTTTGTTCAGAAATAGTTATTGGTCCATACAATTCATTCAAAGGGAAATTACTAAGGCATTTCACTCAAACACATTTTGCCCATTATAGCCCACTGTGTGAGTTGTGCCAAAAAGCGGAAAGTGATTTAAGATAGCGGATCTAATGGACTATCATGTGCCATACTCAGTTTGTTCAGAAATAATTTTTGGTCCATACAATCCATTCAAAGGAAAATTACTAAGGCATTTCACTCAAACACATTTTGCCCATTATAGCCCACTGTGTGAGTTGTGCCAAAAGTCGGAAAGCGATGGAAGATAGCGGACCTAATGGACTATCACGTGTTGTACTCAGTTTATTCAGAAATAGTTTTTGGTCTATACAATCCATTCAAAGGAAGATTACTAAGGCATTTCACTCAAACACATTTTGCCCATTATAGCCCACTGTGTGAGTTGTGCCAAAAATCGGAAAGTGACTTAAGATAGCGGATCTAATGTACTATCACGGGTCATACTCAGTTTGTTCAGATATAGTTTTTCGTCCATACAATCCATTCAAAGGAAGATTACTAAGGCATTTCACTCAAACACATTTTGCCCATTATAGCCCACTGTGTGAGCTGTGCCAAAAATCGGAAAGCGACTTAAGATAGCGGATCTAATGGACTATCACGTGCCATACTCAGTTTGTTCAGAAATAGTTTTTGGTCCATACAATCCATTCAAAGGAAAATTACTAAGGCATTTCACTCAAACACATTTTGCCCATTATAGCCCACTGTGTGAGTTGTGCCAAAAGTCGGAAAGCGATGGAAGATAGTGGACCTAATGGACTATCACGTGTTGTACTCAGTTTATTCAGAAATAGTTTTTGGTCTATACAATCCATTCAAAGGAAGATTACTAAGGCATTTCACTCAAACACATTTTGCCCATTATAGCCCACTGTGTGAGTTGTGCAAAAAGTCGGAAAGTGATGGAAGATAGTGGACCCAATGGACTATCACGTGTCATACTCAGTTTGTTGAGATATAGTCTTTTGTCCATACAATCCATTCAAAGGGAGATTACTAAGGCATTTCACTCAAACACATTTTGCCCATTATAGCCCACTGTGTGAGTTGTGCCAAAAGTCGGAAAGTGATGGAAGATAGCGGACCTAATGGACTAACATGTGCCATACTCAGTTTGTTCAGAAATAGTTTTTGGTCTATACAATCCATTCAAAGGAATATTACTAAGGCATTTCACTCAAACACATTTTGCCCATTATAGCCAACTGTGTGAGTTGTGCCAAAAATCGGAAAGTGATTTCAGATAGCGGATCTAATGGACTATCACGTGCCATACACAGTTTATTCAGAAATACTTTTTGGTCCATACAATCCATTCAAAGGAAGATTACTAAGGCATTTCACACAAACACATTTTGCCCATTATAGCCCACTGTGTGAGTTGTGCAAAAAGTCGGAAAGTGATGGAAGATAGTGGACCCAATGGACTATCACGTGTTATACTCAGTTTATTCAGAAATAGTTTTTGGTCCATACAATCCATTCAAAGGAAAATTACTAAGGCATTTCACTCAAACACATTTTGCCCATTATAGCCCACTGTGTGAGTTGTGCCAAAAGTCGGAAAGCGATGGAAGATAGCGGACCTAATGCACTATCACGTGTTATACTCAGTTTATTCAGAAATAGTTTTTGGTCTATACAATCCATTCAGAGGAAAATTACTAAGGCATTTCACTCAAACACATTTTGCCCATTATAGCCCACTGTGTGAGTTGTGCCAAAAGTCGGAAAGTGATGGAAGATAGCGGACCTAATGGACTATCACGTGTTATACTCAGTTTATTCAGAAATAGTTTTTGGTCCATACAATCCATTCAAAGGAAATTTACTAAGGCATTTCACTCAAACACATTTTGCCCATTATAGCCCAATGTGTGAGTTGTGCAAAAAGTCGGAAAGTGATGGAAGATAGTGGACCCAATGGACTATCACGTGTCATACTCAGTTTGTTGAGATATAGTCTTTTGTCCATACAATCCATTCAAAGGGAGATTACTAAGGCATTTCACTCAAACACATTTTGCCCATTATAGCCCACTGTGTGAGTTGTGCCAAAAGTCGGAAAGTGATGGAAGATAGCGGACCTAATGGACTATCATGTGCCATACTCAGTTTGTTCAGAAATAGTTTTTGGTCTATACAATCCATTCAAAGGAATATTACTAAGGCATTTCACTCAAACACATTTTGCCCATTATAGCCCACTGTGTGAGTTGTGCCAAAAATCGGAAAGTGACTTAAGATAGCGGATATAATGGACTATCACGTGCCATACACAGTTTATTCAGAAATACTTTTTGGTCCATACAATCCATTCAAAGGAAGATTACTAAGGCATTTCACACAAACACATTTTGCCCATTATAGCCCACTGTGTGAGTTGTGCAAAAAGTCGGAAAGTGATGGAAGATAGTGGACCCAATGGACTATCACGTGTTATACTCAGTTTATTCAGAAATAGTTTTTGGTCCATACAATCCATTCAAAGGAAAATTACTAAGGCATTTCACTCAAACACATTTTGCCCATTATAGCCCACTGTGTGAGTTGTGCCAAAAGTCGGAAAGCGGTGGAAGATAGCGGACCTAATGCACTATCACGTGTTATACTCAGTTTATTCAGAAATAGTTTTTGGTCTATACAATCCATTCAAAGGAAAATTACTAAGGCATTTCACTCAAACACATTTTGCCCATTATAGCCCACTGTGTGAGTTGTGCCAAAATTCGGAAAGTGATGGAAGATAGCGGACCTAATGGACTATCACGTGTTATACTCAGTTTATTCAGAAATAGTTTTTGGTCTATACAATCCATTCAAAGGAAGATTACTAAGGCATTTCACTCAAACACATTTTGCCCATTATAGCCCACTGTGTGAGTTGTGCCAAAAATCGGAAAGTGATGGAAGATAGCGGACCTAATGGACTATCACGTGTTATACTCAGTTTATTCAGAAATAGTTTTTGGTCTATACAATCCATTCAAAGGAAAATTACTAAGGCATTTCACTCAAACACATTTTGCCCATTATAGCCCACTGTGTGAGCTGTGCCAAAAATCGGAAAGTGATTTAAGATAGCGGACCTAATGGACTATCATGTGCCATACTCAGTTTGTTCAGAAATAGTTTTTGGTCCATACAATCCATTCAAAGGAATATTACTAAGGCATTTCACTCAAACACATTTTGCCCATTATAGCCCACTGTGTGAGCTGTGCCAAAAATCGGAAAGTGACTTAAGATAGCGGACCTAATGGACTATCACGTGTTATACTCAGTTTATTCAGAAATAGTTTTTGGTCCATACAATCCATTCAAAGGGAAATTACTAAGGCATTTCACTCAAACACATTTTGCCCATTATAGCCCACTGTGTGAGTTGTGCCAAAATTCGGAAAGTGATGGAAGATAGCGGACCTAATGGACTATCACGTGTTATACTCAGTTTATTCAGAAATAGTTTTTGGTCCATACAATTCATTCAAAGGGAAATTACTAAGGCATTTCACTCAAACACATTTTGCCCATTATAGCCCACTGTGTGAGTTGTGCCAAAAAGCGGAAAGTGATTTAAGATAGCGGATCTAATGGACTATCATGTGCCATACTCAGTTTGTTCAGAAATAATTTTTGGTCCATACAATCCATTCAAAGGAAAATTACTAAGGCATTTCACTCAAACACATTTTGCCCATTATAGCCCACTGTGTGAGTTGTGCCAAAAGTCGGAAAGCGATGGAAGATAGCGGACCTAATGGACTATCACGTGTTGTACTCAGTTTATTCAGAAATAGTTTTTGGTCTATACAATCCATTCAAAGGAAGATTACTAAGGCATTTCACTCAAACACATTTTGCCCATTATAGCCCACTGTGTGAGTTGTGCCAAAAATCGGAAAGTGACTTAAGATAGCGGATCTAATGTACTATCACGGGTCATACTCAGTTTGTTCAGAAATAGTTTTTCGTCCATACAATCCATTCAAAGGAAGATTACTAAGGCATTTCACTCAAACACATTTTGCCCATTATAGCCCACTGTGTGAGCTGTGCCAAAAATCGGAAAGTGACTTAAGATAGCGGATCTAATGGACTATCACGTGCCATACTCAGTTTGTTCAGAAATAGTTTTTGGTCCATACAATCCATTCAAAGGAAAATTACTAAGGCATTTCACTCAAACACATTTTGCCCATTATAGCCCACTGTGTGAGTTGTGCCAAAAGTCGGAAAGCGATGGAAGATAGTGGACCTAATGGACTATCACGTGTTATACTCAGTTTATTCAGAAATAGTTTTTGGTCCATACAATCCATTCAAAGGGAAATTACTAAGGCATTTCACTTAAACACATTTTGCCCATTATAGCCCACTGTGTGAATTGTGCCAAAAATCGGAAAGTGATTTCAGATAGCGGACCTAATGGGCTATAGCATGTCATACTCAGTTTGTTGAGATATAGTCTTTTGTCCATACAATCCATTCAAAGGAATATTACTAAGGCATTTCACTCAAACACATTTTGCCCATTATAGCCCACTGTGTGAGTTGTGCCAAAAATCGGAAAGTGATTTAAGATAGCAGATCTAATGGACTATAACATGTCATACTCAGTTTGTTCAGATATAGTTTTTTGTCCATACAATCCATTCAAAGGAAGATTACTAAGGCATTTCACTCAAACACATTTTGCCCATTATAGCCCACTGTGTGAGTTGTGCTAAAAATTGGAAAGTGGTGGCAGATATCAGACCGAATGGACTATCACGTGTCATACTCAGTTTGTTGAGATATAGTCTTTTGTCCATACAATCCATTCAAAGGAAGATTACTAAGGCATTTCACTCAAACACATTTTGCCCATTATAGCCCACTGTGTGAGTTGTGCCAAAAATCGGAAAGTGATTTCAGATAGCGGACCTAATGGACTATAACATGCCATACCCAGTTTGTTCAGATATAGTTTTTTGTCCATACAATCCATTCAAAGGAAAATTATTAAGTCATTTCACTCAAACACATTTTGCCCATTATAGCCCACTGTGTGAGTTGTGCCAAATTTCGGAAAGTGATGGAAGATAGCGGACCTAATGGACTATCACGTGTTATACTCAGTTTATTCAGAAATAGTTTTTGGTCTATACAATCCATTCAAAGGAAGATTACTAAGGCATTTCACTCAAACACATTTTGCCCATTATAGCCCACTGTGTGAGTTGTGCCAAAAATCGGAAAGTGATGGAAGATAGCGGACCTAATGGACTATCACGTGTTATACTCAGTTTATTCAGAAATAGTTTTTGGTCTATACAATCCATTCAAAGGAAAATTACTAAGGCATTTCACTCAAACACATTTTGCCCATTATAGCCCACTGTGTGAGCTGTGCCAAAAATCGGAAAGTGATTTAAGATAGCGGACCTAATGGACTATCATGTGCCATACTCAGTTTGTTCAGAAATAGTTTTTGGTCCATACAATCCATTCAAAGGAATATTACTAAGGCATTTCACTCAAACACATTTTGCCCATTATAGCCCACTGTGTGAGCTGTGCCAAAAATCGGAAAGTGACTTAAGATAGCGGACCTAATGGACTATCACGTGTTATACTCAGTTTATTCAGAAATAGTTTTTGGTCCATACAATCCATTCAAAGGGAAATTACTAAGGCATTTCACTCAAACACATTTTGCCCATTATAGCCCACTGTGTGAGTTGTGCCAAAAATCGGAAAGTGACTTAAGATAGCGGATCCAATGGACTATCACGTATCATAGTCAATTTATTCAGAAATAGTTTTTGGTCCATACAATCCATTCAAAGGAAATTACTAAGGCATTTCACTCAAACATATTTTGCCCATTATAGCCCACTGTGTGAGTTGTGCCAAAAATCGGAAAATGATGAACGATAGCGGACCTAATGGACTATCACGTGTTATACTCAGTTTATTCAGAAATAGTTTTTGGTCTATACAGTCCATTCAAAGGAAGATTACTAAGGCATTTCGCTCAAAAACATTTGGCCCATTATAGCCCACTGTATGAGTTGTGCCAAAAATCGGAAAAAGATTTAAGATAGCGGATCTAATGGACTATCACGTGTCATACTCAGTTTGTTCAGAAATAGTTTTTGGTATATACAATCCATTCAAAGGAAGGTTACTAAGGCATTTCACTCAAACACATTTTGCTCATTATAGTCCACTGTGTGAGTTGTGCCAAAAATCGGAAAATGATGGACAATAGCGGACCCAATGAACTATCACGTGTCATACCCAGTTTGTTCAGATATAGTTTTTGATCCATACAATCCATTCAAAGGAAAATTACTAAGGCATTTCACTCAAACACATTTTGCCCATTATAGCCCACTGTGTGAGTTGTGCCGAAAAATCGGAAAGTGATTTAAGATAGCGGATCTAATGGACTATCACGTGTCATACTCAGTTTGTTCAGAAATAGTTTTTGGTCCATACAATCCATTCAAAGGGAAATTACTAAGGCATTTCACTCAAACACATTTTGCCCATTATAGCCCACTGTGTGAGCTGTGCCAAAAATCGGAAAGTGATTTAAGATAGCGGACCTAATGGACTATCACGTGTCATACTCAGTTTGTTCAGAAATAGTTTTTGGTCTATACAGTCCATTCAAAGGAATATTACTAAGGCATTTCACTCAAAAACATTTGGCCCATTATAGCCCACTGTGTGAGTTGTGCCAAAAATCGGAAAAAGATTTAAGATAGCGGATCTAATGGACTATCACGTGTCATACTCAGTTTGTTCAGATATAGTTTTTGGTATATACAATCCATTCAAAGGGAGATTACTAAGGCATTTCACTCAAACACATTTTGCTCATTATAGTAAACTGTGTGACTTGTGCCAAAAATCGGAAAATGATGGACAATAGCGGACCCAAAGAACTATCACGTGTCATACCCAGTTTGTTCAGATATAGTTTTTGGTCCATACAATCCATTCAAAGGAAATTTACTAAGGCATTTCACTCAAACACATTTTGCCCATTATAGCCCACTGTGTGAGTTGTGCCAAAAATCGGAAAAAGATTTAAGATAGCGGATCTAATGGACTATCACGTGTCATACTCAGTTTGTTCAGAAATAGTTTTTGGTATATACAATCCATTCAAAGGAAGATTACTAAGGCATTTCACTCAAACACATTTTGCTCATTATAGTCCACTGTGTGAGTTGTGCCAAAAATCGGAAAATGATGGACAATAGCGGACCCAATGAACTATCACGTGTCATACCCAGTTTGTTCAGATAGAGTTTTTGGTCCATACAATCCATTCAAAGGAAGATTACTAAGGCATTTCACTCAAACACATTTTGCCCATTATAGCCCACTGTGTGAGTTGTGCCAAAAATCGGAAAGTGATTTAAGATAGCGGATCTAATGGACTATCATGTGTCATACTCAGTTTGTTCAGAAATAGTTTTTGGTCCATACAATCCATTCAAAGGAAAATTACTAAGGCATTTCACTCAAACACATTTTGCCCATTATAGCCCACTGTGTGAGTTGTGCCAAAAGTCGGAAAGCGATGGAAGATAGCGGACCTAATGGACTATCACGTGTTATACTCAGTTTATTCAGAAATAGCTTTTTGGTCTATACAATCCATTCAAAGGAAGATTACTAAGGCATTTCACTCAAACACATTTTGCCCATTATAGCCCACTGTGTGAGTTGTGCCAAAAATCGGAAAGTGACTTAAGATAGCGGATCTAATGGACTATCACGTGTCATACTCAGTTTGTTCAGAAATAGTTTTTGGTATATACAATCCATTCAAAGGAAGATTACTAAGGCATTTCACTCAAACACATTTTGCTCATTATAGTCCACTGTGTGAGTTGTGCCAAAAATCGGAAAATAATGGACAATAGCGGACCCAAAGAACTATCACGTGTCATACCCAGTTTGTTCAGATATAGTTTTTGGTCCATACAATCCATTCAAAGGAAATTTACTAAGGCATTTCACTCAAACACATTTTGCCCATTATAGCCCACTGTGTGAGTTGTGCCAAAAATCGGAAAAAGATTTAAGATAGCGGATCTAATGGACTATCACGTGTCATACTCAGTTTGTTCAGAAATAGTTTTTGGTATATACAATCCATTCAAAGGAAGATTACTAAGGCATTTCACTCAAACACATTTTGCCCATTATAGCCCACTGTGTGCGTTGTGTCAAAAGTCGGAAAGTGATGGAAGATAGTGGACCTAATGGACTATCACGTGCCATACTCAGTTTGTTCAGAAATAGTTTTTGGTCCATACAATCCATTCAAAGGAAGATTACTAAGGCATTTCACTCAAACACATTTTGCCCATTATAGCCCACTGTGTGAGTTGTGCCAAAAATCGGAAAGTGATTTAAGATAGCGGATCTAATGGACTATCATGTGCCATACTCAGTTTGTTCAGAAATAGTTTTTGGTCCATACAATCCATTCAAAGGAAAATTACTAAGGCATTTCACTCAAACACATTTTGCCCATTATAGCCCACTGTGTGAGTTGTGCCAAAAGTCGGAAAGCGATGGAAGATAGCGGACCTAATGGACTATCACGTGTTATACTCAGTTTATTCAGAAATAGTTTTTGGTCTATACAATCCATTCAAAGGAAGATTACTAAGGCATTTCACTCAAACACATTTTGCCCATTATAGCCCACTGTGTGAGTTGTGCCAAAAATCGGAAAGTGACTTAAGATAGCGGATCTAATGTACTATCACGTGTCATACTCAGTTTGTTCAGAAATAGTTTTTCGTCCATACAATCCATTCAAAGGAAGATTACTAAGGCATTTCACTCAAACACATTTTGCCCATTATAGCCCACTGTGTGAGTTGTGCCAAAAATCGGAAAGTGACTTAAGATAGCGGATCTAATGGACAATCACGTGTCATAGTCAGTTTATTCAGAAATAGTTTTTGGTCCATACAATCCATTCAAAGGGAAATTACTAAGGCATTTCACTCAAACATATTTTGCCCATTATAGCCCACTGTGTGAGTTGTGCCAAAAATCGGAAAATGATGAACGATAGCGGACCTAATCGACTATCACGTGTTATACTCAGTTTAATCAGAAATAGTTTTTGGTCTACACAGTCCATTCAAAGAAAGATTACTAAGGCATTTCACTCAAACACATTTTGCCCATTATAGCCCACTGTGTGAGTTGTGCCAAAAATCGGAAAAAGATTTAAGATAGCGGATCTAATGGACTATCACGTGTCATACTCAGTTTGTTCAGAAATAGTTTTTGGTATATACAATCCATTCAAAGGAAGATTACTAAGGCATTTCACTCAAACACATTTTGCCCATTATAGCCCACTGTGTGAGCTGTGCCAAAAATCGGAAAGTGATTTAAGATAGCGGATCTAATGGACTATCACGTGTCATACTCAGTTTGTTCAGAAATACTTTTTGGTCCATACAATCCATTAAAAGGAAGATTACTAAGGCATTTCACTCAAACACATTTTGCCCATTATAGCCCACTGTGTGAGTTGTGCCAAAAATCGGAAAGTGACTTAAGATAGCGGATCTAATGGACTATCACGTGTAATAGTCAGTTTATTCAGAAATAGTTTTTGGTCCATACAATCCATTCAAAGGGAATGAGGCATTTCACTCAAACATATTTTGCCCTTTATAGCCCACTGTGTGAGTTGTGCCAAAAATCGGAAAATAATGAACGATAGCGGACCTAATGGACTATCACGTGTCTTACTCAGTTTGTTCAGAAATACTTTTTGGTCCATACAATCCATTCAAAGGAAAATTACTAAGGCATTTCACTCAAACACATTTTGCCCATTATAGCCCACTGTGTGAGTTGTGCCAAAAGTCGGAAAGCGATGGAAGATAGCGGACCTAATGGACTATCACGTGCCATACTCAGTTTGTTCAGAAATAGTTTTTGGTCCATACAATCCATTCAAAGGAAGATTACTAAGGCATTTCACTCAAACACATTTTGCCCATTATAGCCCACTGTGTGAGTTGTGCAAAAAGTCGGAAAGTGATGGAAGATAGTGGACCCAATGGACTATCACGTGTCTTACTCAGTTTGTTCAGATATAGTTTTTGGTCCATACAATCCATTCAAAGGAAATTTACTAAGGCATTTCACTCAAACACATTTTGCCCATTATAGCCCACTGTGTGCGTTGTGTCAAAAGTCGGAAAGTGATGGAAGATAGTGGACCTAATGGACTATCACGTGCCATACTCAGTTTGTTCAGAAATAGTTTTTGGTCCATACAATCCATTCAAAGGAAGATTACTAAGGCATTTCACTCAAACACATTTTGCCCATTATAGCCCACTGTGTGAGTTGTGCCAAAAGTCGGAAAGCGATGGAAGATAGCGGACCTAATGGACTATCACGTGTTATACTCAGTTTATTCAGAAATAGTTTTTGGTCTATACAATCCATTCAAAGGAAGATTACTAAGGCATTTCACTCAAACACATTTTGCCCATTATAGCCCACTGTGTGAGTTGTGCCAAAAATCGGAAAGTGACTTAAGATAGCGGATCTAATGTACTATCACGTGTCATACTCAGTTTGTTCAGAAATAGTTTTTCGTCCATACAATCCATTCAAAGGAAGATTACTAAGGCATTTCACTCAAACACATTTTGCCCATTATAGCCCACTGTGTGAGTTGTGCCAAAAATCGGAAAGTGACTTAAGATAGCGGATCTAATGGACTATCACGTGTCATACTCAGTTTGTTCAGAAATACTTTTTGGTCCATACAATCCATTAAAAGGAAGATTACTAAGGCATTTCACTCAAACACATTTTGCCCATTATAGCCCACTGTGTGAGTTGTGCCAAAAATCGGAAAGTGACTTAAGATAGCGGATCTAATGGACTATCACGTGTCATACTCAGTGTGTTCAGAAATAGTTTTTCGTCCATACAATCCATTCAAAGGAAGATTACTAAGGCATTTCACTCAAACACATTTAGCCCATTATAGCCCACTGTGTGAGTTGTGCCAAAAGTCGGAAAGTGATGGAAGATAGCGGACCTAATGGACTATCACGTGTTATACTCAGTTTATTCAGAAATAGTTTTTGGTCCATACAATCCATTCAAAGGAAATTTACTAAGGCATTTCACTCAAACACATTTTGCCCATTATAGCCCACTGTGTGAGTTGTGCAAAAAGTCGGAAAGTGATGGAAGATAGCGGACCTAATGGACTATCACGTGTTATACTCAGTTTATTCAGAAATAGTTTTTGGTCTATACAATCAATTCAAAGGAAGATTACTAAGGCATTTCACTCAAACACATTTTGCCCATTATAGCCCACTGTGTGAGGTGTGCCAAAAGTCGGAAAGTGATGGAAGATAGCGGACCTAATGGACTATCACGTGTTATACCTAGTTTATTCAGAAATAGTTTTTGGTCTATACAATCCATTCAAAGGAAGATTACTAAGGCATTTCACTCAAACACATTTTGCCCATTATAGCCCACTGTGTGAGTTGTTCCAAAAATCGGAAAGTGATTTAAGATAGCGGATCTAATGGACTATCACGTGCCATACTCAGTTTGTTCAGAAATAGTTTTTGGTCCATACAATCCATTCAAAGGAAGATTACTAAGGCATTTCACTCAAACACATTTTGCCCATTATAGCCCACTGTGTGAGTTGTGCAAAAAGTCGGAAAGTGATGGAAGATAGTGGACCCAATGGACTATCACGTGTCATACTCAGTTTGTTCAGATATAGTTTTTGGTCCATACAATCCATTCAAAGGAAATTTACTAAGGCATTTCACTCAAACACATTTTGCCCATTATAGCCCACTGTGTGAGTTGTGTCAAAAGTCGGAAAGTGATGGAAGATAGTGGACCCAATGGACTATCACGTGCCATACTCAGTTTGTCCAGAAATAGTTTTTGGTCCATACAATCCATTCAAAGGAAAATTACTAAGGCATTTCACTCAAACACATTTTGCCCATTATAGCCCACTGTGTGAGTTGTGCCAAAAATCGGAAAGTGATTTAAGATAGCGGATCTAATGGACTATCACGTGTAATAGTCAGTTTGTTCAGAAATAGTTTTTGGTCCATACAATCCATTCAAAGGAAAATTACTAAGGCATTTCACTCAAACACATTTTGCCCATTATAGCCCACTGTGTGAGTTGTGCCAAAAGTCGGAAAGCGATGGAAGATAGCGGATCTAATGGACTATCACGTGTTATACTCAGTTTATTCAGAAATAGTTTTTGGTCTATACAATCCATTCAAAGGAAGATTACTAAGGCATTTCACTCAAACACATTTTGCCCATTATAGCCCACTGTGTGAGTTGTGCCAAAAATCGGAAAGTGACTTAAGATAGCGGATCTAATTTACTATCACGTGTCATACTCAGTTTGTTCAGAAATAGTTTTTCGTCCATACAATCCATTCAAAGGAAGATTACTAAGGCATTTCACTCAAACACATTTTGCCCATTATAGCCCACTGTGTGAGTTGTGCCAAAAATCGGAAAGTGACTTAAGATAGCGGATCTAATGGACTATCACGTGTCATACTCAGTTTGTTCAGAAATACTTTTTGGTCCATACAATCCATTAAAAGGAAGATTACTAAGGCATTTCACTCAAACACATTTTGCCCATTATAGCCCACTGTGTGAGTTGTGCCAAAAATCGGAAAGTGACTTAAGATAGCGGATCTAATGGACTATCACGAATCATAGTCAGTTTATTCAGAAATAGTTTTTGGTCCATACAATCCATTCAAAGGAAATTACTAAGGCATTTCACTCAAACATATTTTGCCCATTATAGCCCACTGTGTGAGTTGTGCCAAAAATCGGAAAATGATGAACGATAGCGGACCTAATGGACTATCACGTGTTATACTCAGTTTATTCAGAAATAGTTTTTGGTCTATACAGTCCATTCAAAGGAAGATTACTAAGGCATTTCGCTCAAAAACATTTGGCCCATTATAGCCCACTGTATGAGTTGTGCCAAAAATCGGAAAAAGATTTAAGATAGCGGATCTAATGGACTATCACGTGTCATACTCAGTTTGTTCAGAAATAGTTTTTGGTATATACAATCCATTCAAAGGAAGATTACTAAGGCATTTCACTCAAACACATTTTGCTCATTATAGTCCACTGTGTGAGTTGTGCCAAAAATCGGAAAATGATGGACAATAGCGGACCCAATGAACTATCACGTGTCATACCCAGTTTGTTCAGATATAGTTTTTGATCCATACAATCCATTCAAAGGAAAATTACTAAGGCATTTCACTCAAACACATTTTGCCCATTATAGCCCACTGTGTGAGTTGTGCCGAAAAATCGGAAAGTGATTTAAGATAGCGGATCTAATGGACTATCACGTGTCATACTCAGTTTGTTCAGAAATAGTTTTTGGTCCATACAATCCATTCAAAGGGAAATTACTAAGGCATTTCACTCAAACACATTTTGCCCATTATAGGCCACTGTGTGAGCTGTGCCAAAAATCGGAAAGTGATTTAAGATAGCGGACCTAATGGACTATCACGTGTCATACTCAGTTTGTTCAGAAATAGTTTTTGGTCTATACAGTCCATTCAAAGGAATATTACTAAGGCATTTCACTCAAAAACATTTGGCCCATTATAGCCCACTGTGTGAGTTGTGCCAAAAATCGGAAAAAGATTTAAGATAGCGGATCTAATGGACTATCACGTGTCATACTCAGTTTGTTCAGATATAGTTTTTGGTATATACAATCCATTCAAAGGGAGATTACTAAGGCATTTCACTCAAACACATTTTGCTCATTATAGTCCACTGTGTGACTTGTGCCAAAAATCGGAAAATGATGGACAATAGCGGACCCAAAGAACTATCACGTGTCATACCCAGTTTGTTCAGATAGAGTTTTTGGTCCATACAATCCATTCAAAGGAAGATTACTAAGGCATTTCACTCAAACACATTTTGCCCATTATAGCCCACTGTGTGAGTTGTGTCACTTTCAAAAATCGGAAAAAGATTTAAGATAGCGGATCTAATGGACTATCACGTGTCATACTCAGTTTGTTCAGAAATAGTTTTTGGTATATACAATCCATTCAAAGGAAGATTACTAAGGCATTTCACTCAAACACATTTTGCCCATTATAGCCCACTGTGTGAGTTGTGCCAAAAGTCGGAAAGCGATGGAAGATAGCGGACCTAATGGACTATCACGTGTTATACTCAGTTTAATCAGAAATAGTTTTTGGTCTACACAGTCCATTCAAAGGAAGATTACTAAGGCATTTCACTCAAACACATTTTGCCCATTATAGCCCACTGTGTGAGTTGTGCCAAAAATCGGAAAAAGATTTAAGATAGCGGATCTAATGGACTATCACGTGTCATACTCAGTTTGTTCAGAAATAGTTTTTGGTATATACAATCCATTCAAAGGAAGATTACTAAGGCATTTCACTCAAACACATTTTGCCCATTATAGCCCACTGTGTGAGCTGTGCCAAAAATCGGAAAGTGATTTAAGATAGCGGAGCTAATGGACTATCACGTGTCATACTCAGTTTGTTCAGAAATACTTTTTGGTCCATACAATCCATTAAAAGGAAGATTACTAAGGCATTTCACTCAAACACATTTTGCCCATTATAGCCCACTGTGTGAGTTGTGCCAAAAATCGGAAAGTGACCTAAGATAGCGGATCTAATGGACTATCACGTGTAATAGTCAGTTTATTCAGAAATAGTTTTTGGTCCATACAATCCATTCAAAGGGAAATTACTAAGGCATTTCACTCAAACATATTTTGCCCATTATAGCCCACTGTGTGAGTTGTGCAAAAAGTCGGAAAGTGATGGAAGATAGTGGACCCAATGGACTATCACGTGTCTTACTCAGTTTGTTCAGATATAGTTTTTGGTCCATACAATCCATTCAAAGGAAATTTACTAAGGCATTTCACTCAAACACATTTTGCCCATTATAGCCCACTGTGTGCGTTGTGTCAAAAGTCGGAAAGTGATGGAAGATAGTGGACCTAATGGACTATCACGTGCCATACTCAGTTTGTTCAGAAATAGTTTTTGGTCCATACAATCCATTCAAAGGAAGATTACTAAGGCATTTCACTCAAACACATTTTGCCCATTATAGCCCACTGTGTGAGTTGTGCCAAAAGTCGGAAAGCGATGGAAGATAGCGGACCTAATGGACTATCACGTGTTATACTCAGTTTATTCAGAAATAGTTTTTGGTCTATACAATCCATTCAAAGGAAGATTACTAAGGCATTTCACTCAAACACATTTTGCCCATTATAGCCCACTGTGTGAGTTGTGCCAAAAATCGGAAAGTGACTTAAGATAGCGGATCTAATGTACTATCACGTGTCATACTCAGTTTGTTCAGAAATAGTTTTTCGTCCATACAATCCATTCAAAGGAAGATTACTAAGGCATTTCACTCAAACACATTTTGCCCATTATAGCCCACTGTGTGAGTTGTGCCAAAAATCGGAAAGTGACTTAAGATAGCGGATCTAATGGACTATCACGTGTCATACTCAGTTTGTTCAGAAATACTTTTTGGTCCATACAATCCATTAAAAGGAAGATTACTAAGGCATTTCACTCAAACACATTTTGCCCATTATAGCCCACTGTGTGAGTTGTGCCAAAAATCGGAAAGTGACTTAAGATAGCGGATCTAATGGACTATCACGTGTAATAGTCAGTTTATTCAGAAATAGTTTTTGGTCCATACAATCCATTCAAAGGGAAATTACTAAGGCATTTCACTCAAACATATTTTGCCCATTATAGCCCACTGTGTGAGTTGTGCCAAAAATCGGAAAATGATGAACGATAGCGGACCTAATGGACTATCACGTGTTATACTCAGTTTATTCAGAAATAGTTTTTGGTCTACACAGTCCATTCAAAGGAAGATTACTAAGGCATTTCACTCAAACACATTTTGCCCATTATAGCCCACTGTGTGAGTTGTGCCAAAAATCGGAAAAAGATTTAAGATAGCGGATCTAATGGACTATCACGTGTCTTACTCAGTTTGTTCAGATATAGTTTTTGGTCCATACAATCCATTCAAAGGAAATTTACTAAGGCATTTCACTCAAACACATTTTGCCCATTATAGCCCACTGTGTGAGTTGTGCAAAAAGTCGGAAAGTGATGGAAGATAGTGGACCCAATGGACTATCACGTGTCTTACTCAGTTTGTTCAGATATAGTTTTTGGTCCATACAATCCATTCAAAGGAAATTTACTAAGGCATTTCACTCAAACACATTTTGCCCATTATAGCCCACTGTGTGCGTTGTGTCAAAAGTCGGAAAGTGATGGAAGATAGTGGACCTAATGGACTATTACGTGTCATACTCAGTTTGTTCAGAAATACTTTTTGGTCCATACAATCCATTCAAAGGAAGATTACTAAGGCATTTCACTTAAACACATTTTGCCCATTATAGCCCACTGTGTGAATTGTGCCAAAAATCGGAAAGTGATTTCAGATAGCGGACCTAATGGACTATAGCATGTCATACTCAGTTTGTTGAGATATAGTCTTTTGTCCATACAATCCATTCAAAGGAATATTACTAAGGCATTTCACTCAAACACATTTTGCCCATTATAGCCCACTGTGTGAGATGTGCCAAAAATCGGAAAGTGATTTAAGATAGCGGATCTAATGGACTATAACATGTCATACTCAGTTTGTTGAGATATAGTCTTTTGTCCATACAATCCATTCAAAGGAAGATTACTAAGGCATTTCACTCAAACACATTTTGCCCATTATAGCCCACTGTGTGAGTTGTGCCAAAAATCGGAAAGTGATTTCAGATAGCGGACCTAATGGACTATAACATGTCATACCCAGTTTGTTCAGATATAGTTTTTTGTCCATACAATCCATTCAAAGGAAAATTATTAAGTCATTTCACTCAAACACATTTTGCTCATTATAGCCCACTGTGCGAGTTGTGCCAAAAATTGGAAAGTGGTGGAAGATAGCGGACGGAATGGACTATCACGTGTCATACTCAGTTTATTCAGATATAGTCTTTTGGTCCATACAATCCATTCAAAGGAAAATTATTAAGTCATTTCACTCAAACACATTTTGCCCATTATAGCCCACTGTGTGAGTTGTGCCAAAAATCGGAAAGTGGTGGAAGATAGCGAACCGAATGGACTATCACGTGTCATACTCAGTTTGTTGAGATATAGTCTTTTGTCCATACAATCCATTCAAAGGAAGATTACTAAGGCATTTCACTCAAACACATTTTGCCCATTATAGCCCACTGTGTGAGTTGTGCCAAAAATTGGAAAGTGGTAGAAGATAGCGGACCGAATGGACTATAACATGTCATACCCAGTTTGTTCAGATATAGTTTTTTGTCCATACAATCCATTCAAAGGGAAATTATTAAGTCATTTCACTCAAACACATTTTGCCCATTATAGCCCACTGTGCGAGTTGTGCCAAAAATTGGAAAGTGGTGGAAGATAGCAGACCGAATGGACTATCACGTGTCTTACTCAGTTTGTTCAGATATAGTTTTTGGTCCATACAATCCATTCAAAGGAAGATTACCAAGGCATTTCACTCAAACACATTTTGCCCATTATAGCCCACTGTGTGAGTTGTGCCAAAAGTCGGAAAGTGATGGAAGATAGCGGACCTAATGGACTATCACGTGTTGTACTCAGTTTATTCAGAAATAGTTTTTGGTCTATACAATCCATTCAAAGGAAGATTACTAAGGCATTTCACTCTAACACATTTTGCCCATTATAGCCCACTGTGTGAGTTGTGCCAAAAATCGGAAAGCGATGGAAGATATCGGATCTAATGGACTACCACGTGTCGTACTCAGTTTGTTCAGAAATAGTTTTTGGTCCATACAATCCATTCAAAGGAAATTTACTAAGGCATTTCACTCAAACACATTTTGCCCATTATAGCCCACTGTGTGCGTTGTGTCAAAAGTCGGAAAGTGATGGAAGATAGTGGACCTAATGGACTATCACGTGACATACTGAGTTTGTTCAGAAATAGTTTTTGGTCCATACAATCCATTCAAAGGAAGATTACTAAGGCATTTCACTCAAACACATTTTGCCCATTATAGCCCACTGTGTGAGTTGTGACAAAAGTCGAAAAGCGATGGAAGATAGCGGACCTAATGGACTATCACGTGTTATACTCAGTTTATTCAGAAATAGTTTTTGGTCTATACAATCCATTCAAAGGAAGATTACTAAGGCATTTCACTCAAACACATTTTGCCCATTATAGCCCACTGTGTGAGTTGTGCCAAAAATCGGAAAGTGACTTAAGATAGCGGATCTAATGTACTATCACGTGTCATACTCAGTTTGTTCAGAAATAGTTTTTCATCCATACAATCCATTCAAAGGAAGATTACTAAGGCATTTCACTCAAACACATTTTGCCCATTATAGCCCACTGTGTGAGTTGTGCCAAAAATCGGAAAGTGATTTAAGATAGCGGATCTAATGGACTATCATGTGTCATACTCAGTTTGTTCAGAAATAGTTTGTGGTCCATACAATCCATTCAAAGGAAAATTACTAAGGCATTTCACTCAAACACATTTTGCCCATTATAGCCCACTGTGTGAGTTGTGCCAAAAGTCGGAAAGCGATGGAAGAGAGCGGACCTAATGGACTATTACGTGTTATACTCAGTTTATTCAGAAATAGCTTTTTGGTCTATACAATCCATTCAAAGGAAGATTACTAAGGCATTTCACTCAAACACATTTTGCCCATTATAGCCCACTGTGTGAGTTGTGCCAAAAATCGGAAAGTGACTTAAGATAGCGGATCTAATGGACTATCACGTGTCATACTCAGTTTGTTCAGAAATAGTTTTTGGTATATACAATCCATTCAAAGGAAGATTACTAAGGCATTTCACTCAAACACATTTTGCTCATTATAGTCCACTGTGTGAGTTGTGCCAAAAATCGGAAAATAATGGACAATAGCGGACCCAAAGAACTATCACGTGTCATACCCAGTTTGTTCAGATATAGTTTTTGGTCCATACAATCCATTCAAAGGAAATTTACTAAGGCATTTCACTCAAACACATTTTGCCCATTATAGCCCACTGTGTGAGTTGTGCCAAAAATCGGAAAAAGATTTAAGATAGCGGATCTAATGGACTATCACGTGTCATACTCAGTTTGTTCAGAAATAGTTTTTGGTATATACAATCCATTCAAAGGAAGATTACTAAGGCATTTCACTCAAACACATTTTGCCCATTATAGCCCACTGTGTGAGTTGTGCCAAAAATCGGAAAGTGATTTAAGATAGCGGATCTAATGGACTATCATGTGCCATACTCAGTTTGTTCAGAAATAGTTTTTGGTCCATACAATCCATTCAAAGGAAAATTACTAAGGCATTTCACTCAAACACATTTTGCCCATTATAGCCCACTGTGTGAGTTGTGCCAAAAATCGGAAAGTGAGTTAAGATAGCGGATCCAATGGACTATCACGTGTCATTCAAAGGAAAATTACTAAGGCATTTCACTCAAACACATTTTGCCCATTATAGTCCACTGTGTGAGTTCTGCCAAAAATCGGAAAAGGACTGAAGATAGCGGATCTAATGGACTATCACGTGTCATACTCAGTTTGTTCAGATATAGTTTTTGGTCCATACAATCCATTCAAAGGAAGATTACTAAGGCATTTCACTCAAACACATTTTGCCCATTATAGCCCACTGTGTGAGTTGTGCCAAAAATCGGAAAGTGATGGAAGATAGTGGACCTAATGAACTATCACGTGTCTTACTCAGTTTGTTCAGATATAGTTTTTGGTCCATACAATCCATTCAAAGGAAGATTACTAAGGCATTACACTCAAACACATTTTGCCCATTATAGCCCACTGTGTGAGTTGTGCCAAAAGTCGGAAAGTGATGGAAGATAGCGGATCTAATGGACTATCACGTGTCATACTCAGTTTGTTCAGAAATAGTTTTTGGTCCATACAATCCATTCAAAGGAATATTACTAAGGCATTTCACTCAAACACATTTTGCCCATTATAGCCCACTGTGTGAGTTGTGCCAAAAATCGGAAAGTGATGGAAGATAGTGGACCTAATGAACTATCACGTGTCTTACTCAGTTTGTTCAGATATAGTTTTTGGTCCATACAATCCATTCAAAGGAAGATTACTAAGGCATTTCACTCAAACACATTTTGCCCATTATAGTCCACTGTGTGAGTTTTGCCAAAAACCGGAAAGTGATTCAGGATAGCGGACCTAATGGACTATCACGTGTTGTACTCAGTTTATTCAGAAATAGTTTTTGGTCCATACAATCCATTCAAAGGAAGTTTACTAAGGCATTGCACTCAAACACATTTTGCCCATTATAGCCCACTGTGTGAGTTGCGCCGAAAATCGGAAAGTGATTCAGGATAGCGGACCTAATGGACTATCACGTGTCATACTCAGTTTGTTCAGATATAGTTTTTGGTCCATACAATCCATTCAAAGGAAGATTACTAAGGCATTTCACTCAAACACATTTTGCCCATTATAGCCCACTGTGTGAGTTGTGCCAAAAATCGGAAAGTGATGGAAGATAGTGGACCTAATGAGCTATCACGTGCCTTACTCAGTTTGTTCAGATATAGGTTTTGGTCCATACAATCCATTCAAAGGAAGATTACCAAGGCATTTCACTCAAACACATTTTGCCCATTATAGCCCACTGTGTGAGTTGTGCTAAAAGTCGGAAAGTGATGGAAGATAGCGGACCTAATGGACTATCACGTGTTGTACTCAGTTTATTCAGAAATAGTTTTTGGTCTATACAATCCATTCAAAGGAAGATTACTAAGGCATTTCACTCTAACACATTTTGCCCATTATAGCCCACTGTGTGAGTTGTGCCAAAAATCGGAAAGTGAGTTAAGATAGCGGATCCAATGGACTATCACGTGTCATACTCAGTTTGTTCAGAAATACTTTTTGGTCCATACAATCCATTCAAAGGGGGATTACTAAGGCATTTCACTCAAACACATTTTGCCCATTATAGCCCACTGTGCGAGTTGTACCAAAAATTGGAAAGTGGTGGAAGATAGCAGACCGAATGGACTATCACGTGTCTTACTCAGTTTGTTCAGATATAGTTTTTGGTCCATACAATCCATTCAAAGGAAGATTACCAAGGCATTTCACTCAAACACATTTTGCCCATTATAGCCCACTGTGTGAGATGTGCCAAAAGTCGGAAAGTGATGGAAGATAGCGGACCTAATGGACTATCACGTGTCATACTCAGTTTGTTCAGATATAGTTTTTGGTCCATACAATCCATTCAAAGGAAGATTACTAAGGCATTTCACTCTAACACATTTTGCCCATTATAGCCCACTGTGTGAGTTGTGCCAAAAATCGGAAAGCGATGGAAGATATCGGATCTAATGGACTACCACGTGTCGTACTCAGTTTGTTCAGAAATAGTTTTTGGTCCATACAATCCATTCAAAGGAAAATTACTAAGGCATTTCACTCAAACACATTTTGCCCATTATAGCCCACTGTGTGAGTTGTGCCAAAAATCGGAAAATGATGAACGATAGCGGACCTAATCGACTATCACGTGTTATACTCAGTTTAATCAGAAATAGTTTTTGGTCTACACAGTCCATTCAAAGGAAGATTACTAAGGCATTTCACTCAAACACATTTTGCCCATTATAGCCCACTGTGTGAGTTGTGCCAAAAATCGGAAAAAGATTTAAGATAGCGGATCTAATGGACTATCACGTGTCATACTCAGTTTGTTCAGAAATAGTTTTTGGTCCATACAATCCATTCAAAGGGAAATTACTAAGGCATTTCACTCAAACATATTTTGCCCATTATAGCCCACTGTGTGAGTTGTGCCAAAAATCGGAAAATGATGAACGATAGCGGACCTAATCGACTATCACGTGTTATACTCAGTTTAATCAGAAATAGTTTTTGGTCTACACAGTCCATTCAAAGGAAGATTACTAAGGCATTTCACTCAAACACATTTTGCCCATTATAGCCCACTGTGTGAGTTGTGCCAAAAATCGGAAAAAGATTTAAGATAGCGGATCTAATGGACTATCACGTGTCATACTCAGTTTGTTCAGAAATAGTTTTTGGTATATACAATCCATTCAAAGGAAGATTACTAAGGCATTTCACTCAAACACATTTTGCCCATTATAGCCCACTGTGTGAGATGTGCCAAAAATCGGAAAGTGATTTAAGATAGCGGATCTAATGGACTATCACGTGTCATACTCAGTTTGTTCAGAAATACTTTTTGGTCCATACAATCCATTAAAAGGAAGATTACTAAGGCATTTCACTCAAACACATTTTGCCCATTATAGCCCACTGTGTGAGTTGTGCCAAAAATCGGAAAGTGACCTAAGATAGCGGATCTAATGGACTATCACGTGTAATAGTCAGTTTATTCAGAAATAGTTTTTGGTCTATACAATCCATTCAAAGGGAAATTACTAAGGCATTTCACTCAAACATATTTTGCCCATTATAGCCCACTGTGTGAGTTGTGCAAAAAGTCGGAAAGTGATGGAAGATAGTGGACCCAATGGACTATCACGTGTCTTACTCAGTTTGTTCAGATATAGTTTTTGGTCCATACAATCCATTCAAAGGAAATTTACTAAGGCATTTCACTCAAACACATTTTGCCCATTATAGCCCACTGTGTGCGTTGTGTCAAAAGTCGGAAAGTGATGGAAGATAGTGGACCTAATGGACTATCACGTGCCATACTCAGTTTGTTCAGAAATAGTTTTTGGTCCATACAATCCATTCAAAGGAAGATTACTAAGGCATTTCACTCAAACACATTTTGCCCATTATAGCCCACTGTGTGAGTTGTGCCAAAAGTCGGAAAGCGATGGAAGATAGCGGACCTAATGGACTATCACGTGTTATACTCAGTTTATTCAGAAATAGTTTTTGGTCTATACAATCCATTCAAAGGAAGATTACTAAGGCATTTCACTCAAACACATTTTGCCCATTATAGCCCACTGTGTGAGTTGTGCCAAAAATCGGAAAGTGACTTAAGATAGCGGATCTAATGTACTATGACGTGTCATACTCAGTTTGTTCAGAAATAGTTTTTCGTCCATACAATCCATTCAAAGGAAGATTACTAAGGCATTTCACTCAAACACATTTTGCCCATTATAGCCCACTGTGTGAGTTGTGCCAAAAATCGGAAAGTGACTTAAGATAGCGGATCTAATGGACTATCACGTGTCATACTCAGTTTGTTCAGAAATACTTTTTGGTCCATACAATCCATTAAAAGGAAGATTACTAAGGCATTTCACTCAAACACATTTTGCCCATTATAGCCCACTGTGTGAGTTGTGCCAAAAGTCGGAAAGCGATGGAAGATAGCGGACCTAATGGACTATCACGTGTTATACTCAGTTTATTCAGAAATAGTTTTTGGTCTATACAATCCATTCAAAGGAAGATTACTAAGGCATTTCACTCAAACACATTTTGCCCATTATAGCCCACTGTGTGAGTTGTGCCAAAAATCGGAAAGTGACTTAAGATAGCGGATCTAATGTACTATCACGTGTCATACTCAGTTTGTTCAGAAATAGTTTTTCGTCCATACAATCCATTCAAAGGAAGATTACTAAGGCATTTCACTCAAACACATTTTGCCCATTATAGCCCACTGTGTGAGTTGTGCCAAAAATCGGAAAGTGACTTAAGATAGCGGATCTAATGGACTATCACGTGTCATACTCAGTTTGTTCAGAAATACTTTTTGGTCCATACAATCCATTAAAAGGAAGATTACTAAGGCATTTCACTCAAACACATTTTGCCCATTATAGCCCACTGTGTGAGTTGTGCCAAAAATCGGAAAGTGACTTAAGATAGCGGATCTAATGGACTATCACGTGTCATACTCAGTGTGTTCAGAAATAGTTTTTCGTCCATACAATCCATTCAAAGGAAGATTACTAAGGCATTTCACTCAAACACATTTAGCCCATTATAGCCCACTGTGTGAGTTGTGCCAAAAGTCGGAAAGTGATGGAAGATAGCGGACCTAATGGACTATCACGTGTTATACTCAGTTTATTCAGAAATAGTTTTTGGTCCATACAATCCATTCAAAGGAAATTTACTAAGGCATTTCACTCAAACACATTTTGCCCATTATAGCCCACTGTGTGAGTTGTGCAAAAAGTCGGAAAGTGATGGAAGATAGCGGACCTAATGGACTATCACGTGTTATACTCAGTTTATTCAGAAATAGTTTTTGGTCTATACAATCAATTCAAAGGAAGATTACTAAGGCATTTCACTCAAACACATTTTGCCCATTATAGCCCACTGTGTGAGGTGTGCCAAAAGTCGGAAAGTGATGGAAGATAGCGGACCTAATGGACTATCACGTGTTATACCTAGTTTATTCAGAAATAGTTTTTGGTCTATACAATCCATTCAAAGGAAGATTACTAAGGCATTTCACTCAAACACATTTTGCCCATTATAGCCCACTGTGTGAGTTGTTCCAAAAATCGGAAAGTGATTTAAGATAGCGGATCTAATGGACTATCACGTGCCATACTCAGTTTGTTCAGAAATAGTTTTTGGTCCATACAATCCATTCAAAGGAAGATTACTAAGGCATTTCACTCAAACACATTTTGCCCATTATAGCCCACTGTGTGAGTTGTGCAAAAAGTCGGAAAGTGATGGAAGATAGTGGACCCAATGGACTATCACGTGTCATACTCAGTTTGTTCAGATATAGTTTTTGGTCCATACAATCCATTCAAAGGAAATTTACTAAGGCATTTCACTCAAACACATTTTGCCCATTATAGCCCACTGTGTGAGTTGTGTCAAAAGTCGGAAAGTGATGGAAGATAGTGGACCCAATGGACTATCACGTGCCATACTCAGTTTGTCCAGAAATAGTTTTTGGTCCATACAATCCATTCAAAGGAAAATTACTAAGGCATTTCACTCAAACACATTTTGCCCATTATAGCCCACTGTGTGAGTTGTGCCAAAAATCGGAAAGTGATTTAAGATAGCGGATCTAATGGACTATCACGTGTAATAGTCAG
This sequence comes from Metopia argyrocephala, assembly GCA_963576795.1. Classification (NCBI taxonomy): domain Eukaryota; kingdom Metazoa; phylum Arthropoda; class Insecta; order Diptera; family Sarcophagidae; genus Metopia; species Metopia argyrocephala. Next base: position 88,217,884 of record OY756210.1, read on the forward strand.
TTTGTTCAGAAATAGTTTTTGGTCCATACAATCCATTCAAAGGAAAATTACTAAGGCATTTCACTCAAACACATTTTGCCCATTATAGCCCACTGTGTGAGTTGTGCCAAAAGTCGGAAAGCGATGGAAGATAGCGGATCTAATGGACTATCACGTGTTATACTCAGTTTATTCAGAAATAGTTTTTGGTCTATACAATCCATTCAAAGGAAGATTACTAAGGCATTTCACTCAAACACATTTTGCCCATTATAGCCCACTGTGTGAGTTGTGCCAAAAATCGGAAAGTGACTTAAGATAGCGGATCTAATTTACTATCACGTGTCATACTCAGTTTGTTCAGAAATAGTTTTTCGTCCATACAATCCATTCAAAGGAAGATTACTAAGGCATTTCACTCAAACACATTTTGCCCATTATAGCCCACTGTGTGAGTTGTGCCAAAAATCGGAAAGTGACTTAAGATAGCGGATCTAATGGACTATCACGTGTCATACTCAGTTTGTTCAGAAATACTTTTTGGTCCATACAATCCATTAAAAGGAAGATTACTAAGGCATTTCACTCAAACACATTTTGCCCATTATAGCCCACTGTGTGAGTTGTGCCAAAAATCGGAAAGTGACTTAAGATAGCGGATCTAATGGACTATCACGAATCATAGTCAGTTTATTCAGAAATAGTTTTTGGTCCATACAATCCATTCAAAGGAAATTACTAAGGCATTTCACTCAAACATATTTTGCCCATTATAGCCCACTGTGTGAGTTGTGCCAAAAATCGGAAAATGATGAACGATAGCGGACCTAATGGACTATCACGTGTTATACTCAGTTTATTCAGAAATAGTTTTTGGTCTATACAGTCCATTCAAAGGAAGATTACTAAGGCATTTCGCTCAAAAACATTTGGCCCATTATAGCCCACTGTATGAGTTGTGCCAAAAATCGGAAAAAGATTTAAGATAGCGGATCTAATGGACTATCACGTGTCATACTCAGTTTGTTCAGAAATAGTTTTTGGTATATACAATCCATTCAAAGGAAGATTACTAAGGCATTTCACTCAAACACATTTTGCCCATTATAGCCCACTGTGTGAGCTGTGCCAAAAATCGGAAAGTGATTTAAGATAGCGGAGCTAATGGACTATCACGTGTCATACTCAGTTTGTTCAGAAATACTTTTTGGTCCATACAATCCATTAAAAGGAAGATTACTAAGGCATTTCACTCAAACACATTTTGCCCATTATAGCCCACTGTGTGAGTTGTGCCAAAAATCGGAAAGTGACCTAAGATAGCGGATCTAATGGACTATCACGTGTAATAGTCAGTTTATTCAGAAATAGTTTTTGGTCCATACAATCCATTCAAAGGGAAATTACTAAGGCATTTCACTCAAACATATTTTGCCCATTATAGCCCACTGTGTGAGTTGTGCAAAAAGTCGGAAAGTGATGGAAGATAGTGGACCCAATGAACTATCACGTGTCTTACTCAGTTTGTTCAGATATAGTTTTTGGTCCATACAATCCATTCAAAGGAAATTTACTAAGGCATTTCACTCAAACACATTTTGCCCATTATAGCCCACTGTGTGCGTTGTGTCAAAAGTCGGAAAGTGATGGAAGATAGTGGACCTAATGGACTATCACGTGCCATACTCAGTTTGTTCAGAAATAGTTTTTGGTCCATACAATCCATTCAAAGGAAGATTACTAAGGCATTTCACTCAAACACATTTTGCCCATTATAGCCCACTGTGTGAGTTGTGCCAAAAGTCGGAAAGCGATGGAAGATAGCGGACCTAATGGACTATCACGTGTTATACTCAGTTTATTCAGAAATAGTTTTTGGTCTATACAATCCATTCAAAGGAAGATTACTAAGGCATTTCACTCAAACACATTTTGCCCATTATAGCCCACTGTGTGAGTTGTGCCAAAAATCGGAAAGTGACTTAAGATAGCGGATCTAATGTACTATCACGTGTCATACTCAGTTTGTTCAGAAATAGTTTTTCGTCCATACAATCCATTCAAAGGAAGATTACTAAGGCATTTCACTCAAACACATTTTGCCCATTATAGCCCACTGTGTGAGTTGTGCCAAAAATCGGAAAGTGACTTAAGATAGCGGATCTAATGGACTATCACGTGTCATACTCAGTTTGTTCAGAAATACTTTTTGGTCCATACAATCCATTAAAAGGAAGATTACTAAGGCATTTCACTCAAACACATTTTGCCCATTATAGCCCACTGTGTGAGTTGTGCCAAAAATCGGAAAGTGACTTAAGATAGCGGATCTAATGGACTATCACGTGTAATAGTCAGTTTATTCAGAAATAGTTTTTGGTCCATACAATCCATTCAAAGGGAAATTACTAAGGCATTTCACTCAAACATATTTTGCCCATTATAGCCCACTGTGTGAGTTGTGCCAAAAATCGGAAAATGATGAACGATAGCGGACCTAATGGACTATCACGTGTTATACTCAGTTTATTCAGAAATAGTTTTTGGTCTACACAGTCCATTCAAAGGAAGATTACTAAGGCATTTCACTCAAACACATTTTGCCCATTATAGCCCACTGTGTGAGTTGTGCCAAAAATCGGAAAAAGATTTAAGATAGCGGATCTAATGGACTATCACGTGTCTTACTCAGTTTGTTCAGATATAGTTTTTGGTCCATACAATCCATTCAAAGGAAATTTACTAAGGCATTTCACTCAAACACATTTTGCCCATTATAGCCCACTGTGTGAGTTGTGCAAAAAGTCGGAAAGTGATGGAAGATAGTGGACCCAATGGACTATCACGTGTCTTACTCAGTTTGTTCAGATATAGTTTTTGGTCCATACAATCCATTCAAAGGAAATTTACTAAGGCATTTCACTCAAACACATTTTGCCCATTATAGCCCACTGTGTGCGTTGTGTCAAAAGTCGGAAAGTGATGGAAGATAGTGGACCTAATGGACTATTACGTGTCATACTCAGTTTGTTCAGAAATACTTTTTGGTCCATACAATCCATTCAAAGGAAGATTACTAAGGCATTTCACTTAAACACATTTTGCCCATTATAGCCCACTGTGTGAATTGTGCCAAAAATCGGAAAGTGATTTCAGATAGCGGACCTAATGGACTATAGCATGTCATACTCAGTTTGTTGAGATATAGTCTTTTGTCCATACAATCCATTCAAAGGAATATTACTAAGGCATTTCACTCAAACACATTTTGCCCATTATAGCCCACTGTGTGAGATGTGCCAAAAATCGGAAAGTGATTTAAGATAGCGGATCTAATGGACTATAACATGTCATACTCAGTTTGTTGAGATATAGTCTTTTGTCCATACAATCCATTCAAAGGAAGATTACTAAGGCATTTCACTCAAACACATTTTGCCCATTATAGCCCACTGTGTGAGTTGTGCCAAAAATCGGAAAGTGATTTCAGATAGCGGACCTAATGGACTATAACATGTCATACCCAGTTTGTTCAGATATAGTTTTTTGTCCATACAATCCATTCAAAGGAAAATTATTAAGTCATTTCACTCAAACACATTTTGCTCATTATAGCCCACTGTGCGAGTTGTGCCAAAAATTGGAAAGTGGTGGAAGATAGCGGACGGAATGGACTATCACGTGTCATACTCAGTTTATTCAGATATAGTCTTTTGGTCCATACAATCCATTCAAAGGAAAATTATTAAGTCATTTCACTCAAACACATTTTGCCCATTATAGCCCACTGTGTGAGTTGTGCCAAAAATCGGAAAGTGGTGGAAGATAGCGAACCGAATGGACTATCACGTGTCATACTCAGTTTGTTGAGATATAGTCTTTTGTCCATACAATCCATTCAAAGGAAGATTACTAAGGCATTTCACTCAAACACATTTTGCCCATTATAGCCCACTGTGTGAGTTGTGCCAAAAATTGGAAAGTGGTAGAAGATAGCGGACCGAATGGACTATAACATGTCATACCCAGTTTGTTCAGATATAGTTTTTTGTCCATACAATCCATTCAAAGGGAAATTATTAAGTCATTTCACTCAAACACATTTTGCCCATTATAGCCCACTGTGCGAGTTGTGCCAAAAATTGGAAAGTGGTGGAAGATAGCAGACCGAATGGACTATCACGTGTCTTACTCAGTTTGTTCAGATATAGTTTTTGGTCCATACAATCCATTCAAAGGAAGATTACCAAGGCATTTCACTCAAACACATTTTGCCCATTATAGCCCACTGTGTGAGTTGTGCCAAAAGTCGGAAAGTGATGGAAGATAGCGGACCTAATGGACTATCACGTGTTGTACTCAGTTTATTCAGAAATAGTTTTTGGTCTATACAATCCATTCAAAGGAAGATTACTAAGGCATTTCACTCTAACACATTTTGCCCATTATAGCCCACTGTGTGAGTTGTGCCAAAAATCGGAAAGCGATGGAAGATATCGGATCTAATGGACTACCACGTGTCGTACTCAGTTTGTTCAGAAATAGTTTTTGGTCCATACAATCCATTCAAAGGAAATTTACTAAGGCATTTCACTCAAACACATTTTGCCCATTATAGCCCACTGTGTGCGTTGTGTCAAAAGTCGGAAAGTGATGGAAGATAGTGGACCTAATGGACTATCACGTGACATACTGAGTTTGTTCAGAAATAGTTTTTGGTCCATACAATCCATTCAAAGGAAGATTACTAAGGCATTTCACTCAAACACATTTTGCCCATTATAGCCCACTGTGTGAGTTGTGACAAAAGTCGAAAAGCGATGGAAGATAGCGGACCTAATGGACTATCACGTGTTATACTCAGTTTATTCAGAAATAGTTTTTGGTCTATACAATCCATTCAAAGGAAGATTACTAAGGCATTTCACTCAAACACATTTTGCCCATTATAGCCCACTGTGTGAGTTGTGCCAAAAATCGGAAAGTGACTTAAGATAGCGGATCTAATGTACTATCACGTGTCATACTCAGTTTGTTCAGAAATAGTTTTTCATCCATACAATCCATTCAAAGGAAGATTACTAAGGCATTTCACTCAAACACATTTTGCCCATTATAGCCCACTGTGTGAGTTGTGCCAAAAATCGGAAAGTGATTTAAGATAGCGGATCTAATGGACTATCATGTGTCATACTCAGTTTGTTCAGAAATAGTTTGTGGTCCATACAATCCATTCAAAGGAAAATTACTAAGGCATTTCACTCAAACACATTTTGCCCATTATAGCCCACTGTGTGAGTTGTGCCAAAAGTCGGAAAGCGATGGAAGAGAGCGGACCTAATGGACTATTACGTGTTATACTCAGTTTATTCAGAAATAGCTTTTTGGTCTATACAATCCATTCAAAGGAAGATTACTAAGGCATTTCACTCAAACACATTTTGCCCATTATAGCCCACTGTGTGAGTTGTGCCAAAAATCGGAAAGTGACTTAAGATAGCGGATCTAATGGACTATCACGTGTCATACTCAGTTTGTTCAGAAATAGTTTTTGGTATATACAATCCATTCAAAGGAAGATTACTAAGGCATTTCACTCAAACACATTTTGCTCATTATAGTCCACTGTGTGAGTTGTGCCAAAAATCGGAAAATAATGGACAATAGCGGACCCAAAGAACTATCACGTGTCATACCCAGTTTGTTCAGATATAGTTTTTGGTCCATACAATCCATTCAAAGGAAATTTACTAAGGCATTTCACTCAAACACATTTTGCCCATTATAGCCCACTGTGTGAGTTGTGCCAAAAATCGGAAAAAGATTTAAGATAGCGGATCTAATGGACTATCACGTGTCATACTCAGTTTGTTCAGAAATAGTTTTTGGTATATACAATCCATTCAAAGGAAGATTACTAAGGCATTTCACTCAAACACATTTTGCCCATTATAGCCCACTGTGTGAGTTGTGCCAAAAATCGGAAAGTGATTTAAGATAGCGGATCTAATGGACTATCATGTGCCATACTCAGTTTGTTCAGAAATAGTTTTTGGTCCATACAATCCATTCAAAGGAAAATTACTAAGGCATTTCACTCAAACACATTTTGCCCATTATAGCCCACTGTGTGAGTTGTGCCAAAAATCGGAAAGTGAGTTAAGATAGCGGATCCAATGGACTATCACGTGTCATTCAAAGGAAAATTACTAAGGCATTTCACTCAAACACATTTTGCCCATTATAGTCCACTGTGTGAGTTCTGCCAAAAATCGGAAAAGGACTGAAGATAGCGGATCTAATGGACTATCACGTGTCATACTCAGTTTGTTCAGATATAGTTTTTGGTCCATACAATCCATTCAAAGGAAGATTACTAAGGCATTTCACTCAAACACATTTTGCCCATTATAGCCCACTGTGTGAGTTGTGCCAAAAATCGGAAAGTGATGGAAGATAGTGGACCTAATGAACTATCACGTGTCTTACTCAGTTTGTTCAGATATAGTTTTTGGTCCATACAATCCATTCAAAGGAAGATTACTAAGGCATTACACTCAAACACATTTTGCCCATTATAGCCCACTGTGTGAGTTGTGCCAAAAGTCGGAAAGTGATGGAAGATAGCGGATCTAATGGACTATCACGTGTCATACTCAGTTTGTTCAGAAATAGTTTTTGGTCCATACAATCCATTCAAAGGAATATTACTAAGGCATTTCACTCAAACACATTTTGCCCATTATAGCCCACTGTGTGAGTTGTGCCAAAAATCGGAAAGTGATGGAAGATAGTGGACCTAATGAACTATCACGTGTCTTACTCAGTTTGTTCAGATATAGTTTTTGGTCCATACAATCCATTCAAAGGAAGATTACTAAGGCATTTCACTCAAACACATTTTGCCCATTATAGTCCACTGTGTGAGTTTTGCCAAAAACCGGAAAGTGATTCAGGATAGCGGACCTAATGGACTATCACGTGTTGTACTCAGTTTATTCAGAAATAGTTTTTGGTCCATACAATCCATTCAAAGGAAGTTTACTAAGGCATTGCACTCAAACACATTTTGCCCATTATAGCCCACTGTGTGAGTTGCGCCGAAAATCGGAAAGTGATTCAGGATAGCGGACCTAATGGACTATCACGTGTCATACTCAGTTTGTTCAGATATAGTTTTTGGTCCATACAATCCATTCAAAGGAAGATTACTAAGGCATTTCACTCAAACACATTTTGCCCATTATAGCCCACTGTGTGAGTTGTGCCAAAAATCGGAAAGTGATGGAAGATAGTGGACCTAATGAGCTATCACGTGCCTTACTCAGTTTGTTCAGATATAGGTTTTGGTCCATACAATCCATTCAAAGGAAGATTACCAAGGCATTTCACTCAAACACATTTTGCCCATTATAGCCCACTGTGTGAGTTGTGCTAAAAGTCGGAAAGTGATGGAAGATAGCGGACCTAATGGACTATCACGTGTTGTACTCAGTTTATTCAGAAATAGTTTTTGGTCTATACAATCCATTCAAAGGAAGATTACTAAGGCATTTCACTCTAACACATTTTGCCCATTATAGCCCACTGTGTGAGTTGTGCCAAAAATCGGAAAGTGAGTTAAGATAGCGGATCCAATGGACTATCACGTGTCATACTCAGTTTGTTCAAAAATAGTTTTTGGTCCATACAATCCATTCAAAGGGGGATTACTAAGGCATTTCACTCAAACACATTTTGCCCATTATAGCCCACTGTGCGAGTTGTACCAAAAATTGGAAAGTGGTGGAAGATAGCAGACCGAATGGACTATCACGTGTCTTACTCAGTTTGTTCAGATATAGTTTTTGGTCCATACAATCCATTCAAAGGAAGATTACCAAGGCATTTCACTCAAACACATTTTGCCCATTATAGCCCACTGTGTGAGATGTGCCAAAAGTCGGAAAGTGATGGAAGATAGCGGACCTAATGGACTATCACGTGTCATACTCAGTTTGTTCAGATATAGTTTTTGGTCCATACAATCCATTCAAAGGAAGATTACTAAGGCATTTCACTCTAACACATTTTGCCCATTATAGCCCACTGTGTGAGTTGTGCCAAAAATCGGAAAGCGATGGAAGATATCGGATCTAATGGACTACCACGTGTCGTACTCAGTTTGTTCAGAAATAGTTTTTGGTCCATACAATCCATTCAAAGGAAAATTACTAAGGCATTTCACTCAAACACATTTTGCCCATTATAGCCCACTGTGTGAGTTGTGCCAAAAATCGGAAAATGATGAACGATAGCGGACCTAATCGACTATCACGTGTTATACTCAGTTTAATCAGAAATAGTTTTTGGTCTACACAGTCCATTCAAAGGAAGATTACTAAGGCATTTCACTCAAACACATTTTGCCCATTATAGCCCACTGTGTGAGTTGTGCCAAAAATCGGAAAAAGATTTAAGATAGCGGATCTAATGGACTATCACGTGTCATACTCAGTTTGTTCAGAAATAGTTTTTGGTCCATACAATCCATTCAAAGGGAAATTACTAAGGCATTTCACTCAAACATATTTTGCCCATTATAGCCCACTGTGTGAGTTGTGCCAAAAATCGGAAAATGATGAACGATAGCGGACCTAATCGACTATCACGTGTTATACTCAGTTTAATCAGAAATAGTTTTTGGTCTACACAGTCCATTCAAAGGAAGATTACTAAGGCATTTCACTCAAACACATTTTGCCCATTATAGCCCACTGTGTGAGTTGTGCCAAAAATCGGAAAAAGATTTAAGATAGCGGATCTAATGGACTATCACGTGTCATACTCAGTTTGTTCAGAAATAGTTTTTGGTATATACAATCCATTCAAAGGAAGATTACTAAGGCATTTCACTCAAACACATTTTGCCCATTATAGCCCACTGTGTGAGATGTGCCAAAAATCGGAAAGTGATTTAAGATAGCGGATCTAATGGACTATCACGTGTCATACTCAGTTTGTTCAGAAATACTTTTTGGTCCATACAATCCATTAAAAGGAAGATTACTAAGGCATTTCACTCAAACACATTTTGCCCATTATAGCCCACTGTGTGAGTTGTGCCAAAAATCGGAAAGTGACCTAAGATAGCGGATCTAATGGACTATCACGTGTAATAGTCAGTTTATTCAGAAATAGTTTTTGGTCTATACAATCCATTCAAAGGGAAATTACTAAGGCATTTCACTCAAACATATTTTGCCCATTATAGCCCACTGTGTGAGTTGTGCAAAAAGTCGGAAAGTGATGGAAGATAGTGGACCCAATGGACTATCACGTGTCTTACTCAGTTTGTTCAGATATAGTTTTTGGTCCATACAATCCATTCAAAGGAAATTTACTAAGGCATTTCACTCAAACACATTTTGCCCATTATAGCCCACTGTGTGCGTTGTGTCAAAAGTCGGAAAGTGATGGAAGATAGTGGACCTAATGGACTATCACGTGCCATACTCAGTTTGTTCAGAAATAGTTTTTGGTCCATACAATCCATTCAAAGGAAGATTACTAAGGCATTTCACTCAAACACATTTTGCCCATTATAGCCCACTGTGTGAGTTGTGCCAAAAGTCGGAAAGCGATGGAAGATAGCGGACCTAATGGACTATCACGTGTTATACTCAGTTTATTCAGAAATAGTTTTTGGTCTATACAATCCATTCAAAGGAAGATTACTAAGGCATTTCACTCAAACACATTTTGCCCATTATAGCCCACTGTGTGAGTTGTGCCAAAAATCGGAAAGTGACTTAAGATAGCGGATCTAATGTACTATGACGTGTCATACTCAGTTTGTTCAGAAATAGTTTTTCGTCCATACAATCCATTCAAAGGAAGATTACTAAGGCATTTCACTCAAACACATTTTGCCCATTATAGCCCACTGTGTGAGTTGTGCCAAAAATCGGAAAGTGACTTAAGATAGCGGATCTAATGGACTATCACGTGTCATACTCAGTTTGTTCAGAAATACTTTTTGGTCCATACAATCCATTAAAAGGAAGATTACTAAGGCATTTCACTCAAACACATTTTGCCCATTATAGCCCACTGTGTGAGTTGTGCCAAAAGTCGGAAAGCGATGGAAGATAGCGGACCTAATGGACTATCACGTGTTATACTCAGTTTATTCAGAAATAGTTTTTGGTCTATACAATCCATTCAAAGGAAGATTACTAAGGCATTTCACTCAAACACATTTTGCCCATTATAGCCCACTGTGTGAGTTGTGCCAAAAATCGGAAAGTGACTTAAGATAGCGGATCTAATGTACTATCACGTGTCATACTCAGTTTGTTCAGAAATAGTTTTTCGTCCATACAATCCATTCAAAGGAAGATTACTAAGGCATTTCACTCAAACACATTTTGCCCATTATAGCCCACTGTGTGAGTTGTGCCAAAAATCGGAAAGTGACTTAAGATAGCGGATCTAATGGACAATCACGTGTCATAGTCAGTTTATTCAGAAATAGTTTTTGGTCCATACAATCCATTCAAAGGGAAATTACTAAGGCATTTCACTCAAACATATTTTGCCCATTATATCCCACTGTGTGAGTTGTGCCAAAAATCGGAAAATGATGAACGATAGCGGACCTAATCGACTATCACGTGTTATACTCAGTTTAATCAGAAATAGTTTTTGGTCTACACAGTCCATTCAAAGGAAGATTACTAAGGCATTTCACTCAAACACATTTTGCCCATTATAGCCCACTGTGTGAGTTGTGCCAAAAATCGGAAAAAGATTTAAGATAGCGGATCTAATGGACTATCACGTGTCATACTCAGTTTGTTCAGAAATAGTTTTTGGTATATACAATCCATTCAAAGGAAGATTACTAAGGCATTTCACTCAAACACATTTTGCCCATTATAGCCCACTGTGTGAGCTGTGCCAAAAATCGGAAAGTGATTTAAGATAGCGGATCTAATGGACTATCACGTGTCATACTCAGTTTGTTCAGAAATACTTTTTGGTCCATACAATCCATTAAAAGGAAGATTACTAAGGCATTTCACTCAAACACATTTTGCCCATTATAGCCCACTGTGTGAGTTGTGCCAAAAATCGGAAAGTGACCTAAGATAGCGGATCTAATGGACTATCACGTGTAATAGTCAGTTTATTCAGAAATAGTTTTTGGTCCATACAATCCATTCAAAGGGAAATTACTAAGGCATTTCACTCAAACATATTTTGCCCATTATAGCCCACTGTGTGAGTTGTGCAAAAAGTCGGAAAGTGATGGAAGATAGTGGACCCAATGGACTATCACGTGTCTTACTCAGTTTGTTCAGATATAGTTTTTGGTCCATACAATCCATTCAAAGGAAATTTACTAAGGCATTTCACTCAAACACATTTTGCCCATTATAGCCCACTGTGTGCGTTGTGTCAAAAGTCGGAAAGTGATGGAAGATAGTGGACCTAATGGACTATCACGTGCCATACTCAGTTTGTTCAGAAATAGTTTTTGGTCCATACAATCCATTCAAAGGAAGATTACTAAGGCATTTCACTCAAACACATTTTGCCCATTATAGCCCACTGTGTGAGTTGTGCCAAAAGTCGGAAAGCGATGGAAGATAGCGGACCTAATGGACTATCACGTGTTATACTCAGTTTATTCAGAAATAGTTTTTGGTCTATACAATCCATTCAAAGGAAGATTACTAAGGCATTTCACTCAAACACATTTTGCCCATTATAGCCCACTGTGTGAGTTGTGCCAAAAATCGGAAAGTGACTTAAGATAGCGGATCTAATGTACTATGACGTGTCATACTCAGTTTGTTCAGAAATAGTTTTTCGTCCATACAATCCATTCAAAGGAAGATTACTAAGGCATTTCACTCAAACACATTTTGCCCATTATAGCCCACTGTGTGAGTTGTGCCAAAAATCGGAAAGTGACTTAAGATAGCGGATCTAATGGACTATCACGTGTCATACTCAGTTTGTTCAGAAATACTTTTTGGTCCATACAATCCATTAAAAGGAAGATTACTAAGGCATTTCACTCAAACACATTTTGCCCATTATAGCCCACTGTGTGAGTTGTGCCAAAAATCGGAAAGTGACTTAAGATAGCGGATCTAATGGACTATCACGTGTAATAGTCAGTTTATTCAGAAATAGTTTTTGGTCCATACAATCCATTCAAAGGGAAATTACTAAGGCATTTCACTCAAACATATTTTGCCCATTATAGCCCACTGTGTGAGTTGTGCCAAAAATCGGAAAATGATGAACGATAGCGGACCTAATGGACTATCACGTGTTATACTCAGTTTATTCAGAAATAGTTTTTGGTCTACACAGTCCATTCAAAGGAAGATTACTAAGGCATTTCACTCAAACACATTTTGCCCATTATAGCCCACTGTGTGAGTTGTGCCAAAAATCGGAAAAAGATTTAAGATAGCGGATCTAATGGACTATCACGTGTCTTACTCAGTTTGTTCAGATATAGTTTTTGGTCCATACAATCCATTCAAAGGAAATTTACTAAGGCATTTCACTCAAACACATTTTGCCCATTATAGCCCACTGTGTGAGTTGTGCAAAAAGTTGGAAAGTGATGGAAGATAGTGGACCCAATGGACTATCACGTGTCTTACTCAGTTTGTTCAGATATAGTTTTTGGTCCATACAATCCATTCAAAGGAAATTTACTAAGGCATTTCACTCAAACACATTTTGCCCATTATAGCCCACTGTGTGCGTTGTGTCAAAAGTCGGAAAGTGATGGAAGATAGTGGACCTAATGGACTATTACGTGTCATACTCAGTTTGTTCAGAAATACTTTTTGGTCCATACAATCCATTCAAAGGAAGATTACTAAGGCATTTCACTTAAACACATTTTGCCCATTATAGCCCACTGTGTGAATTGTGCCAAAAATCGGAAAGTGATTTCAGATAGCGGACCTAATGGACTATAGCATGTCATACTCAGTTTGTTGAGATATAGTCTTTTGTCCATACAATCCATTCAAAGGAATATTACTAAGGCATTTCACTCAAACACATTTTGCCCATTATAGCCCACTGTGTGAGATGTGCCAAAAATCGGAAAGTGATTTAAGATAGCGGATCTAATGGACTATAACATGTCATACTCAGTTTGTTCAGATATAGTTTTTTGTCCATACAATCCATTCAAAGGAAGATTACTAAGGCATTTCACTCAAACACATTTTGCCCATTATAGCCCACTGTGTGAGTTGTGCTAAAAATTGGAAGTGGTAGCAGATAGCAGACCGAATGGACTATCACGTGTCATACTCAGTTTGTTGAGATATAGTCTTTTGTCCATACAATCCATTCAAAGGAAGATTACTAAGGCATTTCACTCAAACACATTTTGCCCATTATAGCCCACTGTGTGAGTTGTGCCAAAAATCGGAAAGTGATTTCAGATAGCGGACCTAATGGACTATAACATGTCATACCCAGTTTGTTCAGATATAGTTTTTTGTCCATACAATCCATTCAAAGGAAAATTATTAAGTCATTTCACTCAAACACATTTTGCCCATTATAGCCCACTGTGCGAGTTGTGCCAAAAATTGGAAAGTGGTGGAAGATAGCGGACGGAATGGACTATCACGTGTCATACTCAGTTTATTCAGATATAGTCTTTTGGTCCATACAATCCATTCAAAGGAAAATTATTAAGTCATTTCACTCAAACACATTTTGCCCATTATAGCCCACTGTGTGAGTTGTGCCAAAAATCGGGAAGTGGTGGAAGATAGCGAACCGAATGGACTATCACGTGTCATACTCAGTTTGTTGAGATATAGTCTTTTGTCCATACAATCCATTCAAAGGAAGAGTACTAAGGCATTTCACTCAAACACATTTTGCCCATTATAGCCCACTGTGTGAGTTGTGCCAAAAATTGGAAAGTGGTAGAAGATAGCGGACCGAATGGACTATAACATGTCATACCCAGTTTGTTCAGATATAGTTTTTTGTCCATACAATCCATTCAAAAGGAAATTATTAAGTCATTTCACTCAAACACATTTTGCCCATTATAGCCCACTGTGCGAGTTGTGCCAAAAATTGGAAAGTGGTGGAAGATAGCAGACCGAATGGACTATCACGTGTCTTACTCAGTTTGTTCAGATATAGTTTTTGGTCCATACAATCCATTCAAAGGAAGATTACCAAGGCATTTCACTCAAACACATTTTGCCCATTATAGCCTACTGTGTGAGTTGTGCCAAAAGTCGGAAAGTGATGGAAGATAGCGGACCTAATGGACTATCACGTGTTGTACTCAGTTTATTCAGAAATAGTTTTTGGTCTATACAATCCATTCAAAGGAAGATTACTAAGGCATTTCACTCTAACACATTTTGCCCATTATAGCCCACTGTGTGAGTTGTGCCAAAAATCGGAAAGCGATGGAAGATATCGGATCTAATGGACTACCACGTGTCGTACTCAGTTTGTTCAGAAATAGTTTTTGGTCCATACAATCCATTCAAAGGGAAATTACTAAGGCATTTCACTCAAACACATTTTGCCCATTATAGCCCACTGTGTGAGCTGTGCCAAAAATCGGAAAGTGATTTAAGATAGCGGACCTAATGGACTATCATGTGCCATACTCAGTTTGTTCAGAAATAGTTTTTGGTCCATACAATCCATTCAAAGGAAGATTACTAAGGCATTTCACTCTAACACATTTTGCCCATTATAGCCCACTGTGTGAGTTGTGCCAAAAATCGGAAAGCGATGGAAGATAGCGGATCTAATGGACTACCACGTGTCGTACTCAGTTTGTTCAGAAATAGTTTTTGGTCCATACAATCCATTCAAAGGAAAATTACTAAGGCATTTCACTCAAACACATTTTGCTCATTATAGCCCACTGTGCGAGTTGTGCCAAAAATTGGAAAGTGGTGGAAGATAGCAGACCGAATGGACTATCACGTGTCTTACTCAGTTTGTTCAGATATAGTTTTTGGTCCATACAATCCATTCAAAGGAAGATTACCAAGGCATTTCACTCAAACACATTTTGCCCATTATAGCCCACTGTGTGAGTTGTGCCAAAAGTCGGAAAGTGATGGAAGATAGCGGACCTAATGGACTATCACGTGTTGTACTCAGTTTATTCAGAAATAGTTTTTGGTCTATACAATCCATTCAAAGGAAGATTACTAAGGCATTTCACTCTAACACATTTTGCCCATTATAGCCCACTGTGTGAGCTGTGCCAAAAATCGGAAAGTGATTTAAGATAGCGGATCTAATGGACTATAACATGTCATACTCAGTTTGTTCAGATATAGTTTTTTGTCCATACAATCCATTCAAAGGAAGATTACTAAGGCATTTCACTCAAACACATTTTGCCCATTATAGCCCACTGTGTGAGTTGTGCTAAAAATTGGAAAGTGGTAGCAGATAGCAGACCGAATGGACTATCACGTGTCATACTCAGTTTGTTGAGATATAGTCTTTTGTCCATACAATCCATTCAAAGGAAGATTACTAAGGCATTTCACTCAAACACATTTTGCCCATTATAGCCCACTGTGTGAGTTGTGCTAAAAATTGGAAAGTGGTAGCAGATAGCAGACCGAATGGACTATCACGTGTCATACTCAGTTTGTTGAGATATAGTCTTTTGTCCATACAATCCATTCAAAGGAAGATTACTAAGGCATTTCACTCAAACACATTTTGCCCATTATAGCCCACTGTGTGAGTTGTGCCAAAAATCGAAAAGTGATTTCAGATAGCGGACCTAATGGACTATAACATGTCATACCCAGTTTGTTCAGATATAGTTTTTTGTCCATACAATCCATTCAAAGGAAAATTATTAAGTCATTTCACTCAAACACATTTTGCCCATTATAGCCCACTGTGCGAGTTGTGCCAAAAATTGGAAAGTGGTGGAAGATAGCGGACGGAATGGACTATCACGTGTCATACTCAGTTTATTCAGATATAGTCTTTTGGTCCATACAATCCATTCAAAGGAAAATTATTAAGTCATTTCACTCAAACACATTTTGCCCATTATAGCCCACTGTGTGAGTTGTGCCAAAAATCGGGAAGTGGTGGAAGATAGCGAACCGAATGGACTATCACGTGTCATACTCAGTTTGTTGAGATATAGTCTTTTGTCCATACAATCCATTCAAAGGAAGAGTACTAAGGCATTTCACTCAAACACATTTTGCCCATTATAGCCCACTGTGTGAGTTGTGCCAAAAATTGGAAAGTGGTAGAAGATAGCGGACCGAATGGACTATAACATGTCATACCCAGTTTGTTCAGATATAGTTTTTTGTCCATACAATCCATTCAAAAGGAAATTATTAAGTCATTTCACTCAAACACATTTTGCCCATTATAGCCCACTGTGCGAGTTGTGCCAAAAATTGGAAAGTGGTGGAAGATAGCAGACCGAATGGACTATCACGTGTCTTACTCAGTTTGTTCAGATATAGTTTTTGGTCCATACAATCCATTCAAAGGAAGATTACCAAGGCATTTCACTCAAACACATTTTGCCCATTATAGCCCACTGTGTGAGTTGTGCCAAAAGTCGGAAAGTGATGGAAGATAGCGGACCTAATGGACTATCACGTGTTGTACTCAGTTTATTCAGAAATAGTTTTTGGTCTATACAATCCATTCAAAGGAAGATTACTAAGGCATTTCACTCTAACACATTTTGCCCATTATAGCCCACTGTGTGAGTTGTGCCAAAAATCGGAAAGCGATGGAAGATATCGGATCTAATGGACTACCACGGGTCGTACTCAGTTTGTTCAGAAATAGTTTTTGGTCCATACAATCCATTCAAAGGGAAATTACTAAGGCATTTCACTCAAACACATTTTGCCCATTATAGCCCACTGTGTGAGCTGTGCCAAAAATCGGAAAGTGATTTAAGATAGCGGACCTAATGGACTATCATGTGCCATACTCAGTTTGTTCAGAAATAGTTTTTGGTCCATACAATCCATTCAAAGGAAGATTACTAAGGCATTTCACTCTAACACATTTTGCCCATTATAGCCCACTGTGTGAGTTGTGCCAAAAATCGGAAAGCGATGGAAGATAGCGGATCTAATGGACTACCACGTGTCGTACTCAGTTTGTTCAGAAATAGTTTTTGGTCCATACAATCCATTCAAAGGAAAATTACTAAGGCATTTCACTCAAACACATTTTGCTCATTATAGCCCACTGTGCGAGTTGTGCCAAAAATTGGAAAGTGGTGGAAGATAGCAGACCGAATGGACTATCACGTGTCTTACTCAGTTTGTTCAGATATAGTTTTTGGTCCATACAATCCATTCAAAGGAAGATTACCAAGGCATTTCACTCAAACACATTTTGCCCATTATAGCCCACTGTGTGAGTTGTGCCAAAAGTCGGAAAGTGATGGAAGATAGCGGACCTAATGGACTATCACGTGTTGTACTCAGTTTATTCAGAAATAGTTTTTGGTCTATACAATCCATTCAAAGGAAGATTACTAAGGCATTTCACTCTAACACATTTTGCCCATTATAGCCCACTGTGTGAGCTGTGCCAAAAATCGGAAAGCGATGGAAGATATCGGATCTAATGGACTACCACGTGTCGTACTCAGTTTGTTCAGAAATAGTTTTTGGTCCATACAATCCATTCAAAGGGAAATTACTAAGGCATTTCACTCAAACACATTTTGCCCATTATAGCCCACTGTGTGAGCTGCGCCAAAAATCGGAAAGTGATTTAAGATAGCGGACCTAATGGACTATCATGTGCCATACTCAGTTTGTTCAGAAATAGTTTTTTGTCCATACAATCCATTCAAAGGAAGATTACTAAGGCATTTCACTCTAACACATTTTGCCCATTATAGCCCACTGTGTGAGCTGTGCCAAAAATCGGAAAGCGATGGAAGATATCGGATCTAATGGACTACCACGTGTCGTACTCAGTTTGTTCAGATATAGTTTTTTGTCCATACAATCCATTCAAAGGGAAATTATTAAGTCATTTCACTCAAACACATTTTGCCCATTATAGCCCACTGTGCGAGTTGTGCCAAAAATTGGAAAGCGGTGGAAGATAGCAGACCGAATGGACTATCACGTGTCTTACTCAGTTTGTTCAGATATAGTTTTTGGTCCATACAATCCATTCAAAGGAAATTTACTAAGGCATTTCACTCAAACACATTTTGCCCATTATAGCCCACTGTGTGCGTTGTGTCAAAAGTCGGAAAGTGATGGAAGATAGTGGACCTAATGGACTATTACGTGTCATACTCAGTTTGTTCAGAAATACTTTTTGGTCCATACAATCCATTCAAAGGAAGATTACTAAGGCATTTCACTTAAACACATTTTGCCCATTATAGCCCACTGTGTGAATTGTGCCTAAAATCGGAAAGTGATTTCAGATAGCGGACCTAATGGACTATAGCATGTCATACTCAGTTTGTTGAGATATAGTCTTTTGTCCATACAATTCATTCAAAGGAATATTACTAAGGCATTTCACTCAAACACATTTTGCCCATTATAGCCCACTGTGTGAGATGTGCCAAAAATCGGAAAGTGATTTAAGATAGCGGATCTAATGGACTATCACGTGTCATACTCAGTTTGTTGAGATATAGTCTTTTGTCCATACAATCCATTCAAAGGAAGATTACTAAGGCATTTCACTCAAACACATTTTGCCCATTATAGCCCACTGTGTGAGTTGTGCCAAAAATCGGAAAGTGATTTCAGATAGCGGACCTAATGGACTATAACATGTCATACCCAGTTTGTTCAGATATAGTTTTTTGTCCATACAATCCATTCAAAGGAAAATTATTAAGTCATTTCACTCAAACACATTTTGCCCATTATAGCCCACTGTGCGAGTTGTGCCAAAAATTGGAAAGTGGTGGAAGATAGCGGACGGAATGGACTATCACGTGTCATACTCAGTTTATTCAGATATAGTCTTTTGGTCCATACAATCCATTCAAAGGAAAATTATTAAGTCATTTCACTCAAACACATTTTGCCCATTATAGCCCACTGTGTGAGTTGTGCCAAAAATCGGAAAGTGGTGGAAGATAGCGAACCGAATGGACTATCACGTGTCATACTCAGTTTGTTGAGATATAGTCTTTTGTCCATACAATCCATTCAAAGGAAGATTACTAAGGCATTTCACTCAAACACATTTTGCCCATTATAGCCCACTGTGTGAGTTGTGCCAAAAATTGGAAAGTGGTAGAAGATAGCGGACCGAATGGACTATAACATGTCATACCCAGTTTGTTCAGATATAGTTTTTTGTCCATACAATCCATTCAAAGGGAAATTATTAAGTCATTTCACTCAAACACATTTTGCCCATTATAGCCCACTGTGCGAGTTGTGCCAAAAATTGGAAAGTGGTGGAAGATAGCAGACCGAATGGACTATCACGTGTCTTACTCAGTTTGTTCAGATATAGTTTTTGGTCCATACAATCCATTCAAAGGAAAATTACCAAGGCATTTCACTCAAACACATTTTGCCCATTATAGCCCACTGTGTGAGTTGTGCCAAAAGTCGGAAAGTGATGGAAGATAGCGGACCTAATGGACTATCACGTGTTGTACTCAGTTTATTCAGAAATAGTTTTTGGTCTATACAATCCATTCAAAGGAAGATTACTAAGGCATTTCACTCTAACACATTTTGCCCATTATAGCCCACTGTGTGAGTTGTGCCAAAAATCGGAAAGCGATGGAAGATATCGGATCTAATGGACTACCACGTGTCGTACTCAGTTTGTTCAGAAATAGTTTTTGGTCCATACAATCCATTCAAAGGGAAATTACTAAGGCATTTCACTCAAACACATTTTGCCCATTATAGCCCACTGTGTGAGCTGTGCCAAAAATCGGAAAGTGATTTAAGATAGCGGACCTAATGGACTATCATGTGCCATACTCAGTTTGTTCAGAAATAGTTTTTGGTCCATACAATCCATTCAAAGGAAGATTACTAAGGCATTTCACTCTAACACATTTTGCTCATTATAGCCCACTGTGTGAGTTGTGCCAAAAATCGGAAAGCGACGGAAGATAGCGGATCTAATGGACTACCACGTGTCGTACTCAGTTTGTTCAGAAATAGTTTTTGGTCCATACAATCCATTCAAAGGAAAATTACTAAGGCATTTCACTCAAACACATTTTGCTCATTATAGCCCACTGTGCGAGTTGTGCCAAAAATTGGAAAGTGGTGGAAGATAGCAGATCAAATGGACTATCACGTGTCTTACTCAGTTTGTTCAGATATAGTTTTTGGTCCATACAATCCATTCAAAGGAAGATTACCAAGGCATTTCACTCAAACACATTTTGCCCATTATAGCCCACTGTGTGAGTTGTGCCAAAAGTCGGAAAGTGATGGAAGATAGCGGACCTAATGGACTATCACGTGTTGTACTCAGTTTATTCAGAAATAGTTTTTGGTCTATACAATCCATTCAAAGGAGATTACTAAGGCATTTCACTCTAACACATTTTGCCCATTATAGCCCACTGTGTGAGTTGTGCCAAAAATCGGAAAGCGATGGAAGATATCGGATCTAATGGACTACCACGTGTCGTACTCAGTTTGTTCAGAAATAGTTTTTGGTCCATACAATCCATTCAAAGGGAAATTACTAAGGCATTTCACTCAAACACATTTTGCCCATTATAGCCCACTGTGTGAGCTGTGCCAAAAATCGGAAAGTGATTTAAGATAGCGGACCTAATGGACTATCATGTGCCATACTCAGTTTGTTCAGAAATAGTTTTTGGTCCATACAATCCATTCAAAGGAAGATTACTAAGGCATTTCACTCTAACACATTTTGCCCATTATAGCCCACTGTGTGAGTTGTGCCAAAAATCGGAAAGCGATGGAAGATAGCGGATCTAATGGACTACCACGTGTCGTACTCAGTTTGTTCAGAAATAGTTTTTGGTCCATACAATCCATTCAAAGGAAAATTACTAAGGCATTTCACTCAAACACATTTTGCTCATTATAGCCCACTGTGCGAGTTGTGCCAAAAATTGGAAAGTGGTGGAAGATAGCGGACCGAATGGACTATCACGTGTCTTACTCAGTTTGTTCAGATATAGTTTTTTGTCCATACAATCCATTCAAAGGGAAATTATTAAGTCATTTCACTCAAACACATTTTGCCCATTATAGCCCACTGTGCGAGTTGTGCCAAAAATTGGAAAGTGGTGGAAGATAGCGGACCGAATGGACTATCACGTGTCTTACTCAGTTTGTTCAGATATAGTTTTTTGTCCATACAATCCATTCAAAGGGAAATTATTAAGTCATTTCACTCAAACACATTTTGCCCATTATAGCCCACTGTGCGAGTTGTGCCAAAAATTGGAAAGTGGTGGAAGATAGCAGACCGAATGGACTATCACGTGTCTTACTCAGTTTGTTCAGATATAGTTTTTGGACCATACAATCCATTCAAAGGAAGATTACCAAGGCATTTCACTCAAACACATTTTGCCCATTATAGCCCACTGTGTGAGTTGTGCCAAAAGTCGGAAAGTGATGGAAGATAGCGGACCTAATGGACTATCACGTGTTGTACTCAGTTTATTCAGAAATAGTTTTTGGTCTATACAATCCATTCAAAGGAAGATTACTAAGGCATTTCACTCTAACACATTTTGCCCATTATAGCCCACTGTGTGAGTTGTGCCAAAAATCGGAAAGCGATGGAAGATAGCGGATCTAATGGACTACCACGTGTCGTACTCAGTTTGTTCAGAAATAGTTTTTGGTCCATACAATCCATTCAAAGGAAAATTACTAAGGCATTTCACTCAAACACATTTTGCTCATTATAGCCCACTGTGTGAGTTGTGCCAAAAGTCGGAAAGCGATGGAAGATAGCGGACCTAATGGACTATCACGTGTTATACTCAGTTTATTCAGAAATAGTTTTTGGTCTATACAATCCATTCAAAGGAAGATTACTAAGGCATTTCACTCAAACACATTTTGCCCATTATAGCCCACTGTGTGAGTTGTGCCAAAAATCGGAAAGCGATGGAAGATAGCGGATCTAATGGACTACCACGTGTCGTACTCAGTTTGTTCAGAAATAGTTTTTGGTCCATACAATCCATTCAAAGGAAGATTACTAAGGCATTTCACTCAAACACATTTTGCCCATTATAGCCCACTGTGTGAGTTGTGCCAAAAGTCGGAAAGCGATGGAAGATAGCGGATCTAATGGACTACCACGTGTCGTACTCAGTTTGTTCAGAAATAGTTTTTGGTCCATACAATCCATTCAAAGGAAGATTACTAAGGCATTTCACTCAAACACATTTTGCCCATTATAGCCCACTGTGTGAGTTGTGCCAAAAATCGGAAAGTGATTTAAGATAGCGGATCTAATGGACTACCACGTGTCGTACTCAGTTTGTTCAGAAATAGTTTTTGGTCCATACAATCCATTCAAAGGGAAATTACTAAGGCATTTCACTCAAACACATTTTGCCCATTATAGCCCACTGTGTGAGCTGTGCCAAAAATCGGAAAGTGATTTAAGATAGCGGACCTAATGGACTATCATGTGCCATACTCAGTTTGTTCAGAAATAGTTTTTGGTCCATACAATCCATTCAAAGGAAGATTACTAAGGCATTTCACTCAAACACATTTTGCCCATTATAGCCCACTGTGTGAGTTGTGCCAAAAATCGGAAAGTGATTTAAGATAGCGGATCTAATGGACTACCACGTGTCGTACTCAGTTTGTTCAGAAATAGTTTTTGGTCCATACAATCCATTCAAAGGGAAATTACTAAGGCATTTCACTCAAACACATTTTGCCCATTATAGCCCACTGTGTGAGCTGTGCCAAAAATCGGAAAGTGATTTAAGATAGCGGACCTAATGGACTATCATGTGCCATACTCAGTTTGTTCAGAAATAGTTTTTGGTCCATACAATCCATTCAAAGGAAAATTACTAAGGCATTTCACTCAAACACATTTTGCCCATTATAGCCCACTGTGTGAGTTGTGCCAAAAGTCGGAAAGCGATGGAAGATAGCGGACCTAATGGACTATCACGTGTTATACTCAGTATATTCAGAAATAGTTTTTGGTCTATACAATCCATTCAAAGGAAGATTACTAAGGCATTTCACTCAAACACATTTTGCCCATTATAGCCCACTGTGTGAGTTGTGCCAAAAATCGGAAAGCGATGGAAGATAGCGGACCTAATGGACTATCATGTGCCATACTCAGTTTGTTCAGAAATAGTTTTTGGTCCATACAATCCATTCAAAGGAAAATTACTAAGGCATTTCACTCAAACACATTTTGCCCATTATAGCCCACTGTGTGAGTTGTGCCAAAAGTCGGAAAGCGATGGAAGATAGCGGATCTAATGGACTACCACGTGTCGTACTCAGTTTGTTCAGAAATAGTTTTTGGTCCATACAATCCATTCAAAGGAATATTACTAAGGCATTTCACTCAAACACATTTTGCCCATTATAGCCCACTGTGTGAGTTGTGCCAAAAATCGGAAAGCGATGGAAGATAGCGGATCTAATGGACTATCACGTGTCGTACTCAGTTTGCTCAGAAATAGTTTTTGGTCCATACAATCCATTCAAAGGGAAATTACTAAGGCATTTCACTCAAACACATTTTGCCCATTATAGCCCACTGTGTGAGCTGTGCCAAAAATCGAAAAGTGATTTAAGATAGCGGACCTAATGGACTATCATGTGCCATACTCAGTTTGTTCAGAAATAGTTTTTGGTCCATACAATCCATTCAAAGGAAAATTACTAAGGCATTTCACTCAAACACATTTTGCCCATTATAGCCCACTGTGTGAGTTGTGCCAAAAGTCGGAAAGCGATGGAAGATAGCGGACCTAATGGACTATCACGTGTTATACTCAGTTTATTCAGAAATAGTTTTTGGTCTATACAATCCATTCAAAGGAAGATTACTAAGGCATTTCACTCAAACACATTTTGCCCATTATAGCCCACTGTGTGAGTTGTGCCAAAAGTCGGAAAGCGATGGAAGATAGCGGACCTAATGGACTATCACGTGTCATACTCAGTTTGTTCAGATATAGTTTTTGGTCCATACAATCCATTCAAAGGAAATTTACTAAGGCATTTCACTCAAACACATTTTGCCCATTATAGCCCACTGTGTGAATTGTGCCAAAAATCGGAAAGTGATTTAAGATAGCGGATCTAATGGACTATCACGTGCCATACTCAGTTTGTTCAGAAATAGTTTTTGGTCCATACAATCCATTCAAAGGAAGATTACTAAGGCATTTCACTCAAACACATTTTGCCCATTATAGCCCACTGTGTGAGTTGTGCCAAAAATCGGAAAGTGATTTAAGATAGCGGATCTAATGGACTACCACGTGCCATACTCAGTTTGTTCAGAAATAGTTTTTGGTCCATACAATCCATTCAAAGGAAAATTACTAAGGCATTTCACTCAAACACATTTTGCCCATTATAGCCCACTGTGTGAGTTGTGCCAAAAGTCGGAAAGCGATGGAAGATAGCGGATCTAATGGACTATCACGTGCCATACTCAGTTTGTTCAGAAATAGTTTTTGGTCCATACAATCCATTCAAAGGAAGATTACTAAGGCATTTCACTCAAACACATTTTGCCCATTATAGCCCACTGTGTGAGTTGTGCCAAAAGTCGGAAAGTGATTTAAGATAGCCGATCTAATGGACTATCACGTGCCATACTCAGTTTGTTCAGAAATAGTTTTTGGTCCATACAATCCATTCAAAGGAAAATTACTAAGGCATTTCACTCAAACACATTTTGCCCATTATAGCCCACTGTGTGAGTTGTGCCAAAAGTCGGAAAGCGATGGAAGATAGCGGATCTAATGGACTATCACGTGCCATACTCAGTTTGTTCAGAAATAGTTTTTGGTCCATACAATCCATTCAAAGGAAAATTACTAAGGCATTTCACTCAAACACATTTTGCCCATTATAGCCCACTGTGTGAGTTGTGCCAAAAATCGGAAAGTGATGGAAGATAGCGGACCTAATGGACTATCACGTGTTATACTCAGTTTATTCAGAAATAGTTTTTGGTCTATACAATCCATTCAAAGGAAGATTACTAAGGCATTTCACCCAAACACATTTTGCCCATTATAGCCCACTGTGTGAGTTGTGCCAAAAATCGGAAAGTGACTTAAGATAGCGGACCTAATGGACTATCACGTGTTATACTCAGTTTATTCAGAAATAGTTTTTGGTCCATACAATCCATTCAAAGGGAAATTACTAAGGCATTTCACTCAAACACATTTTGCCCATTATAGTCCACTGTGTGAGTTGTGCCAAAAATCAGAAAAAGATTTAAGATAGCGGATCTAATGGACTATCACGTGTCATACTCAGTTTGTTCAGAAATAGTTTTTGGTCCATACAATCCATTCAAAGGAAGATTACTAAGGCATTTCACTCAAACACATTTTGCCCATTATAGTCCACTGTGTGAGCTGTGCCAAAAATCGGAAAGTGATTTAAGATAGCGGATCTAATGGACTATCACGTGTCATACTCAGTTTGTTCAGAAATAGTTTTTGGTCCATACAATCCATTCAAAGGGAAATTACTAAGGCATTTCACTCAAACACATTTTGCCCATTATAGCCCACTGTGTGAGCTGTGCCAAAAATCAGAAAGTGATTTAAGATAGCGGACCTAATGGACTATCACGTGTTATACTCAGTTTGTTCAGAAATAGTTTTTGGTCCATACAATCCATTCAAAGGAAAATTACTAAGGCATTTCACTCAAACACATTTTGCCCATTATAGCCCACTGTGTGAGTTGTGCCAAAAGTCGGAAAGCGATGGAAGATAGCGGACCTAATGGACTATCACGTGCCATACTCAGTTTGTTCAGAAATAGTTTTTGGTCCATACAATTCATTCAAAGGGAAATTACTAAGGCATTTCACTCAAACACATTTTGCCCATTATAGCCCACTGTGTGAGTTGTGGCAAAAATCGGAAAGTGATCTAAGATAGCGGATCTAATGGACTATCACGTGTTGTACTCAGTTTATTCAGAAATAGTTTTTGGTCTATACAATCCATTCAAAGGAAAATTACTAAGGCATTTCACTCAAACACATTTTGCCCATTATAGCCCACTGTGTGAGTTGTGCCAAAAGTCGGAAAGTGACTTAAGATAGCGGACCTAATGGACTATCACGTGTCGTACTCAGTTTATTCAGAAATAGTTTTTGGTCCATACAATCCATTCAAAGGAAATTTACTAAGGCATTTCACTCAAACACATTTTGCCCATTATAGCCCACTGTGTGAGTTGTGCCAAAAATCGGAAAGTGACTTAAGATAGCGGATCTAATGTACTATCACGGGTCATACTCAGTTTGTTCAGAAATAGTTTTTCGTCCATACAATCCATTCAAAGGAAGATTACTAAGGCATTTCACTCAAACACATTTTGCCCATTATAGCCCACTGTGTGAGTTGTGCCAAAAATCGGAAAGTGACTCAGGATAGCGGATCTAATGGACTATCACGTGCCATACTCAGTTTGTTCAGAAATAGTTTTTGGTCCATACAATCCATTCAAAGGAAAATTACTAAGGCATTTCACTCAAACACATTTTGCCCATTATAGCCCACTGTGTGAGTTGTGCCAAAAGTCGGAAAGCGATGGAAGATAGCGGACCTAATGGACTATCACGTGTTATACTCAGTTTATTCAGAAATAGTTTTTGGTCCATACAATCCATTCAAAGGGAAATTACTAAGGCATTTCACTCAAACATATTTTGCCCATTATAGCCCACTGTGTGAGTTGTGCCAAAAATCGGAAAATGATAAACGATAGCGGATCTAATGGACTATAACATGTCATACTCAGTTTGTTCAGATATAGTTTTTTGTCCATACAATCCATTCAAAGGAAGATTACTAAGGCATTTCACTCAAACACATTTTGCCCATTATAGCCCACTGTGTGAGTTGTGCCAAAAATCGGAAAGTGATGAAAGATAGCGGATCTAATGGACTATCACGTGCCATACCCAGTTTGTTCAGAAATAGTTTTTGGTCCATACAATCCATTCAAAGGAAGATTACTAAGGCATTTCACTCAAACACATTTAGCCCATTATAGCCCACTGTGTGAGTTGTGCCAAAAGTCGGAAAGCGATGGAAGATAGCGGACCTAATGGACTATCACGTGTTATACTCAGTTTATTCAGAAATAGTTTTTGGTCTATACAATCCATTCAAAGGAAGATTACTAAGGCATTTCACTCAAACACATTTTGCCCATTATAGCCCACTGTGTGAGTTGTGCCAAAAATCGGAAAGTGACTTAAGATAGCGGATCTAATGGACTATCACGTGCCATACTCAGTTTATTCAGAAATACTTTTTGGTCCATACAATCCATTCAAAGGAAAATTACTAAGGCATTTCACACAAACACATTTTGCCCATTATAGCCCACTGTGTGAGTTGTGCCAAAAATCGGAAAGTGATTTAAGATAGCGGATCTAATGGACTATCATGTGCCATACTCAGTTTGTTCAGAAATAGTTTTTGGTCCATACAATCCATTCAAAGGAAAATTACTAAGGCATTTCACTCAAACACATTTTGCCCATTATAGCCCACTGTGTGAGTTGTGCCAAAAGTCGGAAAGCGATGGAAGATAGCGGACCTAATGGACTATCACGTGTTATACTCAGTTTATTCAGAAATAGTTTTTGGTCTATACAATCCATTCAAAGGAAGATTACTAAGGCATTTCACTCAAACACATTTTGCCCATTATAGCCCACTGTGTGAGTTGTGCCAAAAATCGGAAAGTGACTTAAGATAGCGGATCTAATGGACTATCACGTGCCATACTCAGTTTATTCAGAAATACTTTTTGGTCCATACAATCCATTCAAAGGAAGATTACTAAGGCATTTCACACAAACACATTTTGCAAATTATAGCCCACTGTGTGAGTTGTGCCAAAAATCGGAAAGTGATTTAAGATAGCGGATCTAATGGACTATCACGTGTCATACTCAGTTTGTTCAGAAATAGTTTTTGGTCCATACAATCCATTCAAAGGAAGATTACTAAGGCATTTCACTCAAACACATTTTGCCCATTATAGCCCACTGTGTGAGTTGTGCAAAAAGTCGGAAAGTGATGGAAGATAGTGGACCCAATGGACTATCACGTGTCTTACTCAGTTTGTTCAGATATAGTTTTTGGTCCATACAATCCATTCAAAGGAAATTTACTAAGGCATTTCACTCAAACACATTTTGCCCATTATAGCCCACTGTGTGCGTTGTGTCAAAAGTCGGAAAGTGATGGAAGATAGTGGACCTAATGGACTATCACGTGCCATACTCAGTTTGTTCAGAAATAGTTTTTGGTCCATACAATTCATTCAAAGGAAGATTACTAAGGCATTTCACTCAAACACATTTTGCCCATTATAGCCCACTGTGTGAGTTGTGCCAAAAATCGGAAAGTGATTTAAGATAGCGGATCTAATGGACTATCACGTGTTGTACTCAATTTATTCAGAAATAGTTTTTGGTCTATACAATCCATTCAAAGGAAAATTACTAAGGCATTTCACTCAAACACATTTTGCCCATTATAGCCCACTGTGTGAGTTGTGCCAAAAGTCGGAAAGTGACTTAAGATAGCGGACCTAATGGACTATCACGGGTCATACTCAGTTTATTCAGAAATAGTTTTTGGTCTATACAATCCATTCAAAGGAAGATTACTAAGGCATTTCACTCAAACATATTTTGCCCATTATAGCCCACTGTGTGAGTTGTGCCAAAAATCGGAAAGTGACTTAAGATAGCGGATCTAATGTGCTATCACGGGTCATACTCAGTTTGTTCAGAAATACTTTTTGGTCCATACAATCCATTCAAAGGAAGATTACTAAGGCATTTCACACAAACACATTTTGCCCATTATAGCCCACTGTGTGAATTGTGCCAAAAATCGGAAAGTGATTTAAGATAGCGGATCTAATGGACTATCACGTGTTGTACTCAGTTTATTCAGAAATAGTTTTTGGTCTATACAATCCATTCAAAGGAAAATTACTAAGGCATTTCACTCAAACACATTTTGCCCATTATAGCCCACTGTGTGAGTTGTGCCAAAAGTCGGAAAGTGACTTAAGATAGCGGACCTAATGGACTATCACGGGTCATACTCAGTTTATTCAGAAATAGTTTTTGGTCTATACAATCCATTCAAAGGAAGATTACTAAGGCATTTCACTCAAACACATTTTGCCCATTATAGCCCACTGTGTGAGTTGTGCCAAAAATCGGAAAGTGACTTAATATAGCGGATCTAATGGACTATCACGTGCCATACTCAGTTTATTCAGAAATACTTTTTGGTCCATACAATCCATTCAAAGGAAGATTACTAAGGCATTTCACACAAACACATTTTGCCCATTATAGCCCACTGTGTGAGTTGTGCCAAAAATCGGAAAGTGATTTAAGATAGCGGATCTAATGGACTATCATGTGCCATACTCAGTTTGTTCAGAAATAGTTTTTGGTCCATACAATCCATTCAAAAGAAAATTACTAAGGCATTTCACTCAAACACATTTTGCCCATTATAGCCCACTGTGTGAGTTGTGCCAAAAGTCGGAAAGCGGTGGAAGACAGCGGACCTAATGGACTATCACGTGTTATACTCAGTTTATTCAGAAATAGTTTTTGGTCTATACAATCCATTCAAAGGAAGATTACTAAGGCATTTCACTCAAACACATTTTGCCCATTATAGCCCACTGTGTGAGTTGTGCCAAAAATCGGAAAGTGACTTAAGATAGCGGATCTAATGGACTATCACGTGCCATACTCAGTTTATTCAGAAATACTTTTTGGTCCATACAATCCATTCAAAGGAAGATTACTAAGGCATTTCACACAAACACATTTTGCCCATTATAGCCCACTGTGTGAGTTGTGCCAAAAATCGGAAAGTGATTTAAGATAGCGAATCTAATGGACTATCACGTGCCATACTCAGTTTGTTCAGAAATAGTTTTTGGTCCATACAATCCATTCAAAGGAAGATTACTAAGGCATTTCACTCAAACACATTTTGCCCATTATAGCCCACTGTGTGAGTTGTGCAAAAAGTCGGAAAGTGATGGAAGATAGTGGACCCAATGGACTATCACGTGTCTTACTCAGTTTGTTCAGATATAGTTTTTGGTCCATACAATCCATTCAAAGGAAATTTACTAAGGCATTTCACTCAAACACATTTTGCCCATTATAGCCCACTGTGTGCGTTGTGTCAAAAGTCGGAAAGTGATGGAAGATAGTGGACCTAATGGACTATCACGTGCCATACTCAGTTTGTTCAGAAATAGTTTTTGGTCCATACAATTCATTCAAAGGAAGATTACTAAGGCATTTCACTCAAACACATTTTGCCCATTATAGCCCACTGTGTGAGCTGTGCCAAAAATCGGAAAGTGATTTAAGATAGCGGATCTAATGGACTATCATATGCCATACTCAGTTTGTTCAGAAATAGTTTTTGGTCCATACAATCCATTCAAAGGAAAATTACTAAGGCATTTCACTCAAACACATTTTGCCCATTATAGCCCACTGTGTGAGTTGTGCCAAAAGTCGGAAAGCGATGGAAGATAGCGGACCTAATGGACTATCACGTGTTATACTCAGTTTATTCAGAAATAGTTTTTGGTCTATACAATCCATTCAAAGGAAGATTACTAAGGCATTTCACTCAAACACATTTTGCCCATTATAGCCCACTGTGTGAGTTGTGCCAAAAGTCGGAAAGTGATGGAAGATAGCGGACCTAATGGACTATCACGTGTCATACTCAGTTTGTTCAGAAATAGTTTTTGGTCTATACAATCCATTCAAAGGAAGATTACTAAGGCATTTCACTCAAACACATTTTGCCCATTATAGCCCACTGTGTGAGTTGTGCCAAAAGTCGGAAAGTGATGGAAGATAGCGGACCTAATGGACTATCACGTGTCATACTCAGTTTGTTCAGAAATAGTTTTTGGTCCATACAATCCATTTAAAGGGAAATTACTAAGGCATTTCACTCAAACACATTTTGCCCATTATAGCCCACTGTGTGAGTTGTGCCAAAAGTCGGAAAGTGATGGAAGATAGCGGACCTAATGGACTATCACGTGTCATACTCAGTTTGTTCAGAAATAGTTTTTGGTCCATACAATCCATTCAAAGGAAAACTATTAAGTCATTTCACTCAAACACATTTTGCCCATTATAGCCCACTGTGTGAGCTGTGCCAAAAATCGGAAAGTGACTTAAGATATCGGACCTAATGGACTATCACGTGTTATACTCAGTTTATTCAGAAATAGTTTTTGGTCCATACAATCCATTTAAAGGGAAATTACTAAGGCATTTCACTCAAACACATTTTGCCCATTATAGTCCACTGTGTGAGTTGTGCCAAAAATCAGAAAAAGATTTAAGATAGCGGATCTAATGGACTATCACGTGTCATACTCAGTTTGTTCAGAAATAGTTTTTGGTCCATACAATCCATTCAAAGGAAGATTACTAAGGCATTTCACTCAAACACATTTTGCCCATTATAGTCCACTGTGTGAGCTGTGCCAAAAATCGGAAAGTGATTTAAGATAGCGGATCTAACGGACTATCACGTGTCATACTCAGTTTGTTCAGAAATAGTTTTTGGTCCATACAATCCATTCAAAGGGAAATTACTAAGGCATTTCACTCAAACACATTTTGCCCATTATAGCCCACTGTGTGAGCTGTGCCAAAAATCGGAAAGTGATTTAAGATAGCGGACCTAATGGACTATCACGTGTTATACTCAGTTTGTTCAGAAATAGTTTTTGGTCCATACAATCCATTCAAAGGAAAATTACTAAGGCATTTCACTCAAACACATTTTGCCCATTATAGCCCACTGTGTGAGTTGTGCCAAAAGTCGGAAAGCGATGGAAGATAGCGGACCTAATGGACTATCACGTGTCATACTCAGTTTATTCAGAAATAGTTTTTGGTCTATACAATCCATTCAAAGGAAGATTACTAAGGCATTTCACTCAAACACATTTTGCCCATTATAGCCCACTGTGTGAGTTGTGCCAAAAATCGGAAAGTGACTTAAGATAGCGGATCTAATGTACTATCACGGGTCATACTCAGTTTGTTCAGAAATAGTTTTTCGTCCATACAATCCATTCAAAGGAAGATTACTAAGGCATTTCACTCAAACACATTTTGCCCATTATAGCCCACTGTGTGAGTTGTGCCAAAAATCGGAAAGTGACTTAGGATAGCGGATCTAATGGACTATCACGTGCCATACTCAGTTTGTTCAGAAATAGTTTTTGGTCCATACAATCCATTCAAAGGAAAATTACTAAGGCATTTCACTCAAACACATTTTGCCCATTATAACCCGCTGTGTGAGTTGTGCCAAAAGTCGGAAAGCGATGGAAGATAGCGGACCTAATGGACTATCACGTGTTATACTCAGTTTATTCAGAAATAGTTTTTGGTCCATACAATCCATTCAAAGGGAAATTACTAAGGCATTTCACTCAAACATATTTTGCCCATTATAGCCCACTGTGTGAGTTGTGCCAAAAATCGGAAAATGATGAACCATAGCGGATCTTATGGACTATAACATGTCATACTCAGTTTGTTCAGATATAGTTTTTTGTCCATACAATCCATTCAAAGGAAGATTACTAAGGCATTTCACTCAAACACATTTTGCCCATTATAGCCCACTGTGTGAGTTGTGCCAAAAATCGGAAAGTGATGAAAGATAGCGGATCTAATGGACTATCACGTGCCATACTCAGTTTGTTCAGAAATAGTTTTTGGTCCATACAATCCATTCAAAGGAAGATTACTAAGGCATTTCACTCAAACACATTTTGCCCATTATAGCCCACTGTGTGAGTTGTGCCAAAAGTCGGAAAGCGATGGAAGATAGCGGATCTAATGGACTATCATGTGCCATACTCAGTTTGTTCAGAAATAGTTTTTGGTCCATACAATCCATTCAAAGGAAAATTACTAAGGCATTTCACTCAAACACATTTTGCCCATTATAGCCCACTGTGTGAGTTGTGCCAAAAATCGGAAAGTGATTTAAGATAGCGGATCTAATGGACTATCATGTGCCATACTCAGTTTGTTCAGAAATAGTTTTTGGTCCATACAATCCATTCAAAGGAAAATTACTAAGGCATTTCACTCAAACACATTTTGCCCATTATAGCCCACTGTGTGAGTTGTGCCAAAAGTCGGAAAGCGATGGAAGATAGCGGACCTAATGGACTATCACGTGTTATACTCAGTTTATTCAGAAATAGTTTTTGGTCTATACAATCCATTCAAAGGAAGATTACTAAGGCATTTCACTCAAACACATTTTGCCCATTATAGCCCACTGTGTGAGTTGTGCCAAAAATCGGAAAGTGACTTAAGATAGCGGATCTAATGGACTATCACGTGCCATACTCAGTTTATTCAGAAATACTTTTTGGTCCATACAATCCATTCAAAGGAAGATTACTAAGGCATTTCACACAAACACATTTTGCCCATTATAGCCCACTGTGTGAGTTGTGCCAAAAATCGGAAAGTGATTTAAGATAGCGGATCTAATGGACTATCACGTGCCATACTCAGTTTGTTCAGAAATAGTTTTTGGTCCATACAATCCATTCAAAGGAAGATTACTAAGGCATTTCACTCAAACACATTTTGCCCATTATAGCCCACTGTGTGAGTTGTGCAAAAAGTCGGAAAGTGATGGAAGATAGTGGACCCAATGGACTATCACGTGTCTTACTCAGTTTGTTCAGATATAGTTTTTGGTCCATACAATCCATTCAAAGGAAATTTACTAAGGCATTTCACTCAAACACATTTTGCCCATTATAGCCCACTGTGTGCGTTGTGTCAAAAATCGGAAAGTGATGGAAGATAGTGGACCTAATGGACTATCACGTGCCATACTCAGTTTGTTCAGAAATAGTTTTTGGTCCATACAATTCATTCAAAGGAAGATTACTAAGGCATTTCACTCAAACACATTTTGCCCATTATAGCCCACTGTGTGAGTTGTGCCAAAAATCGGAAAGTGATTTAAGATAGCGGATTTAATGGACTATCACGTGTTGTACTCAGTTTATTCAGAAATAGTTTTTGGTCTATACAATCCATTCAAAGGAAAATTACTAAGGCATTTCACTCAAACACATTTTGCCCATTATAGCCCACTGTGTGAGTTGTGCCAAAAGTCGGAAAGTGACTTAAGATAGCGGACCTAATGGACTATCACGGGTCATACTCAGTTTATTCAGAAATAGTTTTTGGTCTATACAATCCATTCAAAGGAAGATTACTAAGGCATTTCACTCAAACACATTTTGCCCATTATAGCCCACTGTGTGAGTTGTGCCAAAAATCGGAAAGTGACTTAAGATAGCGGATCTAATGTACTATCACGGGTCATACTCAGTTTGTTCAGAAATACTTTTTGGTCCATACAATCCATTCAAAGGAAGATTACTAAGGCATTTCACACAAACACATTTTGCCCATTATAGCCCACTGTGTGAGTTGTGCCAAAAATCGGAAAGTGATTTAAGATAGCGGATCTAATGGACTATCACGTGTTGTACTCAGTTTATTCAGAAATAGTTTTTGGTCTATACAATCCATTCAAAGGAAAATTACTAAGGCATTTCACTCAAACACATTTTGCCCATTATAGCCCACTGTGTGAGTTGTGCCAAAAGTCGGAAAGTGACTTAAGATAGCGGACCTAATGGACTATCACGGGTCATACTCAGTTTATTCAGAAATAGTTTTTGGTCTATACAATCCATTCAAAGGAAGATTACTAAGGCATTTCACTCAAACACATTTTGCCCATTATAGCCCACTGTGTGAGTTGTGCCAAAAATCGGAAAGTGACTTAAGATAGCGGATCTAATGGACTATCACGTGCCATACTCAGTTTATTCAGAAATACTTTTTGGTCCATACAATCCATTCAAAGGAAGATTACTAAGGCATTTCACACAAACACATTTTGCCCATTATAGCCCACTGTGTGAGTTGTGCCAAAAATCGGAAAGTGATTTAAGATAGCGGATCTAATGGACTATCATGTGCCATACTCAGTTTGTTCAGAAATAGTTTTTGGTCAATACAATCCATTCAAAGGAAAATTACTAAGGCATTTCACTCAAACACATTTTGCCCATTATAGCCCACTGTGTGAGTTGTGCCAAAAGTCGGAAAGTGACTTAAGATAGCGGACCTAATGGACTATCACGGGTCATACTCAGTTTATTCAGAAATAGTTTTTGGTCTATACAATCCATTCAAAGGAAGATTACTAAGGCATTTCACTCAAACACATTTTGCCCATTATAGCCCACTGTGTGAGTTGTGCCAAAAATCGGAAAGTGACTTAAGATAGCGGATCTAATGTACTATCACGGGTCATACTCAGTTTGTTCAGAAATACTTTTTGGTCCTTACAATCCATTCAAAGGAAGATTACTAAGGCATTTCACACAAACACATTTTGCCCATTATAGCCCACTGTGTGAGTTGTGCCAAAAATCGGAAAGTGATTTAAGATAGCGGATCTAATGGACTATCACGTGTTGTACTCAGTTTATTCAGAAATAGTTTTTGGTCTATACAATCCATTCAAAGGAAAATTACTAAGGCATTTCACTCAAACACATTTTGCCCATTATAGCCCACTGTGTGAGTTGTGCCAAAAGTCGGAAAGTGACTTAAGATAGCGGACCTAATGGACTATCACGGGTCATACTCAGTTTGTTCAGAAATAGTTTTTGGTCCATACAATCCATTCAAAGGAAGATTACTAAGGCATTTCACTCAAACACATTTTGCCCATTATAGCCCACTGTGTGAGTTGTGCAAAAAGTCGGAAAGTGATGGAAGATAGTGGACCCAATGGACTATCACGTGTCTTACTCATTTTGTTCAGATATAGTTTTTGGTCCATACAATCCATTCAAAGGAAGATTACTAAGGCATTTCACTCAAACACATTTTGCCCATTATAGCCCACTGTGTGAGTTGTGCCAAAAGTCGGAAAGCGATGGAAGATAGCGGACCTAATGGACTATCACGTGTTATACTCAGTTTATTCAGAAATAGTTTTTGGTCTATACAATCCATTCAAAGGAAGATTACTAAGGCATTTCACACAAACACATTTTGCCCATTATAGCCCACTGTGTGAGTTGTGCCAAAAATCGGAAAGTGATTTAAGATAGCGAATCTAATGGACTATCACGTGCCATACTCAGTTTGTTCAGAAATAGTTTTTGGTCCATACAATCCATTCAAAGGAAGATTACTAAGGCATTTCACTCAAACACATTTTGCCCATTATAGCCCACTGTGTGAGTTGTGCAAAAAGTCGGAAAGCAATGGAAGATAGTGGACCCAATGGACTATCACGTGTCTTACTCAGTTTGTTCAGATATAGTTTTTGGTCCATACAATCCATTCAAAGGAAGATTACTAAGGCATTTCACACAAACACATTTTGCCCATTATAGCCCACTGTGTGAGTTGTGCCAAAAATCGGAAAGTGATTTAAGATAGCGAATCTAATGGACTATCACGTGCCATACTCAGTTTATTCAGAAATACTTTTTGGTCCATACAATCCATTCAAAGGAAGATTACTAAGGCATTTCACACAAACACATTTTGCCCATTATAGCCCACTGTGTGAGTTGTGCCAAAAATCGGAAAGTGATTTAAGATAGCGAATCTAATGGACTATCACGTGCCATACTCAGTTTGTTCAGAAATAGTTTTTGGTCCATACAATCCATTCAAAGGAAGATTACTAAGGCATTTCACTCAAACACATTTTGCCCATTATAGCCCACTGTGTGAGTTGTGCAAAAAGTCGGAAAGTGATGGAAGATAGTGGACCCAATGGACTATCACGTGTCTTACTCAGTTTGTTCAGATATAGTTTTTGGTCCATACAATCCATTCAAAGGAAAATTACTAAGGCATTTCACTCAAACACATTTTGCCCATTATAGCCCACTGTGTGAGTTGTGCCAAAAGTCGGAAAGCGATGGAAGATAGCGGACCTAATGGACTATCACGTGTTATACTCAGTTTATTCAGAAATAGTTTTTGGTCTATACAATCCATTCAAAGGAAGATTACTAAGGCATTTCACTCAAACACATTTTGCCCATTATAGCCCACTGTGTGAGTTGTGCCAAAAGTCGGAAAGTGATGGAAGATAGCGGACCTAATGGACTATCACGTGTTATACTCAGTTTATTCAGAAATAGTTTTTGGTCCATACAATCCATTCAAAGGGAAATTACTAAGGCATTTCACTCAAACACATTTTGCCCATTATAGTCCACTGTGTGAGTTGTGCCAAAAATCAGAAAAAGATTTAAGATAGCGGATCTAATGGACTATCACGTGTCATACTCAGTTTGTTAAGAAATAGTTTTTGGTCCATACAATCCATTCAAAGGAAGATTACTAAGGCATTCCACTCAAACACATTTTGCCCATTATAGTCCACTGTGTGAGCTGTGCCAAAAATCGGAAAGTGATTTAAGATAGCGGATCTAACGGACTATCACGTGTCATACTCAGTTTGTTCAGAAATAGTTTTTGGTCCATACAATCCATTCAAAGGGAAATTACTAAGGCATTTCACTCAAACACATTTTGCCCATTATAGCCCACTGTGTGAGCTGTGCCAAAAATCGGAAAGTGATTTAAGATAGCGGACCTAATGGACTATCACGTGTTATACTCAGTTTGTTCAGAAATAGTTTTTGGTCCATACAATCCATTCAAAGGGAAATTACTAAGGCATTTCACTCAAACACATTTTGCCCATTATAGCCCACTGTGTGAGTTGTGCCAAAAATCGGAAAGTGATTTAAGATAGCGGATCTAATGGACT
The DNA here is from genome assembly GCA_963576795.1 of Metopia argyrocephala. Taxonomy (NCBI): domain Eukaryota; kingdom Metazoa; phylum Arthropoda; class Insecta; order Diptera; family Sarcophagidae; genus Metopia; species Metopia argyrocephala. The sequence continues at coordinate 88,256,069 of OY756210.1, forward strand.
ATCACGTGTCATACTCAGTTTGTTCAGAAATAGTTTTTCGTCCATACAATCCATTCAAAGGAAGATTACTAAGGCATTTCACTCAAACACATTTTGCCCATTATAGTCCACTGTGTGAGCTGTGCCAAAAATCGGAAAGTGATTTAAGATAGCGGATCTAATGGACTATCACGTGTCATACTCAGTTTGTTCAGAAATAGTTTTTGGTCCATACAATCCATTCAAAGGAAATTTACTAAGGCATTTCACTCAAACACATTTTGCCCATTATAGCCCACTGTGTGAGTTGTGCAAAAAGTCGGAAAGTGATGGAAGATAGTGGACCCAATGGACTATCACGTGTCATACTCAGTTTGTTCAGATATAGTTTTTGGTCCATACAATCCATTCAAAGGAAATTTACTAAGGCATTTCACTCAAACACATTTTGCCCATTATAGCCCACTGTGTGAATTGTGCCAAAAATCGGAAAGTGATTTAAGATAGCGGACCTAATGGACTATCACGTGTTATACTCAGTTTGTTCAGAAATAGTTTTTGGTCCATACAATCCATTCAAAGGAAAATTACTAAGGCATTTCACTCAAACACATTTTGCCCATTATAGCCCACTGTGTGAGTTGTGCAAAAAGTCGGAAAGTGATGGAAGATAGTGGACCCAATGGACTATCACGTGTCATACTCAGTTTGTTCAGATATAGTTTTTGGTCCATACAATCCATTCAAAGGAAATTTACTAAGGCATTTCACTCAAACACATTTTGCCCATTATAGCCCACTGTGTGAGTTGTGCCAAAAGTCGGAAAGCGATGGAAGATAGCGGACCTAATGGACTATCACGTGTTATACTCAGTTTATTCAGAAATAGTTTTTGGTCTATACAATCCATTCAAAGGAAGATTACTAAGGCATTTCACTCAAACACATTTTGCCCATTATAGCCCACTGTGTGAGTTGTGCCAAAAATCGGAAAGTGACTTAAGATAGCGGACCTAATGGACTATCACGGGTCATACTCAGTTTATTCAGAAATAGTTTTTGGTCTATACAATCCATTCAAAGGAAGATTACTAAGGCATTTCACTCAAACACATTTTGCCCATTATAGCTCACTGTGTGAGTTGTGCCAAAAATCGGAAAGTGACTTAAGATAGCGGATCTAATGTACTATCACGGGTCATACTCAGTTTGTTCAGAAATAGTTTTTCGTCCATACAATCCATTCAAAGGAAGATTACTAAGGCATTTCACTCAAACACATTTTGCCCATTATAGCCCACTGTGTGAGTTGTGCCAAAAATCGGAAAGTGACTTAGGATAGCGGATCTAATGGACTATCACGTGCCATACTCAGTTTGTTTAGAAATAGTTTTTGGTCCATACAATCCATTCAAAGGAAAATTACTAAGGCATTTCACTCAAACACATTTTGCCCATTATAGCCCACTGTGTGAGTTGTGCCAAAAGTCGGAAAGCGATGGAAGATAGCGGACCTAATGGACTATCACGTGTTATACTCAGTTTGTTCAGATATAGTTTTTCGTCCATACAAACCATTCAAAGGAAGATTACTAAGGCATTTCACTCAAACACATTTTGCCCATTATAGCCCACTGTGTGAGTTGTGCAAAAAGTCGGAAAGTGATGGAAGATAGTGGACCCAATGGACTATCACGTGTCATACTCAGTTTGTTCAGATATAGTTTTTGGTCCATACAATCCATTCAAAGGAAATTTACTAAGGCATTTCACTCAAACACATTTTGCCCATTATAGCCCACTGTGTGAATTGTGCCAAAAATCGGAAAGTGACTTAGGATAGCGGATCTAATGGACTATCACGGGTCATACTCAGTTTGTTCAGAAATAGTTTTTCGTCCATACAATCCATTCAAAGGAAGATTACTAAGGCATTTCACTCAAACACATTTTGCCCATTATAGCCCACTGTGTGAGTTGTGCCAAAAATCGGAAAATGATGAACGATAGCGGATCTAATGGACTATAACACGTCATACTCAGTTTATTCAGAAATAGCTTTTGGTCTATACAATCCATTCAAAGGAAGATTACTAAGGCATTTCACTCAAACACATTTTGCCCATTATAGCCCACTGTGTGAGTTGTGCCAAAAATCGGAAAGTGATGAAAGATAGCGGATCTAATGGACTATCACGTGCCATACTCAGTTTGTTCAGAAATAGTTTTTGGTCCATACAATCCATTCAAAGGAAGATTACTAAGGCATTTCACTCAAACACATTTTGCCCATTATAGCCCACTGTGTGAGTTGTGCAAAAAGTCGGAAAGTGATGGAAGATAGTGGACCTAATGGACTATCACGTGCCATACTTAGTTTGTTCAGAAATAGTTTTTCGTTCATACAAACCATTCAAAGGAAGATTACTAAGGCATTTCACTCAAACACATTTTGCCCATTATAGCCCACTGTGTGAGTTGTGCCAAAAATCGGAAAGTGATTTATGATACCGGATCTAATGGACTATCACGTGCCATACTTAGTTTGTTCAGAAATAGTTTTTGGTCCATACAATCCATTCAAAGGAAGATTACTAAGGCATTTCACTCAAACACATTTTGCCCATTATAGCCCACTGTGTGAGTTGTGCAAAAAGTCGGAAAGTGTTGGAAGACAGTGGACCTAATGGACTATCACGTGTCATACTCAGTGTGTTCAGAAATAGTTTTTGGTCCATACAATCCATTCAAAGGAAGATTACTAAGGCATTTCACTCAAACACATTTTGCCCATTATAGCCCACTGTGTGAGTTGTGCCAAAAGTCGGAAAGTGATGGAAGATAGCGGACCTAATGGACTATCACGTGTTATACTCAGTTTGTTCAGATATAGTTTTTCGTCCATACAAACCATTCAAAGGAAGATTACTAAGGCATTTCACTCAAACACATTTTGCCCATTATAGCCCACTGTGTGAGTTGTGCCAAAAATCGGAAAGTGACTTAAGATAGCGGATCTAATGTACTATCACGTGTCATACTCAGTTTGTTCAGAAATAGTTTTTCGTTCATACAATCCATTCAAAGGAAGATTACTAAGGCATTTCACTCAAACACATTTTGCCCATTATAGCCCACTGTGTGAGTTGTGCCAAAAATCGGAAAGTGATTTAAGATAGCGGATCTAATGGACTATCACGTGCCATACTCAGTTTGTTCAGAAATAGTTTTTGGTCCATACAATCCATTCAAAGGAAGATTACTAAGGCATTTCACTCAAACACATTTTGCCCATTATAGCCCACTGTGTGAGTTGTGCAAAAAGTCGGAAAGTGATGGAAGATAGTGGACCCAATGGGCTATCACGTGTCATACTCAGTTTGTTCAGATATAGTTTTTGGTCCATACAATCCATTCAAAGGAAATTTACTAAGGCATTTCACTCAAACACATTTTGCCCATTATAGCCCACTGTGTGAGTTGTGTCAAAAGTCGGAAAGTGATGGAAGATAGTGGACCCAATGGACTATCACGTGCCGTACTCAGTTTGTCCAGAAATAGTTTTTGGTCCATACAATCCATTCAAAGGAAGATTACTAAGGCATTTCACTCAAACACATTTTGCCCTTTATAGCCCACTGTGTGAGTTGTGCCAAAAATCGGAAAGTGACTTAAGATAGCGGATCTAATCTACTATCACGTGTCATACTCAGTTTGTTCAGAAATAGTTTTTCGTTCATATAATCCATTCAAAGGAAGATTACTAAGGCATTTCACTCAAACACATTTTGCCCATTATAGCCCACTGTGTAGGTTGTGCCAAAAATCGGAAAGTGATTTAAGATAGCGGATCTAATGGACTATCACGTGCCATACTCAGTTTGTTCAGAAATAGTTTTTGGTCCATACAATCCATTCAAAGGAAGATTACTAAGGCATTTCACTCAAACACATTTTGCCCATTATAGCCCACTGTGTGAGTTGTGCCAAAAATCGGAAAGTGATTTAAGATAGCGGATCTAATGGACTATCACGTGCCATACTCAGTTTGTTCAGAAATAGTTTTTCGTTCATACAATCCATTCAAAGGAAGATTACTAAGGCATTTCACTCAAACACATTTTGCCCATTATAGCCCACTGTGTGAGTTGTGCAAAAAGTCGGAAAGTGATGGAAGATAGTGGACCCAATGGACTATCACGTGTCATACTCAGTTTGTTCAGATATAGTTTTTGGTCCATACAATCCATTCAAAGGAAGATTACTAAGGCATTTCACTCAAACACATTTTGCCCATTATAGCCCACTGTGTGAGTTGTGCCAAAAATCGGAAAGTGATTTGAGATAGCGGACCGAATGGACTATCACGTGTCATACTCAGTTTGTTGAGATATAGTTTTTTGTCCATACAATCCATTCAAAGGAAGATTACTAAGGCATTTCACTCAAACACATTTTGCCCATTATAGCCCACTGTGTGCGTTGTGTCAAAAGTCGGAAAGTGATGGAAGATAGTGGACCTAATGGACTATCACGTGCCATACTCAGTTTGTTCAGAAATAGTTTTTGGTCCATACAATCCATTCAAAGGAAGATTACTAAGGCATTTCACTCAAACACATTTTGCCAATTATAGCCCACTGTGTGAGTTGTGCCAAAATCGGAAAGTGACTTAAGATAGCGGATCTAATGTACTATCACGTGTCATACTCAGTTTATTCAGAAATAGTTTTTGGTCTATACAATCCATTCAAAGGAAGATTACTAAGGCATTTCACTCAAACACATTTTGTCCTTTATAGCCCACTGTGTGAGTTGTGCCAAAAATCGGAAAGTGACGTAAGATAGCGGATCTAATGTGCTATCACGCGTCATACTCAGTTTGTTCAGAAATAGTTTTTCGTTCATACAATCCATTCAAAGGAAGATTACTAAGGCATTTCACTCAAACACATTTTGCCCATTATAGCCCACTGTGTGAGTTGTGCCAAAAATCGGAAAGTGATTTAAGATAGCGGATCTAATGGACTATCACGTGCCATACTCAGTTTGTTCAGAAATAGTTTTTGGTCCATACAATCCATTCAAAGGAAGATTACTAAGGCATTTCACTCAAACACATTTTGCCCATTATAGCCCACTGTGTGAGTTGTGCAAAAAGTCGGAAAGTGATGGAAGATAGTGGACCCAATGGACTATCACGTGTCATACTCAGTTTGTTCAGATATAGTTTTTGGTCCATACAATCCATTCAAAGGAAATTTACTAAGGCATTTCACTCAAACACATTTTGCCCATTATAGCCCACTGTGTGAGTTGTGCCAAAAGTCGGAAAGCGATGGAAGATAGCGGACCTAATGGACTATCACGTGTTATACTCAGTTTATTCAGAAATAGTTTTTGGTCTATACAATCCATTCAAAGGAAGATTACTAAGGCATTTCACTCAAACACATTTTGTCCTTTATAGCCCACTGTGTGAGTTGTGCCAAAAATCGGAAAGTGACGTAAGATAGCGGATCTAATGTACTATCACGCGTCATACTCAGTTTGTTCAGAAATAGTTTTTCGTTCATACAATCCATTCAAAGGAAGATTACTAAGGCATTTCACTCAAACACATTTTGCCCATTATAGCCCACTGTGTGAGTTGTGCCAAAAATCGGAAAGTGATTTAAGATAGCGGATCTAATGGACTATCACGTGCCATACTCAGTTTGTTCAGAAATAGTTTTTGGTCCATACAATCCATTCAAAGGAAGATTACTAAGGCATTTCACTCAAACACATTTTGCCCATTATAGCCCACTGTGTGAGTTGTGCAAAAAGTCGGAAAGTGATGGGAGATAGTGGACCCAATGGACTATCACGTGTCATACTCAGTTTGTTCAGATATAGTTTTTGGTCCATACAATCCATTCAAAGGAAATTTACTAAGGCATTTCACTCAAACACATTTTGCCCATTATAGCCCACTGTGTGAGTTGTGTCAAAAGTCGGAAAGTGATGGAAGATAGTGGACCCAATGGACTATCACGTGCCATACTCAGTTTGTCCAGAAATAGTTTTTGGTCCATACAATCCATTCAAAGGAAGATTACTAAGGCATTTCACTCAAACACATTTTGCCCATTATAGCCCACTGTGTGAGTTGTGCCAAAAATCGAAAAGTGATTTAAGATAGCGGATCTAATGGACTATCACGTGCCATACTCAGTTTGTTCAGAAATAGTTTTTGGTCCATACAATCCATTCAAAGGAAAATTACTAAGGCATTTCACTCAAACACATTTTGCCCATTATAGCCCACTGTGTGAGTTGTGCCAAAAGTCGGAAAGCGATGGAAGATAGCGGATCTAATGGACTATCACGTGTTATACTCAGTTTATTCAGAAATAGTTTTTGGTCTATACAATCCATTCAAAGGAAGATTACTAAGGCATTTCACTCAAACACATTTTGCCCATTATAGCCCACTGTGTGAGTTGTGCCAAAAATCGGAAAGTGATTTAAGATAGCGGATCTAATGGACTATCACGTGTCATACTCAGTTTGTTCAGAAATACTTTTTGGTCCATACAATCCATTAAAAGGAAGATTACTAAGGCATTTCACTCAAACACATTTTGCCCATTATAGCCCACTGTGTGAGTTGTGCCAAAAATCGGAAAGTGACTTAAGATAGCGGATCTAATGGACTATCACGTATCATAGTCAGTTTATTCAGAAATAGTTTTTGGTCCATACAATCCATTCAAAGGGAAATTACTAAGGCATTTCACTCAAACATATTTTGCCCATTATAGCCCACTGTGTGAGTTGTGCCAAAAATCGGAAAATGATGAACGATAGCGGACCTAATGGACTATCACGTGTTATACTCAGTTTATTCAGAAATAGTTTTTGGTCTATACAGTCCATTCAAAGGAAGATTACTAAGGCATTTCGCTCAAAAACATTTGGCCCATTATAGCCCACTGTATGAGTTGTGCCAAAAATCGGAAAAAGATTTAAGATAGCGGATCTAATGGACTATCACGTGTCATACTCAGTTTGTTCAGAAATAGTTTTTGGTATATACAATCCATTCAAAGGAAGATTACTAAGGCATTTCACTCAAAAACATTTTGCTCATTATAATCCACTGTGTGAGTTGTGCCAAAAATCGGAAAATGATGGACAATAGCGGACCCAATGAACTATCACGTGACATACCCAGTTTGTTCAGATATAGTTTTTTGTCCATACAATCCATTCAAAGGAAGATTACTAAGGCATTTCACTCAAACACATTTTGCCCATTATAGCCCACTGTGTGAGTTGTGCCAAAAATCGGAAAGTGATTTAAGATAGCGGATCTAATGGACTATCACGTGTCATACTCAGTTTGTTCAGAAATAGTTTTTGGTCCATACAATCCATTCAAAGGGAAATTACTAAGGCATTTCACTCAAACACATTTTGCCCATTATAGCCCACTGTGTGAGCTGTGCCAAAAATCGGAAAGTGATTTAAGATAGCGGACCTAATGGACTATCACGTGTCATACTCAGTTTGTTCAGAAATAGTTTTTGGTCTATACAGTCCATTCAAAGGAAGATTACTAAGGCATTTCACTCAAAAACATTTGGCCCATTATAGCCCACTGTGTGAGTTGTGCCAAAAATCGGAAAAAGATTTAAGATAGCGGATCTAATGGACTATCACGTGTCATACTCAGTTTGTTCAGATATAGTTTTTGGTATATACAATCCATTCAAAGGGAGATTACTAAGGCATTTCACTCAAACACATTTTGCTCATTATAGTCCACTGTGTGCCTTGTGCCAAAAATCGGAAAATGATGGACAATAGCGGACCCAAAGAACTATCACGTGTCATACCCAGTTTGTTCAGATATAGTTTTTGGTCCATACAATCCATTCAAAGGGAGATTACTAAGGCATTTCATTAAAAAACACATTTTGCCCATTATAGCCCACTGTGTGAGTTGTGCCAAAAGTCGGAAAGTGGTGGAAGATAGCGGACCTAATGGACTATCACGTGTTATACTCAGTTTATTCAGAAATAGTTTTTGGTCTATACAATCCATTCAAAGGAAGATTACTAAGGCATTTCACTCAAACACATTTTGCCCATTATAGCCCACTGTGTGAGTTGTGCCAAAAATCGGAAAGTGATTTAAGATAGCGGACCTAATGTACTATCACGTGTCATACTCAGTTTGTTCAGAAATAGTTTTTCGTCCATACAATCCATTTAAAGGAAGATTACTAAAGCAATTCACTCAAACACATTTTGCCCATTATAGCCCACTGTGTGAGTTGTACCAAAAATCGGAAAGTGACTTAAGATAGCGGATCTAATGGACTATCACGCGTCATACTCAGTTTGTTCAGAAATACTTTTTGGTCCATACAATCCATTCAAAGGAAGATTACTAAGGCATTTCACTTAAACACATTTTGCCCATTATAGCCCACTGTGTGAGATGTGCCAAAAATCGGAAAGTGATTTAAGATAGCGGATCTAATGGACTATCACGTGTCATACTCAGTTTGTTCAGATATAGTTTTTGGTCCATACAATCCATTCAAAGGAAAATTACTAAGGCATTTCACTCAAACACATTTTGCCCATTATAGCCCGCTGTGTGAGTTGTGTCAAAAGCCGGAAAGTGACGGAAGATAGTGGACCTAATGGACTATCACGTGCCATACTCAGTTTGTTCAGAAATAGTTTTTGGTCCATACAATCCATTCAAAGGAAGATTACTAAGGCATTTCACTCAAACACATTTTGCCCATTATAGCCCACTGTGTGAGTTGTGCCAAAAATCGGAAAGTGATTTAAGATAGCGGATCTAATGGACTATCACGTGTCATACTCAGTTTGTTCAGAAATACTTTTTGGTCCATACAATCCATTCAAAGGAAGATTACTAAGGCATTTCACTTAAACACATTTTGCCCATTATAGCCCACTGTGTGAGTTGTGCCAAAAATCGGAAAGTGATTTAAGATAGCGGATCTAATGGACTATCACGTGTCATACTCAGTTTGTTCAGAAATAGTTTTTGGTCTATACAATCCATTCAAAGGAAGATTACTAAGGCATTTCACTCAAACACATTTTGCCCATTATAGCCCACTGTGTGAGTTGTGCCAAATTCGGAAAGTGACTTAAGATAGCGGATCTAATGGACTATCACGTGTCATAGTCAGTTTATTCAGAAATAGTTTTTCGTCCATACAATACATTCAAAGGAAAATTACTAAGGCATTTCACTCAAACACATTTTGCCCATTATAGCCCACTGTGTGAGTTGTGCCAAAAATCGGAAAGTGATTTAAGATAGCGGATCTAATGGACTATCACGTGTCATACTCAGTTTGTTCAGAAATACTTTTTGGTCCATACAATCCATTCAAAGGAAGATTACTAAGGCATTTCACTTAAACACATTTTGCCCATTATAGCGCACTGTGTGAGTTGTGCCAAAAATCGGAAAGTGATTTAAGATAGCGGGTCTAATGGACTATCACGTGTCATACTCAGTTTGTTCAGAAATAGTTTTTGGTCTATACAATCCATTCAAAGGAAGATTACTAAGGCATTTCACTCAAACACATTTTGCCCATTATAGCCCACTGTGTGCGTTGTGTCAAAAGTCGGAAAGTGATGGAAGATAGTGGACCTAATGGACTATCACGTGCCATACTCAGTTTGTTCAGAAATAGTTTTTGGTCCATACAATCCATTCAAAGGAAGATTACTAAGGCATTTCACTCAAACACATTTTGCCCATTATAGCCCACTGTGTGAGTTGTGCCAAAATCGGAAAGTGACTTAAGATAGCGGATCTAATGTACTATCACGTGTCATACTCAGTTTATTCAGAAATAGTTTTTGGTCTATACAATCCATTCAAAGGAAGATTACTAAGGCATTTCACTCAAACACATTTTGTCCTTTATAGCCCACTGTGTGAGTTGTGCCAAAAATCGGAAAGTGACGTAAGATAGCGGATCTAATGTACTATCACGCGTCATACTCAGTTTGTTCAGAAATAGTTTTTCGTTCATACAATCCATTCAAAGGAAGATTACTAAGGCATTTCACTCAAACACATTTTGCCCATTATAGCCCACTGTGTGAGTTGTGCCAAAAATCGGAAAGTGATTTAAGATAGCGGATCTAATGGACTATCACGTGCCATACTCAGTTTGTTCAGAAATAGTTTTTGGTCCATACAATCCATTCAAAGGAAGATTACTAAGGCATTTCACTCAAACACATTTTGCCCATTATAGCCCACTGTGTGAGTTGTGCAAAAAGTCGGAAAGTGATGGAAGATAGTGGACCCAATGGACTATCACGTGTCATACTCAGTTTGTTCAGATATAGTTTTTGGTCCATACAATCCATTCAAAGGAAATTTACTAAGGCATTTCACTCAAACACATTTTGCCCATTATAGCCCACTGTGTGAGTTGTGCCAAAAGTCGGAAAGCGACGGAAGATAGCGGACCTAATGGACTATCACGTGTTATACTCAGTTTATTCAGAAATAGTTTTTGGTCTATACAATCCATTCAAAGGAAGATTACTAAGGCATTTCACTCAAACACATTTTGTCCTTTATAGCCCACTGTGTGAGTTGTGCCAAAAATCGGAAAGTGACGTAAGATAGCGGATCTAATGTACTATCACGCGTCATACTCAGTTTGTTCAGAAATAGTTTTTCGTTCATACAATCCATTCAAAGGAAGATTACTAAGGCATTTCACTCAAACACATTTTGCCCATTATAGCCCACTGTGTGAGTTGTGCCAAAAATCGGAAAGTGATTTAAGATAGCGGATCTAATGGACTATCACGTGCCATACTCAGTTTGTTCAGAAATAGTTTTTGGTCCATACAATCCATTCAAAGGAAGATTACTAAGGCATTTCACTCAAACACATTTTGCCCATTATAGCCCACTGTGTGAGTTGTGCAAAAAGTCGGAAAGTGATGGAAGATAGTGGACCCAATGGACTATCACGTGTCATACTCAGTTTGTTCAGATATAGTTTTTGGTCCATACAATCCATTCAAAGGAAATTTACTAAGGCATTTCACTCAAACACATTTTGCCCATTATAGCCCACTGTGTGAGTTGTGTCAAAAGTCGGAAAGTGATGGAAGATAGTGGACCCAATGGACTATCACGTGCCATACTCAGTTTGTCCAGAAATAGTTTTTGGTCCATACAATCCATTCAAAGGAAGATTACTAAGGCATTTCACTCAAACACATTTTGCCCATTATAGCCCACTGTGTGAGTTGTGCCAAAAATCGAAAAGTGATTTAAGATAGCGGATCTAATGGACTATCACGTGCCATACTCAGTTTGTTCAGAAATAGTTTTTGGTCCATACAATCCATTCAAAGGAAAATTACTAAGGCATTTCACTCAAACACATTTTGCCCATTATAGCCCACTGTGTGAGTTGTGCCAAAAGTCGGAAAGCGATGGAAGATAGCGGATCTAATGGACTATCACGTGTTATACTCAGTTTATTCAGAAATAGTTTTTGGTCTATACAATCCATTCAAAGGAAGATTACTAAGGCATTTCACTCAAACACATTTTGCCCATTATAGCCCACTGTGTGAGTTGTGCCAAAAATCGGAAAGTGATTTAAGATAGCGGATCTAATGGACTATCACGTGTCATACTCAGTTTGTTCAGAAATACTTTTTGGTCCATACAATCCATTAAAAGGAAGATTACTAAGGCATTTCACTCAAACACATTTTGCCCATTATAGCCCACTGTGTGAGTTGTGCCAAAAATCGGAAAGTGACTTAAGATAGCGGATCTAATGGACTATCACGTATCATAGTCAGTTTATTCAGAAATAGTTTTTGGTCCATACAATCCATTCAAAGGGAAATTACTAAGGCATTTCACTCAAACATATTTTGCCCATTATAGCCCACTGTGTGAGTTGTGCCAAAAATCGGAAAATGATGAACGATAGCGGACCTAATGGACTATCACGTGTTATACTCAGTTTATTCAGAAATAGTTTTTGGTCTATACAGTCCATTCAAAGGAAGATTACTAAGGCATTTCGCTCAAAAACATTTGGCCCATTATAGCCCACTGTATGAGTTGTGCCAAAAATCGGAAAAAGATTTAAGATAGCGGATCTAATGGACTATCACGTGTCATACTCAGTTTGTTCAGAAATAGTTTTTGGTATATACAATCCATTCAAAGGAAGATTACTAAGGCATTTCACTCAAAAACATTTTGCTCATTATAATCCACTGTGTGAGCTGTGCCAAAAATCGGAAAATGATGGACAATAGCGGACCCAATGAACTATCACGTGACATACCCAGTTTGTTCAGATATAGTTTTTTGTCCATACAATCCATTCAAAGGAAGATTACTAAGGCATTTCACTCAAACACATTTTGCCCATTATAGCCCACTGTGTGAGTTGTGCCAAAAATCGGAAAGTGATTTAAGATAGCGGATCTAATGGACTATCACGTGTCATACTCAGTTTGTTCAGAAATAGTTTTTGGTCCATACAATCCATTCAAAGGGAAATTACTAAGGCATTTCACTCAAACACATTTTGCCCATTATAGCCCACTGTGTGAGCTGTGCCAAAAATCGGAAAGTGATTTAAGATAGCGGACCTAATGGACTATCACGTGTCATACTCAGTTTGTTCAGAAATAGTTTTTGGTCTATACAGTCCATTCAAAGGAAGATTACTAAGGCATTTCACTCAAAAACATTTGGCCCATTATAGCCCACTGTGTGAGTTGTGCCAAAAATCGGAAAAAGATTTAAGATAGCGGATCTAATGGACTATCACGTGTCATACTCAGTTTGTTCAGATATAGTTTTTGGTATATACAATCCATTCAAAGGGAGATTACTAAGGCATTTCACTCAAACACATTTTGCTCATTATAGTCCACTGTGTGACTTGTGCCAAAAATCGGAAAATGATGGACAATAGCGGACCCAAAGAACTATCACGTGTCATACCCAGTTTGTTCAGATATAGTTTTTGGTCCATACAATCCATTCAAAGGGAGATTACTAAGGCATTTCATTAAAAAACACATTTTGCCCATTATAGCCCACTGTGTGAGTTGTGCCAAAAGTCGGAAAGTGGTGGAAGATAGCGGACCTAATGGACTATCACGTGTTATACTCAGTTTATTCAGAAATAGTTTTTGGTCTATACAATCCATTCAAAGGAAGATTACTAAGGCATTTCACTCAAACACATTTTGCCCATTATAGCCCACTGTGTGAGTTGTGCCAAAAATCGGAAAGTGATTTAAGATAGCGGACCTAATGTACTATCACGTGTCATACTCAGTTTGTTCAGAAATAGTTTTTCGTCCATACAATCCATTCAAAGGAAGATTACTAAAGCAATTCACTCAAACACATTTTGCCCATTATAGCCCACTGTGTGAGTTGTACCAAAAATCGGAAAGTGACTTAAGATAGCGGATCTAATGGACTATCACGCGTCATACTCAGTTTGTTCAGAAATACTTTTTGGTCCATACAATCCATTCAAAGGAAGATTACTAAGGCATTTCACTTAAACACATTTTGCCCATTATAGCCCACTGTGTGAGATGTGCCAAAAATCGGAAAGTGATTTAAGATAGCGGATCTAATGGACTATCACGTGTCATACTCAGTTTGTTCAGATATAGTTTTTGGTCCATACAATCCATTCAAAGGAAAATTACTAAGGCATTTCACTCAAACACATTTTGCCCATTATAGCCCGCTGTGTGAGTTGTGTCAAAAGCCGGAAAGTGACGGAAGATAGTGGACCTAATGGACTATCACGTGCCATACTCAGTTTGTTCAGAAATAGTTTTTGGTCCATACAATCCATTCAAAGGAAGATTACTAAGGCATTTCACTCAAACACATTTTGCCCATTATAGCCCACTGTGTGAGTTGTGCCAAAAATCGGAAAGTGATTTAAGATAGCGGATCTAATGGACTATCACGTGTCATACTCAGTTTGTTCAGAAATACTTTTTGGTCCATACAATCCATTCAAAGGAAGATTACTAAGGCATTTCACTTAAACACATTTTGCCCATTATAGCCCACTGTGTGAGTTGTGCCAAAAATCGGAAAGTGATTTAAGATAGCGGATCTAATGGACTATCACGTGTCATACTCAGTTTGTTCAGAAATAGTTTTTGGTCTATACAATCCATTCAAAGGAAGATTACTAAGGCATTTCACTCAAACACATTTTGCCCATTATAGCCCACTGTGTGAGTTGTGCCAAATTCGGAAAGTGACTTAAGATAGCGGATCTAATGGACTATCACGTGTCATAGTCAGTTTATTCAGAAATAGTTTTTCGTCCATACAATACATTCAAAGGAAAATTACTAAGGCATTTCACTCAAACACATTTTGCCCATTATAGCCCACTGTGTGAGTTGTGCCAAAAATCGGAAAGTGATTTAAGATAGCGGATCTAATGGACTATCACGTGTCATACTCAGTTTGTTCAGAAATACTTTTTGGTCCATACAATCCATTCAAAGGAAGATTACTAAGGCATTTCACTTAAACACATTTTGCCCATTATAGCGCACTGTGTGAGTTGTGCCAAAAATCGGAAAGTGATTTAAGATAGCGGGTCTAATGGACTATCACGTGTCATACTCAGTTTGTTCAGAAATAGTTTTTGGTCTATACAATCCATTCAAAGGAAGATTACTAAGGCATTTCACTCAAACACATTTTGCCCATTATAGCCCACTGTGTGAGTTGTGCCAAAATCGGAAAGTGACTTAAGATAGCGGATCTAATGGACTATCACGTGTCATAGTCAGTTTATTCAGAAATAGTTTTTCGTCCATACAATACATTCAAAGGAAAATTACTAAGGCATTTCACTCAAACACATTTTGCCCATTATAGCCCACTGTGTGAGATGTACCAAAAATCGGAAAGTGACTTAAGATAGCGGATCTAATGGACTATCACGTGTCATACTCAGTTTGTTCAAAAATAGTTTTTGGTCTATACAATCCATTCAAAGGAAGATTACTAAGGCATTTCACTCAAACACATTTTGCCCATTATAGTCCACTGTGTGAGTTGTGCCAAAAATCGGAAAAGGATGGAAGATAGCGGTCCTAATGGACTATCACGTGCCATACTCAGTTTGTTCAAAAATAGGTTTTGGTCTATACAATCCATTCAAAGGAAGATTACTAAGGCATTTCACTCAAACACATTTTGCCCATTATAGTCCACTGTGTGAGTTGTGCCAAAAATCGGAAAATGATGGAAGATAGCGGACCTAATGGACTATCACGTGTCATACTTAGTTTGTTCAGAAATAGTTTTTGGTCCATACAATCCATTCAAAGGAAGATTACTAAGGCATTTCACTCAAACACATTTTGCCCATTATAGCCCACTGTGTGAGTTGCGCCAAAAATCGGAAAGTGACTTAAGATAGCGGATCTAATGGACTATCACGTGTCATAGTCAGTTTATTCAGAAATAGTTTTTCGTCCATACAATCCATTCAAAGGAAAATTACTAAGGCATTTCTCTCAAATATATTTTGCCCATTATAGCTCACTGTGTGAGTTGTGCCAAAAATCGGAAAATGATGAACGATAGCGGACCTAATGGACTATCACGTGTTATACTCAGTTTATTCAGAAATAGTTTTTGGTCTATACAGTCCATTCAAAGGAAAATTACTAAGGCATTTCACTCAAAAACATTTGGCCCATTATAGCCCACTGTGTGAGTTGTGCCAAAAATCGGAAAAAGATTTAAGATAGCGGATCTAATGGACTATCACGTGTCATACTCAGTTTGTTCAGATATAGTTTTTGGTCCATACAATCCATTCAAAGGGAGATTACTAAGGCATTTCACTCAAACACATTTTGCCCATTATAGCCCACTGTGTGAGTTGTGCCAAAAATCGGAAAGTGATTTAAGATAGCGGATCTAATGGACTATCACGTGTCATACTCAGTTTGTTCAGAAATAGTTTTTGGTCCATACAATCCATTCAAAGGGAAATTACTAAGGCATTTCACTCAAACACATTTTGCCCATTATAGCCCACTGTGTGAGTTGTGCCAAAAATCGGAAAGTGATTTAAGATAGCGGATCTAATGGACTATCACGTGTCATACTCAGTTTGTTCAGAAATAGTTTTTGGTCCATACAATCCATTCAAAGGGAAATTACTAAGGCATTTCACTCAAACACATTTTGCCCATTATAGCCCACTGTGTGAGCTGTGCCAAAAATCGGAAAGTGATTTAAGATAGCGGACCTAATGGACTATCACGTGCCATACTCAGTTTGTTCAGAAATAGTTTTTCGTCCATACAATCCATTCAAAGGAAGATTACTAAGGCATTTCACTCAAACACATTTAGCCCATTATAACCCACTGAGTTGTGCCAAAAATCGGAAAAAGATTTAAGATAGCGGATCTAATGGACTAAGAAGTAGGTAGCGAGTACCCCTTCGGAAGAAATAGGTTGGGAGAACCCCTTCCGGAGAAGTAGATAACGAGGTCCCCTTCGGGAGAAGTAGGTCACAATAGCCCGTTCGAGAGAAGTAGTTTGCGATAACCCTTTCGGGAAGAGTAGGTCACAAGGGTCCCTACGGGAGAAGTAGGTTGCGAGAACCCCTTCGGGAGAAGTAGGTAGCAAGTACCCCTTTGGGAGAAGTAGGTAGCAAGTACCCCTTCGGGAGAAGTGGGTAGCATGTACCCCTTCGGGAGAAGTGGGTAGCATGTACCCCTTCGGGAGAAGTGGGTAGCATGTACCCCTTCGGGAGAAGTAGGTTGCGATAATCCCTTCGGGAGAAGTAGGTCACAAGGGCCCCTTCGAGAGAAGTAGGTTGCGATAACCCCTTCGGGAGAAGTAGGTCACAAGGGCCCCTTCGAGAGAAGTAGGTTGCGATAACCCCTTCGGGAGAAGTAGGTCGCGATAATCCCTTCGGGAGAAGTAGGTAACGAGTACCCCATCCTAAGAAGTAGGTAGCGAGTACCCCTTCGGGAGAAGTAGGTTGCGAGAACCCCTTTGGGAAAAGAAGCTCACAAGGGTCCCTTCGGGAGAAGTAGGGTGCGATAACCCCTTCGGGAGAAGTAGGTCGCATGTACCTCTTCGGGATAAGTAGGTTGCGATAACCCCTTCGGGAGAAGAAGGTAACGAGTACCCCATCCTAAGAAGTAGGTAGCGAGTACCCCTTCGGGAGAAGTAGGTTGCGAGAACCCCTTCGGGAGAAGTAGGTAACGATAACCCCTTCGGGAGAAGTAGGTCGCGATAACCCCTTCGGGAGAAGTAGGTAACGAGTACCCCATCCTAAGAAGTAGGTAGCGAGTACCCCTTCGGGAGAAGTAGGTTGCGAGAACCCCTTTGGGAAATGTAGCTCACAAGGGTCCCTTCGGGAGAAGTAGGGTGCCATAACCCCTTCGGGAGAAGTAGGTCGCAAGTACCCCTTCGGGATAAGTAGGTTGCGATAACCCCTTCGGGAGAAGAAGGTAACGAGTACCCCATCCTAAGAAGTAGGTAGCGAGTACCCCTTTGGGAGACGTAAGTTGCGAGAACCCCTTCGCAAGAAGTAGGTAGCGAATACCCCTTCGGGAGAAGTAGGTTATGATCACCCCTTCGTAAGGTGTTACCAGAGGCACAGCCAAGTCCAAGTTTCTCACGAGTCGCCTCGTATATACTTGGCGAAGGCTGCTGTCTGTACCAACTCTGGCTGCGCTTTTCCAAAAATGCTAAGTTTTATATGTAAATTTAATCATTAACTGAATGAGAATTATCGCAGCAAAAGTTAATCTATATTATAAGGACTAAAAATAATAATTCATGCTGTACCGTATATGGTTGACACAACTATGCCCATACAATAAAGTACCCAATCTAAAGTACCAATCACAAAGATTTCTAACCCCTTCGGGAGAAGTAGGTCGCGATAACCCCTTCGGGAGAAGTAGGTAACGAGTACCCCATCCTAAGAAGTAGGTAGCGAGTACCCCTTCGGGAGGAGTTGGTCACAAGGGTCCCTTCGGGAGAAGTAGGGTGCGATAACCCCTTCTGCAGGAGTAGGTAGCAAGTACACCTACGGGAGATGTAGGTAGCAAGTACCCCTTCGGGAGAAGTAGGTAGCATGTACCTCTTCGGGGGATGTAGGTAGCAAGTACCCCTTCGGAAGAAATAGGTTGAGAGTACCCCTTCCGGAGAAGTAGATAACGAGGACCCCTTCGGGAGAAATAGTTAACGAGTAGCCCTTCGGGAGAAGTAGGTCACAAGGGCCCCTGCGAAAGAAGTAGGTTGCGATAACCCCTTCGGGAGAAGTAGGTCTCACAAGGGCCCCTTCGAGAGAAGTAGGTTGCGATAACCCCTTCGGGAGAAGTAGGTTACGATAACCCCTTCGGGAGAAGTAGGTCGCGATAACCCCTTCGGGAGAAGTAGGTAACGAGTACCCCATCCTAAGAAGTAGGTAGCGAGTACCCCTTCGGGAGGAGTAGGTCACAAGGGTCCCTTCGGGAGAAGTAGGGTGCGATAACCCCTTCGGGAGAAGTAGGTCGCAAGTACCCTTTCGGGATAAGTAGGTTGCGATAACCCCTTCGGGAGAAGAAGGTAACGGGTACCCCATCCTAAGAAGTAGGTAGCGAGTACTCCTTCGGAAGAAATAGGTTGAGAGTACCCCTTCCGGAGAAGTAGATAACGAGGACCCCTTCGGGAGAAGTAGGTCACAAGGGCCCCTGCGAGAGAAGTAGGTTGCGATAACCCCTTCGGGAAAAGTAGGTCACAAGGGCCCCTTCGAGAGAAGTAGGTTGCGATAACCCCTTCGGGAGAAGTAGGTTACGATAACCTCTTCGGGAGAAGTAGGTCGCGATAACCCCTTCGGGAGAAGTAGGTAACGAGTACCCCATCTTAAGAAGTAGGTAGCGAGTACCCCTGCGGGAGAAGTAGGTTACGATAACCCCTTCGGGAGAAGTAGGTCGCGATAACCCCTTCGGGTGAAGTAGGTAACGAGTACCTCATCCTAAGAAGTAGGTAGCGAGTACCCCTGCGGGAGAAGTAGGTTGTGAGAATCCCTTCGGGAAAAGTAGGTCACAAGGGTCCCTTCGGGAGAAGTAGGGTGCGATAACCCCTTCGGGAGAAGTAGGTCGCAAGTACCCTTTCGTGATAAGTAGGTTGCGATAACCCCTTTGGGAGAAGTAGGTAACGAGTACCCCTTCGGTTGAAGTATGTCACAAGGGCCCCTTCGGTAGAAGTAGGTAATGAGGGCCCTTTCGGGAGAAGTAGGTTGAGAGAACCCCTTCAGAAGTAGTAGGTAGCAAATACCCCTTCGGAAAAAGTAGGTAACGAGAAACCCTACGGGAGAAGTAGGTAGCAAGTACCCCTTCGGGAGAAGTAGGTTGCGGTAACCCCTTCGGGAGAAGAAGGTAACGAGTACCCCTTCGGTAGAAGTAGGTCACAAGGGCCCCTTCGGGAAAAGTAGGTAACGAGTACCCCTTCGGGAGAAGTAGGTTGCGATAACCCCTTCGGGAGAAGAAGGTAACGAGTGGCCCTTCGGTAGAAGTAGGTCACAAGGGCCCCTTCGGGAAAAGTAGGAAACGAGTACCCCTTTGAGAGAAATAGGTTGCGATAACCTCTGCGGGAGAAGTAGGTAGCAAGTACCCTTCGGGAGAAGTAGGTAACGAGTACCTATTCGGAAGAAGTAGGTCACTAGGGCCCCTTCGGGGGAAGTAGGTAACGAGTACCCTTCGGGAGAAGTAGGTTGCGATAACCCCTTCGGGAGAAGTAGGTAACGAGTACTCCTTCGGGGGAAGTAGGCCACAAGGGCCCCTTCGGGAGAAATAGGTAACGAGTACCCTTCGGGTGAAGTAGGTTGCGATAACCCCTTCGGGAGAAGTAGGTGACGAGTACTCCTTCGGGAGAAGTAGGCCACAAGGGCCCATTCGAGAGAAGAAGGTAACGAGTACTCCTTCGAGAGAAGTAGGTTGCGAGAATTAGGTTGAGAGCACCCCTTCGGGAGAAGTAGGTTGTGATAACCCTTTCGGGAGAAGTAGGTAGCAAGTACCCTTTGGGAGAAGTAGGTAACGAGTACCTATTCGGAAGAAGTAGGTCACTAGGGCCCCTTTGGGGGAAGTAGGTAACGAGTACCCTTCGGGAGAAGTAGGTTGCGATAACCCCTTCGGGAGAAGTAGGTAACGAGTACTCCTTCGGGAGAAGTAGGCCACAAGGGCCCATTCGGGAGAAGAAGGTAACCATTCGGGAGAAGTAGGTTGAGAGAACCCCTTCAGGAGAAGTAGGTTACAAATGCCCCTTCGGGAGAAGTAGGGTGCGATAACCCCTTCGGGAGAAGTAGGTCGCAAGTACCCTTTCGGGATAAGTAGGATGCGATAACCCCTTCGGGAGAAGAAGGTAACGAATACCCCATCCTAAGAAGTAGGTAGCGAGTACCCCTTCGGAAGAAGTAGGTTGGGAGAACCCCTTCCGAAGAAATGGATAACGAGGACCCCTTCGGGAGAAATAGCTAACGAGTACCCCTTCGGGAGAAGAAGGTAACGAGTACCCCTTGGGTAGAAGTAGATAACGGGGACCCCTTCGGGAGAAATAGTTAACGAGTACCCCTTCGGGAGAAGAAGGTAACGAGTACCTCATCGGAAGAAGTAGGTAGCGAGTACCCATTTCGGGAGAAGTAGGTTGCGAGAATCCCTTTGGGAAAAGTAGCTCACAAGGGTCCCTTCGGGAGAAGTAGGTTGCGATAACCCCTTCGGGAGAAGTAGGTCGCAAGTACCCCTTCGGGATAAGTAGGTTGCGATAACCCCTTCGGGAGAAGAAGGTAACGAGTACCCCATCCTAAGAAGTAGGTAGCGAGTACCCCTTCGGGAGACGTAAGTTGCGAGAACCCCTTCGCAAGAAGTTGGTAGCGAATACCCCATCGTGAGAATTAGGTTATGATCACCCCTTCGTAAGGTGTTACTAGTGGGCACAGCCAAGTCCAAGTTTCTCACGAGTCGCCTCGTATATACTTCGCGATGGCTGTTGTCTGTACCAACTCTGGCTGCGGTTGTCCAAAATGCTAAGTTTTATATGTCAATTTAATCATTAACTGAATGGGAATTATCGCAGTAAATGTTAATCTATATTATAAGAACTAAAAATAATAATTCATGCTGTACCGTATGTGGTTGACACAGCTATACCCATACAATAAAGTACCCAATCTAAAGTACCAATCACAAAGATTTCTAAGGTATCTCACTCAAACAAATTTTGAAAATTTTAGCCCACCGTGTGAGTTACGCCAAAAACTTGTAAGTGGCAGGGTAGAGCGTACTTAATGGACTACAGACTTTCATACTCAATTTATTCAGAAATTGCCTTTGGTCCATACAATCCATTTAAAAGAAAATTTCTAAGGTGTCTCACTCAATCACATTTTGACAATTTTAGCCCACTGTGTGAGTTGTGCCGAAAATTCGAAAGTGGTGGCTATAGCGGACCTAATGGACTTCAACCTGTCATATTCAGGTAATTCAGAAATAGTTTTTGGTCTATACAATTTAGCCCACTGTGTGAGTTGTATATTAATTTGGGAAGTGGTGGGTTTTAGTGGACCTAATGGACTACAACCTGTCATATTCAGTTTATTTAATATATAGTTTATAGTTTATTTAATATATAGTTATAAATAGTTTTTGGTCCATACAATCCATTTAAGAGAAGATTTCTAAAAGTTGGAAATTGGTGGCTGATAATGAAACTAATGGACTATAATGTGTCATACCTTATTTATACAGAAATAGTTTTAGGTCCATACAATCCATTTAAAAGGAAATTCCTAAGTTACTTCACTCAAATTGGCTCTCGGTTGATTTGGTAGAATATCGTCTTCGGTATGGTACGATTCAATAGCGACCACTTCGGTTTCGGTATAACTCGGTCGTTACTAAGTCTTCGCGTAGGTATAAGATCTGGAAAGATAAGATAAGGAAGAAGAAGGTCACGAAGACCACCTTCGGGAGAAGTAGGTTGAGAGAAACCCTTCGAGAGAAGTAGGTCACAATGGCCTCTTCGGGAGAAGTAGGTAAAGAGTACCCTTCGGGAGAAGTAGGTAACGAGTACCTCTTCGGGTGAAGTAGGCAAGGACTACCCCTTCGGGAGAAGTAAGTCACAAGGGTCCCTTCGGGAGAAATAGGGTGCGATAACCCCTTCGGGAGAAGTAGGTCGCAAGGGTCCCTACGGGAGAAGTAGGTTGCGAGAACCCCTTCGGGAGAAGTAGGTAGCAAGTACCCCTTCAGGAGAAGTAGGTAGCAAGTACCCCTTCGGGAGAAGTAGGTAGCAAGTACCCCTTCGGGAGAAGTAGGTAGCATGTACCCCTTTGGGAGAAGTAGGTTGCGATAACCCCTTCGAGAGAAGTAGGTCACAAGGGCCCCTTCGAGAGAAGTAGGTTGCGATAACCCCTTCGGGAAGAGTAGGTCACAAGGGTCCCTACGGGATAAGTAGGTTGCGAGAACCCCTTCGGGAGAAGGAGGTAGCAAGTACCCCTTCGGGACAAGTAGATCACAATTGCCCCTTCGAGAGAAGTAGGTTGCGAGTACCCCTTCGAGAGAAGTAGTTTGCGATAACCCTTTCGGGAAGAGTAGGTCACAAGGCTCCCTACGGGAAAAGTAGGTTGCGAGAACCCCTTCGGGAGAAGTAGGTAGCAAGTACCCCTTCGGGAGAAGTAGGTCACAAGGGCCCCTTCGAGAGAAGTAGCTTGCGATAACCCCTTCGGCAGAAGTAGGTAGCAAGTACACCTACGGGAGAAGTAGGTAGCAAGTACCCCTTCGCGAGAAGTGGGTAGCATGTACCTCTTCGGGGAAGTAGGTAGCAAGTACCCCTTCGGGAGAAGTAGGTACCATGTACCCCTTCGGGAGAAGTAGGTTGCGATAACCCCTTCGGGAGAAGTAGTTCACAAGGGCCCCTTCGAGAGAAGTAGGTTGCGATAACCCCTTCGGGAGAAGTAGGTCACAAGGGCCCCTTCGAGAGAAGTAGGTTGCGATAACCCCTTCGGGAGAAGTAGGTTGCGATAACCCCTTCGGGTGTAGCAGGTCGCGATAATCCCTTCGGGAGAAGTAGGTAACGAGTACCCCATTCTAAGAACTAGGTAGCGAGTACCCCTTCGGGAGAAGTAGGTTGCGAGAACCCCTTTGGGAAAAGTAGCTCACAAGGGTCCCTTCGGGAGAAGTAGGTTGCGATAACCTCTTCGGGAGAAGTAGGTCGCAAATACACCTTCGGCAGAAGTAGGTTGCGATAACCCCTTCGGGAGAAGTAGGTAACGAGAACCCCTCCGGGAGAAATAGGTAATGAGTACCTCTTCGGGAGAAGTAGGTTACAAGGGCCCCTTCTTGAGAAGAAGGTAACGAGTACCCCTTCGGGAGAAGTAGGTTGCGATAACCCCTTCGGGAGAAGTAGGTCACATGGGCCCCTTCGGAGGAAGAAGGTAACGAGTACCCCATCGGAAGAAGTAAGTAGCGAGTACCGCTTCGGGAGAAGTAGGTCACAAGGGTCCCTTCGGGAGAAGTAGGGTGCGAAAACCCCTTCGGGAGAAGTAGGTCACAAGTACCCTTTCGGGAGAAGTAGGTCACAAGGGCCCCTTCGGGAGAAGAAGGTAACGAGTACCATATCGGAAGAAGTAAGTAGCGAGTACCGCTTCGGGAGAAGTAGGTTGCGAGAACCCTTCGGGGGTAGAAGGTAACGAGTACCCCTTCGGTTGAAGTAGGTCACAAGGGCCCCTCTGGGAGAAATAGGTAACGAGGGCCCCTTCGGGAGAAGTAGGTTGCGATAACATCTTCGGGAGAAGTAGGTTGCGGGAACGCCTTCGGGAGAAGTAGGTAGCAAGTACCCCTTCGGGAGAAGTAGGTAGCAAGTACCCCTTCGGGAGAAGTAGGTAGCATGTACCCCTTCGGGAGAAGTAGGTTGCGATAACCCCTTCGGGGGAAGGAGGTCACAAGGGCCCCTTCGAAAGAAGTAGGTTGCGATAACCCCTTCGGGAGAAGTAGGTTACGATAACCCCTTCGGGAGAAGTAGATCGCGATAACCCCTTCGGGAGAAGTAGGTAACGAGTACCCCATCCTAAGAAGTAGGTAGCGAGTACCCCTTCGGGAAAAGTAGGTTGCGAGAACCCCTTCGGGAAAAGTAGGTCACAAGGGTCCCTTCGGGAGAAGTAGGGTGCGATAACCCCTTCGGGAGAAGTAGGTCGCAAGTACCCTTTCGGGATAAGTAGGTTGCGATAACCCCTTCGGGAGAAGAAGGTAACGAGTACCCCATCGGGAGAAGTAGGTAGTGAGTACCCCTCCGGAAGAAATAGTTAACGAGTACCCTTTCGGGAGAAGTAGGTTACAAGGGCTCGTTCGAGAGAAATAGGTTGCGATAACCCCTTCGGGACAAGTAGATCACAATTGCCCCTTCGAGAGAAGTAGGTTGCGAGTACCCCTTCGTGAGAAGTAGGTCACAAGGGCTCGTTCGAGAGAAGTAGGTTGCGATAACCCCTTCGGGACAAGTAGATCACAATTGCCCCTTCGAGAGAAGTAGGTTGCGAGTACCCCTTCGGGAGAAGTAGGTTGCGATAACCCCTTCGGGAGAAGAAGGTAACGACTACCCCATCCTAAGAAGTAGGTAGCGAGTACCCCTTCGGGAGGAGTAGGTTGCGTGAACCCCTTCGGGAGAAGTAGGTAGCAAGTACCCCTTCGGGAGAAGTGGGTAGCAAGTACCCCTTCGGGACAAGTAGATCACAATTGCCCCTTCGAGAGAAGTAGGTTGCGAGTACCCCTTCGAGAGAAGTAGTTTGCGATAACCCTTTCGGGAAGAGTAGGTCACAAGGGTCCCTACGGGAGAAGTAGGTTGCGATAACCCCTTCGGGAGAAGTAGGTTGCGATAACCCCTTCGGGGGAAGGAGGTCACAAGGGCCCCTTCGAAAGAAGTAGGTTGCGATAACCCCTTCGGGAGAAGTAGGTTACGATAACCCCTTCGGGAGAAGTAGATCGCGATAACCCCTTCGGGAGAAGTAGGTAACGAGTACCCCATCCTAAGAAGTAGGTAGCGAGTACCCCTTCGGGAAAAGTAGGTTGCGAGAACCCCTTCGGGAAAAGTAGGTCACAAGGGTCCCTTCGGGAGAAGTAGGGTGCGATAACCCCTTCGGGAGAAGTAGGTCGCAAGTACCCTTTCGGGATAAGTAGGTTGCGATAACCCCTTCGGGAGAAGAAGGTAACGAGTACCCCATCCTAAGAAGTAGGTAGTGAGTACCCCTCCGGAAGAAATAGTTAACGAGTACCCTTTCGGGAGAAGTAGGTTACAAGGGCTCGTTCGAGAGAAGTAGGTTGCGATAACCCCTTCGGGACAAGTAGATCACAATTGCCCCTTCGGGAGAAGTAGGTAGCAAGTACCCCTTCGAGAGAAGTAGGTTGCGATAACCCCTTCGGGGGAAGGAGGTCACAAGGGCCCCTTCGAAAGAAGTAGGTTGCGATAACCCCTTCGAGAGAAGTAGGTTGCGATAACCCCTTCGGGAGAAGTAGGTCGCGATAACCCTTCGGGAGAAGAAGGTAACGAGCACCCCATCCTAAGAAGTAGGTAGCGAATACCCCTTCGGCATAAGTAGGTTGCAAGAACCCGTTCGGGAGAAGTAGGTAACGAGTACCCCATCCTAAGAAGTAGGTAGCGAGTACCTCTTCGGGAGAAGTAGGTCGCAAGTACCCTTTCGGGATAAATAGGTTGCGATAACCCCTTCGGGAGAAGAAGGTAACGAGTACCCCATCCTAAGAAGTAGGTAGCGAGTACCCCTTCGGGAGAAGTAGGTTGCGAGAACCCGTTCGGGAGAAGTAGGTAGCAAGCACCCTTCGGGAGAAGTAGGTAGCAAGTACCCCTTCGAGAGAAGTAGGTTGCGATAACCCCTTCGGGAGAAGTAGGTCACAAGAGCCCCTTCGAGAGAAGTAGGTTGCGATAACCCCTTCGGGAGAAGTAGGTTACGATAACCCCTTCGGGAGAAGTAGGTCACGATAACCCCTTCGGGAGAAGTAGGTAACGAGTACCCCATCCTAAGAAGTAGGTAGCGAGTACCCCTTCGGGAGAAGTAGGTTGCGAGAACCCCTTTGGGAAAAGTAGCTCACAAGGGCCCCTTCGAGAGAAGTAGGTTGCGATAACCCCTTCGGGAGAAGAAGGTAACGAGTACCCCATCCTAAGAAGTAGGTAGTGAGTACCCCTCCGGAAGAAATAGTTAACGAGTACCCCTTCGGGAGAAGTAGGTAGCAAGTACCCCTTCGGGAGAAGTGGGTAGCAAGTACCCCTTCGGGACAAGTAGATCACAATTGCCCCTTCGAGAGAAGTAGGTTGCGAGTACCCCTTCGAGAGAAGTAGTTTGCGATAACCCTTTCGGGAAGAGTAGGTCACAAGGGTCCCTACGGGAGAAGTAGGTTGCGAGAACCCCTTCGGGAGAAGTAGGTAGCAAGTACCCCTTCGGGAGAAGTAGGTAGCAAGTACCCCTTCGGGAGAAGTAGGTCACAAGGGCCCCTTCGAGAGAAGTAGGTTGCGATAACCCCTTCGGGAGAAGTGGGTAGCAAGTACCCCTTCGGGACAAGTAGGTAGCAAGTACCCCTTCGGGAGAAGTAGGTAGCATGTACCCCTTCGGGGGAAGTAGGTAGCAAGTACCCCTTCGGGAGAAGTAGGTAACATGTACCCCTTCGGGAGAAGTAGGTTGCGATAACCCCTTCGGGAGAAGTAGTTCACAAGGGCCCCTTCGAGAGAAGTAGGCTGCGATAACCCCTTCGGGAGAAGTAGGACACAAGGGCCCCTTCGAGAGAAGTAGGTCGCGATAACCCCTTCGGGAGAAGTAGGTAACGAGTACCTCATCCTAAGAAGTAGGTAGCGAGTACCCCTGCGGGAGAAGTAGGTTGTGAGAATCCCTTCGGGAAAAGTAGGTCACAAGGGTCCCTTCGGGAGAAGTAGGGTGCGATAACCCCTTCGGGAGAAGTAGGTCGCAAGTACCCTTTCGTGATAAGTAGGTTGCGATAACCCCTTTGGGAGAAGTAGGTAACGAGTACCCCTTCGGTTGAAGTATGTCACAAGGGCCCCTTCGGTAGAAGTAGGTAATGAGGGCCCCTTCGGGAGAAGTAGGTTGAGAGAACCCCTTCAGAAGTAGTAGGAAGCAAATACCCCTTCGGAAAAAGTAGGTAACGAGAAACCCTACGGGAGAAGTAGGTAGCAAGTACCCCTTCGGGAGAAGTAGGTTGCGGTAACCCCTTCGGGAGAAGAAGGTAACGAGTACCCCTTCGGTAGAAGTAGGTCACAAGGGCCCCTTCGGGAAAAGTAGGTAACGAGTACCCCTTCGGGAGAAGTAGGTTGCGATAACCCCTTCGGGAGAAGAAGGTAACGAGTGGCCCTTCGGTAGAAGTAGGTCACAAGGGCCCCTTCGGGAAAAGTAGGAAACGAGTACCCCTTTGAGAGAAATAGGTTGCGATAACCTCTTCGGGAGAAGTAGGTAGCAAGTACCCTTCGGGAGAAGTAGGTAACGAGTACCTATTCGGAAGAAGTAGGTCACTAGGGCCCCTTCGGGAGAAGTAGGTAACGAGTACCCTTCGGGAGAAGTAGGTTGCGATAACCCCTTCGGGAGAAGTAGGTAACGAGTACTCCTTCGGGAGAAGTAGGCCACAAGGGCCCCTTCGGGAGAAATAGGTAACGAGTACCCTTCGGGTGAAGTAGGTTGCGATAACCCCTTCGGGAGAAGTAGGTGACGAGTACTCCTTCGGGAGAAGTAGGCCACAAGGGCCCATTCGAGAGAAGAAGGTAACGAGTACTCCTTCGAGAGAAATAGGTTGCGAGAATTAGGTTGAGAGCACCCCTTCGGGAGAAGTAGGTTGTGATAACCCTTTCGGGAGAAGTAGGTAGCAAGTACCCTTTGGGAGAAGTAGGTAACGAGTACCTATTCGGAAGAAGTAGGTCACTAGGGCCCCTTTGGGGGAAGTAGGTAACGAGTACCCTTCGGGAGAAGTAGGTTGCGATAACCCCTTCGGGAGAAGTAGGTAACGAGTACTCCTTCGGGAGAAGTAGGCCACAAGGGCCCATTCGGGAGAAGAAGGTAACCATTCGGGAGAAGTAGGTTGAGAGAACCCCTTCAGGAGAAGTAGGTTACAAATGCCCCTTCGGGAGAAGTAGGGTGCGATAACCCCTTCGGGAGAAGTAGGTCGCAAGTACCCTTTCGGGATAAGTAGGATGCGATAACCCCTTCGGGAGAAGAAGGTAACGAATACCCCATCCTAAGAAGTAGGTAGCGAGTACCCCTTCGGAAGAAGTAGGTTGGGAGAACCCCTTCCGAAGAAATAGATAACGAGGGCCCCTTCGGGAGAAATAGCTAACGAGTACCCCTTCGGGAGAAGAAGGTAACGAGTACCCCTTGGGTAGAAGTAGATAACGGGGACCCCTTCGGGAGAAATAGTTAACGAGTACCCCTTCGGGAGAAGAAGGTAACGAGTACCCCATCGGAAGAAGTAGGTAGCGAGTACCCATTTCGGGAGAAGTAGGTTGCGAGAATCCCTTTGGGAAAAGTAGCTCACAAGGGTCCCTTCGGGAGAAGTAGGTTGCGATAACCCCTTCGGGAGAAGTAGGTCGCAAGTACCCCTTCGGGATAAGTAGGTTGCGATAACCCCTTCGGGAGAAGAAGGTAACGAGTACCCCATCCTAAGAAGTAGGTAGCGAGTACCCCTTCGGGAGACGTAAGTTGCGAGAACCCCTTCGCAAGAAGTTGGTAGCGAATACCCCATCGTGAGAATTAGGTTATGATCACCCCTTCGTAAGGTGTTACTAGTGGGCACAGCCAAGTCCAAGTTTCTCACGAGTCGCCTCGTATATACTTCGCGATGGCTGTTGTCTGTACCAACTCTGGCTGCGGTTGTCCAAAATGCTAAGTTTTATATGTCAATTTAATCATTAACTGAATGGGAATTATCGCAGTAAAAGTTAATCTATATTATAAGAACTAAAAATAATAATTCATGCTGTACCGTATGTGGTTGACACAGCTATACCCATACAATAAAGTACCCAATCTAAAGTACCAATCACAAAGATTTCTAAGGTATCTCACTCAAACAAATTTTGAAAATTTTAGCCCACCGTGTGAGTTACGCCAAAAACTTGTAAGTGGCAGGGTAGAGCGTACTTAATGGACTACAGACTTTCATACTCAATTTATTCAGAAATTGCCTTTGGTCCATACAATCCATTTAAAAGAAAATTTCTAAGGTGTCTCACTCAATCACATTTTGACAATTTTAGCCCACTGTGTGAGTTGTGCCGAAAATTCGAAAGTGGTGGCTATAGCGGACCTAATGGACTTCAACCTGTCATATTCAGGTAATTCAGAAATAGTTTTTGGTCTATACAATTTAGCCCACTGTGTGAGTTGTATATTAATTTGGGAAGTGGTGGGTTTTAGTGGACCTAATGGACTACAACCTGTCATATTCAGTTTATTTAATATATAGTTTATAGTTTATTTAATATATAGTTATAAATAGTTTTTGGTCCATACAATCCATTTAAGAGAAGATTTCTAAAAGTTGGAAATTGGTGGCTGATAATGAAACTAATGGACTATAATGTGTCATACCTTATTTATACAGAAATAGTTTTAGGTCCATACAATCCATTTAAAAGGAAATTCCTAAGTTACTTCACTCAAATTGGCTCTCGGTAGATTTGGTAGAATATCGTCTTCGGTATGGTACGATTCAATAGCGACCACTTCGGTTTCGGTATAACTCGGTCGTTACTAAGTCTTCGCGTAGGTATACGATCTGGAAAGATAAGATAAGGAAGAAGAAGGTCACGAAGACCACCTTCGGGAGAAGTAGGTTGAGAGAAACCCTTCGAGAGAAGTAGGTCACAATGGCCTCTTCGGGAGAAGTAGGTAAAGAGTACCCTTCGGGAGAAGTAGGTAACGAGTACCTCTTCGGGTGAAGTAGGCAAGGACTACTCCTTCGGGAGAAGTAAGTCACAAGGGTCCCTTCGGGAGAAATAGGGTGCGATAACCCCTTCGGGAGAAGTAGGTCGCAAGGGTCCCTACAGGAGAAGTAGGTTGCGAGAACCCCTTCGGGAGAAGTAGGTAGCAAGTACCCCTTCAGGAGAAGTAGGTAGCAAGTACCCCTTCGGGAGAAGTAGGTAGCAAGTACCCCTTCGGGAGAAGTAGGTAGCATGTACCCCTTTGGGAGAAGTAGGTTGCGATAACCCCTTCGAGAGAAGTAGGTCACAAGGGCCCCTTCGAGAGAAGTAGGTTGCGATAACCCCTTCGGGAAGAGTAGGTCACAAGGGTCCCTACGGGATAAGTAGGTTGCCAGAACCCCTTCGGGAGAAGTAGGTAGCAAGTACCCCTTCGGGAGAAGTAGGTCACAAGGGCCCCTTCGAGAGAAGTAGGTTGCGATAACCCCTTCGGGAGAAGTAGGTTGCGATAACCCCTTCGGGTGTAGCAGGTCGCGATAATCCCTTCGGGAGAAGTAGGTAACGAGTACCCCATTCTAAGAACTAGGTAGCGAGTACCCCTTCGGGAGAAGTAGGTTGCGAGAACCCCTTTGGGAAAAGTAGCTCACAAGGGTCCCTTCGGGAGAAGTAGGTTGCGATAACCTCTTCGGGAGAAGTAGGTCGCAAATACACCTTCGGGAGAAGTAGGTTGCGATAACCCCTTCGGGAGAAGTAGGTAACGAGTACCCCTCCGGGAGAAATAGGTAATGAGTACCTCTTCGGGAGAAGTAGGTTACAAGAGCCCCTTCTTGAGAAGAAGGTAACGAGTACCCCTTCGGGAGAAGTAGGTTGCGATAACCCCTTCGGGAGAAGTAGGTCACATGGGCCCCTTCGGAGGAAGAAGGTAACGAGTACCCCATCGGAAGAAGTAAGTAGCGAGTACCGCTTCGGGAGAAGTAGGTCACAAGGGTCCCTTCGGGAGAAGTAGGGTGCGAAAACCCCTTCGGGAGAAGTAGGTCACAAGTACCCTTTCGGGAGAAGTAGGTCACAAGGGCCCCTTCGGGAGAAGAAGGTAACGAGTACCATATCGGAAGAAGTAAGTAGCGAGTACCGCTTCGGGAGAAGTAGGTTGCGAGAACCCTTCGGGGGTAGAAGGTAACGAGTACCCCTTCGGTTGAAGTAGGTCACAAGGGCCCCTCTGGGAGAAATAGGTAACGAGGGCCCCTTCGGGAGAAGTAGGTTGCGATAACATCTTCGGGAGAAGTAGGTTGCGGGAACGCCTTCGGGAGAAGTAGGTAGCAAGTACCCCTTCGGGAGAAGTAGGTAGCAAGTACCCCTTCGGGAGAAGTAGGTAGCATGTACCCCTTCGGGAGAAGTAGGTTGCGATAACCCCTTCGGGGGAAGGAGGTCACAAGGGCCCCTTCGAAAGAAGTAGGTTGCGATAACCCCTTCGGGAGAAGTAGGTTACGATAACCCCTTCGGGAGAAGTAGATCGCGATAACCCCTTCGGGAGAAGTAGTTAACGAGTACCCCATCCTAAGAAGTAGGTAGCGAGTACCCCTTCGGGAAAAGTAGGTTGCGAGAACCCCTTCGGGAAAAGTAGGTCACAAGGGTCCCTTCGGGAGAAGTAGGGTGCGATAACCCCTTCGGGAGAAGTAGGTCGCAAGTACCCTTTCGGGATAAGTAGGTTGCGATAACCCCTTCGGGAGAAGAAGGTAACGAGTACCCCATCCTAAGAAGTAGGTAGTGAGTACCCCTCCGGAAGAAATAGTTAACGAGTACCCCTTCGGGAGAAGTAGGTTACAAGGGCTCGTTCGAGAGAAGTAGGTTGCGATAACCCCTTCGGGACAAGTAGATCACAATTGCCCCTTCGAGAGAAGTAGGTTGCGAGTACCTCTTCGTGAGAAGTAGGTCACAAGGGCTCGTTCGAGAGAAGTAGGTTGCGATAACCCCTTCGGGACAAGTAGATCACAATTGCCCCTTCGAGAGAAGAAGGTTGCGAGTACCCCTTCGGGAGAAGTAGGTTGCGATAACCCCTTCGGGAGAAGAAGGTAACAACTACCCCATCCTAAGAAGTAGGTAGCGAGTACCCCTTCGGGAGAAGTAGGTTGCGTGAACCCCTTCGGGAGAAGTAGGTAGCAAGCACCCTTCGGGAGAAGTAGGTAGCAAGTACCCCTTCGAGAGAAGTAGGTTGCGATAACCCCTTCGGGGGAAGGAGGTCACAAGGGCCCCTTCGAAAGAAGTAGGTTGCGATAACCCCTTCGAGAGAAGTAGGTTGCGATAACCCCTTCGGGAGAAGTAGGTCGCGATAACCCTTCGGGAGAAGAAGGTAACGAGCACCCCATCCTAAGAAGTAGGTAGCGAATACCCCTTCGGCATAAGTAGGTTGCGAGAACCCGTTCGGGAGAAGTAGGTAACGAGTACCCCATCCTAAGAAGTAGGTAGCGAGTACCTCTTCGGGAGAAGTAGGTCGCAAGTACCCTTTCGGGATAAATAGGTTGCGATAACCCCTTCGGGAGAAGAAGGTAACGAGTACCCCATCCTAAGAAGTAGGTAGCGAGTACCCCTTCGGGAGAAGTAGGTTGCGAGAACCCGTTCGGGAGAAGTAGGTAGCAAGCACCCTTCGGGAGAAGTAGGTAGCAAGTACCCCTTCGAGAGAAGTAGGTTGCGATAACCCCTTCGGGAGAAGTAGGTCACAAGAGCCCCTTCGAGAGAAGTAGGTTGCGATAACCCCTTCGGCAGAAGTAGGTTACGATAACCCCTTCGGGAGAAGTAGGTCACGATAACCCCTTCGGGAGAAGTAGGTAACGAGTACCCCATCCTAAGAAGTAGGTAGCGAGTACCCCTTCGGGAGAAGTAGGTTGCGAGAACCCCTTTGGGAAAAGTAGCTCACAAGGGTCCCTTCGGGAGAATTAGGTTGCGAGAACCCCTTCGGGAGAAGTAGGTAGCAAGTACCCCTTCGGGAGAAGTGGGTAGCAAGTACCCCTTCGGGACAAGTAGATCACAATTGCCCCTTCGAGAGAAGTAGGTTGCGAGTACCCCTTCGAGAGAAGTAGTTTGCGATAACCCTTTCGGGAAGAGTAGGTCACAAGGGTCCCTACGGGAGAAGTAGGTTGCGAGAACCCCTTCGGGAGAAGTAGGTAGCAAGTACCCCTTCGGGAGAAGTAGGTAGCAAGTACCCCTTCGGGAGAAGTAGGTCACAAGGGCCCCTTCGAGAGAAGTAGGTTGCGATAACCCCTTCGGGAGAAGTGGGTAGCAAGTACCCCTTCGGGACAAGTAGGTAGCAAGTACCCCTTCGGGAGAAGTAGGTAGCATGTACCCCTTCGGGGGAAGTAGGTAGCAAGTACCCCTTCGGGAGAAGTAGGTAACATGTACCCACCCCTTCGGGAGAAGTAGGTTGCGATAACCCCTTCGGGAGAAGTAGTTCACAAGGGTCCCTTCGAGAGAAGTAGGCTGCGATAACCCCTTCGGGAGAAGTAGGACACAAGGGCCCCTTCGAGAGAAGTAGGTTGCGATAACCCTTCGTCAGAAGTAGGTAGCAAGTACACCTTCGGGAGAAGTAGGTAGCAAGTACCCCTTCGGGAGAAGTAGGTAGCATGTACCCCTTCGGGGGAAGTAGGTAGCAAGTACCCCTTCGGGAGAAGTAGGTTACGATAACCCCTTCGGGAGAAGTAGGTCACGATAACCCCTTCGGGAGAAGTAGGTAACGAGTACCCCATCCTAAGAAGTAAGTAGCGAGTACCCCTTCGGGAGAAGTAGGTTGCGAGAACCCCTTTGGGAAAAGTAGCTCACAAGGGTCCCTTCGGGAGAATTAGGTTGCGAGAACCCCTTCGGGAGAAGTAGGTAGCAAGTACATCTTCGGGAGAAGTGGGTAGCAAGTACCCCTTCGGTACAAGTAGATCACAATTGCCCCTTCGAGAGAAGTAGGTTGCAAGTACCCCTTCGGGAGACGTAGGTTGCGATAACCCCTTCGGGGGAAGTAGGTCACAAGGGCCCCTTCGGGACAAGTAGGTAGCAAGTACCCCTTCGGGAGAAGTAGGTAGCATGTACCCCTTCGGGGGAAGTAGGTAGCAAGTACCCCTTCGGGAGAAGTAGGTAACATGTACCCACCCCTTCGGGAGAAGTAGGTTGCGATAACCCCTTCGGGAGAAGTAGTTCACAAGGGTCCCTTCGAGAGAAGTAGGCTGCGATAACCCCTTCGGGAGAAGTAGGACACAAGGGCCCCTTCGAGAGAAGTAGGTTGCGATAACCCTTCGGCAGAAGTAGGTAGCAAGTACACCTTCGGGAGAAGTAGGTAGCAAGTACCCCTTCGGGAGAAGTAGGTAGCATGTACCCCTTCGGGGGAAGTAGGTAGCAAGTACCCCTTCGGGAGAAGTAGGTTACGATAACCCCTTCGGGAGAAGTAGGTCACGATAACCCCTTCGGGAGAAGAAGGTAACGAGTACCCCATCCTAAGAAGTAGGTAGTGAGTACCCCTCCGGAAGAAATAGTTAACGAGTACCCCTTCGGGAGAAGTAGGTAGCAAGTACCCCTTCGAGAGAAGTAGGTTGCGATAACCCCTTCGGGAGAAGTAGGTCACAAGAGCCCCTTCGAGAGAAGTAGGTTGCGATAACCCCTTCGGGAGAAGTAGGTTACGATAACCCCTTCGGGAGAAGTAGGTCACGATAACCCCTTCGGGAGAAGTAGGTAACGAGTACCCCATCCTAAGAAGTAGGTAGCGAGTACCCCTTCGGGAGAAGTAGGTTGCGAGAACCCCTTTGGGAAAAGTAGCTCACAAGGGTCCCTTCGGGAGAATTAGGTTGCGAGAACCCCTTCGGGAGAAGTAGGTAGCAAGTACATCTTCGGGAGAAGTGGGTAGCAAGTACCCCTTCGGTACAAGTAGATCACAATTGCCCCTTCGAGAGAAGTAGGTTGCAAGTACCCCTTCGGGAGACGTAGGTTGCGATAACCCCTTCGGGGGAAGTAGGTCACAAGGGCCCCTTCGAGAGAAGTAGGTTGCGATAACCCTTCGGCAGAAGTAGGTAGCAAGTACACCTTCGGGAGAAGTAGGTAGCAAGTACCCCTTCGGGAGAAGTAGGTAGCATGTACCCCTTCGGGGGAAGTAGGTAGCAAGTACCCCTTCGGGAGAAGTAGGTAACATGTACCCCTTCGGGAGAAGTAGGTTGCGATAACCCCTTCGGGAGAAGTAGTTCACAAGGGCCCCTTCGAGAGAAGTAGGCTGCGATAACCCCTTCGGGAGAAGTAGGACACAAGGGCCCCTTCGAGAGAAGTAGGGTGCGATAACCCCTTCGGGACAAGTAGGTCACAAGGGCCCATTCGGAAGAAGATGATAACGAGTACCTCTTCGGTAGAAGTAGGTCACAAGGGCCAATTCAGGAGAAGAAGGTAACGAGGGCCCCTTCGGTAGAAGTAGGTAACGAGTACCCCTTCGGGAAAAGTAGGTTGCGGTAACCCCTTCAGGAGAAGTATTATTTATTTATTTTATTTATTTATTTATTTATTTATTCTTTTCTAAATATTACATATTCGAAATCTAATTACATAAATATCTGCTAAGCCATATGGCTTGTCAGCAACAAAATGTAAATAGAAGGTAAATAGAATAAGCAATTTTTCCTAATCTAAACATTCAAATAATAATTTCATATTAATTTATATATTATAGAATTCATTGTGAATTAATGAGATATTTTTTCAGCATTTTCTTTCTTCTTATTTCAAAGTTTTCATTGATTATTTGCGCTGGTATCTTGTTAAAGACCATGGGCAACGTTACTTTTAATGTTCTTCTTCCAAATTCGTTATGAAACCGCTCTACCTTGTATCTTCCTCGCGCACGGTTTATTGTGGGGTGTATATGATCAACAATTTTTAGAAAGCGATTATCCTTATAGAAATCATTTATTAAAGTCATGCGGTATATGCTGTTCACATTTAAGACATTTAACTCTTTGGCAAGATTATTAGATGGGTTAGAACTTGTTCTATTATTGCTGGATTCTATATTGAGAGTTGTAGCGTTTCTTTGGCTTAAGTTGGTAAGACTGGTTCCCGTTCGTATGTTATTTTGTAAATGACAATTTTTCTTTAATATCTTTAATATTTGATCTTGAGTTTTCTGTAGTATCTTGCAATGTGGAGAACTTCCCCAAGCTGTTATACCGTGCCTGATATACGATTCTGCAAGCGATATGTATACTTGCCTGAGCACAGTATATGGTGAGCAGTAGCTTATGTGGTTTAGCATATACGCGGCCTTACGAAGCTTTTTACGAAGCATTTCTATATGCGTCTTCCATTTAAAATTTTGGTCTATATAAATTCCCAAATATTTATACGTTTCAACTACCTCTATTTGAGTACTACATAATTCATTTGTTGTGTTAGTCTGTTGTACATTTTTATGGAGACAGTCATGACTGTGGAATTTTATATTTATTGGGACAGAAGAGAGATGGCGTGGCTTGATATGCATTAACTTTGTTTTTGAAGCATTTATAATAAGTCCGTTATCATGACACCATTTGGCTGCGGAATCAAGTTGTTTTTGCATGTTTTCTGTGGCATTGTTAATATTCTTACTAGAAACGATGATTGCTGTATCATCTGCATAGGCGAAAATTGTGTTGTTGGATAGATGACTCATCATTTCGTTTGCATATATTAAATACAGTAATGGCCCGAGTTTTGATCCTTGTGGTACTCCAGAGTTTATTGTCTCTTCATTACTCATATTATTATTTATTTTCACTCTGTAGGATCTGCATTCTAAATAATTTTTAAACCAAGTAAGAGAATTCCCTCTGATACCATATCTCTCCATCATTTTAAGTAAATTGCTATGCCTGAGGGTGTCGAAGGCTTTGCTAAAGTCAATATACAGTACTAAGCAGTGCATATTAGATGCTAAGCATTCATTTATGTAATTACTAAAATTTCCTAATAATTTATTTATATTTTTTCCTTTTTGAAAGCCGAACTGATTTTTATTAATTACTTTATATTTTCTCAAATAACTTGTTAATCTTCGAACAACGATTTCTTCTAGAACTTTTTCGATGGCCGGTAAAATTGCTATAGGTCTGTAATTATTATAGTCTGTTTTGCAGCCGCTTTTATAAATAGGTCTAATTATAGATGTCTTTAACTTACTGGGTATAATTCCGCTTTCTAAACTTAAATTTATTAGAGTTGTAAGTATATTTGATAAGCAGCTTGCGTTGTTTTTTAAGTCTATTGGCCTTATTCCATCAGCACCTGCACTTTTGTTGGTATTTAATGATTTTAGAATATTATATATTTCTATATTGTCTGTATTTTCGAGATAAAAAGAATTTTTGACTGTTATTTCATTTACTTTTATAGTTTTAATGTCGCAGTTGTGTATTATTTGATTTACATTTTCTTTAAATTTTTTTGCGAAATTATTGGCAACATCTACAACGTTATCATTTCCGAAGTTTTTTATTATATTTTCGTCAACACTATTAGATTTTTTTCCGATAATTTCATTTATCATTTGCCATGTTAATCGCATATCTTTTCTATTTTCAATAAATTTCCTTTTGTAATAATTGTTTTTTTCATTGTTGATTTTTTTATTTAACAGGTTTCTAAAATTTTTATATTCATTTTCGAAGTTTTTATTGTTTTTATTATTTTTCCATTTTTTAAACAGTTTATCCCTATATTCACAGTATTTAATTATTACTTCACTTATCCATGGATTTGGTGATCTCTTTTTACTATTTTTTATTTTTCTTGTTGATTCTTGGTAGATCTCACTAATTTTATCTTGTATTTTATTATATAAATCATTAGATGTTTGCGTTTGATCAATAAAATTGTTCCAATTTGTTTCATTAATTTTACGCCACACTGTAGTATTGCTTAAAATTAATTTTGGCACGGATGTTAAAGTATTTGCACTTCTCTGCTCGTTTTTATTTTTAGTGTTTTCTTTATTTACTGCAAAAAAAAGAGAGAAGTGATCAGCTGTTGTTGTTTTTATTACACAAGAGCCCCTTCGGGAGAAGAAGGTAACGAGTACCCCTTCGGGAAAAGTAGGAAACGAGTACCCCCTCGGGAGAAGTAGGTTGCGGTAACCCCTTCGGGAGAAGAAGGTCACAAGGACACCTTCGGGAGAAATAGGTAACGAGGGCCCCTTCGGGAGAAGTAGGGTGCGATAACCCTTTCAGGAGAAGTAGGTCGCAAGTACCCTTTCGGGATAAGTAGGTTGCGATAACCCCTTCGGGAGAAGAAGGTAACGAGTACCCCATCCTAAGAAGTAGGTAGCGAGTACCCTTTCGGAAGAAGTAGGTTCCGAGAACCCCTTCGGGAGAAGTAGGTAACGATAACCCCTTCGGGAGAAGAAGGTAACGAGCACCCCATCCTAAGAAGTAGGTAGCGAGAACCCCTTTGGGAAAAGTAGGTCGCGATAATCCCTTCGGGAGAAATAGATAACGAGTACCCCATCCTAAGAAGTAGGTAGCGAGTACCCCTTCGGGAGAAGTAGGGTGCGATAACCCCTTCGGGAGAAGTAGGTCGCAAGTACCCTTTCGGGATAAGTAGGTTGCGATAACCCCTTCGGGAGAAGAAGGTAACGAGTACCCCATCCTAAGAAGTAGGTAGCGAGTACCCCTTCGGGAGATGTAGGTTGCGAGAACCCCTTCGGGAGAAGTAGGTAACGATAACCCCTTCGGGAGAAGTAGGTCGCGATAACCCCTTCGGGAGAAGAAGGTAACGAATACCCCATCCGAAGAAGTAAGTAGTGAGTACCCCTTCGGGAGAAGTAGGTTGCGAGAACCCTTCGGGAGAAGTAGGTAACGAGTACCCCATCCTAAGAAGTAGGTAGCGAGTACCCCTTCGGGAGAAGTAGGGTGCGATAACCCCTTCGGGAGAAGAAGGTAACGAATACCCCATCCGAAGAAGTAAGTAGTGAGTACCCCTTCGGGAGAAGTAGGTTGCGAGAACCCTTCGGGAGAAGTAGGTAACGAGTACCCCATCCTAAGAAGTAGGTAGCGAGTACCCCTTCGGGAGAAGTAGGGTGCGATAACCCCTTCGGGAGAAGTAGGTCGCAAGTACCCTTTCGGGATAAGTAGGTTGCGATAACCCCTTCGGCAGAAGAAGGTAACGAGTACCCCATCCTAAGAAGTAGGTAGCGAGTACCCCTTCGGGAGAAGTAGGTTGCGAGAACCCCTTCGGGAGAAGTAGGTAACGATAATCCCTTCGGGAGAAGAAGGTAACGAGCACCCCATCCTAAGAAGTAGGTAGCGAGAACCCCTTTGGGAAAAGTAGGTCGCGATAATCCCTTCGGGAGAAGTAGGTAACGAGTACCCCATCCTAAGAAGTAGGTAGCGAGTACCCCTTCGGGAGATGTAGGTTGCGAGAACCCCTTCGGGAGAAGTAGGTAACGATAACCCCTTCGGGAGAAGTAGGTCGCGATAACCCCTTCGGGAGAAGAAGGTAACGAATACCCCATCCGAAGAAGTAAGTAGTGAGTACCCCTTCGGGAGAAGTAGGTCGCGATAACCCCTTCGGGAGAAGTAGGTCGCAAGTACCCTTTCGGGATAAGTAGGTTGCGATAACCCCTTCGGCAGAAGAAGGTAACGAATACCCCATCCGAAGAAGTAAGTAGTGAGTACCCCTTCGGGAGAAGTAGGTCGCGATAACCGCTTCGGGAGAAGAAGGTAACGAGTACCCCATCCTAAGAAGTAGGTAGCGAGTACCCCTTCGGGAGATGTAGGTTGCGAGAACCCCTTCGGGAGAAGTAGGTAACGATAACCCCATCCTAAGAAGTAGGTAGCGAGTACCCCTTCGGGAGAAGTAGGGTGCGATAACCCCTTCGGGAGAAGTAGGTCGCAAGTACCCTTTCGGGATAAGTAGGTTGCGATAACCCCTTCGGCAGAAGAAGGTAACGAGTACCCCATCCTAAGAAGTAAGTAGTGAGTACCCCTTCGGGAGAAGTAGGTTGCGAGAACCCTTCGGGAGAAGTAGGTAACGAGTACCCCATCCTAAGAAGTAAGTAGCGAGTACCCCTTCGGGAGAAGTAGGGTGCGATAACCCCTTCGGGAGAAGTAGGTCGCAAGTACCCTTTCGGGATAAGTAGGTTGCGATAACCCCTTCGGCAGAAGAAGGTAACGAGTACCCCATCCTAAGAAGTAAGTAGTGAGTACCCCTTCGGGAGAAGTAGGTTGCGAGAACCCTTCGGGAGAAGTAGGTAACGAGTACCCCATCCTAAGAAGTAGGTAGCGAGTACCCCTTCGGGAGATGTAGGTTGCGAGAACCCCTTCGGGAGAAGTAGGTAACGATAACCCCTTCGGGAGAAGTAGGTCGCGATAACCCCTTCGGGAGAAGAAGGTAACGAATACCCCATCCGAAGAAGTAAGTAGTGAGTACCCCTTCGGGAGAAGTAGGTTGCGAGAACCCTTCGGGAGAAGTAGGTAACGAGTACCCCATCCTAAGAAGTAGGTAGCGAGTACCCCTTCGGGAGAAGTAGGGTGCGATAACCCCTTCGGGAGAAGTAGGTCGCAAGTACCCTTTCGGGATAAGTAGGTTGCGATAACCCCTTCGGCAGAAGAAGGTAACGAGTACCCCATCCTAAGAAGTAGGTAGCGAGTACCCCTTCGGGAGAAGTAGGTTGCGAGAACCCCTTCGGGAGAAGTAGGTAACGATAACCCCTTCGGGAGAAGTAGGTCGCGATAACCCCTTCGGGAGAAGAAGGTAACGAATACCCCATCCGAAGAAGTAAGTAGTGAGTACCCCTTCGGGAGAAGTAGGTCGCGATAACCCCTTCGGGAGAAGAAGGTAACGAGCACCCCATCCTAAGAAGTAGGTAGCGAGAACCCCTTTGGGAAAAGTAGGTCGCGATAATCCCTTCGGGAGAAGTAGGTAACGAGTACCCCATCCTAAGAAGTAGGTAGCGAGTAGCCCTTCGGGAGATGTAGGTTGCGAGAACCCCTTCGGGAGAAGTAGGTAACGATAACCCCTTCGGGAGAAGTAGGTCGCGATAACCCCTTCGGGAGAAGAAGGTAACGAATACCCCGTCCGAAGAAGTAAGTAGTGAGTACCCCTTCGGGAGAAGTAGGTCGCGATAACCGCTTCGGGAGAAGAAGGTAACGAGTACCCCATCCTAAGAAGTAGGTAGCGAGTACCCCTTCGGGAGATGTAGGTTGCGAGAACCCCTTCGGGAGAAGTAGGTAACGATAACCCCTTCGGGAGAAGTAGGTCGCGATAACCCCTTCGGGAGAAGAAGGTAACGAATACCCCATCCGAAGAAGTAAGTAGTGAGTACCCCTTCGGGAGAAGTAGGTCGCGATAACCCCTTCGGGAGAAGAAGGTAACGAATACCCCATCCGAAGAAGTAAGTAGTGAGTACCCCTTCGGGAGAAGTAGGTTGCGAGAACCCTTCGGGAGAAGAAGGTAACGAGTACCCCATCCTAAGAAGTAGGTAGCGAGTACCCCTTCGGGAGAAGTAGGTTGCGAGAACCCCTTCGGGAGAAGTAGGTAACGATAACCCCTTCGGGAGAAGAAGGTAACGAGCACCCCATCCTAAGAAGTAGGTAGCGAGAACCCCTTTGTGAAAAGTAGGTCGCGATAATCCCTTCGGGAGAAGTAGGTAACGAGTACCCCATCCTAAGAAGTAGGTAGCGAGTACCCCTTCGGGAGGAGTAGGTCACAAGGGTCCCTTCG
This sequence comes from Metopia argyrocephala, assembly GCA_963576795.1. NCBI lineage: Eukaryota > Metazoa > Arthropoda > Insecta > Diptera > Sarcophagidae > Metopia > Metopia argyrocephala. The sequence goes on from OY756210.1 coordinate 88,297,802, forward strand.
GGAGAAGTAGGTTGCGATATCCCCTTCGGAAGGAGTAGGTCGCAAGTACCCTTTCGGGATAAGTAGGCTGCGATAACCCCTTCGCGAGAAGAAGGTAACGGGTACCCCATCCTAAGAAGTAGGTAGCGGGTACTCCTTCGGAAGAAATAGGTTGAGAGTACCCCTTTCGGAGAAGTAGATAACGAGGACCCCTTCGGGAGAAATAGTTAACGAGTACCCCTTCGGGAGAAGTAGGTCACAAGGGCCCCTGCGAGAGAAGTAGGTTCCGATAACCCCTTCGGGAGAAGTAGGTCACAAGGGCCCCTTCGAGAGAAGTAGGTTGCGATAACCCCTTCGGGAGAAGTAGGTTACGATAACCCCTCCGGGAGAAGTAGGTCGCGATAACCCCTTCGGAAGAAGTAGGTCGCAAGTACCCTTTCGGGATAAGTAGGTTGCGATAACCCCTTCGGGAGAAGTAGGTAACGAGTACCCCATCCTAAGAAGTAGGTAGCGAGTACCCCTTCGGGAGAAGTAGGTTGCGAGAACCCCTTTGGGAAAAGTGGCTCACAAGGGTCCCTTCGGGAGAATAAGGTTGCGATAACCCCTTTGGCAGAAGTAGGTCGCAGGCACCCCTTCGGGATAAGTAGGTTGCGATAACCCCTTCGGGAGAAGAAGGTAACGAGTACCCCTTCGGGAGAAGTAGGTTGCGATAACCCCTTCGGGAGAAGAAGGTAACGAGTGGCCCTTCGGGAGAAGTAGGTCGCAAGTACCCTTTCGGGAGAAGTAGGTTGTGATAACCCTTTCGGGAGAAGTAGGTAGCGAGTACCCCTTCGGGAGAAGTAGGTTGCGAGAACCCCTTTGGGAAAAGTGGCTCACAAGGGTCCCTTCGGGAGAATAAGGTTGCGATAACCCCTTCGAGAGAAGTAGGTCGCAAGGGCCCCTTCGAGAGAAGTAGGTTGCGATAACCCCTTTGGGAAGTGTAGGTCACAAGGGTCCCTACGGGATAAGTAGGTTGCGAGAACCCCTTCGGGAGAAGTAGGTAGCAAGTACCCCTTCGGGACAAGTAGATCACAATTGCCCCTTCGAGAGAAGTAGGTTGCGAGTACCCCTTCGAGAGAAGTAGTTTGCGATAACCCTTTCGGGAAGAGTAGGTCACAAGGGTCCCTACGGGAGAAGTAGGTTGCGAGAACCCCTTCGGGAGAAGTAGGTAGCAAGTACCCCTTCGGGAGAAGTAGGTCACAAGGGCCCCTTCGAGAGAAGTAGGTTGCGATAACCCCTTCGGCAGAAGTAGGTAGCAAGTACACCTACGGGAGAAGTAGGTAGCAAGTACCCATTCGGGAGAAGTAGGTAGCATGTACCTCTTCGGGGGCAGTAGGTAGCAAGTACCCCTTCGGGAGAAGTAGGTACCATGTACCCCTTCGGGAGAAGTAGGTTGCGATAACCCCTTCGGGAGAAGTAGTTCACAAAGGCCCCTTCGAGAGAAGTAGGTTGCGATAACCCCTTCGGGAGAAGTAGGTCACAAGGGCCCCTTCGAGAGAAGTAGGTTGCGATAACCCCTTCGGGAGAACTAGGTTGCGATAACCCCTTCGGGTGTAGCAGGTCGCGATAATCCCTTCGGGAGAAGTAGGTAACCAGTACCCCATTCTAAGAACTAGGTAGCGAGTACCCCTTCGGGAGAAGTAGGTTGCGAGAACCCCTTTCGGAAAAGTAGCTCACAAAGGTCCCTTCGGGAGAAGTAGGTTGCGATAACCCCTTCGGGAGAAGTAGGTCACATGGGCCCCTTCGGACGAAGAAGGTAACGAGTACCCCATCGGAAGAAGTAAGTAGCGAGTACCGCTTCGGGAGAAGTAGGTCACAAGGGTCCCTTCGGGAGAAGTAGGGTGCGATAACCCCTTCGGGAGAAGTAGGTCGCAAGGGCCAATTCAGGAGAAGAAGTTAACGAGGGCCCCTTCGGTAGAAGTAGGTAACGAGTACCCCTTCGGGAAAAGTAGGTTGCGGTAACCCCTTCAGGAGAAGTAGGTCACAAGAGCCCCTTCGGGAGAAGAAGGTAACGAGTACCCCTTCGGGAAAAGTAGGAAACGAGTACCCCTTCGGGAGAAGTAGGTTGCGGTAACCCCTTCGGGAGAAGAAGGTCACAAGGACACCTTCGGGAGAAATAGGTAACGAGGGCCCCTTCGGGAGAAGTAGGGTGCGATAACCCTTTCGGGAGAAGTAGGTCGCAAGTACCCTTCCGGGATAAGTAGGTTGCGATAACCCCTTCGGGAGAAGAAGGTAACGAGTACCCCATCCTAAGAAGTAGGTAGCGAGTACCCTTTCGGAAGAAGTAGGTTGCGAGAACCCCTTCGGGAGAAGTAGGTAACGATAACCCCTTCGGGAGAAGAAGGTAACTAGCACCCCATCCTAAGAAGTAGGTAGCGAGAACCCCTTTGGGAAAAGTAGGTCGCGATAATCCCTTCGGGAGAAATAGATAACGAGTACCCCATCCTAAGAAGTAGGTAGCGAGTACCCCTTCGGGAGAAGTAGGGTGCGATAACCCCTTCGGGAGAAGTAGGTCGCAAGTACCCTTTCGGGATAAGTAGGTTGCGATAACCCCTTCGGGAGAAGAAGGTAACGAGTACCCCATCCTAAGAAGTAGGTAGCGAGTACCCCTTCGGGAGATGTAGGTTGCGAGAACCCCTTCGGGAGAAGTAGGTAACGATAACCCCTTCGGGAGAAGTAGGTCGCGATAACCCCTTCGGGAGAAGAAGGTAACGAATACCCCATCGGAAGAAGTAAGTAGCGAGTACCCCTTCGGGAGAAGTAGGTTGCGAGAACCCTTCGGGAGAAGTAGGTAACGAGTACCCCATCCTAAGAAGTAGGTAGCGAGTACCCCTTCGGGAGAAGTAGGGTGCGATAACCCCTTCGGGAGAAGTAGGTCGCAAGTACCCTTTCGGGATAAGTAGGTTGCGATAACCCCTTCGGCAGAAGAAGGTAACGAGTACCCCATTCTAAGAAGTAGGTAGCGAGTACCCCTTCGGGAGAAGTAGGTTGCGAGAACCCCTTCGGGAGAAGTAGGTAACGATAACCCCTTCGTGAGAAGAAGGTAACGAGCACCCCATCCTAAGAAGTAGGTAGCGAGAACCCCTTTGGGAAAAGTAGGTCGCGATAATCCCTTCGGGAGAAGTAGGTAACGAGTACCCCATTCTAAGAAGTAGGTAGCGAGTACCCCTTCGGGAGGAGTAGGTCACAAGGGTCCCTTCTGGAGAAGTAGGGTGCGATAACCCCTTCGGAAGAAGTAGGTCGCAAGTACCCTTTCGGGATAAGTAGGCTGCGATAACCCCTTCGGGAGAAGAAGGTAACGGGTACCCCATCCTAAGAAGTAGGTAGCGGGTACTCCTTCGGAAGAAATAAGTTGAGAGTACCCCTTTCGGAGAAGTAGATAACGACGACCCCTTCGGGAGAAATAGTTAACGAGTACCCCTTCGGGAGAAGTAGGTCACAAGGGCCCCTGCGAGAGAAGTAGGTTGCGATAACCCCTTCGGGAGAAGTAGGTCACAAGGGCCCCTTCGAGAGAAGTAGGTTGCGATAACCCCTTCGGGAGAAGTAGGTTACGATAACCCCTTCGGGATAAGTAGGTTGCGAGAACCCCTTCGGAAGAAGTAGGTCGCAAGTACCCTTTCGGGATAAGTAGGTTGCGATAACCCCTTCGGGAGAAGTAGGTAACGAGTACCCCATCCTAAGAAGTAGGTAGCGATTACCCCTTCGGGAGAAGTAGGTTGCGAGAACCCCTTTGGGAAAAGTGGCTCACAAGGGTCCCTTCGGGAGAATAAGGTTGCGATAACCCCTTTGGGAGAAGTAAGTCGCAAGCACCCCTTCGGGATAAGTAGGTTGCGATAACCCCTTCGGGAGAAGAAGGTAACGAGTGGCCCTTCGGGAGAAGTAGGTCGCAAGTACCCTTTCGGGAGAAGTAGGTTGTGATAACCCTTTCGGGAGAAGTAGGTAGCAAGTACCCCTTCGGGAGAAGAAGGTAACGAGTACCCCTTCGAGATAAGTAGGTTGCGATAACCCTTCGGAAGAAGAAGGTAACGAGTACCCCATCCTAAGAAGTAGGTAGAGAGAACCCCTTTTGGAAAAGTAGGTCGCGATAATCCCTTCGGGAGAAGTAGGTAACGAGTACCCCATCCTAAGAAGTAGGTAGCGAGTACCCCTTCGGGAGAGGTAGGTCACAAGGGTCCCTTCGGGAAAAGTAGGGTGCGATAACCCCTTCGGGAGAAGTAGGTAGCAAGTACCCCTTCGGGAGAAGAAGGTAACGAGTACCCCTTCGAGATAAGTAGGTTGCGATAACCCTTCGGGAGAAGAAGGTAACGAGTACCCCTTCGGGAAAAGTAGGAAACGAGTACCCCTTCGGGAGAAGTAGGTTGCGGTAACCCCTTCGGGAGAAGAAGGTCACAAGGACACCTTCGGGAGAAATAGGTAACGAGGGCCCCTTCGGGAGAAGTAGGGTGCGATAACCCTTTCGGGAGAAGTAGGTCGCAAGTACCCTTTCGGGATAAGTAGGTTGCGATAACCCCTTCGGGAGAAGAAGGTAACGAGCACCCCATCCTAAGAAGTAGGTAGAGAGAACCCCTTTTGGAAAAGTAGGTCGCGATAATCCCTTCGGGAGAAGTAGGTAACGAGTACCCCATCCTAAGAAGTAGGTAGCGAGTACCCCTTCGGGAGAGGTAGGTCACAAGGGTCCCTTCGGGAAAAGTAGGGTGCGATAACCCCTTCGGGAGAAGTAGGTCGCAAGTACCCCTTCGGGATAAGTAGGTTGCGATAACCCCTTCGGAAGAAGAAGGTAACGGGTACCCCATCCTAAGAAGTAGCTAGCGAGTACCCTTTCAGAAGAAATAGGTTGAGAGTACCCCTTCCGGAGAAGGAGATAACGAGGACCCCTTCGGGAGAAATAGTTAACCAGTACCCCTTCGGGAGAAGTAGGTCACAAGGGCCCCTGCGAGAGAAGTAGGTTGCGATAACCCCTTCGGGAGAAGTAGGTCACAAGGGCCCCTTCGAGAGAAGTAGGTTGCGATAACCCCTTCGGCAGAAGTAGGTAGCAAGTACACCTTCGGGAGAAGTAGGTAGCAAGTACCCCTTCGGGAGAAGTAGGTAGCATGTACCTCTTCGGGGGAAGTAGGTAGCAAGTACCCCTTCGGGAGAAGTAGGTAACATGTACCCCTTCGGGAGAAGTAGGTTGCGATAACCCCTTCGGGAGAAGTAGGTTGCGAGAACCCCTTTGGGAAAAGTAGCTCACAAGGGTCCCTTCGGGAGAATTAGGTTGCGAGAACCCCTTCGCGAGAAGTAGGTAGCAAGTACCCCTTCGGGAGAAGTGGGTAGCAAGTACCCCTTCGGGACAAGTAGGTAACGAGAACCCCTCCGGGAGAAGTAGGTAGCAAGTACCCCTTCGGGAGAAGTAGGTAGCAAGTACCCCTTCGGGAGAAGTAGGTAGCATGTACCCCTTTGGGGGAAGTAGGTAGCAAGTACCCCTTCGGGAGAAGTAGGTAACATGTACCCCTTCGGGAGAAGTAGGTTGCGATAACCCCTTCGGGAGAAGTAGTTCACAAGGGCCCCTTGGAGAGAAGTAGGCTGCGATAACCCCTTCGGGAGAAGTAGAACACAAGGGCCCCTTCGAGAGAAGTAGGTTGCGATAACCCCTTCGGGACAAGTAGGTCACAAGGGCCCATTCGGTAGAAGATGATAACGAGTACCTCTTCGGTAGAAGTAGGTCACAAGGGCCAATTCAGGAGAAGAAGGTAACGAGGGCCCCTTCGGTAGAAGTAGGTAACGAGTACCCCTTCGGGAAAAGTAGGTTGCGGTAACCCCTTCAGGAGAAGTAGGTCACAAGAGCCCCTTCGGGAGAAGAAGGTAACGAGTACCCCTTCGGGAAAAGTAGGAAACGAGTGCCCCTTCGGGAGAAGTAGGTAACATGTACCCCTTCGGGAGAAGTAGGTTGCGATAACCCCTTCGGGAGAAGTAGTTCACAAGGGACCCTTCGAGAGAAGTAGGCTGCGATAACCCCTTCGGGAGAAGTAGGACACAATTGCAGCTTCGAGAGAAGTAGGTTGCAAGTACCCCTTCGGGAGAAGAAGGTCACAAGGACACCTTCGGGAGAAATAGGTAACGAGGGCCCCTTCGGGAGAAGTAGGGTGCGATAACACTTTCGGCAGAAGTAGGTCGCAAGTACCCTTCGGGATAAGTAGGTTGCGATAACCCCTTCGGGAGAAGAAGGTAGCAAGTACCCCTTCGGGAGAAGTAAGTCACAAGGGCCCCTTCGAGAGAAGTAGGTTGCGATAACCCCTTCGGGAGAAGTGGGTAGCAAGTACCCCTTCGGGACAAGTAGATCACAATTGCAGCTTCGAGAGAAGTAGGTTGCAAGTACCCCTTCGGGAGAAGTAGGTTGCGATAACCCCTTCGGGGGAAGTAGGTCACAAGGGCCCCTTCGAGAGAAGTAGGTTGCGATAACCCCTTCGGCAGAAGTAGGTAGCAAGTACACCTTCGGGAGAAGTAGGTAGCAAGTACCCCTTCGGGAGAAGTAGGCTGCGATAACCCCTTCGGGAGAAGTAGGACACAAGGGCTCCTTCGAGAGAAGTAGGCTGCGATAACCCCTTCGGGAGAAGTAGGACACAAGGGCCCCTTCGAGAGAAGTAGGTTGCGATAACCCCTTCGGGACAAGTAGGTCACAAGGGCCCATTCGGAAGAAGATGATAACGAGTACCTCTTCGGTAGAAGTAGGTCACAAGGGCCAATTCAGGAGAAGAAGGTAACGAGGGCCCCTTCGGTAGAAGTAGGTAACGAGTACCCCTTCGGGAAAAGTAGGTTGCGGTAACCCCTTTAGGAGAAGTAGGTCACAAGAGCCCCTTCGGGAGAAGAAGGTAACGAGTACCCCTTCGGGAAAAGTAGGAAACGAGTGCCCCTTCGGGAGAAGTAGGTTGGGGTAACCCCTTCGGGAGAAGAAGGTCACAAGGACACCTTCGGGAGAAATAGGTAACGAGGGCCCCTTCGGGAGAAGTAGGGTGCGATAACCCTTTCGGCAGAAGTAGGTCGCAAGTACCCTTCGGGATAAGTAGGTTGGGATAACCCCTTCGGGAGAAGAAGGTTACGAGTACCCCATCCTAAGAAGTAGGTAGCGAGTACCCTTTCGGAAGAAGTAGGTTGCGAGAACCCCTTCGGGAGAAGTAGGTAACGATAACCCCTTCGGGAGAAGAAGGTAACGAGCACCCCATCCTAAGAAGTAGGTAGCGAGAACACCTTTGGGAAAAGTAGGTCGCGATAACCCCTTCGGGAGAACTAGGTCGCAAGTACCCTTTCGGGATAAGTAGGTTGCGATAACCCCTTCGGGAGAAGAAGGTAACGAGTACCCCATCCTAAGAAGTAGGTAGCGAGTACCCCTTCGGGAGATGTAGGTTGCGAGAACCCCTTCGGGAGAAGTAGGTAACGATAACCCCTTCGGGAGAAGTAGGTCGCGATAACCCCTTCGGGAGAAGAAGGTAACGAATACCCCATCGGAAGAAGTAAGTAGTGAGTACCCCTTCGGGAGAAGTAGGTTGCGAGAACCCTTCGGGAGAAGTAGGTAACGAGTACCCATCTTAAGAAGTAGGTAGCGAGTACCCCTTCGGGAGAAGTAGGGTGCGATAACCCCTTCGGGAGAAGTAGGTAGCAAGTACCCTTCGGGAGAAGAAGGTAAAGAGTACCTATTCGGAAGAAGTAGGTCACTAGGGCCCCTTCGGGAGAAGTAGGTAACGAGTACCCTTCGGGAGAAGTTGGTTGCGATAACCGCTTCGGGAGAAGTAGGTAACGAGTACTCCTTCGGGAGAAGTAGGCCACAAGGGCCCATTCGGGAGAAGAAGGTAACGGGTAACCATTCGGGAGAAGTAGGTTGAGAGAACCCCTTCAGGAGAAGTAGGTTACAAATGCCCCTTCGGGAGAAGTAGGTTGCGATAACCCCTTCAGAAGTAGTGGGTAGCAAATACCCCTTCGGGTAAAGTAGGTAAAGAGAACCCCTTCGGGAGAAGTAGGTTGCGAGAACCCCTCGCGAGAAGTTGGTAACGAGTACCCCTTCGGGAGAAGTAGGTTGCGATAACCCCTTCGGGAGAAGAAGGTAACGAGTGGCCCTTCGGGAGAAGTAGGTCGCAAGTACCCTTTCGGGAGAAGTAGGTTGTGATAACCCTTTCGGGAGAAGTAGGTAGCAAGTACCCCTTCGGGAGAAGAAGGTAACGAGTACCCCTTCGAGATAAGTAGGTTGCGATAACCCTTCGGAAGAAGAAGGTAACGAGTACCCCAACCTAAGAAGTAACTAGCGAGTACCCCTTCGGGAGAAGTAGGTTGCGAGAACCCCTTCGGGAAAAGAAGGTCACAAGTGTAACTTCGGGAAAAGTAGGGTGCGATAACCCCTTCGGGAGAAGTAGGTCGCAAGTACCCTTTCGGGAGAAGTAGGTTGTGATAACCCCTTCGGGAGAAGTAGGTCGCAAGTACCCCTTCGGGATTAGTAGGTTGCCATAACTCCATCGGAAGAAGAAGGTAACGAGTACCGCATCCTAAGAAGTAGGTAGCGAGTACCCCTTCGGAAGGAGTAGGTTGGGAGAACCCCTTCCGGAGAAGTAGATAACGAGGACCCCCTCGGGAGAAATAGTTAACGAGTACCCCTTCGGGAGAAGTAGGTCACAAGGGCCCGTTCGAGAGAAGTAGGTTGCGAAAACCCCTTAGGGAGAAGTAGGTAGCAAGCACCCTTCGGGAGAAGTAGGTAGCAAGTACCCCTTCGAGAGAAGTAGGTTGCGATAACCCCTTCGGGAGAAGTAGGTCGCGATAACCCCTTCGGGAGAAGAAGGTAACGAATACCCCATCCTAGGAAGTAGGTAGCGAGTACCCCGTCCTAAGAAGTAGGCAGCGAGTACCCCTTCGGGAGGAGTAGGTCACAAGGGTCCCTTCGGGAGAAGTAGGGTGCGATAACCCCTTCGGGAGAAGAAGGTAACGAGTACCCCATCCTGAGAAGTAGGTAGCGAGTACCCCTTCGGGAGAAGTAGGAAAAGTAGCTCACAAGGGTCCCTTCGGGAGAATAAGGTTGCGGTAACCCCTTTGGGAGAAGTAGGTCGCAAGCACCGCTTCGGGATAAGTAGGTTGCGATAACCCCTTCGGGAGAAGAAGGTAACGAGTACCCCATCCTGAGAAGTAGGTAGCGAGTACCCCTTCGGAAGAAGTAGGTTGCGAGAACCCCTTCGGGAGAAGTAGGTAGCAAGCACCCTTCGGGAGAAGTAGGTAGCAAGTACCCCTTCGAGAGAAGTAGGTTGCGATAACCCCTTCGGGAGAAGTAGGTCGCGATAACCCCTTCGGGAGAAGAAGGTAACGAATACCCCATCCTAGGAAGTAGGTAGCGAGTACCCCGTCCTAAGAAGTAGGCAGCGAGTACCCCTTCGGGAGGAGTAGGTCACAAGGGTCCCTTCGGGAGAAGTAGGGTGCGATAACCCCTTCGGGAGAAGAAGGTAACGAGTACCCCATCCTGAGAAGTAGGTAGCGAGTACCCCTTCGGAAGAAGTAGGTTGAGAGTACCCCTTCCGGAGAAGTAGATAACGAGGACCCCTTAGGGAGAAATAGTTAACGAGTACCCCTTCGGGAGAAGTAGGTCACAAGGGCCCCTGCGAGAGAAGTAGGTTGCGATAACCCTTCGGGAGAAGTAGGTCACAAGGGCCCCTTCGAGAGAAGTAGGTTGCGATAACCCCTTCGGAAGAAGTAGGTTACGATAACCCCTTCGGGATAAGTAGGTAACGAGTACCCCATCCTAAGAAATAGGTAGCGAGTACCCCTTCGGGAGAAGTAGGAAAATTAGCTCACAAGGGTCCCTTTGGGAGAAGTAGGTCGCAAGTACCCCTTCGAGAGAAGTAGGTTGCGATAACCCCTTCGGGAGAAGAAGGTAACGAGTACCCCATCCTAGGAAGTAGGTAGCGAGTACCCCTTCGGAAGAAATAGGTTGAGAGTACCCCTTCCGGAGAAGTAGATAACGAGGACCCCTTAGGGAGAAATAGTTAACGAGTACCCCTTCGGGAGAAGTAGGTCACAAGGGCCCCTTGCGAGAGAAGTAGGTTGCGATAACCCTTCGGGAGAAGTAGGTCACAAGGGCCCCTTCGAGAGAAGTAGGTTGCGATAACCCCTTCGGAAGAAGTAGGTTACAATAACCCCTTCGGGATAAGTAGGTAACGAGTACCCCATCCTAAGAAGTAGGTAGCGAGTACCCCTTCGGGAGAAGTAGGAAAAGTAGCTCACAAGGGTCCCTTCGGGAGAATAAGGTTGCGGTAACCCCTTTGGGAGAAGTAGGTCGCAAGCACCGCTTCGGAATAAGTAGGTTGCGATAACCCCTTCGGGAGAAGAAGGTAACGAGTACCCCATCCTAAGAAGTAGGTAGCGAGTACCCCTTCGGGAGAAGTAGGTTGCGATAACCTGTTCGGGAGAAGAAGGTAACGGGTACCCCATCCTAAGAAGTAGGTAACGAGTACCCCTTCGGAAGAAATAGGTTGAGAGTACCCCTTCCGGAGAAGTAGATAACGAGGACCCCTTAGGGAGAAATAGTTAACGAGTACCCCTTCGGGAGAAGTAGGTCACAAGGGCCCCTGCGAGAGAAGTAGGTTGCGATAACCCTTCGGGAGAAGTAGGTCACAAGGGCCCCTTCGAGAGAAGTAGGTCACAATGGCCTCTTCGGGAGAAGTAGGTAAAGAGTACCCTTCGGGAGAAGTAGGTAAGGACTACCCCTTCGGGAGAAGTAGGTCACAAGGGTCCCTTCGGGAGAAATAGGGTACGATAACCCCTTCGGGAGAAGTAGGTCGCAAGGGTCCCTACGGGAGAAGTAGGTTGCGAAAACCCCTTAGGGTGAAGTAGGTAGCAAGTACCCTTTCGGGATAAGTAGGTTGCGATAACCTGTTCGGGAGAAGAAGGTAACGGGTACCCCATCCTAAGAAGTAGGTAACGAGTACCCCTTCGGAAGAAATAGGTTGAGAGTACCCCTTCCGGAGAAGTAGATAACGAGGACCCCTTAGGGAGAAATAGTTAACGAGTACCCCTTCGGGAGAAGTAGGTCACAAGGGCCCCTGCGAGAGAAGTAGGTTGCGATAACCCTTCGGGAGAAGTAGGTCACAAGGGCCCCTTCGAGAGAAGTAGGTTGCGATAACCCCTTCGGAAGAAGTAGGTTACGATAACCCCTTCGGGATAAGTAGGTAACGAGTACCCCATCCTAAGAAGTAGGTAGCGAGTACCCCTTCGGGAGAAGTAGGAAAAGAAGCTCACAAGGGTCCCTTCGGGAGAATAAGGTTGCGGTAACCCCTTTGGGAGAAGTAGGTCGCAAGCACCGCTTCGGGATAAGTAGGTTGCGATAACCCCTTCAGGAGAAGAAGGTAACGAGTACCCCATCCTAAGAAGTAGGTAGCGAGTACCCCTTCGGGAGAAGTAGGTTGTGAGAATCCCTTCGGGAAAAGTAGGTCACAAGGGTCCCTTCGGGAGAAGTAGGTTGCGATAACCCCTTCGGGTGAAGTAGGTCGCAAGTACCCCTTCGAGAGAAGTAGGTTGCGATAACCCCTTCGGGAGAAGAAGGTAACGAGTACCCCATCCTAGGAAGTAGGTAGCGAGTACCCCGTCCTAAGAAGTAGGTAGCGAGTACCCCTTCGGGAGGAGTAGGTCACAAGGGTCCCTTCGGGAGAAGTAGGGTGCGATAACCCCTTCGGGAGAAGTAGGTCGCAAATACCCTTTCGGGATAAGTAGGTTGCGATAACCCCTTCGGGAGAAGAAGGTAACGAGTACCCCATCCTGAGAAGTAGGTAGCGAGTACCCCTTCGGAAGAAGTAGGTTGCGAGAACCCCTTCGGGAGAAGTAGGTAGCAAGCACCCTTCGGGAGAAGTAGGTAGCAAGTACCCCTTCGAGAGAAGTAGGTTGCGATAACCCCTTCGGGAGAAGTAGGTCGCGATAACCCCTTCGGGAGAAAAAGGTAACGAATACCCCATCGGAAGAAGTAAGTAGTGAGTACCCCTTCGGGAGAAGTAGGTTGCGAGAACCCTTCGGGAGAAGTAGGTAACGAGTACCCCATCCTAAGTAGTAGGTAGCGAGTACCCCTTCGGGAGAAGTAGGGTGCGATAACCCCTTCGGGAGAAGTAGGTCGCAAGTACCCTTTCGGGATAAGTAGGTTGCGATAACCCCTTCGGGAGAAGAAGGTAACGAGTACCCCATCCTAAGAAGTAGGTAGCGAGTACCCCTTCGGGAGAAGTAGGTTGCGAGTACCCCTTCGGGAGAAGTAGGTAGCGAGCACACTTCGGGAGAAGTAGGTAGCAAGTACCCCTTCGAGAGAAGTAGGTTGCGATAACCCCTTCGGGAGAAGTAGGTCGCGATAACCCCTTCGGGAGAAGAAGGTAACGAGCACCCCATCCTAAGAAGTAGGTAGCGAGAACCCCTTTGGGAAAAGTAGGTCGCGATAATCCCTTCGGGAGAAGTAGGTAACGAGTACCCCATCCTAAGAAGTAGGTAGCGAGTACCCCTTCGGGAGGAGTAGGTCACAAGTGTCCCTTCGGGAGAAGTAGGGTGCGATAACCCCTTCGGGAGAAGTAGGTCGCAAGTGCCCTTTCGGGATAAGTAGGTTGCGATAACCCCTTCGGGAGAAGAAGGTAACGGGTACCCCATCCTAAGAAGTAGGTAGCGAGTACCCCTTCGGAAGAAATAGGTTGAGAGTACCTCTTCGGGAGAAGTAGGTTGCGATAACCCCTTCGGGAGAAGTAGGTAGCAAGCACACTTCGGGAGAAGTAGGTAGCAAGTACCCCTTCGAGAGAATTAGGTTGCGATAACCCCTTCGGGAGAAGTAGGTCGCGATAACCCCTTCGGGAGAAGAAGGTAACGAGCACCCCATCCTAAGAAGTAGGTAGCGAGAACCCCTTTGGGAAAAGTAGGTCGCGACAATCCCTTCGGGAGAAGTAGGTAACGAGTACCCCATCCTAAGAAGTAGGTAGCGAGTACCCCTTCGGGAGGAGTAGGTTGCGAGAACCCCTTTGGGAAAAGTAGCTCACAAGGGTCCCTTCGGGAGAATAAGTTTGCGATAACCCCTTCGGGTGAAGTAGGTCGCAAGTACCCCTTCGGGATAAGTAGGTTGCGATAACACCTTCGGGAGAAGAAGGTCACAAGGGCCCCTGCGAGAGAAGTAGGTTGCGATAACCCCTTCGGGAGAAGTAGGTCATAAGGGCCCCTTCGAGAGAAGTAGGTTGCGATAACCCCTTCGGGAGAAGTAGGTCGCCATAACCCCTTGGGGAGAAGTAGGGTGCGATAACCCCTTCGGGAGAAGTAGGTCGCAAGTACCCTTTCGGGATAAGTAGGTCGCGATAATCCCTTCGGGAGAAGTAGGTAAGGAGTACCCCATCCTAAGAAGTAGGTAGCGAGTACCCCTTCGGGAGAAGTAGGTTGCGAGAACCCCTTGGGGAAAAGTAGCTCACAAGGATCCCTTCGGGAGAATAAGTTTGCGATAACCCCTCCCGATGAAGTAGGTCGCAAGTACCCCTTCGGGATAAGTAGGTTTCGATAACACCTTCGGGAGAAGAAGGTCACAAGGGCCCCTGCGAGAGAAGTAGGTTGCGATAACCCCTTCGGGAGAAGTAGGTCATAAGGGCCCCTTCGAGAGAAGTAGGTTGCGATAACCCCTTCGGGAGAAGTAGGTCGCGATAACCCCTTCGGGAGAAGTAGGGTGCGATAACCCCTTCGGGGGAAGTAGGTCGCAAGTACCCCTTCGGGATAAGTAGGTTGCGATAACCCCTTCGGGAGAAGAAGGTCACAAGGGCCCCTGCGAGAGAAGTAGGTTGCGAGAACTGCTTCGGGAGAAGTAGGTAGCAAGCACCCTTCGGGAGAAGTAGGTAGCAAGTACCCCTTCGAGAGAAGTAGGTTGCGATAACCCCTTCGGGAGAAGTAGGTCGCGATAACCCCTTCGGGAGAAGTAGGGTGCGATAACCCCTTCGGGGGAAGTAGGTCGCAAGTACCCTTTCGGGATAAGTAGGTTGCGATAACCCCTTCGGGAGAAGAAGGTAACGAGTACCCCATCCTAAGAAGTAGGTAGCGAGTACCCCTTCGGGAGAAGTAGGTTGCGACAACCCCTTCGGGAGAAGAAGGTAACGAGTACCCCATCCTAAGAAGTAGGTAGCGAGTACCCCTTCGGAAGAAGTAGGTTCCGAGAACCCCTTCGGGAGAAGTAGGTAACGATAACCCCTTCGGGAGAAGAAGGTAACGAGCACCCCATCCTAAGAAGTAGGTAGCGAGAACCCCTTTGGGAAAAGTAGGTCGCGATAATCCCTTCGGGAGAAGTAGGTAACGAGTACCCCATCCTAAGAAGTAGGTAGCGAGTACCCCTTCGGGAGAAGTAGGGTGCGATAACCCCTTCGGGAGAAGTAGGTCGCAAGTACCCTTTGGGGATAAGTAGGTTGCGATAACCCCTTCGGGAGAAGAAGGTAACGAGTACCCCATCCTAAGAAGTAGGTAGCGAGTACCCCTTCGGGAGAAGTAGGTTGCGAGAACCCCTTCGGGAGAAGTAGGTAACGATAACCTCTTCGGGAGAAGTAGGTCGCGATAACCCCTTCGGGAGAAGAAGGTAACGAATACCCCATCCTAAGAAGTAGGTAGCGAGTACCCCTTCGGGAGAAGTAGGTTGCGAGAACCCCTTCGGGAGAAGTAGGTAACGATAACCTCTTCGGGAGAAGTAGGTTGCGATAACCCCTTCGGGAGAAGTAGGTAGCAAGCACACTTCGGGAGAAGTAGGTAGCAAGTACCCCTTCGAGAGAATTAGGTTGCGATAACCCCTTCGGGAGAAGTAGGTCGCGATAACCCCTTCGGGAGAAGAAGGTAACGAGCACCCCATCCTAAGAAGTAGGTAGCGAGAACCCCTTTGGGAAAAGTAGGTCGCGACAATCCCTTCGGGAGAAGTAGGTAACGAGTACCCCATCCTAAGAAGTAGGTAGCGAGTACCCCTTCGGGAGGAGTAGGTTGCGAGAACCCCTTTGGGAAAAGTAGCTCACAAGGGTCCCTTCGGGAGAATAAGTTTGCGATAACCCCTTCGGGTGAAGTAGGTCGCAAGTACCCCTTCGGGATAAGTAGGTTGCGATAACACCTTCGGGAGAAGAAGGTCACAAGGGCCCCTGCGAGAGAAGTAGGTTGCGATAACCCCTTCGGGAGAAGTAGGTCATAAGGGCCCCTTCGAGAGAAGTAGGTTGCGATAACCCCTTCGGGAGAAGTAGGTCGCGATAACCCCTTCGGGAGAAGTAGGGTGCGATAACCCCTTCGGGGGAAGTAGGTCGCAAGTACCCCTTCGGGATAAGTAGGTTGCGATAACCCCTTCGGGAGAAGAAGGTCACAAGGGCCCCTGCGAGAGAAGTAGGTTGCGAGAACTGCTTCGGGGGAAATAGGTAGCAAGCACCCTTCGGGAGAAGTAGGTAGCAAGTACCCCTTCGAGAGAAGTAGGTTGCGATAACCCCTTCGGGAGAAGTAGGTTGCGATAACCCCTTCGGGAGAAGTAGGTCGCGATAACCCCTTTGGGAAAAGTAGGTCGCGATAATCCCTTCGGGAGAAGTAGGTAACGAGTACCCCATCCTAAGAAGTAGGTAGCGAGTACCCCTTCGGGAGAAGTAGGGTGCGATAACCCCTTCGGGAGAAGTAGGTCGCAAGTACCCTTTGGGGATAAGTAGGTTGCGATAACCCCTTCGGGAGAAGAAGGTAACGAGTACCCCATCCTAAGAAGTAGGTAGCGATAACCCCTTCGGGAGAAGTAGGTCGCAAGTACCCTTTGGGGATAAGTAGGTTGCGATAACCCCTTCGGGAGAAGAAGGTAACGAGTACCCCATCCTAAGAAGTAGGTAGCGAGTACCCCTTCGGGAGAAGTAGGTTGCGAGAACCCCTTCGGGAGAAGTAGGTAACGATAACCTCTTCGGGAGAAGTAGGTCGCGATAACCCCTTCGGGAGAAGAAGGTAACGAATACCCCATCGGAAGAAGTAATTAGTGAGTACCCCTTCGGGAGAAGTAGGTTGCGAGAACCCTTCGGGAGAAGTAGGTAACGAGTACCCCATCCTAAGAAGTAGGCAGCGAGTACCCTTTCGGGATAAGTAGGTTGCGACAACCCCTTCGGGAAAAGAAGGTAACGAGTACCCCATCTTAAGAAGTAGGTAGCGAGTACACCTTCGGGAGAAGTAGGTTGCGAGAACCCCTTCGGGAGAAGTAGGTAACGATAACCCCTTCGGGAGAAGAAGGTAACGAGCACCCCATCCTAAGAAGTAGGTAGCGAGAACCCCTTTGGGAAAAGTAGGTCGCGATAATCCCTTCGGGAGAAGTAGGTAACGAGTACCCCATCCTAAGAAGTAGGTAGCGAGTACCCCTTCGGGAGGAGTAGGTCACAAGGGTCCCTTCGGGAAAAGTAGGGTGCGATAACCCCTTCGGGAGAAGTAGGTCGCAAGTACCCTTTCGGGATAAGTAGGTTGCGATAACCCCTTCGGGAGAAGAAGGTAACGAGTACCCCTTCGGTTGAAGTATGTCACAAGGGCCCCTTCGGTAGAAGTAGGTAACGAGGGCCCCTTCGGGAGAAGTAGGTTGAGAGAACCCCTTCAGAAGTAGTAGGTAGCAAATACCCCTTCGGAAAAAGTAGGTAACGAGAAACCCTACGGGAGAAGTAGGTAGCAAGTACCCCTTCGGGAGAAGTCGGTTGCGGTAACCCCTCCGGGAGAAGAAGGTAACGAGTACCCCTTCGGTAGAAGTAGGTCACAAGGGCCCCTTCGGGAAAAGTAGGTAACGAGTACCCCTTCGGGAGAAGTAGGTTGCGATAACCCCTTCGGGAGAAGAAGGTAACGAGTGGCCCTTCGGTAGAAGTAGGTCACAAGGGCCCCTTCGGGAAAAGTAGAAAACGAGTACCCCTTTGAGAGAAATAGTTTGCGATAACCTCTTCGGGAGAAGTAGGTAGCAAGTACCCTTCGGGAGAAGTAGGTAACGAGGACCCCTTCGGGAGAAATAGTTAACGAGTAGCCCTTCGGGAGAAGTAGGTCACAAGGGCCCCTGCGAGAGAAGTAGGTCACAAGGGCCGCTTCGAGAGAAGTAGGTTGCGATAACCCCTTCGGGAGAAGTAGGTTACGATAACCCCTTCGGGAGAAGTAGGTCGCGATAACCCCTTCGGGAGAAGTAGGTAACGAGTACCCCATCCTAAGAAGTAGGTAGCGAGTACCCCTGCGGGAGAAGTAGGTTGCGAGCACCCCTTTGAGAAAAGTAGCTCACAAGGGTCCCTTCGGGAGAATAAGGTTGCAATAACCACTTTGGGAGAAGTAGGTCGCAAGCACCCCTTCGGGATAAGTAGTTTGCGATAACCCCTTCGGGAGAAGAAGGTAACGAGTACCCCATCCTGAGAAGTAGGTAGCGAGTACCCCTTCGAGGGAAGTAGGTTGTGAGAATCCCTTCGGGAAAAGTAGGTCACAAGGGTCCCTTCGGGAGAAGTAGGGTGCGATAACCCCTTCGGGAGAAGTAGGTCGCAAGTACTCTTTCGGGATAAGTAGGTTGCGATAACCCCTTTGGGAGAAGTAGGTAACGAGTACCCCTTCGGTTGAAGTATGTCACAAGGGCCCCTTCGGTAGAAGTAGGTAACGAGGGCCCCTTCGGGAGAAGTAGGTTGAGAGAACCCCTTCAGAAGTAGTAGGTAGCAAATACCCCTTCGGAAAAAGTAGGTAACGAGAAACCCTACGGGAGAAGTAGGTAGCAAGTACCCCTTCGGGAGAAGTCGGTTGCGGTAACCCCTCCGGGAGAAGAAGGTAACGAGTACCCCTTCGGTAGAAGTAGGTCACAAGGGCCCCTTCGGGAAAAGTAGGTAACGAGTACCCCTTCGGGAGAAGTAGGTTGCGATAACCCCTTCGGGAGAAGAAGGTAACGAGTGGCCCTTCGGTAGAAGTAGGTCACAAGGGCCCCTTCGGGAAAAGTAGAAAACGAGTACCCCTTTGAGAGAAATAGTTTGCGATAACCTCTTCGGGAGAAGTAGGTAGCAAGTACCCTTCGGGAGAAGTAGGTAACGAGTACCTATTCGGAAGAAGTAGGTCACTAGGGCCCCTTCGGGAGAAGTAGGTAACGAGTACCCTTCGGGAGAAGTAGGTTGCGATAACCCCTTCGGGAGAAGTAGGTAACGAGTACTCCTTCGGGAGAAGTAGGCCACAAGGGCCCATTCGAGAGGAGAAGGTAACGAGTACTCCTTCGAGAGAAGTAGGTTGCGAGAATTAGGTTGAGAGCACCCCTTCGGGAGAAGTAGGTTGTGATAACCCTTTCGGGAGAAGTAGGTAGCAAGTACCCTTCGGGAGAAGTAGGTAACGAGTACCTATTCGGAAGAAGTAGGTCACTAGGGCCCCTTCGGGAGAAGTAGGGTGCGATAACCCCTTCGGGAGAAGTAGGTCGCAAGTACCCTTTCGGGATAAGTAGGTTGCGATAACCCCTTCGGGAGAAGAAGGTAACGAGTGGCCCTTCGGTAGAAGTAGGTCACAAGGGCCCCTTCGGGAAAAGTATGAAACGAGTACCCCTTTGAGAGAAATAGGTTGCGATAACCTCTTCGGGAGAAGTAGGTAGCAAGTACCCTTCGGGAGAAGTAGGTAACGAGTACCTATTCGGAAGAAGTAGGCCACAAGGGCCCCTTCGGGAGAAGTAGGTAACGAGTACCCTTCGGGAGAAGTAGGTTGCGATAACCCCTTCGGGAGAAGTAGGTAACGAGTACTCCTTCGGGAGAAGTAGGCCACAAGGGCCCATTCGAGAGAAGAAGGTAACGAGTACTCCTTCGAGAGAAGTAGGTTGCGAGAATTAGGTTGAGAGCACCCCTTCGGGAGAAGTAGGTTGTGATAACCCTTTCGGGAGAAGTAGGTAGCAAGTACCCTTCGGGAGAAGTAGGTAACGAGTACCTATTCGGAAGAAGTAGGTTGCGAGAACCCCTTCGGGAGAAGTAGGTAACGATAACCCCTTCGGGAGAAGTAGGTTGCGATAACCCCTTCGGGAGAAGTAGGTAACGAGTACTCCTTCGGGAGAAGTAGGCCACAAGGGCCCATTCGAGAGAAGAAGGTAACGAGTACTCCTTCGAGAGAAGTAGGTTGCGAGAATTAGGTTGAGAGCACCCCTTCGGGAGAAGTAGGGTGCGATAACCCCTTCGGGAGAAGTAGGTCGCAAGTACCCTTTCGGGATAAGTAGGTTGCGATAACCCCTTCGGGAGAAGTAGGTAACGAGTACTCCTTCGGGAGAAGTAGGCCACAAGGGCCCATTCGAGAGAAGAAGGTAACGAGTACTCCTTCGAGAGAAGTAGGTTGCGAGAATTAGGTTGAGAGCACCCCTTCGGGAGAAGTAGGGTGCGATAACCCCTTCGGGAGAAGTAGGTCGCAAGTACCCTTTCGGGATAAGTAGGTTGCGATAACCCCTTCGGGAGAAGAAGGTAACGAGTACCCCATCCTAAGAAGTAGGTAGCGAGTACCCCTTCGGAAGAAGTAGGTTGCGAGAACCCCTTCGGGAGAAGTAGGTAACGATAACCCCTTCGGGAGAAGAAGGTAACGAGCACCCCATCCTAAGAAGTAGGTAGCGAGAACCCCTTTGGGAAAAGTAGGTCAGGATAATCCCTTCGGGAGAAATACCTAAGAAGTAGGTAGCGAGTACCCCTTCGGGAGAAGTAGGGTGCGATAACCCCTTCGGGAGAAGTAGGTCGCAAGTACCCTTTCGGGATAAGTAGGTTGCGATAACCCCTTCGGGAGAAGAAGGTAACGAGTACCCCATCCTAAGAAGTAGGTAGCGAGTACCCCTTCGGGAGAAGTAGGTTGCGAGAACCCCTTCGGGAGAAGTAGGTAACGATAACCCCTTCGGGAGAAATAGGTCGCGATAACCCCTTCGGGAGAAGAAGGTAACGAATACCCCATCTGAAGAAGTAAGTAGTGAGTACCCCTTCGGGAGAAGTAGGTTGCGAGAACCCTTCGGGAGAAGTAGGTAACGAGTACCCCATCCTAAGAAGTAGGTAGCGAGTACCCCTTCGGGAGAAGTAGGGTGCGATAACCCCTTCGGGAGAAGTAGGTCGCAAGTACCCTTTCGGGATAAGTAGGTTGCGATAACCCCTTCGGGAGAAGAAGGTAACGAGTACCCCATCCTAAGAAGTAGGTAGCGAGTACCCCTTCGGGAGAAGTAGGTTGCGAGAACCCCTTCGGGAGAAGTAGGTAACGATAACCCCTTTGGGAGAAGAAGGTAACGAGCACCCCATCCTAAGAAGTAGGTAGCGAGAACCCCTTTGGGAAACGTAGGTCACGATAATCCCTTTGGGAAAAGTAGGTAAAGAGTACCCCATCCTAAGAAGTAGGTAGCGAGTACCCCTTCGGGAGGAGTAGGTCACAAGGGTCCCTTCGGGAGAAGTAGGGTGCGATAACCCCTTCGGAAGAAGTAGTTCGCAAGTACCCTTTCGGGATAAGTAGGTTGCGTTTTGAGAATTTTAGCCCACTGTGTGAGTTGTGCCGAAAATTCGAAAGTGGTGGCTATAGCGGACCTAATGGACTATCACGTGTTATACTCAGTTTATTCAGAAATAGTTTTTGGTCTATACAGTCCATCCAAAGGAAGATTACTAAGGCATTTCACTCAAACACATTTTGCCTATTATAGCCCACTGTGTGAGTTGTGCCAAAAATTTGAAAGTGATTTAAGATAGCGGATCTAATGGACTATCACGTATCATACTCAGTTTGTTCAGAAATAGTTTTTGGTCTATACAATCCATTTAAAGGGAAATTACTAAGGCATTTCACTCAAACACATTTTGCCTATTATAGCCCACTGTGTGTGTTGTGCCAAAAATTGGAAAATGATGGACGATAGCGGACCTAATGGACTATCACGCGTTGTACTCAGTTTGTTCAGAAATAGTTTTTGGTTCATACAATCCATTCAAAGGAAGATTACTAAGGCATTTCACTCAAACACATTTTGCCCATTATAGCCCACTGTGTGAGTTGTGCCAAAAATCGGAAAGTGATTTAAGATAGCGGACCTAATGGACTATCACGTGTCATACCCAGTTTGTTCAGAAATAGTTTTTGGTCCATATAATCCATTCAAAGGAAAATTACTAAGGCATTTCACTCAAACACATTTTGCCCATTATAGCCCACTGTGTGAGTTGTGCCAAAAATCGGAAAGTGATTTAAGATAGCGGATCTAGTGGACTATCACGTGTCACACTCAGTTTGTTCAGAAATAGTTTTTGGTCCATACAATCCATTCAAAGGAAGATTACTAAGGCATTTCACTCAAACACATCTTGCCCATTATAGACCACTGTTTGAGTTGTGCCAAAAATCGGAAAAAGATTTAAGATAGCGGATCTAATGGACTATCACGTGTCATACTCAGTTTGTTCAGAAATAGTTTTTGGTCCATACAATCCATTCAAAGGAAGATTACTAAGGCATTTCACTCAAACACATTTTGCCCATTATAGCCCACTGTATGAGTTGTGCCAAAAATTTGAAAGTGATTTAAGATAGCGGATCTAATGGACTATCACGTGTCATACTCAGTTTGTTCAGAAATAGTTTTTGGTCTATACAATCCATTCAAAGGAAGATTACTAAGGCATTTCACTCAAACACATTTTGCCCATTATAGCCCACTGTGTGAGATGTGCCGAAAATCGGACGGTAATTTAAAATAGCGAACCTAATGGACTATCACGTGTCATACTCAGTTTGTTCAGAAATAGTTTTTGGCCCATACAATCCATTCAAAGGAGATTACTAAGGCATTTCACTCAAACACATTTTGCCCATTATAGCCCACTGTGTTAGTTGTGCCAAAAATCAGAAAGCGATTTAAGATAGCAGACCTAATGGACTATCACGTGTTATACTCAGTTTATTCAAAAATAGTTTTTGGTCTATACAATCCATTCAAAGAAATATTACTAAGGCATTTCACTCACACATTTTGCCCATTATAGACCACTGTGTGAGTTGCGCCAAAAATCGGAAAGTGATGGAAGATAGCGGACCTAATGGACTATAACGTGTTATACTCAGTTTATTCAGAAATAGTTTTTGGTCTATACAATCCATTCAAAGGAAGATTACTAAGGCATTTCACTCTAACACATTTTGCCCATTATAGCCCACTGTGTGAGTTGTGCCAAAAATCGGAAAGTGATTTAAGATAGCGGATCTAATGGACTATTATGTGTCATACTCAGTTTATTCAGAAATAGTTTTTGGTCCATACAATCCATTCAAAGGAAAATTACTAAGGCATTTCACTCAAACACATTTTGCCCATTATAGCCCACTGTGTGAGTTGTGCCAAAAGTCGGAAAGTGATGGAAGATAGCGGACCTAATGGACTATCACGTGTTATACTCAGTTTATTCAGAAATAGTTTTTGGTCTATACAATCCATACAAAGGAAAATTACTAAGGCATTTCACTCAAAAACATTTTGCTCATTATAGTCCACTGTGTGAGTTGTGCCTAAAATTGGAAAGTGGTTTAAAATAGCGGATCTAATGGACTATCACGTGTCATAATCAGTTTGTTCAGAAATAGTTTTTGGTCCATACAATCCATTCAAAGGAAAATTACTAAGGCATTTCACTCAAACACATTTTGCCCATTATAGCCCACTGTGTGAGTTGTGCCAAAAGTCGGAAAGTGATGGAAGATAGCGGACCTAATGGACTATCACGTGTTATACTCAGTTTATTCAGAAATAGTTTTTGGTCCATACAATCCATTCAAAGGAAAATTACTAAGGCATTTCACTCAAACACGTTTTGCCCATTATAGCCCACTGTGTGAGTTGTGCCTAAAATTGGAAAGTGGTTTAAAATAGCGGATCTAATGGACTATCACGTGTCATAATCAGTTTGTTCAGAAATAGTTTTTGGTCCATACAATCCATTCAAAGGAAGATTACTAAGGCATTTCACTCTAACACATTTTGCCCATTATAGCCCACTGTGTGAGTTGTGCCAAAAATCGGAAAGTGATTTAAGATAGCGGATCTAATGGACTATTATGTGTCATACTCAGTTTATTCAGAAATAGTTTTTGGTCCATACAATCCATTCAAAGGAAAATTACTAAGGCATTTCACTCAAACACATTTTGCCCATTATAGCCCACTGTGTTAGTTGTGCCAAAAATCAGAAAGCGATTTAAGATAGCAGACCTAATGGACTATCACGTGTTATACTCAGTTTATTCAAAAATAGTTTTTGGTCTATACAATCCATTCAAAGAAATATTACTAAGGCATTTCACTCACACATTTTGCCCATTATAGACCACTGTGTGAGTTGCGCCAAAAATCGGAAAGTGATGGAAGCTAGCGGACCTAATGGACTATCACGTGTTATACTCAGTTTATTCAGAAATAGTTTTTGGTCTATACAATCCATTCAAAGGAAGATTACTAAGGCATTTCACTCTAACACATTTTGCCCATTATAGCCCACTGTGTGAGTTGTGCCAAAAATCGGAAAGTGATTTAAGATAGCGGATCTAATGGACTATTATGTGTCATACTCAGTTTATTCAGAAATAGTTTTTGGTCCATACAATCCATTCAAAGGAAAATTACTAAGGCATTTCACTCAAACACATTTTGCCCATTATAGCCCACTGTGTGAGTTGTGCCAAAAGTCGGAAAGTGATGGAAGATAGCGGACCTAATGGACTATCACGTGTTATACTCAGTTTATTCAGAAATAGTTTTTGGTCTATACAATCCATACAAAGGAAAATTACTAAGGCATTTCACTCAAAAACATTTTGCTCATTATAGTCCACTGTGTGAGTTGTGCCTAAAATTGGAAAGTGGTTTAAAATAGCGGATCTAATGGACTATCACGTGTCATAATCAGTTTGTTCAGAAATAGTTTTTGGTCCATACAATCCATTCAAAGGAATATTAGTAAGGCATTTCACTCAAAAACATTTTGCCCATTATAGCCCACTGTGTGAGTTGTGCCAAAAGTCGGAAAGTGATGGAAGATAGCGGACCTAATGGACTATCACGTGTTATACTCAGTTTATTCAGAAATAGTTTTTGGTCTATACAATCCATACAAAGGAAAATTACTAAGGCATTTCACTCAAAAACATTTTGCCCATTATTACCCACTGTGTGAGTTGTGCCAAAAATCGGAAAGTGATTTAAGATAGCAGACCTAATGGACTATCACGTGTCATACTCAGTTTGTTCAGAAATAGTTTTTGGTCCATACAATCCATTCAAAGGAAAATTACTAAGGCATTTCACTCAAACACATTTTGCCCATTATAGCCCACTGTGTGTGTTGTGACAAAAATTTGAAAATGATGGACGATAGCGGACTTAATGGACTATCAAGTGTCATACTCAGTTTAGTCAGAAATAGTTTTTGGTCCATACAACCCATTCAAAGGAAGATTACTAAGGCATTTCACTCAAACACATTTTGCCCATTATAGCCCACTGTGTGAGATGTGCCAAAAATCGGGAAATGATGGAAGATAGCGGACCTAATGGACTATCGCGTGTTGTACTCAGTTTATTCAGAAATAGTTTTTCGTCTATACAATCCATTTAAAGGAAGATTACTAAGGCATTTCACTCAAACACATTTTGCCCATTATAGCCCACTGTGTGAGTTGTGCCAAAAATCGGAAAGTAATTTAAGATAGCAGACATAATGGACTATCACGTGTTATACTCAGTTTATTCAGAAAGAGTTTTTGGTCTATACAATCCATTCAAAGGAAGATTACTAAGGCATTTCACTCAAACACGTTTTGCCCATTATAGCCCACTGTGTGAGTTGTGCCAAAAATCGGAAAGTAACTTAAGATAGCGGACCTAATGGACTATCACGTGTCATACTCAGTTTGTTCAGAAATAGTTTTTGGTCCATACAATCCATTCAAAGGAAGATTACTAAGGCATTTCACTCAAACACATTTTGCCCATTATAGCCCACTGTGTGAGTTGTGCAAAAAGTCGGAAAGTGATGGAAGATAGTGGACCCAATGGGCTATCACGTGTCGTACTCAGTTTGTTCAGATATAGTTTTTGGTCCATACAATCCATTCAAAGGAAATTTACTAAGGCATTTCACTCAAACACATTTTGCCCATTATAGCCCACTGTGTGAGTTGTGCAAAAAATCGGAAAGTGATTTAAGATAGCGGATCTAATGGACTATTATGTGTCATACTCAGTTTATTCAGAAATAGTTTTTGGTCCATACAATCCATTCAAAGGAAAATTACTAAGGCATTTCACTCAAACACATTTTGCCCATTATAGCCCACTGTGTGAGTTGTGCCAAAAGTCGGAAAGTGATGGAAGATAGCGGACCTAATGGACTATCACGTGTTATACTCAGTTTATTCAGAAATAGTTTTTGGTCTATACAATCCATACAAAGGAAAATTATTAAGGCATTTCACTCAAAAACATTTTGCTCATTATAGTCCACTGTGTGAGTTGTGCCTAAAATTGGAAAGTGGTTTAAAATAGCGGATCTAATGGACTATCACGTGTCATAATCAGTTTGTTCAGAAATAGTTTTTGGTCCATACAATCCATTCAAAGGAATATTAGTAAGGCATTTCACTCAAAAACATTTTGCCCATTATAGCCCACTGTGTGAGTTGTGCCAAAAGTCGGAAAGTGATGGAAGATAGCGGACCTAATGGACTATCACGTGTTATACTCAGTTTATTCAGAAATAGTTTTTGGTCTATACAATCCATACAAAGGAAAATTACTAAGGCATTTCACTCAAAAACATTTTGCCCATTATTACCCACTGTGTGAGTTGTGCCAAAAATCGGAAAGTGATTTAAGATAGCAGACCTAATGGACTATCACGTGTCATACTCAGTTTGTTCAGAAATAGTTTTTGGTCCATACAATCCATTCAAAGGAAAATTACTAAGGCATTTCACTCAAACACATTTTGCCCATTATAGCCCACTGTGTGTGTTGTGCCAAAAATTTGAAAATGATGGACGATAGCGGACTTAATGGACTATCAAGTGTCATACTCAGTTTAGTCAGAAATAGTTTTTGGTCCATACAACCCATTCAAAGGAAGATTACTAAGGCATTTCACTCAAACACATTTTGCCCATTATAGCCCACTGTGTGAGATGTGCCAAAAATCCGAAAATGATGGAAGATAGCGGACCTAATGGACTATCACGTGTTATACTCAGTTTATTCAGAAAGAGTTTTTGGTCTATACAACCCATTCAAAGGAAAATTACTAAGGCATTTCACTCAAACACATTTTGCCCATTATAGCCCACTGTGTGAGTTGTGCCAAAAATCGGAAAGTGATTTAAGATAGCGGACCTAATGGACTATCACGTGTTATACTCAGTTTATTCAGAAAGAGTTTTTGGTCCATACAATCCATTCAAAGAAATATTACTAAGGCATTTCAGTCAAACACATTTTGCCCTTTATAGACCACTGTGTGAGTTGCGCCAAAAATCGGAAAGTGATGGAAGATAGCTGACCTAATGGACTATCACGTGTTGTACTCAGTTTGTTCAGAAATAGTTTTTCGTCCATACAATCCATTCAAAGGAAGATTACTAAGGCATTTCACTCAAACACATTTTGCCTATTATAGTCCACTGTGTGATTTGTGCCAAAAGTAGGAAAGTAGGAAAGTGATTTAAGATAGCAGACCTAATGGACTATCACGTGTCATACTCAGTTTGTTCAGAAATAATTTTTGGTCCATACAATCCACTCAAAGGAAATTACTTAGGCATTTCACTCAAACACATTTTGCCCATTATAGCCCACTGTGTGAGTTGTACCAAAAATCGGAAAGTGATTTAAGATAGCGGACCTAATGGACTATCACGTGTTATACTCAGTTTAGTCAGAAATAGTTTTTGGTCCATACAATCCATACAAAGGAAGATTACTAAGGCATTTCACTCAAAAACATTTTGCCCATTATAGCCCACTGTGTGAGTTATGCCAAAAATCGGAAAGTGATTTAAGATAGCAGACCTAATGGACTATCACGTGTCATACTCAGTTTGTTCAGAAATAATTTTTGGTCCATACAATCCATTCAAAGGAAGATTACTAAGGCATTTCACTCAAACACATTTTGCCCATTATAGCCCACTGTGTGAGTT
Organism: Metopia argyrocephala; assembly: GCA_963576795.1. Lineage (NCBI taxonomy): Eukaryota > Metazoa > Arthropoda > Insecta > Diptera > Sarcophagidae > Metopia > Metopia argyrocephala. The sequence continues at coordinate 88,324,955 of OY756210.1, forward strand.
GTGCCAAAAATCGGAAAGTGATTTAAGATAGCGGACCTAATGGATTATCACGTGTTATACTCAGTTTATTCAGAAAGAGTTTTTGGTCTATACAATCCATTCAAAGGAAGATTACTAAGGCATTTCACTCAAACACATTTTGCCCATTATAGCCCACTGTGTGTGTTGTGCCAAAAATTTGAAAATGATGGACGATAGCGGACTTAATGGACTATCAAGTGTCATACTCAGTTTAGTCAGAAATAGTTTTTGGTCCATACAATCCATACAAAGGAAGATTACTAAGGCATTTCACTCAAAAACATTTTGCCCATTATAGCCCACTGTGTGAGTTATGCCAAAAATCGGAAAATGACGGAAGATAGCGGACCTAATGGACTATCACGTGTTATACTCAGTTTATTCAGAAAGAGTTTTTGGTCTATACAATCCATTCAAAGGAAGATTACTAAGGCATTTCACTCAAACACGTTTTGCCCATAATAGCCCACTGTGTGAGTTGTGCCAAAAATCGGAAAACGATGGAAGATAGCGGACCCAATTGACTATCACGCGTTATACTCAGTTTATTCAGAAATAGTTTTTGGTCCATACAATCCATTCAAAGGAAGATTACTAAGGCATTTCACTCAAACACATTTTGCCCATTATAGCCTACTGTGTGAGTTGTGCCAAAAGTCGGAAAGTGGTGGAAGATAGCGGATCTAATGGACTATCACGTGTCATACTCAGTTTGTTCAGAAAAAGTTTTTGGTCCATACAATCCATTCAAAGGAATATTACTAAGGCATTTCACTCTAAGACATTTTGCCCATTATAGCCCACTGTGTGAGATGTGCCGAAAATCGGACAGTAATTTAAGATAGCGAACCTAATGGACTATCACGTGTCATACTCAGTTTAGTCAGAAATAGTTTTTGGTCCATACAATCCATTCAAAGGAAGATTACTAAGGCATTTCACTCAAACACATTTTGCCCATTATAGTCCACTGTGTGAGTTGTGCCAAAAATCGGAAAGTGATTTAAGATAGCGGATCTAATGGACTATCACGTGTCATACTCAGTTTGTTCAGAAATAGTTTTTGGTCCATACAATCCATTCAAAGGAATATTACTAAGGCATTTCACTATAAGACATTTTGCCCATTATAGCCCACTGTGTGAGATGTGCCGAAAATCGGACAGTAATTTAAGATAGCGAACCTAATGGACTATCACGTGTCATACTCAGTTTAGTCAGAAATAGTTTTTGGTAGTAGGTAGCAAGTACCCTTCGGGAGAAATAGGTAACGAGTACCTATTCGGAAGAAGTAGGTCACTAGAACCCCTTCGGGAGAAGTAGGTAACGAGTACCCTTCGGGAGAAATAGGTTGCGATAACCCCTTCGGGAGAAGTAGGTAACGAGTACTCCTTCGGGAGAAGTAGGCCACAAGGGCCCATTCGGGAGAAGAAGGTAACGGGTAACCATTCGGGAGAAGTAGGTTGAGAGAACCCCTTCAGGAGAAGTAGGTTACAAATGCACCTTCGGGAGAAGTAGGTTGCGATAACCCCTTCAGAAGTAGTAGGTAGCAAATACCCCTTCGGGTAAAGTAGGAAAAGAGAACCTCTTTGGGAGATGTAGGTTGCGAGAACCCTTCGCGAGAAGTTGGTAACGAGTACCCCTTCGGTAAAAGTAGGTCACAAGGGCCCCTTCTGGAAAAGTAGGTAACGAGTACCCCTTCGGGAAAAGTAGGTTGCGATAACCACTTCGGGAGAAGAAGGTAATGAGTGCCCCTTCGGTAGAAGTAGGTCACAAGGGCCCCTCCGGCAAAAGTAGGAAACGAGTACCCCTTTGGGAGAAGTAGGTTGCGATAACCTCTTCGGGAGAAGTAGGTAACAAGACCCCTTCGGGAGAAGTAGGTTGCGATAACCCCTTCGGGAGAAGTATATCACAAGGGCACCTTCGGGAAAAGTAGGTAAAGAGTACCCCTTTTAGAAAAGTAGGTTGCGATAACCTCTTCGGGAGAAGTAGGTAACAATTACCCCTTCGGGAGATGTAGGTTTGGAGAACCCCTTCCGGAGAAGTAGATAACGAGGACCCCTTCGGGAGAAATAGTTAACGAGTACCCCTTTGGGAGAAGTAGGTCACAAGGGCCCGTTCGAGAGAAGTAGGTTGCGATAACCCCTTGGGGAAGAGTAGATCACAAGGGTCCCTTCGTTAGAAGTAGGTTGATAGAACCCCTTCGGGATAAGTAGGTCACAAGAGTAAGTTCGGGAGATGTAGGGTGCGATAACCCCTTCGGGAGATGCAGGTCGCAAGTACCCTTTCGGGATAAGTAGGATGCGTTAACCCCTTCGGGAGAAGAAGGTAACGAGTACCCCATCCTAAGAAGTAGGTAGCGAGTACCCCTTCGGAAGAAGTGGGTTGGGAGAACCCCTACGGGAGAAGAAGGTAACGAGTACCCCTTCGGTTGAAGTAGGTCACAAGGACCCCTTCGGGAAAAGTAGGAAACGAGTACCCCTTTTGGAGAAGTAGGTTGCGATAACCTCTTCGGGAGAAGTAGGTAACAAGACCCCTTCGGGAGAAGTAGGTTGCGATAACCCCTTCGGGAGAAGTAGATCACAACGGCCCCTTCGGGAAAAGTAGGTAAAGAGTACCCCTTTTAGAGAAGTAGGTTGCGATAACCTCTTCGGAAGAAGTAGGTTGCAATAACCCCTACGGGAGATGTAGGTTTGGAGAACCCCTTCCGGAGAAGTAGATAACGAGGACCCCTTCGGGAGAAATAGTTAACGAGTACCCCTTTGGGAGAAGTAGGTCACAAGGGCCCGTTCGAGAGAAGTAGGTTGCGATAACCCCTTCGGGAAGAGTAGATCACAAGGGTCCCTTCGTTAGAAGTAGGTTGAGAGAACCCCTTCGGGATAAGTAGGTCACAAGAGTAAGTTCGGGAGAAGTAGGGTGCGATAACCCCTTCGGGAGATGTAGGTCGCAAGTACCCTTTGGGGATAAGTAGGATGCGATAACCTCTTCGGGAGTAGAAGGTAACGAATACCCCATCCTAAGAAGTAGGTAGCGAGTACCCCTTCGGAAGAAGTGGGTTGGGAGAACCCCTTCGGGAGAAGAAGGTAACGAGTACCCCTTCGGTTGAAGTAGGTCACAAGGACCCCTTCGGGAAAAGTAGGAAACGAGTACCCCTTTGGGAGAAGTAGGTTGCGATAACCTCTTCGGGAGAAGTAGGTAACAAGACCCCTTCGGGAGAAGTAGGTTGCGATAACCCCTTCGGGAGAAGTAGATCACAAGGGCCCCTTCGGGAAAAGTAGGTAAAGAGTACCCCTTTTAGAGAAGTAGGTTGCGATAACCTCTTCGGAAGAAGTAGGTTGCAATAACCCCTACGGGAGAAGAAGGCCACGAGGACCCCTTCGGTTGAAGTAGGTCCCAAGGGCCAATTCGGGAGAAGTATGTAACGGGGGCCCCTTCGGTAGAAGTAGGTTAAGAGAACCCCTTCGGGAGAAGTAGGTCACAAGGGCCTCTTCGGGAGAAGAAGGTAACGAGTACCACTTCGGGAGAAGTAGGTTGAGAGAACCCCTTCAGGAAAAGTAGGTTACAAGGGCCCCTTCGGGATAAGTAGGTTGCGATTACCCCTTCGGGAGAAGAAGGTAACGGGTACCCCATCCTAAGAAGTAGGTAGCGAGTACCCCTTCGGGAGAAGTAGGTTGCGAGAACTGCTTCGGGGGAAGTAGGTAGCAAGCACCCTTCGGGAGAAGTAGGTAGCAAGTACCCCTTCGAGAGAAGTAGGTTGCGATAACCCCTTCGGGAGAAGTAGGTAGCAAGTACCCCTCCGAGAGAAGTAGGTTGCGATAACCCCTTCGGGAGAAGTAGGTCGCGATAACCCCTTCGGGAGAAGAAGGTAACGAGCACCCCATCCTAAGAAGTAGGTAGCGAGAACCCCTTTGGGAAAAGTAGGTCGCGACAATCCCTTCGGGAGAAGTAGGTAACGAGTGCCCCATCCTAAGAAGTAGGTAGCGAGTACCCCTTCTTGAGGAGTAGGTCACAAGTGTCCCTTCGGGAGAAGTAGGGTGCGATAACCCCTTCGGGAGAAGTAGGTCGCAAGTACCCTTTCGGGATAAGTAGGTTGCGATAACCCCTTCTGGAGAAGAAGGTAACGAGTACCCCATCCTGAGAAGTAGGTAGCGAGTACCCCTTCGGAAGGAGTAGGTTGCGAGAACCCCTTCGGGAGAAGTAGGTAGCAAGCACCCTTCGGGAGAAGTAGGTAGCAAGTACCCCTTCGAGAGAAGTAGGTTGCGATAACCCCTTCGGGAGAAGTAGGTCGCGATAACCCCTTCGGGAGAAGAAGGTAACGAGCACCCCATCCTAAGAAGTAGGTAGCGAGAACCCCTTTGGGAAAAGTAGGTCGCGACAATCCCTTCTGGAGAAGTAGGTAACGAGTACCCCATCCTAAGAAGTAGGTAGCGAGTACCCCTTCGGGAGGAGTAGGTTGGGAGTACCCCTTCCGGAGAAGTAGATAACGAGTACCCCATCCTAGGAAGTAGGTAGCGAGTACCCCGTCCTAAGAAGTAGGTAGCGAGTACCCCTTCGGGAGGGGTAGGTCACAAGGGTCCCTTCGGAAGAAGTAGGGTGCAATAACCCCTTCGGGAGAAGTAGGTCGCAAGTACCCTTTCGGGATAAGTAGGTTGCGATAACCCCTTCTGGAGAAGAAGGTAACGAGTACCCCATCCTGAGAAGTAGGTAGCGAGTACCCCTTCGGAAGGAGTAGGTTGAGAGTACCCCTTCGGGAGAAGTAGGTTGCGATAACCCCTTCGGGAGAAGTAGGTAGCAAGCACACTTCGGGAGAAGTAGGTAGCAAGTACCCCTTCGAGAGAAGTAGGTTGCGATAACCCCTTCGGGAGAAGTAGGTCGCGATAACCCCTTCGGGAGAAGAAGGTAACGAGCACCCCATCCTAAGAAGTAGGTAGCGAGAACCCCTTTGGGAAAAGTAGGTCGCGACAATCCCTTCTGGAGAAGTAGGTAACGAGTACCCCATCCTAAGAAGTAGGTAGCGAGTACAACTTCGGGAGGAGTAGGTCACAAGGGTCCCTTCGGGAGAAGTAGGGTGCGATAACCCCTTCGGGAGAAGTAGGTCGCAAGTACCCTCTCGGGATAAGTAGGTCGCGATAATCCCTTCGGGAGAAGTAGGTAAAGAGTACCCCATCCTAAGAAGTAGGTAGCGAGTACCCCTTCGGGAGAAGTAGGAAAAGTAGCTCACAAGGGTCCCTTCGGGAGAATAAGGTTGCGGTAACCCCTTTGGGACAAGTAGGTCGCAAGCACCGCTTCGGGATAAGTAGGTTGCGATAACCCCTTCAGGAGAAGAAGGTAACGAGTACCCCATCCTAAGAAGTAGGTAGCAAGTACCCCTTCGGAAGAAGTAGGTTGGGAGTACCCCTTCCGGAGAAGTAGATAACGAGTACCCCATCCTAGGAAGTAGGTAGCGAGTACCCCGTCCTAAGAAGTAGGTAGCGAGTACCCCTTCGGGAGGGGTAGGTCACAAGGGTCCCTTCGGAAGAAGTAGGGTGCAATAACCCCTTCGGGAGAAGTAGGTCGCAAGTACCCTTTCGGGATAAGTAGGTTGCGATAACCCCTTCTGGAGAAGAAGGTAACGAGTACCCCATCCTGAGAAGTAGGTAGCGAGTACCCCTTCGGAAGGAGTAGGTTGCGAGAACCCCTTCGGGAGAAGTAGGTAGCAAGCACCCTTCGGGAGAAGTAGGTAGCAAGTACCCCTTCGAGAGAAGTAGGTTGCGATAACCCCTTCGGGAGAAGTAGGTCGCGATAACCCCTTCGGGAAAAGAAGGTAACGAATACCCCATCCTAGGAAGTAGGTAGCGAGTACCCCGTCCTAAGAAGTAGGTAGCGAGTACCCCTTCGGGTGGAGTAGGTCACAAGGGTCCCTTCGGGAGAAGTAGGGTGCGATAACCCCTTCGGGAGAAGAAGGTAACGAGTACCCCATCCTGGGAAGTAGGTAGCGAGTACCCCTTCCGGAGAAGTAGATAACGAGGACCCCTTAGGGAGAAATAGTTAACGAGTACCCCTTCGGGAGAAGTAGGTCACAAGGGCCCCTGCGAGAGAAGTAGGTTGCGATAACCCTTCGGGAGAAGTAGGTCACAAGAGCCCCTTCGAGAGAAGTAGGTTGCGATAACCCCTTCGGAAGAAGTAGGTTACGATAACCCCTTCGGGATAAGTAGGTAACGAGTACCCCATCCTAAGAAGTAGGTAGCGAGTACCCCTTCGGGAGAAGTAGGAAAAGTAGCTCACAAGGGTCCCTTCGGGAGAATAAAGTTGCGGTAACCCCTTTGGGAGAAGTAGGTCGCAAGCACCGCTTCGGGATAAGTAGGTTGCGATAACCCCTTCGGGAGAAGAAGGTAACGAGTACCCCATCCTAAGAAGTAGGTAGCGAGTACACCTTCGGGAGAAGTAGGTTGTGAGAATCCCTTCGGGAAAAGTAGGTCACAAGGGTCCCTTCGGGAGAAGTAGGTTGCGATAACCCCTTCGGGTGAAGTAGGTCGCAAGTACCCCTTCGAGAGAAGTAGGTTGCGATAACCCCTTCGGGAGTAGAAGGTAACGAGTACCCCATCCTAGGAAGTAGGTAGCGAGTACCCCTTCGGAAGAAATAGGTTGAGAGTACCCCTTCCGGAGAAGTAGATAACGAGGACCCCTTAGGGAGAAATAGTTAACGAGTACCCCTTCGGGAGAAGTAGGTCACAAGGGCCCCTGCGAGAGAAGTAGGTTGCGATAACCCTTCGGGAGAAGTAGGTCACAAGGGCCCCTTCGAGAGAAGTAGGTTGCGATAATCCCTTCGGAAGAAGTAGGTTACGATAACCCCTTCGGGATAAGTAGATAACGAGTACCCCATCCTAAGAAGTAGGTAGCGAGTACCCCTTCGGGAGAAGTAGGAAAAGTAGCTCACAAGGGTCCCTTCGGGAGAATAAGGTTGCGGTAACCCCTTTGGGAGAAGTAGGTCGCAAGCACCGCTTCGGGATAAGTAGGTTGCGATAACCCCTTCGGGAGAAGAAGGTAACGAGTACCCCATCCTAAGAAGTAGGTAGCGAGTACCCCTTCGGGAGAAGTAGGTTGTGAGAATCCCTTCGGGAAAAGTAGGTCATAAGGGTCCCTTCGGGAGAAGTAGGTTGCGATAACCCCTTCGGGTGAAGTAGGTCGCAAGTACCCCTTCGAGAGAAGTAGGTTGCGATAACCCCTTCGGGAGAAGAAGGTAACGAGTACCCCATCCTAGGAAGTAGGTAGCGAGTACCCCGTCCTAAGAAGTAGGTAGCGAGTACCCCTTCGGGAGGAGTAGGTCACAAGGGTCCCTTCGGGAGAAGTAGGGTGCGATAACCCCTTCGGGAGAAGTAGGTCGCAAGTACCCTTTCGGGATAAGTTGGTTGCGATAACCCCTTCGGGAGAAGAAGGTAACGAGTACCCCATCCTGAGAAGTAGGTAGCGAGTACCCCTTCGGAAGAAGTAGGTTGCGAGAACCCCTTCGGGAGAAGTAGGTAGCAAGCACCCTTCGGGAGAAGTAGGTAGCAAGTACCCCTTCGAGAGAAGTAGGTTGCGATAACCCCTTCGGGAGAAGTAGGTCGCGATAACCCCTTCGGGAGAAAAAGCTAACGAATACCCCATCGGAAGAAGTAAGTAGTGAGTACCCCAACGGGAGAAGTAGGTTGCGAGAACCCTTCGGGAGAAGTAGGTAACGAGTACCCCATCCTAAGTAGTAGGTAGCGAGTACCCCTTCGGGAGAAGTAGGGTGCGATAACCCCTTCGGGAGAAGTAGGTCGCAAGTACCCTTTCGGGATAAGTAGGTTGCGATAACCCCTTCGGGAGAAGAAGGTAACGAGTACCCCATCCTAAGAAGTAGGTAGCGAGTACCCGTTCGGGAGAAGTAGGTTGCGAGTACCCCTTCGGGAGAAGTAGGTAGCGAGCACACTTCGGGAGAAGTAGGTAGCAAGTACCCCTTCGAGAGAAGTAGGTTGCAATAACCCCTACGGGAGAAGTAGGTCGCGATAACCCCTTCGGGAGAAGAAGGTAACGAGCACCCCATCCTAAGAAGTAGGTAGCGAGAACCCCTTTGGGAAAAGTAGGTCGCGATAATCCCTTCGGGAGAAGTAGGTAACGAGTACCCCATCCTAAGAAGTAGGTAGCGAGTACCCCTTCGGGAGGAGTAGGTCACAAGTGTCCCTTCGGAAGAAGTAGGGTGCGATAACCCCTTCGGGAGAAGTAGGTCGCAAGTACCCTTTCGGGATAAGTAGGTTGCGATAACCCCTTCGGGAGAAGAAGGTAACGGGTACCCCATCCTAAGAAGTAGGTAGCGAGTACCCCTTCGGAAGAAATAGGTTGAGAGTACCCCTTCGGGAGAAGTAGGTTGCGATAACCCCTTCGGGAGAAGTAGGTAGCAAGCACACTTCGGGAGAAGTAGGTAGCAAGTACCCCTTCGAGAGAAGTAGGTTGCGATAACCCCTTCGGGAGAAGTAGGTCGCGATAACCCCTTCGGGAGAAGAAGGTAACAAGCACCCCATTCTAAGAAGTAGGTAGCGAGAACCCCTTTGGGAAAAGTAGGTCGCGACAATCCCTTCGGGAGAAGTAGGTAACGAGTACCCCATCCTAAGAAGTAGGTAGCGAGTACCCCTTCGGGAGAAGTAGGTCACAAGGGTCCCTTCGGGAGAGGTAGGGTGCGATAACCCCTTCGGGAGAAGTAGGTCGCAAGTACCCTTTCGGGATAAGTAGGTCGCGATAATCCCTTCGGGAGAAGTAGGTAAGGAGTACCCCATCCTAAGAAGTAGGTAGCGAGTACCCCTTCGGGAGAAGTAGGTTGCGAGAACCCCTTTGGGAAAAGTAGTTCACAAGGGTCCCTTCGGGAGAATAAGTTTGCGATAACCCCTTCGGGTGAAGTAGGTCGCAAGTACCCCTTCGGGATAAGTAGGTTGCGATAACACCTTCGGGAGAAGAAGGTCACAAGAGCCCCTGCGAGAGAAGTAGGTTGCGATAACCCCTTCGGAAGAAGTAGGTCACAAGGGCCCCTTCGAGAGAAGTAGGTTGCGATAACCCCTTCGGGAGAAGTAGGTTACGATAACCCCTTCGGGAGAAGTAGGTCGCGATAACCCCTTCGGGAGAAGTAGGTAACGAGTACCCCATTCTAAGAAGTAGGTAGCGAGTACCCCTGCGGGAGAAGTAGGTTGCGAGAACCCCTTTGAGAAAAGTAGCTCACAAGGGACCCTTCGGGAGAATAAGGTTGCAATAACCCCTTTGGGAGAAGTAGGTCGTAAGCACCCCTTCGGGATAAGTAGGTTGCGATAACCCCTTCGGGAGAAGAAGGTAACGAGTACCCCATCCTAAGAAGTAGGTAGCGAGTACCCCTTCGGAAGAAGTAGGTTGCGAGAACCCCTTCGGGAGAAGTAGGTAACGATAACCCCTTCGGGAGAAGAAGGTAACGAGCACCCCATCCTAAGAAGTAGGTAGCGAGAACCCCTTTGGGAAAAGTAGGTCACGATAATCCCTTCGGGAGAAGTAGGTAACGAGTACCCCATCCTAAGAAGTAGGTAGCGAGTACCCCTTCGGGAGAAGTAGGGTGCGATAACCCCTTCGGGAGAAGTAGGTCGCAAGTTCCCTTTTGGGATAAGTAGGTTGCGATAACCCCTTCGGGAGAAGAAGGTAACCAGTACCCCATCCTAAGAAGTAGGTAGCGAGTACCCCTTCGGGAGAAGTAGGTTGCGAGGACCCCTTTCGGGAGAAGTAGGTAACGATAACCCCTTCGGGAGAAGTAGGTCGCGAGAACCCCTTCGGGAGAAGAAGGTAACCAATACCCCATCGGAAGAAGTAAGTAGTGAGTACCCCTTCGGGAGAAGTAGGTTGTGAGAATCCCTTCGGGAAAAGTAGGTCACAAGGGTCCCTTCGGGAGAAGTAGGTCGCAAGTACCCTTTCGGGATAAGTAGGTTGCGATAACCCCTTTGGGAGAAGTAGGAAACGAGTACCCCTTCGGTTGAAGTATGTCACAAGGGCCCCTTCGGTAGAAGTAGGTAACGAGGGCCCCTTCGGGAGAAGTAGGTTGAGAGAACCCCTTCAGAAGAAGTAGGTAGCAAATACCCCTTCGGAAAAAGTAGGTAACGAGAAACCCTACGGGAGAAGTAGGTAGCAAGTACCCCTTCGGGAGAAGTCGGTTGCGGTAACCCCTCCGGGAGAAGAAGGTAACGAGTACCCCTTCGGTAGAAGTAGGTCACAAGGGCCCCTTCGGGAAAAGTAGGTAACGAGTACCCCTTCGGGAGAAGTAGGTTGCGATAACCCCTTCGGGAGAAGAAGGTAACGAGTGGCCCTTCGGTAGAAGTAGGTCACAAGGGCCCCTTCGGGAAAAGTAGGAAACGAGTACCCCTTTGAGAGAAATAGGTTGCGATAACCTCTTCGGGAGAAGTAGGTAGCAAGTACCCTTCGGGAGAAGTAGGTAACGAGTACCTATTCGGAAGAAGTAGGTCACTAGGGCCCCTTCGGGAGAAGTAGGTAACGAGTACCCTTCGGGAGAAGTAGGTTGCGATAACCCCTTCGGGAGAAGTAGGTAACGAGTACTCCTTCGGGAGAAGTAGGCCACAAGGGCCCCTTCGGGAGAAGTAGGTAACGAGTACCCTTCGGGAGAAGTAGGTTGCGATAACCCCTTCGGGAGAAGTAGGTAACGAGTACTCCTTCGGGAGAAGTAGGCCACAAGGGCCCATTCGAGAAGTAGGTCACTAGGGCCCCTTCGGGAGAAGTAGGGTGCGATAACCCCTTCGGGAGAAGTAGGTCGCTAGTACCCTTTCGGGATAAGTAGGTTGCGATAACCCCTTCGGGAGAAGAAGGTAACGAGTACCCCATCCTAAGAAGTAGGTAGCGAGTACCCCTTCGGAAGAAGTAGGTTGCGAGAACCCCTTCGGGAGAAGTAGGTAACGATAACCCCTTCGGGAGAAGAAGGTAACGAGCACCCCATCCTAAGAAGTAGGTAGCGAGAACCCCTTTGGGAAAAGTAGGTCACGATAATCCCTTCGGGAGAAGTAGGTAACGAGTACCCTATCCTAAGAAGCAGGTAGCGAGTACCCCTTCGGGAGAAGTAGGGTGCGATAACCCCTTCCGGAGAAGTAGGTCGCAAGTTCCCTTTTGGGATAAGTAGGTTGCGATAACCCCTTCGGGAGAAGAAGGTAACCAGTACCCCATCCTAAGAAGTAGGTAGCGAGTACCCCTTCGGGAGAAGTAGGTTGCGAGGACCCCTTTCGGGAGAAGTAGGTAACGATAACCCCTTCGGGAGAAGTAGGTCGCGAGAACCCCTTCGGGAGAAGAAGGTAACCAATACCCCATCGGAAGAAGTAAGTAGTGAGTACCCCTTCGGGAGAAGTAGGTAGCGAGTACCCCTTCGGGAGAAGTAGGGTGCGATAACCCCTTCGGGAGAAGTAGGTCGCAAGTACCCTTTCGGGATAAGTAGGTTGCGATAACCCCTTCGGGAGAAGAAGGTAACGAGTACCCCATCCTAAGAAGTAGGTAGCGAGTACCCCTTCGGGAGAAGTAGGTTGCGAAAACCCCTTCGGGAGAAGTAGGTAACGATAACCCCTTTGGGAGAAGAAGGTAACGAGCACCCCATCGTAAGAAGTAGGTAGCGAGAACCCCTTTGGGAAAAGTAGGTCACGATAATCCCTTCGGGAGAAGTAGGTAACGAGTACCCCATCCTAAGTAGGTAGCGAGTACCCCTTGGGGAGGAGTAGGTCACAAGGGTCCCTTCGGGAGAAGTAGGGTGCGATAACCCCTTCGGAAGAAGTAGTTCGCAAGTACCCTTTCGGGATAAGTAGGTTGCGTTTTGAGAATTTTAGCCCACTGTGTGAGTTGTGCGGAAAATTCGAAAGTGGTGGCTGTAGCGGACCTAATGGACTATCACGTGTTATACTCAGTTTATTCAGAAATAGTTTTTGGTCTATACAGTCTATTCAAAGGAAGATTACTAAGGCATTTCACTCAAAAACATTTTGCCCATTATAGCCCACTGTGTGAGTTGTGCCAAAAATCGGAAAGTGATTTAAGATAGCGGATCTAATGGACTATCACGTGTCATACTCAGTTTATTCAGAAATAGTTTTTGGTCCATACAATCCATTCAAATTAAGATTACTAAGGCATTTCACTCAAACACATTTTGCCCATTATAGCCCACTGTGTGAGTTGTGCCAAAAATCGGAAAAAGATGGACGATAGCGGACCTAATGGACTATCACGTGTTGTACTCAGTTTATTCAGAAATAGTTTTTAGTCTATACAATCCATTTAAAGGGAAATTACTAAGGCATTTCACTCAAACACATTTTGCCCATTATAGTCCACTGTGTGAGTTGTGCCACAAATCGGAAAGTGATTTAAGATAGCGGATCTAATGGACTATCACGTGTCATACTCAGTTTATTCAGAAATAGTTTTTGGTCTATACAGTCCATTCAAAGGAAGATTACTAAGGCATTTCACTCAAACACATTTTGCCCATTATAGCCCACTGTGTTTATTGTGCCAAAAATCGGAAAAAGATGGACGATAGCGGACCTAATGGACTATCACGTGTTATACTCAGTTTATTCAGAAATAGTTTTTGGTCTATACAACCCATTCAAAGGAACATTACTAAGGCATTTCACTCAAACACATTTTGTCCATTATAGCCCACTGTGTGTCTTGTGCCAAAAATCGGAAAATGATGGACGATAGCGGACCTAATGGACTATCACGTGTTATACTCAGTTTATTCAGAAATAGTTTTTGGTCTATACAGTCTATTCAAAGGAAGATTACTAAGGCATTTCACTCAAAAACATTTTGCCCATTATAGCCCACTGTGTGAATTGTGCCAAAAATCGGAAAGTGATTTAAGATAGCGGATCTAATGGACTATCACGTGTCATACTCAGTTTGTTCTGAAATAGTTTTTGGTCCATACAATCCATTCAAAGGAAAATTACTAAGGCATTTCACTCAAAAACATTTTGCCCATTATAGCCCACTGTGTGAGTTGTGCCAAAAATCTGAAAAAGATGGACGATAGCGGACCTAATGGACTATCACGTGTTGTACTCAGTTTATTCAGAAATAGTTTTTGGTCTATACAATCCATTTAAAGGGAAATTACTAAGGCATTTCACTCAAACACATTTTGCCCATTATAGCCCACTGTGTGTGTTGGGCCAAAAATTGGAAAATGATGGACGATAGCGGACCTAATGGACTGTCACGCGTTGTACTCAGTTTGTTCAGAAATAGTTTTTGGTCCATACAATCCATTCAAAGGAAGATTACTAAGGAATTTCACTCAAACACATTTTGCCCATTATAGCCCACTGTGTGAGTTGTGCCAAAAATCGGAAAGTGATTTAAGATAGCGGATCTAATGGACTATCACGTGTCATACTCAGTTTGTTCAGAAATAGTTTTTGGTCCATACAATCCATTCAAAGGAAGATTACTAAGGCATTTCACTCAAACACATTTTGCCCATTATAGCCCACTGTGTGAGTTGTGCCAAAAATCGGAAAGTGATTTAAGATAGCGGAACTAATGGACTATCACGTGTCATACTCAGTTTGTTCAGAAATAGTTTTTGGTCCATATAATCCATTCAAAGGAAAATTACTAAGGCATTTCACTCAAACACATTTTGCCCATTATAGCCCACTGTGTGAGTTGTGCCAAAAATCGGAAAGTGATTTAAGATAGCGGATCTAGTGGACTATCACGTGTCACACTCAGTTTGTTCAGAAATAGTTTTTGGTCCATACAATCCATTCAAAGGAAGATTACTAAGGCATTTCACTCAAACACATTTTGCCCATTATAGACCACTGTTTGAGTTGTGCCAAAAATCGGAAAAAGATTTAAGATAGCGGATCTAATGGACTATCACGTGTCATACTCAGTTTGTTCAGAAATAGTTTTTGGTCCATACAATCCATTCAAAAGAAGATTACTAAGGCATTTCACTCAAACACATTTTGCCCATTATAGCCCACTGTATGAGTTGTGCCAAAAATTTGAAAGTGATTTAAGATAGCGGATCTAATGGACTATCACGTGTCATACTCAGTTTGTTCAGAAATAGTTTTTGATCTATACAATCCATTCAAAGGAAGATTACTAAGGCATTTCAATCAAACACATTTTGCCCATTATAGCCCACTGTGTGAGATGTGCCAAAAATCGGACAGTAATTTAAAATAGCGAACCTAATGGACTATCACGTGTCATACTTAGTTTGTTCAGAAATAGCTTTTGGCCCATACAATCCATTCAAAGGAGATTACTAAAGCATTTCACTCAAACACATTTTGCCCATTATAGCCCACTGTGTTAGTTGTGCCAAAAATCAGAAAGCGATTTAAGATAGCAGACCTAATGGACTATCACGTGTTATACTCAGTTTGTTCAAAAATAGTTTTTGGTCTATACAATCCATTCAAAGAAATATTACTAAGGCATTTCACTCACACATTTTGCCCATTATAGACCACTGCGTGAGTTGCGCCAAAAATCGGAAAGTGATGGAAGATAGCGGACCTAATGGACTATCACGTGTTATACTCAGTTTATTCAGAAATAGTTTTTGGTCTATACAATCCATTCAAAGGAAGATTACTAAGGCATTTCACTCTAAAACATTTTGCCCATTATAGCCCACTGTGTGAGTTGTGCCAAAAATCGGAAAGTGATTTAAGATAGCGGATCTAATGGACTAGATAACCCCTTCGGGAGAAGAAGGTAACGAGCACCCCATCCTAAGAAGTAGGTAGCGAGAACCCCTTTGGGAAAAGTAGGTCGCGACAATCCCTTCGGGAGAAGTAGGTAACGAGTACCCCATCCTAAGAAGTAGGTAGCGAGTACCCCTTCTTGAGGAGTAGGTCACAAGTGTCCCTTCGGGAGAAGTAGGGTGCGATAACCCCTTCGGGAGAAGTAGGTCGCAAGTACCCTTTCGGGATAAGTAGGTTGCGATAATCCCTTCGGGAGAAGAAGGTAACGGGTACCCCATCCTAAGAAGTAGGTAGCGAGTACCCCTTCGGAAGAAATAGGTTGAGAGTACCCCTTCGGGAGAAGTAGGTTGCGATAACCCCTTCGGGAGAAGTAGGTAGCAAGCACACTTCGGGAGAAGTAGGTAGCAAGTACCCCTTCGAGAGAAGTAGGTTGCGATAACCCCTTCGGGAGAAGTAGGTCGCGATAACCCCTTCGGGACAAGAAGGTAACGAGCACCCCATCCTAAGAAGTAGGTAGCGAGAACCCCTTTGGGAAAAGTAGGTCGCGACAATCCCTTCTGGAGAAGTAGGTAACGAGTACCCCATCCTAAGAAGTAGGTAGCGAGTACCCCTTCGGGAGGAGTAGGTCACAAGGGTCCCTTCGGGAGAAGTAGGGTGCGATAACCCCTTCGGGAGAAGTAGGTCGCAAGTACCCTCTCGGGATAAGTAGGTCGCGATAATCCCTTCGGGAGAAGTAGGTAAAGAGTACCCCATCCTAAGAAGTAGGTAGCGAGTACCCCTTCGGGAGAAGTAGGTTGCGAGAACCCCTTTGGGAAAAGTAGCTCACAAGGGTCCCTTCGGGAGAATAAGTTTGCGATAACCCCTTCGGGTGAAGTAGGTCGCAAGTACCCCTTCGGGATAAGTAGGTTGCGATAACCCCTTCGGGAGAAGAAGGTCACAAGGCCCCTGCGAGAGAAGTAGGTTGCGATAACCCCTTCGGGAGAAGTAGGTCATAAGGGCCCCTTCGAGAGAAGTAGGTTGCGATAACCCCTTCGGGAGAAGTAGGTCGCGATAACCCCTTCGGGAGAAGTAGGGTGCGATAACCCCTTCGGGGGAAGTAGGTCGCAAGTACCCCTTCGGGATAAGTAGGTTGCGATAACCCCTTCGGGAGAAGAAGGTCACAAGGGCCCCTGCGAGAAAAGTAGGTTGCGATAACCCCTTCGGGAGAAGTAGGTCATAAGGGCCCCTTCGAGAGAAGTAGGTTGCGATAACCCCTTCGGGAGAAGAAGGTAACGAGCACCCCATCGCTAGGTTACGATAACCCCTTCGGGATAAGTAGGTAACGAGTACCCCATCCTAAGAAGTAGGTAGCGAGTACCCCTTCGGGAGAAGTAGGAAAAGTAGCTCACAAGGGTCCCTTCGGGAGAATAAGGTTGCGGTAACCCCTTTGGGACAAGTAGGTCGCAAGCACCGCTTCGGGATAAGTAGGTTGCGATAACCCCTTCAGGAGAAGAAGGTAACGAGTACCCCATCCTAAGAAGTAGGTAGCAAGTACCCCTTCGGAAGAAGTAGGTTGGGAGTACCTCTTCCGGAGAAGTAGATAACGAGTACCCCATCCTAGGAAGTAGGTAGCGAGTACCCCGTCCTAAGAAGTAGGTAGCGAGTACCCCTTCGGGAGGGGTAGGTCACAAGGGTCCCTTCGGAAGAAGTAGGGTGCAATAACCACTTCGGGAGAAGTAGGTCGCAAGTACCCTTTCGGGATAAGTAGGTTGCGATAACCCCTTCTGGAGAAGAAGGTAACGAGTACCCCATCCTCAGAAGTAGGTAGCGAGTACCCCTTCGGAAGGAGTAGGTTGCGAGAACCCCTTCGGGAGAAGTAGGTAGCAAGCACCCTTCGGGAGAAGTAGGTAGCAAGTACCCCTTCGAGAGAAGTAGGTTGCGATAACCCCTTCGGGAGAAGTAGGTCGCGATAACCCCTTCGGGAAAAGAAGGTAACGAATACCCCATCCTAGGAAGTAGGTAGCGAGTACCCCGTCCTAAGAAGTAGGTAGCGAGTACCCCTTCGGGAGGAGTAGGTCACAAGGGTCCCTTCGGGAGAAGTAGGGTGCGATAACCCCTTCGGGAGAAGAAGGTAACGAGTACCCCATCCTGGGAAGTAGGTAGCGAGTACCCCTTCGGAAGAAGTAGGTTGAGAGTACCCCTTCCGGAGAAGTAGATAACGAGGACCCCTTAGGGAGAAATAGTTAACGAGTACCCCTTCGGGAGAAGTAGGTCACAAGGGCCCCTGCGAGAGAAGTAGGTTGCGATAACCCTTCGGGAGAAGTAGGTCACAAGAGCCCCTTCGAGAGAAGTAGGTTGCGATAACCCCTTCGGAAGAAGTAGGTTACGATAACCCCTTCGGGATAAGTAGGTAACGAGTACCCCATCCTAAGAAGTAGGTAGCGAGTACCCCTTCGGGAGAAGTAGGAAAAGTAGCTCACAAGGGTCCCTTCGGGAGAATAAAGTTGCGGTAACCCCTTTGGGAGAAGTAGGTCGCAAGCACCGCTTCGGGATAAGTAGGTTGCGATAACCCCTTCGGGAGAAGAAGGTAACGAGTACCCCATCCTAAGAAGTAGGTAGCGAGTACCCCTTCGGGAGAAGTAGGTTGTGAGAATCCCTTCGGGAAAAGTAGGTCACAAGGGTCCCTTCGGGAGAAGTAGGTTGCGATAACCCCTTCGGGTGAAGTAGGTCGCAAGTACCCCTTCGAGAGAAGTAGGTTGCGATAACCCCTTCGGGAGAAGAAGGTAACGAGTACCCCATCCTAGGAAGTAGGTAGCGAGTACCCCTTCGGAAGAAATAGGTTGAGAGTACCCCTTCCGGAGAAGTAGATAACGAGGACCCCTTAGAGAGAAATAGTTAACGAGTACCCCTTCGGGAGAAGTAGGTCACAAGGGCCCCTGCGAGAGAAGTAGGTTGCGATAACCCTTCGGGAGAAGTAGGTCACAAGGGCCCCTTCGAGAGAAGTAGGTTGCGATAATCCCTTCGGAAGAAGTAGGTTACGATAAGCCCTTCGGGATAAGTAGATAACGAGTACCCCATCCTAAGAAGTAGGTAGCGAGTACCCCTTCGGGAGAAGTAGGAAAAGTAGCTCACAAGGGTCCCTTCGGGAGAATAAGGTTGCGGTAACCCCTTTGGGAGAAGTAGGTCGCAAGCACCGCTTCGGGATAAGTAGGTTGCGATAACCCCTTCGGGAGAAGAAGGTAACGAGTACCCCATCCTAAGAAGTAGGTAGCGAGTACCCCTTCGGGAGAAGTAGGTTGTGAGAATCCCTTCGGGAAAAGTAGGTCATAAGGGTCCCTTCGGGAGAAGTAGGTTGCGATAACCCCTTCGGGTGAAGTAGGTCGCAAGTACCCCTTCGAGAGAAGTAGGTTGCGATAACCCCTTCGGGAGAAGAAGGTAACGAGTACCCCATCCTAGGAAGTAGGTAGCGAGTACCCCGTCCTAAGAAGTAGGTAGCGAGTACCCCTTCGGGAGGAGTAGGTCACAAGGGTCCCTTCGGGAGAAGTAGGTTGCGATAACCCCTTCGGGTGAAGTAGGTCGCAAGTACCCCTTCGAGAGAAGTAGGTTGCGATAACCCCTTCGGGAGAAGAAGGTAACGAGTACCCCATCCTAGGAAGTAGGTAGCGAGTACCCCGTCCTAAGAAGTAGGTTGCGATAACCCCTTCGGGAGAAGTAGGTCGCAAGTACCCTTTCGGGATAAGTAGGTTGCGATAACCCCTTCGGGAGAAGAAGGTAACGAGTACCCCATCCTGAGAAGTAGGTAGCGAGTACCCCTTCGGAAAAAGTAGGTTGCGAGAACCCCTTCGGGAGAAGTAGGTAGCAAGCACCCTTCGGGAGAAGTAGGTAGCAAGTACCCCTTCGAGAGAAGTAGGTTGCGATAACCCCTTCGGGAGAAGTAGGTCGCGATAACCCCTTTGGGAGAAAAAGGTAACGAATACCCCATCGGAAGAAGTAAGTAGTGAGTACCCCATCGGGAGAAGTAGGTTGCGAGAACCCTTCGGGAGAAGTAGGTAACGAGTACCCCATCCTAAGTAGTAGGTAGCGAGTACCCCTTCGGGAGAAGTAGGGTACGATAACCCCTTCGGGAGAAGTAGGTCGCAAGTACCCTTTCGGGATAAGTAGGTTGCGATAACCCCTTCGGGAGAAGAAGGTAACGAGTACCCCATCCTAAGAAGTAGGTAGCGAGTACCCGTTCGGGAGAAGTAGGTTGCGAGTACCCCTTCGGGAGAAGTAGGTAGCGAGCACACTTCGGGAGAAGTAGGTAGCAAGTACCCCTTCGAGAGAAGTAGGTTGCAATAACCCCTACGGGAGAAGTAGGTCGCTATAACCCCTTCGGGAGAAGAAGGTAACGAGCACCCCATCCTAAGAAGTAGGTAGCGAGAACCCCTTTGGGAAAAGTAGGTCGCGACAATCCCTTCTGGAGAAGTAGGTAACGAGTACCCCATCCTAAGAAGTAGGTAGCGAGTACCCCTTCGGGATGAGTAGGTCACAAGGGTCCCTTCGGGAGAAATAGGGTGCGATAACCCCTTCGGGAGAAGTAGGTCGCAAGTACCCTTTCGGGATAAGTAGGTCGCGATAATCCCTTCGGGAGAAGTAGGTAAGGAGTACCCCATCCTAAGAAGTAGGTAGCGAGTACCCCTTCGGGAGAAGTAGGTTGCGAGAACCCCTTTGGGAAAAGTAGTTCACAAGGGTCCCTTCGGGAGAATAAGTTTGCGATAACCCCTTCGGGTGAAGTAGGTCGCAAGTACCCCTTCGGGATAAGTAGGTTGCGATAACACCTTCGGGAGAAGAAGGCCACAAGGGCCCCTGCGAGAGAAGTAGGTTGCGATAACCCCTTCGGAAGAAGTAGGTCACAAGGGCCCCTTCGAGAGAAGTAGGTTGCGATAACCCCTTCGGGAGAAGTAGGTTACGATAACCCCTTCGGGAGAAGTAGGTCGCGATAACCCCTTCGGGAGAAGTAGGTAACGAGTACCCCATTCTAAGAAGTAGGTAGCGAGTACCCCTGCGGGAGAAGTAGGTTGCCAGAACCCCTTTGAGAAAAGTAGCTCACAAGGGACCCTTCGGGAGAATAAGGTTGCAATAACCCCTTTGGGAGAAGTAGGTCGCAAGCACCCCTTCGGGATAAGTAGGTTGCGATAACCCCTTCGGGAGAAGAAGGTAACGAGTACCCCATCCTAAGAAGTAGGTAGCGAGTACCCCTTCGGGAGAAGTAGGTTGTGAGAATCCCTTCGGGAAAAGTAGGTCACAAGGGTCCCTTCGGGAGAAGTAGGTCGCAAGTACCCTTTCGGGATAAGTAGGTTGCGATAACTCCTTTGGGAGAAGTAGGAAACGAGTACCCCTTCGGTTGAAGTATGTCACAAGGGCCCCTTCGGTAGAAGTAGGTAACGAGGACCCCTTCGGGAGAAGTAGGTTGAGAGAACCCCTTCAGAAGTAGTAGGTAGCAAATACCCCTTCGGAAAAAGTAGGTAACGAGAAACCCTACGGGAGAAGTAGGTAGCAAGTACCCCTTCGGGAGAAGTCGGTTGCGGTAACCCCTCCGGGAGAAGAAGGTAACGAGTACCCCTTCGGTAGAAGTAGGTCACAAGGGCCCCTTCGGGAAAAGTAGGTAACGAGTACCCCTTTGGGAGAAGTAGGTTGCGATAACCCCTTCGGGAGAAGAAGGTAACGAGTGGCCCTTCGGTAGAAGTAGGTCACAAGGGCCCCTTCGGGAAAAGTAGGAAACGAGTACCCCTTTGAGAGAAATAGGTTGCGATAACCTCTTCGGGAGAAGTAGGTAGCAAGTACCCTTCGGGAGAAGTAGGTAACGAGTACCTATTCGGAAGAAGTAGGTCACTAGGGCCCCTTCGGGAGAAGTAGGTAACGAGTACCCTTCGGGAGAAGTAGGTTGCGATAACCCCTTCGGGAGAAGTAGGTAACGAGTACTCCTTCGGGAGAAGTAGGCCACAAGGGCCCCTTCGGGAGAAGTAGGTAACGAGTACCCTTCGGGAGAAGTAGGTTGCGATAACCCCTTCGGGAGAAGTAGGTAACGAGTACTCCTTCGGGAGAAGTAGGCCACAAGGGCCCATTCGAGAAGTAGGTCACTAGGGCCCCTTCGGGAGAAGTAGGGTGCGATAACCCCTTCGGGAGAAGTAGGTCGCTAGTACCCTTTCGGGATAAGTAGGTTGCGATAACCCCTTCGGGAGAAGAAGGTAACGAGTACCCCATCCTAAGAAGTAGGTAGCGAGTACCCCTTCGGAAGAAGTAGGTTGCGAGAACCCCTTCGGGAGAAGTAGGTAACGATAACCCCTTCGGGAGAAGAAGGTAACGAGCACCCCATCCTAAGAAGTAGGTAGCGAGAACCCCTTTGGGAAAAGTAGGTCAGGATAATCCCTTCGGGAGAAATAGATAACGAGTACCCCATCCTAAGAAGTAGGTAGCGAGTACCCCTTCGGGAGAAGAAGGGTGCGATAACCCCTTCGGGAGAAGTAGGTCGCAAGTTCCCTTTTGGGATAAGTAGGTTGCGATAACCCCTTCGGGAGAAGAAGGTAACCAGTACCCCATCCTAAGAAGTAGGTAGCGAGTACCCCTTCGGGAGAAGTCGGTTGCGAGGACCCCTTTCGGGAGAAGTAGGTAACGATAACCCCTTCGGGAGAAGTAGGTCGCGAGAACCCCTTCGGGAGAAGAAGGTAACCAATACCCCATCGGAAGAAGTAAGTAGTGAGTACCCCTTCGGGAGAAGTAGGTAGCGAGTACCCCTTCGGGAGAAGTAGGGTGCGATAACCCCTTCGGGAGAAGTAGGTCGCAAGTACCCTTTCGGGATAAGTAGGTTGCGATAACCCCTTCGGGAGAAGAAGGTAACGAGTACCCCATCCTAAGAAGTAGGTAGCGAGTACCCCTTCGGCAGAAGTAGGTTGCGAAAACCCCTTCGGGAGAAGTAGGTAACGATAACCCCTTTGGGAGAAGAAGGTAACGAGCACCCCATCGTAAGAAGTAGGTAGCGAGAACCCCTTTGGGAAAAGTAGGTCACGATAATCCCTTCGGGAGAAGTAGGTAACGAGTACCCCATCCTAAGAAGTAGGTAGCGAGTACCCCTTGGGGAGGAGTAGGTCACAAGGGTCCCTTCGGGAGAAGTAGGGTGCGATAACCCCTTCGGAAGAAGTAGTTCGCAAGTACCCTTTCGGGATAAGTAGGTTGCGTTTTGAGAATTTTAGCCCACTGTGTGAGTTGTGCCGAAAATTCGAAAGTGGTGGCTGTAGCGGACCTAATGGACTATCACGTGTTATACTCAGTTTATTCAGAAATAGTTTTTGGTCTATACAGTCTATTCAAAGGAAGATTACTAAGGCATTTCACTCAAAAACATTTTGCCCATTATAGCCCACTGTGTGAGTTGTGCCAAAAATCGGAAAGTGATTTAAGATAGCGGATCTAATGGACTATCACGTGTCATACTCAGTTTGTTCAGAAATAGTTTTTGGTCCATACAATCCATTCAAATTAAGATTACTAAGGCATTTCACTCAAACACATTTTGCCCATTATAGCCCACTGTGTGAGTTGTGCCAAAAATCGGAAAAAGATGGACGATAGCGGACCTAATGGACTATCACGTGTTGTACTCAGTTTATTCAGAAATAGTTTTTAGTCTATACAATCCATTTAAAGGGAAATTACTAAGGCATTTCACTCAAACACATTTTGCCCATTATAGTCCACTGTGTGAGTTGTGCCACAAATCGGAAAATGATTTAAGATAGCGGATCTAATGGACTATCACGTGTCCTACTCAGTTTATTCAGAAATAGTTTTTGGTCTATACAGTCCATTCAAAGGAAGATTACTAAGGCATTTCACTCAAACACATTTTGCCCATTATAGCCCACTGTGTGTGCTGTGCCAAAAATCTGAAAATGATGGACGATAGCGGACCTAATGGACTATCACGTGTTATACTCAGTTTATTCAGAAATAGTTTTTGGTCTATACAGTCCATTCAAAGGAACATTACTAAGGCATTTCACTCAAACACATTTTGCCCATTATAGCCCACTGTGTTTATTGTGCCAAAAATCGGAAAAAGATGGACGATAGCGGACCTAATGGACTATCACGTGTTATACTCAGTTTATTTAGAAATAGTTTTTGGTCTATACAACCCATTCAAAGGAAGATTACTAAGGCATTTCACTCAAACACATTTTGCCCATTATAGCCCACTGTGTGTCTTGTGCCAAAAATCGGAAAATGATGGACGATAGCGGACCTAATGGACTATCACGTGTTATACTCAGTTTATTCAGAAATAGTTTTTGGTCTATACAGTCTATTCAAAGGAAGATTACTAAGGCATTTCACTCAAAAACATTTTGCCCATTATAGCCCACTGTGTGAGTTGTGCCAAAAATCGGAAAGTGATTTAAGATAGCGGATCTAATGGACTATCACGTGTCATACTCAGTTTGTTCAGAAATAGTTTTTGGTCCATACAATCCATTCAAAGGAAAATTACTAAGGCATTTCACTCAAACACATTTTGCCCATTATAGCCCACTGTGTGAGTTGTGCCAAAAATCTGAAAAAGATGGACGATAGCGGACCTAATGGACTATCACGTGTTGTACTCAGTTTATTCAGAAATAGTTTTTGGTCTATACAATCCATTTAAAGGGAAATTACTAAGGCATTTCACTCAAACACATTTTGCCCATTATAGCCCACTGTGTGTGTTGGGCCAAAAATTGGAAAATGATGGACGATAGCGGACCTAATGGACTGTCACGCGTTGTACTCAGTTTGTTCAGAAATAGTTTTTGGTCCATACAATCCATTCAAAGGAAGATTACTAAGGAATTTCACTCAAACACATTTTGCCCATTATAGCCCACTGTGTGAGTTGTGCCAAAAATCGGAAAGTGATTTAAGATAGCGGATCTAATGGACTATCACGTGTCATACTCAGTTTGTTCAGAAATAGTTTTTGGTCCATACAATCCATTCAAAGGAAGATTACTAAGGCATTTCACTCAAACACATTTTGCCCATTATAGCCCACTGTGTGAGTTGTGCCAAAAATCGGAAAGTGATTTAAGATAGCGGAACTAATGGACTATCACGTGTCATACTCAGTTTGTTCAGAAATGGTTTTTGGTCCATATAATCCATTCAAAGGAAAATTACTAAGGCATTTCACTCAAACACATTTTGCCCATTATAGCCCACTGTGTGAGTTGTGCCAAAAATCGGAAAGTGATTTAAGATAGCGGATCTAGTGGACTATCACGTGTCACACTCAGTTTGTTCAGAAATAGTTTTTGGTCCATACAATCCATTCAAAGGAAGATTACTAAGGCATTTCACTCAAACACATTTTGCCCATTATAGACCACTGTTTGAGTTGTGCCAAAAATCGGAAAAAGATTTAAGATAGCGGATCTAATGGACTATCACGTGTCATACTCAGTTTGTTCAGAAATAGTTTTTGGTCCATACAATCCATTCAAAAGAAGATTACTAAGACATTTCACTCAAACACATTTTGCCCATTATAGCCCACTGTATGAGTTGTGCCAAAAATTTGAAAGTGATTTAAGATAGCGGATCTAATGGACTATCACGTGTCATACTCAGTTTGTTCAGAAATAGTTTTTGATCTATACAATCCATTCAAAGGAAGATTACTAAGGCATTTCAATCAAACACATTTTGCCCATTATAGCCCACTGTGTGAGATGTGCCGAAAATCGGACAGTAATTTAAAATAGCGAACCTAATGGACTATCACGTGTCATACTTAGTTTGTTCAGAAATAGTTTTTGGCCCATACAATCCATTCAAAGGAGATTACTAAAGCATTTCACTCAAACACATTTTGCCCATTATAGCCCACTGTGTTAGTTGTGCCAAAAATCAGAAAGCGATTTAAGATAGCAGACCTAATGGACTATCACGTGTTATACTCAGTTTATTCAAAAATAGTTTTTGGTCTATACAATCCATTCAAAGAAATATTACTAAGGCATTTCACTCACACATTTTGCCCATTATAGACCACTGTGTGAGTTGTGCCAAAAATCGGAAAGTGATTTAAGATAGCGGATCTAATGGACTATTATGTGTCATACTCAGTTTATTCAGAAATAGTTTTTGGTCCATACAATCCATTCAAAGGAAGATTACTAAGGCATTTCACTCAAACACATTTTGCCCATTATAGCCCACTGTGTGAGTTGTGCCAAAAGTCGGAAAGTGATGGAAGATAGCGGACCTAATGGACTATCACGTGTTATACTCAGTTTATTCAGAAATAGTTTTTGGTCTATACAATCCATACAAAGGAAAATTACTAAGGCATTTCACTCAAAAACCTTTTGCTCATTATAGTCCACTGTGTGAGTTGTGCCTAAAATTGGAAAGTGATTTAAAATAGCGGATCTAATGGACTATCACGTGTCATAATCAGTTTGTTCAGAAATAGTTCTTGGTCCATACAATCCATTCAAAGGAATATTAGTAAGGCATTTCACTCAAAAACATTTTGCCCATTATAGCCCACTGTGTGAGTTGTGCCAAAAGTCGGAAAGTGATGGAAGATAGCGGACCTAATGGACTATCACGTGTTATACTCAGTTTATTCAGAAATAGTTTTTGGTCTATACAATCCATACAAAGGAAAATTACTAAGGCATTTCACTCAAAAACATTTTGCCCATTATTACCCACTGTGTGAGTTGTGCCAAAAATCGGAAAGTGATTTAAGATAGCAGACCTAATGGACTATCACGTGTCATACTCAGTTTGTTCAGAAATAGTTTTTGGTCCATACAATCCATTCAAAGGAAAATTACTAAGGCATTTCACTCAAACACATTTTGCCCATTATAGCCCACTGTGTGTGTTGTGCCAAAAATTTGAAAATGATGGACGATAGCGGACTTAATGGACTATCAAGTGTCGTACTCAGTTTAGTCAGAAATAGTTTTTGGTCCATACAATCCATACAAAGGAAGATTACTAAGGCATTTCACTCAAAATCATTTTGCCCATTATAGCCCACTGTGTGAGTTGTGCCAAAAATCGGAAAGTGATTTAAGATAGCAGACCTAATGGACTATCACGTGTCATACTCAGTTTGTTCAGAAATAATTTTTGGCCCATACAATCCATTCAAAGGAAAATTACTAAGGCATTTCACTCAAACACATTTTGCCCATTATAGCCCACTGTGTGAGATGTGCCAAAAATCGGGAAATGATGGAAGATAGCGGATCTAATGGACTATCGCGTGTTGTACTCAGTTTATTCAGAAATAGTTTTTGGTCTATACAATCCATTTAAAGGAAGATTACTAAGGCATTTCACTCAAACACATTTTGCCCATTATAGCCCACTGTGTGAGTTGTGCCAAAAATCGGAAAGTAATTTAAGATAGCGGACCTAATGGACTATCACGTGCTATACTCAGTTTATTCAGAAAGAGTTTTTGGTCTATACAATCCATTCAAAGGAAGATTACTAAGGCATTTCACTCAAACACGTTTTGCCCATTATAGCCTACTGTGTGAGTTGTGCCAAAAATCGGAAAGTAACTTAAGATAGCGGACCTAATGGACTATCACGTGTCATACTCAGTTTGTTCAGAAATAGTTTTTGGTCCATACAATCCATTCAAAGGAAGATTACTAAGGCATTTCACTCAAACACATTTTGCCCATTATAGCCCACTGTGTGAGATGTGCCAAAAATCGGAAAATGATGGAAGATAGCGGACCCAATTGACTATCACGTGTTATACTCAGTTTATTCAGAAATAGTATTTGGTCTATACAATGCATTCAAAGGAAGATTACTAAGGCATTTCACTCAAACACGTTTTGCCCATTATAGCCCACTGTGTGAGTTGTGCCAAAAATCGGAAAACGATGGAAGATAGTGGACCCAATTGACTATCACGTGTTATACTCAGTTTATTCAGAAATAGTATTTGGTCTATACAATGCATTCAAAGGAAGATTACTAAGGCATTTCACTCAAACACGTTTTGCCCATTATAGCCTACTGTGTGAGTTGTGCCAAAAATCGGAAAGTAACTTAAGATAGCGGACCTAATGGACTATCACGTGTTATACTCAGTTTATTCAGAAAGAGTTTTTGGTCTATACAACCCATTCAAAGGAAGATTACTAAGGCATTTCACTCAAACACGTTTTGCCCATTATAGCCCACTGTGTGAGTTGTGCCAAAAATCGGAAAACGATGGAAGATAGTGGACCCAATTGACTATCACGTGTTATACTCAGTTTATTCAGAAATAGTATTTGGTCTATACAATGCATTCAAAGGAAGATTACTAAGGCATTTCACTCAACACATTTTGCCCATTATAGCCCACTGTGTGAGCTGTGCCAAAAATCGGAAAGTGATTTAAGATAGCGGACCTAATGGACAATCACGCGCCATACTCAGTTTGTTCAGATATAGTTTTTGGTCCATACAATCCATTCAAAGGGAAATTACTAAGGCATTTCACTCAAACACATTTTGCCCATTATAGCCCACTGTGTGAGTTGTGCCAAAAATCGGAAAGTGATTTAAGATAGCGGACCTAATGGACTATCACGTGTTGTACTCAGTTTGTTCAGAAATAGTTTTTCGTGCATACAATCCATTCAAAGGAAGATTACTAAGGCATTTCACTCAAACACATTTTGCCTATTATAGACCACTGTGTGAGTTGTGACAAAAGTAGGAAAGTAGGAAAGTGATTTAAGATAGCGGACCTAATGGACTATCACGTGTTGTACTCAGTTTGTTCAGAAATAGTTTTTCGTGCATACAATCCATACAAAGGAAGATTACTAAGGCATTTCACTCAAACACATTTTGCCCATTATAGCCCACTGTGTGAGTTATGCCAAAAATCGGAAAATGATGGAAGATAGCGAACCTAATGGACTATCACGTGTCATACTCAGTTTGTTCAGATATAGTTTTTGGTCCATACAATCCATTCAAAGGAAAATTACTAAGGCATTTCACTCAAACACATTTTGCCCATTATAGCCCACTGTGTGAGTTGTGCCTAAAATCGGAAAGGGATTTAAGATAGCGGACCTAATGAACTATTACGTGTTGAACTCAGTTTGTTCAGAAATAGTTTTTCGTCCATACAATCCATTCAAAGGAAGATTACTAAGGCATTTCACTCAAACACATTTTGCCCATTATAGCCCACTGTGTGAGTTGTGCCAAAAATCGGAAAGTGATTTAAAATAGCGGACCTAATGGACTATCACGCGTTATACTCAGTTTATTCAGAAAGAGTGTTTGGTCCATACAATCCATACAAAGGAAGATTACTAAGGCATTTCACTCAAAAACATTTTGCCCATTATAGCCCACTGTGTGAGTTGTACCAAAAATCGGAAAATGATGGAAGATAGCGGACCTAATGGACTATCACGTGTCATACTCAGTTTGTTCAGATATAGTTTTTGGTCCATACAATCCATTCAAAGAAATATTACTAAGGCATTTCAGTCAAACACATTTTGCCCATTATAGACCACTGTGTGAGTTGCTCCAAAAATCGGAAAGTGATGGAAGATAGCTGACCTAATGGACTATTACGTGTTGTACTCAGTTTGTTCAGAAATAGTTTTTCGTCCATACAATCCATTCAAAGGAAGATTAGTGAGGCATTTCACTCAAACACATTTTGCCTATTATAGTCCACTGTGTGAGTTGTGCCAAAAGTAGGAAAGTAGGAAAGTGATTTAAGATAGCAGACCTAATGGACTATCACGTGTCATACTCAGTTTGTTCAGAAATAATTTTTGGTCCATACAATCCATTCAAAGGAAGATTACTTAGGCATTTCACTCAAACACATTTTGCCCATTATAGCCCACTGTGTGAGTTGTACCAAAAATCGGAAAGTGATTTAAGATAGCGGACCTAATGGACTATCACGTGTTATACTCAGTTTAGTCAGAAATAGTTTTTGGTCCATACAATCCATACAAAGGAAGATTACTAAGGCATTTCACTCAAAAACATTTTGCCCATTATAGCCCACTGTGTGAGTTATGCCAAAAATCGGAAAATGATTTAAGATAGCAGACCTAATGGACTATCACGTGTCATACTCAGTTTGTTCAGAAATAATTTTTGGTCCATACAATCCATTCAAAGGAAGATTACTAAGGCATTTCACTCAAACACATTTTGCCCATTATAGCCCACTGTGTGAGTTGTGCCAAAAATCGGAAAGTGATTTAAAATAGCGGACCTAATGGGTTATCACGTGTTATACTCAGTTTATTCAGAAAGAGTTTTTGGTCTATACAATCCATTCAAAGGAAGATTACTAAGGCATTTCACTCAAACACATTTTGCCCATTATAGCCCACTGTGTGTGTTGTGAAAAAAATTTGAAAATGATGGACGATAGCGGACTTAATGGACTATCAAGTGTCATACTCAGTTTAGTCAGAAATAGTTTTTGGTCCATACAATCCATACAAAGGAAGATTACTAAGGCATTTCACTCAAAAACATTTTGCCCATTATAGCCCACTGTGTGAGTTATGCCAAAAATTGGAAAATGACGGAAGATAGCGGACCTAATGGACTATCACGTGTTATACTCAGTTTATTCAGAAAGAGTTTTTGGTCTATACAATCCATTCAAAGGAAGATTACTAAGGCATTTCACTCAAACACGTTTTGCCCATTATAGCCCACTGTGTGAGTTGTGCCAAAAATCGGAAAACGATGGAAGATAGCGGACCCAATTGACTATCACGTGTTATACTCAGTTTATTCAGAAATAGTTTTTGGTCCATACAATCCATTCAAAGGAAGATTACTAAGGCATTTCACTCAAACACATTTTGCCCATTATAGCCTACTGTGTGAGTTGTGCCAAAAGTCGGAAAGTGGTGGAAGATAGCGGATCTAATGGACTATCACGTGTCATACTCAGTTTTTTCAGATATAGTTTTTGGTCCATACAATCCATTCAAAGGAAGATTACTAAGGCATTTCACTCAAACACATTTTGCCCATTATAGTCCACTGTGTGAGTTGTGCCAAAAATCGGAAAGTGATTTAAGATAGCGGATCTAATGGACTATCACGTGTCATACTCAGTTTGTTCAGAAATAGTTTTTGGTCCATACAATCCATTCAAAGGAATATTACTAAGGCATTTCACTCTAACACATTTTGCCCATTATAGCCCACTGTGTGAGATGTGCCGAAAATCGGACAGTAATTTAAGATAGCGAACCTAATGGACTATCACGTGTCATACTCAGTTTAGTCAGAAATAGTTTTTGGTAGTAGGTAGCAAGTACCCTTCGGGAGAAATAGGTAACGAGTACCTATTCGGAAGAAGTAGGTCACTAGGGCCCCTTCGGGAGAAGTAGGTAACGAGTACCCTTCGGGAGAAATAGGTTGCGATAACCCCTTCGGGAGAAGTAGGTAACGAGTACTCCTTCGGGAGAAGTAGGCCACAAGGGCCCATTCGGGAGAAGAAGGTAACGGGTAACCATTCGGGAGAAGTAGGTTGAGAGAACCCCTTCAGGAGAAGTAGGTTACAAATGCACCTTCGGGAGAAGTAGGTTGCGATAACCCCTTCAGAAGTAGTAGGTAGCAAATACCCCTTCGGGTAAAGTAGGAAAAGAGAACCTCTTCGGGAGATGTAGGTTGCGAGAACCCTTCGCCAGAAGTTGGTAACGAGTACCCCTTCGGTAAAAGTAGGTCACAAGGGCCCCTTCGGGAAAAGTAGGTAACGAGTACCCCTTCGGGAGAAGTAGGTTGCGATAACCACTTCGGGAGAAGAAGGTAATGAGTGCCCCTTCGGTAGAAGTAGGTCACAAGGGCCCCTTCGGCAAAAGTAGGAAACGAGTACCCCTTTGGGATAAGTAGGTTGCGATAACCTCTTCGGGAGAAGTAGGTAAGAAGACCCCTTCGGGAGAAGTAGGTTGCGATAACCCCTTCGGGAGAAGTATATCACAAGGGCCCCTTCGGGAAAAGTAGGTAAAGAGTACCCCTTTTAGAAAAGTAGGTTGCGATAACCTCTTCGGGAGAAGTAGGTAACAATTACCCCTTCGGGAGATGTAGGTTTGGAGAACCCCTTCCGGAGAAGTAGATAACGAGGACCCCTTCGGGAGAAATAGTTAACGAGTACCCCTTTGGGAGAAGTATGTCACAAGGGCCCGTTCGAGAGAAGTAGGTTGCGATAACCCCTTCGGGAAGAGTAGATCACAAGGGTCCCTTCGTTAAAAGTAGGTTGAGAGAACCCCTTCGGGAGATGTAGGTCGCAAGTACCCTTTCGGGATAAGTAGGATGCGATAACCCCTTCGGGAGAAGAAGGTAACGAGTACCCCACCCTAAGAAGTAGGTAGCGAGTATCCCTTCGGAAGAAGTGGGTTGGGAGAACCCCTTCGGGAGAAGAAGGTAACGAGTACCCCTTCGGTTGAAGTAGGTCACAAGGACCCCTTCCGGAAAAGTAGGAAACGAGTACCCCTTTTGGAGAAGTAGGTTGCGATAACCTCTTCGGGAGAAGTAGGTAACAAGACCCCTTCGGGAGAAGTAGGTTGCGATAACCCCTTCGGGAGAAGTAGATCACAAGGGCCCCTTCGGGAAAAGTAGGTAAAGAGTACCCCTTTTAGAGAAGTAGGTTGCGATAACCTCTTCGGAAGAAGTAGGTTGCAATAACCCCTACGGGAGATGTAGGTTTGGAGAACCCCTTCCGGAGAAGTAGATAACGAGGACCCCTTCGGGAGAAATAGTTAACGAGTACCCCTTTGGGAGAAGTAGGTCACAAGGGCCCGTTCGAGAGAAGTAGGTTGCGATAACCCCTTCGGGAAGAGTAGATCACAAGGGTCCCTTCGTTAGAAGTAGGTTGAGAGAACCCCTTCGGGATAAGTAGGTCACAAGAGTAAGTTCGGGAGAAGTAGGGTGCGATAACCCCTTCGGGAGATGTAGGTCGCAAGTACCCTTTCGGGATAATTAGGATGCGATAACTCCTTCGGGAGAAGAAGGTAACGAGTACCCCATCCTAAGAAGTAGGTAGCGAGTACCCCTTCGGAAGAAGTGGGTTGGGAGAACCCCTTCGGGAGAAGAAGGTAACGAGTACCACTTCGGTTGAAGTAGGTCACAAGGACCCCTTCGGGAAAAGTAGGAAACGAGTACCCCTTTGGGAGAAGTAGGTTGCGATAACCTCTTCGGGAGAAGTAGGTAACAAGACCCCTTCGGGAGAAGTAGGTTGCGATAACCCCTTCGGGAGAAGTAGATCACAAGGGCCCCTTCGGGAAAAGTAGGTAAAGAGTACCCCTTTTAGAGAAGTAGGTTGCGATAACCTCTTCGGAAGAAGTAGGTTGCAATAACCCCTACGGGAGAAGAAGGCCACGAGGACCCCTTCGGTTGAAGTAGGTCCCAAGGGCCAATTCGGGAGAAGTATGTAACGGGGGCCCATTCGGTAGAAGTAGGTTAAGAGAACCCCTTCGGGAGAAGTAGGTCACAAGGGCCTCTTCGGGAGAAGAAGGTAACGAGTACCACTTCGGGAGAAGTAGGTTGAGAGAACCCCTTCAGGAAAAGTAGGTTACAAGGGCCCCTTCGGGAGAAGTAGGTTGCGATAACCCCTTCAGAAGTAGTAGGTAGCAAATACCCCTTCGGGAAAAGTAGGTAACGAGAACTCCTACGGGAGAAGTAGGTTGCGATAAGCCCTTCAGGAGAAGTAGGTCAAAAGGGCCCCTTCGTAGGTAGTAGGAAAGCGATAACCCCTTCGGGAGAAGTAGGTTACGAGAACCCTTCGCGAGAAGTATGTTGCGATAACCCTTTCGGGAGAAGTACGTAGCAAGTACCCCTTCGTGAGAAGTAGGTTGCGGTAACCCCTTCGGGAGAAGAAGGTAACGAGTACCCCTTCGGTTGAAGTAGGTCACAAGGGCCCATTCGGGAGAAGTAGGTAACGGGGGCCCCTTCGGGAGAAGTAGGTTGCGATAACCCCTTCGGGAGAAGTAGGTAACGAGTACCTCTTCGGGAGAAGTAGGTTACAAGGGCCCCTTCTTGAGAAGAAGGTAACGAGTACCCCTTGGGAAAAGTATGTTGCGATAACCCCTTCAGGAGAAGTAGGTCACAAGGGCCCCTTCGGGAGAAGAAGGTAATGAGTACCCCATCGGAAGAAGTGAGTAGCGAGTACCGCTTCGGGAGAAGTAGGTTGCGAGAACCCTTCGCGAGAAGTAGGTCACAAGGGCCCATTCGGAAGAAGATGATAACGAGTACCTCTTCGGTAGAAGTAGGTCACAAGGGCCAATTCAGGAGAAGAAGGTAACGAGGGCCCCTTCGGTAGAAGTAGGTAACGAGTATTCCTTCGGGAAAAGTAGGTTGCGGTAACCCCTTCAGGAGAAGTAGGTCACAAGAGCCCCTTCGGGAGAAGAAGGTAACGAGTACCCCTTCGGGAAAAGTAGGTAACGAGAACCCCTACAGGAGAAGTAGGTTGCGATAACCCCTTCGGGAGAAGTAGGTTGCGGTAACCCCTTCGGGAGAAGAAGGTAGCGTGTACCCCTTCGGTTGAAGTAGGTCACAAGGGACCCTTCGGGAGAAGTAGGTAACGAAGGCCCCTTCGGGGAAGTAGGTTGCCAGAACCCTTCGCGAGAAGTAGGTAGCGAATACCCCTTCGGGAGGAGTAGGTCAGGAAAACCCCTTCGAGATAAGTAGGTAACGAGTACCCCTTCGGGATAAGTAGGTAACGAGTACCCCTTCGGGAGAAGTGGGTTGCGTTAACCCCTTCGGGAGAAGTAGGTCAGGAGAACCCCTTCGGGATAAGTAGGTAACGAGTACTCCTTTGGGAGAAGTAGGTTGCGATAACCTCTTCGGGAGAAGTAGGTAACGAGTACCCCTTCGTTAGAAGTAGGTCGCGATTACCCCTACGGGAGAAGTAGATCACAAGGGCCCCTTCGGGAAAAGTAGAGGATTAATACTCCATGAGAAGAATTAGGTAGCGAGTACCCCTTCGGGAGAAGAAGGTAACGAGTACCCCTTCGGTTGAAGTAGGTCACAAGGGCCCCTTCGGGATAAGTAGGTAACGAGGGCCCCTTCGGGAGAAGTAGGTTTGGATAACTCCTTCGGGAGAAGTAGGTCACAAGGGCCCATTCGGAAGAAGATGATAACGAGTACCTATTCGGTAGAAGAAGGTCACAAGGGCCAATTCAGGAGAGGTAGGTAACGAGGGCCGCTTCGGTAGAAGTAGGTTGAGAGAACCCCTTCGGGAGAAGTAGATCACAAGGGCCCCTTCGGGAAAAGTAGGTAACGAGGGCCCCTTCGGTAGAAGTAGGTTGAGAGAACCACTTCGGGAGAAGTAGGTCACAAGGGCCCCTTCGGGAAAAGTAGGTAACGAGTACTCCTTTGGGAGAAGTAGGTTGCGATAACCTCTTCGGGAGAAGTAGGTAACGAGTACCCCTTCGTTAGAAGTAGGTCGCGATTACCCCTTCGGGAGAAGTAGATCACAAGGGCCCCTTCGGGAAAAGTAGGTAACGAGGGCCCCTTCGGTAGAAGTAGGTTGAGAGAACCCCTTCGGGAGAAGTAGGTCACAAGGGCCCCTTCGGGAAAAGTAGGTAACGAGTACCCCTTCGGGAGAAGTAGGTTGCGATAACTCCTTCGGGAGAAGTAGGTCACAAGGGCCCATTCGGAAGAAGATGATAACGAGTACCTCTTCGGTAGAAGTAGGTCACAAGGGCCAATTCAGGAGAAGTAGGTAACGAGGGCCCCTTCGGTAGAAGTAGGTTGAGAGAACCCCTTCGGGAGAAGTAGGTCACAAGGGCCCCTTCGGGAAAAGTAGGTAACGAGGGCCCCTTCGGTAGAAGTAGGTTGGGAGAACCCCTTCGGGAGAAGTAGGTCACAAGGGCCCCTTCGGGAAAAGTAGGTAACGAGTACCCCTTTGGGACAAGTAGGTTGCGATAACTCCTTCGGGAGAAGTAGGTCACAAGGGCCCATTCGGAAGAAGATGATAACGAGTACCTCTTCGGTAGAAGTAGGTCCCAAGGACCAATTCAGGAGAAGTAGGTAACGAGGGCCCCTTCGGTAGAAGTAGGTTGAGAGAACCCCTTCGGGAGAAGTAGGTCACAAGGGCCCCTTCGGGAGAAGAAGGTAACGAGTACCCCTTCGGGAAAAGTAGTTTGCGAGAACCCTTCGCGAGAAGTAGGTTGCGATAACCCCTTCGGGAGAAGTAGGTTGCGAGAAATCTTCGGGAGGAAAAGGTTGCGAGAACCCTTCGCGAGAAGTATGTAGCGAATACCCTTTCGGGAGAAGTAGGTCAGGAAAACCCCTTCGGGATAAGTAGGTAACCAGTACCCCTTCGGGATAAGTGGGTAACGGGTACATCTTCGGGAGAAGTAGGTTGCGGTAACCCCTTCGGGAGAAGTAGGTCAGGAGAACCCCTTCGGGATAAGTAGGTAACGAGTACCCCTTCGGGAGAAGTAGGTTACGTTAACCCCTTCGGGAGAAGTAGGTTACAAGGGCCCCTTCGGGAGAGGTAGATGATTAATACTCCATGAGAAGAATTAGGTAGCGGGTACCCCTTCGGGAGAAGAAGGTAACGAGTACCCCTTCGGTTGAAGTAGGTCACAAGGGCCCCTTCGGGAGAAGTAGGTAACGAGGGCCCCTTCGGGAGAAGTAGGTTGCGATAACCCCTTCGGGAGAAGTAGGTTAAATGAACCCTTCGGGAGAAGTAGGTAACGAGGACCCCTTCGGGAGAAGTAGGTAGCAAGAACCCCTTCAGGAGAAGTAGGTTGCGAGAACCTTTCGCGAGAAGTAGGTTGCGATAACCCTTCGCGAGAAGTAGGTAGCGAATACCCTTTCGGGAGAAGTAGGTCAGGAAAACCCCTTCGGGATAAGTAGGTAACGAGTACCCCTTCGGGATAAGTAGGTAACGAGTACCCCTTCGGGAGAAGTAGGTTGCGATAACCCTTTGGGGAGAAGTAGGTCACAAGGCCCCTTCAAGAGATGTAGGTTGCGATAACCCTTTCGGGATAAGTAGGTTGTGATAACCCCTTCGGGAGAAGTAGGTTGCGATAACCCCTTCGGGAGAAGTAGGTAACGAGTACCCCATCCTAAGAAGTAGGTAGCGAGAACCCCTTCGGCAGAAGTAGGTAGCAAGCACCCTTCGGGAGAAGTAGGTAGCAAGTACCCCTTCGGGAGAAGTAGGTAGCATGTACCCCTTCGGGAGAAGTAGGTTGCGATAACCCCTTCGGGGAAAGTAGGTCACAAGGGCCCCTGCGAGAGAAGTAGGATGCGATAACCCCTTGGGGAGAAGTAGGTAACGAGTACCCTATCCTTAGAAGTAGGTAGCGAGTACCCCTTCGGGAGAAGTAGGTAGCATGTACCCCTTTGGGAAAAGTAGTTCACAAGGGTCCCTTCGGGAGAAGTAGGTTGCGATAACCCCTTCGGGGGAAGTAGGTCACAAGGGCCCCTGCGAGAGAAGCAGGTTGCGATAACCCCTTCGGGAGAAGTAGGTAGCATGTACACCTTCGGGAGAAGTAGGTTGCGATAACCCCTCCGGGAGAAGTAGGTCACAAGGGCCCCTTCGAGAGAAGTAGGTTGCGATAACCCCTTCGGGAGAAGTAGGTAGCAAGTACCCCTTCGGGAGAAGTAGGTTGCGATAACTTCTTCGGGAGAAGTAGGTAACGAGTACCCCTTCGAGAGAAGTAGGTTGCGAGAATTGGGTTGAGGGCACCCCTTCGGGAGAAGTAGGTTGTGATAACCCCTTCGGGAGAAGTAGGTAACGAGTACCTCAACCTAAGAAGAAGGTATTGAGTACCACTTCGGGAGAAGTAGGTTGCGAGAACCCCATCCTAAGAAGTAGGTAGCGAGTACCCCTTCGTTAGAAGTAGGTCGCGATTACCCCTTCGGGAGAAGTAGATCACAAGGGCCCCTTCGGGAAAAGTAGGTAACGAGGGATCCTTCGGTAGAAGTAGGTTGAGAGAACCCCTTCGGGAGAAGTAGGTCACAAGGGCCCCTTCGGGAAAAGTAGGTAACGAGTACCCCTTCGGGAGAAGTAGGTTGCGATAACTCCTTCGGGAGAAGTAGGTCACAAGGGCCCATTCGGAAGAAGATGATAACGAGTACCTCTTCGGTAGAAGTAGGTCACAAGGGCCAATTCAGGAGAAGTAGGTAACGAGGGCCCCTTCGGTAGAAGTAGGTTGAGAGAACCCCTTCGGGAGAAGTAGGTCACAAGGGCCCCTTCGGGAAAAGTAGGTAACGAGGGCCCCTTCGGTAGAAGTAGGTTGGGAGAACCCCTTCGGGAGAAGTAGGTCACAAGGGCACCTTTGGGAAAAGTATGTAACGAGTACCCCTTTGGGACAAGTAGGTTGCGATAACTCCTTCGGGAGAAGTAGGTCACAAGGGCCCATTCGGAAGAAGATGATAACGAGTACCTCTTCGGTAGAAGTAGGTCCCAAGGGCCAATTCAGGAGAAGTAGGTAACGAGGGCCCCTGCGAGAGAAGCAGGTTGCGATAACCCCTTCGGGAGAAGTAGGTAGCATGTACACCTTCGGGAGAAGTAGGTTGAGAGAACCCCTTCGGGAGAAGTAGTTCACAAGGGCCCCTTCGAGAGAAGTAGGTTGCGATAACCCCTTCGGGAGAAGTAGGTCACAAGGGCCCCTTCGTGAAAAGTAGGTTGCGATAACCCCTTCGGGAGAAGTAGGTAACGAATACCTCAACCTAAGAAGAAGGTATTGAGTACCCCTTCGGGAGAAGTAGGTTGCGAGAACCCCATCCTAAGAAGTAGGTAGCGAGTACCCCATCGGGAGAAGTAGGTTGCGAGAACCCCTTTGGGAAAAGTAGTTCACAAGGGTCCCTTCGGGAGAAGTAGGTTGCGATAACCCCTTCTTGGGAAGTAGGTCACAAGGGCCCCTGCGAGAGAAGCAGGTTGCGATAACCCCTTCGGGAGAAGTAGGTAGCATGTACACCTTCGGGAGAAGTAGGTTGCGATAACCCCTTCGGGAGAAGTAGGTCACAAGGGCCCCTTCGAGAGAAGTAGGTTGCGATAACCCCTTCGGGAGAAGTAGGTAGCAAGTACCCCTTCGGGAGAAGTAGGTTGCGATAACTTCTTCGGGAGAAGTAGGTAACGAGTACCCCTTCGAGAGAAGTAGGTTGCGAGAATTGGGTTGAGAGCACCCCTTCGGGGAAGTAGGTTGTGATAACC
The DNA here is from genome assembly GCA_963576795.1 of Metopia argyrocephala. NCBI lineage: Eukaryota > Metazoa > Arthropoda > Insecta > Diptera > Sarcophagidae > Metopia > Metopia argyrocephala. The sequence goes on from OY756210.1 coordinate 88,362,911, forward strand.
CTTTCGGGAGAAGTAGGTAGCAAGTACCCTTCGGGAGAAGTAGGTAACGAGTACCTATTCGGAAGAAGTAGGTCACTAGGGCCCCTTCGGGAGAAGTAGGTAACGAGCACCCTTCGGGAGAAGTAGGTTGCGATAACCCCTTCGGGAGAAGTAGGTAACGAGTACTCCTTCGGGAGAAGTAGGCCACAAGGGCCCATTCGGGAGAAGAAGGTAACGGGTAACCATTCGGGAGAAGTAGGTTGAGAGAACCCCTTCATGAGAAGTAGGTTACAAATGCACCTTCGGGAGAAGTAGGTTGCGATAACCCCTTCAGAAGTAGTAGGTAGCAAATACCCCTTCGGGTAAAGTAGGTTGCGATAACCCCTTCGGGAGAAGTAGTTTGCGAGAACCCTTCGCGAGAAGTAGGTTGCGATAACCCCTTCGGGAGAAGTAGTTTGCGAGAACCCTTCGGGAGAAGTAGGTTGCGAGAACCCTTCGCGAGAAGTAGGTAGCGAATACCCTTTCGGGAGAAGTAGGTCAGGAAAACCCCTTCGGGATAAGTAGGTAACGAGTACCCCTTCGGGATAAGTAGGAAACGAGTACCCCTTTGGGAGAAATAGGCTGCGATAACCCCTTTGGGAGAAGTAGGTTGCGATAACCTCTTCGGGAGAAGTAGGTTGCAATAACCCCTTCGGGAGAAGTAGATCACAAGGGTCCCTACGGGAAAAGTAGGTAAAGAGTACCCCTTTTAGAGAAGTAGGTTGCGATAACCTCTTCGGGAGAAGTAGGTAACAATTACCTCTTCGGGAGAAGTAGGTTGGGAGAACCCCTTCCGGAGAAGTGGGTTGCAAGTACCCCTTCGGGAGAAGTAGGTTGCGAGAACCCCTTTGGAAAAAGTAGCTCACAAGGGGAGAAGTAGGTTGCGATAACCCCTTCGGGAGAAGTAGGTAGCAAGTACCTTTTCGGGAAAAGTAGGTAGCCAATATCCCTTTGGGAGAAGTAGGTTGCGATAACCCGTTGGGGAGAAGTAGGTCACAAGGGCCCCTTCAAGAGATGTAGGTTGTGATAACCCCTTCGGGAGAAGTAGGTTGCGATAACCCCTTCGGGAGAAGTAGGTAACGAGTACCCCATCCTAAGAAGTAGGTAACGAGAACCCCTTCGGGAGAAGTAGGTAGCAAGCACCCTTCGGTAGAAGTAGGTAACAAGTACCCCTTCGGGAGAAGTAGGTAGCATGTACCCCTTCGGGAGAAGTAGGTTTCCATAACCCCTTCGGGGGAAGTAGGTCACAAGGGCCCCTGCGAGAGAAGTAGGTTGCGATAACCCCTTCGGGAAAAGTAGGTTACGATAACCCCTTCGGGAGAAGTAGGTCGTGATAACCCCTTCGGGAGAAGTAGGTAACGACTACCCCATCCTAAGAAGTAGGTAGCGAGTACCCCTTCGGGAGAAGTAGGTTGGGAGAACCCCTTTGGGAAAAGTATCTCACAAGGGTCCCTTCGGGAGAAGTAGGTTGCGATAACCCCATCGGTTGAAGTAGGTCACAAGGGCCCTTCGGCAGAAATAGGTTGCGATAACCCCTTCGGGAGAAGTAGGTCACAAGGGCCCGTTCGAGAGAAGTAGGTCACAAGGGCCCTTTGGCAGAAATAGGTTGCGATAACCCCTTCCGGAAAAGAAGGTTGAGATAACCCCTTCGGGAGAAGAAGGTAACGAGTACACCTTCGGGAAAAGTAGGTTGCGATAACCTCTTCGGGAGAAGTAGGTAACGAGTACCCCTTCGTTAGAAGTAGGTCGCGATTACCCCTTCGGGAGAAGTAGATCACAAGGGCCCCTTCGGGAAAAGTAGGTAACGAGTACCCCTTTAGGACAAGTAGGTTGCGATAACTCCTTCGGGAGAAGTAGGTCACAAGGGCCCATTCGGAAGAAGATGATAACGAGTACCTCTTCGGTAGAAGTAGGTCCCAAGGGCCAATTCAGGAGAAGTAGGTAACGAGGGCCCCTTCGGTAGAAGTAGGTTGAGAGAACCCCTTCGGGAGAAGTAGGTCACAAGGGCCCCTTCGGGAGAAGAAGGTAACGAGTACCCCTTCGGGAAAAGTAGGTTGAGAGAACCCCTTCAGAAGTAGTAGGTAGCAAGTACCCCTTCGGGAAAAGTAGGTAACGAGAACCCCTACAGGAGAAGTAGGTTGCGATAACCCCTTCGGGAGAAGTAGTTTGCGAGAACCCTTCGCGAGAAGTAGGTTGCGATAACCCCTTCGGGAGAAGTAGGTTGCGAGAACCCTTCGGGAGAGTAGGTTGCGAGAACCCTTCGCGAGAAGTAGGTAGCGAATACCCTTTCGGGAGAAGTAGGTCAGGAAAACCCCTTCGGGATAAGTAGGTAACGAGTACCCCTTCGGGATAAGTAGGTAACGAGTACTCCTTCGGGAGAAGTAGGTTGCGGTAACCCCTTCGGGAGGAGTAGGTCAGGAGAACCCCTTCGGGATAAGTAGGTAACGAGTACCCCTTCGGGAGAAGTAGGTTGCGATAACCCTTTGGGGAGAAGTAGGTCACAAGGCCCCTTCAAGAGTTATAGGTTGCGATAACCCTTTTGGGATAAGTAGGTTGTGATAACCCCTTCGGGAGAAGTAGGTTGCGAAAACCCCTTCGGGAGAAGTAGGTAACGAGTACCCCATCCTAAGAAGTAGGTAGCGAGAACCCCTTTGGGAGAAGTAGGTAGCAAGCACCCTTCGGGAGAAGTAGGTAGCAAGTACCCCTTCGGGAGAAGTAGGTAGCATGTACCCCTTCGGGAGAAGTAGGTTGCGATAACCCCTTCAGGAGAAGTAGTTCACAAGGGCCCCTTCGAGAGAAGAAGGTTGCGATAACCCCTTCGGGAGAAGTAGGTTACAAGGGCCCCTTCGGGAGAAGTAGATGATTAATACTCCATGAGAAGAATTAGGTAGCGAGTACCCCTTCGGTTGAAGTAGGTCACAAGGGCCCCTTCGGGAGAAGTAGGAAACGAGGGCCCCTTCGGGAGAAGTAGGTTGCGATAACCCCTTCGGGAGAAGTAGGTTAAATGAACCCTTCGGGAGAAGTAGGTAACGAGAACCCCTTCGGGAGAAGTAGGTAGCAAGAAACCCTTCAGGAGAAGTAGGTTGCGAGAACCCTTCGCCAGAAGTAGGTTGCGAGAACCCTTCGCGAGAAGTAGGTAGCGAATACCCTTTCGGGAGAAGTAGGTCAGGAAAACCCCTTCGGGATAAGTAGGTAACGAGTACCCCTTCGGGATAAGTAGGTAACGAGTACTCCTTCGGGAGAAGTAGGTTGCGGTAACCCCTTCGGGAGGAGTAGGTCAGGAGAACCCCTTCGGGATAAGTAGGTAACGAGTACCCCTTCGGGAGAAGTAGGTTGCGATAACCCTTTGGGGAGAAGTAGGTCACAAGGCCCCTTCAAGAGTTATAGGTTGCGATAACCCTTTTGGGATAAGTAGGTTGTGATAACCCCTTCGGGAGAAGTAGGTTGCGAAAACCCCTTCGGGAGAAGTAGGTAACGAGTACCCCATCCTAAGAAGTAGGTAGCGAGAACCCCTTTGGGAGAAGTAGGTAGCAAGCACCCTTCGGGAGAAGTAGGTAGCAAGTACCCCTTCGGGAGAAGTAGGTAGCATGTACCCCTTCGGGAGAAGTAGGTTGCGATAACCCCTTCAGGAGAAGTAGTTCACAAGGGCCCCTTCGAGAGAAGAAGGTTGCGTTAACCCCTTCGGGAGCAGTAGGTTACAAGGGCCCCTTCGGGAGAAGTAGATGATTAATACTCCATGAGAAGAATTAGGTAGCGAGTACCCCTTCGGTTGAAGTAGGTCACAAGGGCCCCTTCGGGAGAAGTAGGAAACGAGGGCCCCTTCGGGAGAAGTAGGTTGCGATAACCCCTTCGGGAGAAGTAGGTTAAATGAACCCTTCGGGAGAAGTAGGTAACGAGAACCCCTTCGGGAGAAGTAGGTAGCAAGAAACCCTTCAGGAGAAGTAGGTTGCGAGAACCCTTCGCCAGAAGTAGGTTGCGATAACCCTTCGCGAGAAGTAGGTAGCGAATACCCTTTCGGGAGAAGTAGGTCAGGAAAACCCCTTCGGGATAAGTAGGTAACGAGTACCCCTTCGGGATAAGTAGGTAACGAGTACCCCTTCGGGAGAAGTAGGTTGCGATAACCCTTTGGGGAGAAGTAGGTCACAAGGCCCCTTCAAGAGTTATAGGTTGCGATAACCCTTTTGGGATAAGTAGGTTGTGATAACCCCTTCGGGAGAAGTAGGTTGCGAAAACCCCTTCGGGAGAAGTAGGTAACGAGTACCCCATCCTAAGAAGTAGGTAGCGAGAACCCCTTTGGGAGAAGTAGGTAGCAAGCACCCTTCGGGAGAAGTAGGTAGCAAGTACCCCTTCGGGAGAAGTAGGTAGCATGTACCCCTTCGGGAGAAGTAGGTTGCGATAACCCCTTCAGGAGAAGTAGTTCACAAGGGCCCCTTCGAGAGAAGAAGGTTGCGATAACCCCTTCGGGAGAAGTAGGTAACGAGTACCCTATCCTTAGAAGTAGGTAGCGAGTACCCCTTCGGGAGAAATAGGTAGCATGTACCCCTTCGGGAGAAGTAGGTTGCGATAACCCCTTCGGGAGAAGTAGTTCACAAGGGCCCCTTCGAGAGAAGTAGGTTGCGATAACCCCTTCGGGAGAAGTAGGTAGCAAGTACCCCTTCGGGAGAAGTGGGTTGCAAGTACCCCTTCGGGAGAAGTAGGTTGCGGTAACCCCTTCGGGAGAAGAAGGTTACAAGGACACCTTCGGGAGAAATAGGTAACGAGGGCCCCTTCGGGAGAAGTAGGTTGCGATAACCCCTTCGGGAGAAGTTGATCGCGATAACCCCTTCGGGAGAAGTAGGTTGTGATAACCCCTTCGGGAGAAGTAGGTCACAAGGGCCCCTTCGAGAGAAGTAGGTTGCTATAACTCCATCGGGTGAAGTAGGTCACAAGGGCCCTTCGGGAGAAATAGGTTGCGATAACCCCTTCGGGAAAAGAAGGTTGAGATAACCCCTTCGGGAGAAGTAGGTAGCAAGTACCCCTTCGAGAGAAGTAGGTTGCGATAACCCTTTGGGGAGAAGTAGGTCACAAGGACACCTTCGGGAGAAATAGGTAACGAGGTCCCCTTCGGGAGAAGTAGGTTGCGATAACTTCTTCGGGAGAAGTAGGTTGCGATAACCCCTTTGGGAGAAGTAGGTAGCAAGTACCTCTTCGGGAGAAGTAGGTTGCGATAACCCCTTCGGGAGAAGTAGGTCACAAGGGCCCCTTCGAGAGAAGTAGGTTGCTATAACTCCATCGGGTGAAGTAGGTCACAAGGGCCCTGCGAGAGAAGTAGGTTGCGATAACCCCTTCGGGAGAAGTAGGTCACAAGGGCCCCTTCGAGAGAAATAGGTTGCGATAACCCCTTCGGGAGAAGTAGTTCACAAGGGCCCCTTCGGGAGAAGTAGGTCGCGATAACCCCTTCGGGAGAAGAAGGTAACGAGCACCCCATCGCTAGGTTGCGAGAACCCCTTCGGGAGAAGTAGTTCGCAAGTACCCTTTCGGGATAAGTAGGTTGCGATAACCCCTTCGGGAGAAGAAGGTAACGAGTACCCCATCCTAAGAAGTAGGTAGCGAGTACCCCTTCGGGAGAAGTAGGGTGCGATAACCCCTTCGGGGGAAGTAGTTCGCAAGTACCCTTTCGGGATAAGTAGGTTGCGATAACCCCTTCGGGAGAAGAAGGTAACGAGTACCCCATCCTAAGAAGTAGGTAGCGAGTACCCCTTCGGGAGAAGTAGGTTGCGAGAACTGCTTCGGGAGAAGTAGGTAGCAAGCACCCTTCGGGAGAAGTAGGTAGCAAGTACCCCTTCGAGAGAAGTAGGTTGCGATAACCCCTTCGGGAGAAGTAGGTCGCGATAACCCCTTCGGGAGAAGAAGGTAACGAGCACCCCATCCTAAGAAGTAGGTAGCGAGAACCCCTTTGGGAAATGTAGGTCGCGATAATCCCTTCGGGAGAAGTAGGTAACGAGTACCCCATCCTAAGAAGTAGGTAGCGAGTACCCCTTCGGGAGAAGTAGGTTGCGAGAACTGCTTCGGGAGAAGTAGGTAGCAAGCACCCTTCGGGAGAAGTAGGTAGCAAGTACCCCTTCGAGAGAAGTAGGTTGCGATAACCCCTTCGGGAGAAGTAGGTCGCGATAACCCCTTCGGGAGAAGTAGGTAACGAGTACCCCATCCTAAGAAGTAGGTAGCGAGAACCCCTTCGGGAGAAGTAGGTAGCAAGCACCCTTCGGGAGAAGTAGGTAGCAAGTACCCCTTCGGGAGAAGTAGGTAGCATGTACCCCTTCGGGAGAAGTAGGTTGCGATAACCCCTTCGGGAGAAGTAGTTCACAAGGGCCCCTTCGAGAGAAGAAGGTTGCGATAACCCCTTCGGGAGAAGTAGGTAACGAGTACCCTATCCTTAGAAGTAGGTAGCGAATACCCCTTCGGGAGAAATAGGTAGCATGTACCCCTTCGGGAGAAGTAGGTTGCGATAACCCCTTCGGGAGAAGTAGTTCACAAGGGCCCCTTCGGGAGAAGTAGGTCGCGATAACCCCTTCGGGAGAAGAAGGTAACGAGCACCCCATCGCTAGGTTGCGAGAACCCCTTCGGGAGAAGTAGGTAACGAGTACCCCATCCTAAGAAGTAGGTAGCGAGTACCCCTTCGGGAGAAGTAGGGTGCGATAACCCCTTCGGGGGAAGTAGTTCGCAAGTACCCTTTCGGGATAAGTAGGTTGCGATAACCCCTTCGGGAGAAGAAGGTAACGAGTACCCCATCCTAAGAAGTAGGTAGCGAGTACCCCTTCGGGAGAAGTAGGTTGCGAGAACTGCTTCGGGAGAAGTAGGTAGCAAGCACCCTTCGGGAGAAGTAGGTAGCAAGTACCCCTTCGAGAGAAGTAGGTTGCGATAACCCCTTCGGGAGAAGTAGGTCGCGATAACCCCTTCGGGAGAAGAAGGTAACGAGCACCCCATCCTAAGAAGTAGGTAGCGAGTACCCCTTCGGTTGAAGTAGGTCACAAGGGCCCCTTCGGGAGAAGTAGGAAACGAGGGCCCCTTCGGGAGAAGTAGGTTGCGATAACCCCTTCGGGAGAAGTAGGTTAAATGAACCCTTCGGGAGAAGTAGGTAACGAGAACCCCTTCGGAAGAAGTAGGTAGCAAGAAACCCTTCAGGAGAAGTAGGTTGCGAGAACCCTTCGCGAGAAGTAGGTTGCGATAACCCTTCGCGAGAAGTAGGTAGCGAATACCCTTTCGGGAGAATTAGGTCAGGAAAACCCCTTCGGGATAAGTAGGTAACGAGTACCCCTTCGGGATAAGTAGGTAACGAGTACCCCTTCGGGAGAAGTAGGTTGCGATAACCCTTTGGGGAGAAGTAGGTCACAAGGCCCCTTCAAGAATTATAGGTTGCGATAACCCTTTTGGGATAAGTAGGTTGTGATAACCCCTTCGGGAGAAGTAGGTTTCGAAAACCCCTTCGGGAGAAGTAGGTAACGAGTACCCCATCCTAAGAAGTAGGTAGCGAGAACCCCTTCGGGAGAAGTAGGTAGCAAGCACCCTTCGGGAGAAGTAGGTAGCAAGTACCCCTTCGGGAGAAGTAGGTAGCATGTACCCCTTCGGGAGAAGTAGGTTGCGATAACCCCTTCGGGAGAAGTAGGTAGCAAGTACCCCTTCGGGAGAAGTGGGTTGCAAGTACCCCTTCGGGAGAAGTAGGTTGCGGTAACCCCTTCGGGAGAAGAAGGTTACAAGGACACCTTCGGGAGAAATAGGTAACGAGGGCCCCTTCGGGAGAAGTAGGTTGCGATAACCCCTTCGGGAGAAGTTGATCGCGATAACCCCTTCGGGAGAAGTAGGTTGCGATAACCCCTTCGGGAGAAGTAGGTCACAAGGGCCCCTTCGAGAGAAGTAGGTTGCTATAACTCCATCGGGTGAAGTAGGTCACAAGGGCCCTTCGGGAGAAATAGGTTGCGATAACCCCTTCGGGAAAAGAAGGTTGAGATAACCCCTTCGGGAGAAGTAGGTAGCAAGTACCCCTTCGAGAGAAGTAGGTTGCGATAACCCTTTGGGGAGAAGTAGGTCACAAGGACACCTTCGGGAGAAATAGGTAACGAGGTCCCCTTCGGGAGAAGTAGGTTGCGATAACTTCTTCGGGAGAAGTAGGTTGCGATAACCCCTTTGGGAGAAGTAGGTAGCAAGTACCTCTTCGGGAGAAGTAGGTTGCGATAACCCCTTCGGGAGAAGTAGGTCACAAGGGCCCCTTCGAGAGAAGTAGGTTGCTATAACTCCATCGGGTGAAGTAGGTCACAAGGGCCCTGCGAGAGAAGTAGGTTGCGATAACCCCTTCGGGAGAAGTAGGTCACAAGGGCCCCTTCGAGAGAAATAGGTTGCGATAACCCCTTCGGGAGAAGTAGTTCACAAGGGCCCCTTCGGGAGAAGTAGGTCGCGATAACCCCTTCGGGAGAAGAAGGTAACGAGCACCCCATCGCTAGGTTGCGAGAACCCCTTCGGGAGAAGTAGGTAACGAGTACCCCATCCTAAGAAGTAGGTAGCGAGTACCCCTTCGGGAGAAGTAGGGTGCGATAACCCCTTCGGGGGAAGTAGTTCGCAAGTACCCTTTCGGGATAAGTAGGTTGCGATAACCCCTTCGGGAGAAGAAGGTAACGAGTACCCCATCCTAAGAAGTAGGTAGCGAGTACCCCTTCGGGAGAAGTAGGTTGCGAGAACTGCTTCGGGAGAAGTAGGTAGCAAGCACCCTTCGGGAGAAGTAGGTAGCAAGTACCCCTTCGAGAGAAGTAGGTTGCGATAACCCCTTCGGGAGAAGTAGGTCGCGATAACCCCTTCGGGAGAAGAAGGTAACGAGCACCCCATCCTAAGAAGTAGGTAGCGAGAACCCCTTTGGGAAATGTAGGTCGCGATAATCCCTTCGGGAGAAGTAGGTAACGAGTACCCCATCCTAAGAAGTAGGTAGCGAGTACCCCTTCGGTTGAAGTAGGTCACAAGGGCCCCTTCGGGAGAAGTAGGAAACGAGGGCCCCTTCGGGAGAAGTAGGTTGCGATAACCCCTTCGGGAGAAGTAGGTTAAATGAACCCTTCGGGAGAAGTAGGTAACGAGAACCCCTTCGGAAGAAGTAGGTAGCAAGAAACCCTTCAGGAGAAGTAGGTTGCGAGAACCCTTCGCGAGAAGTAGGTTGCGATAACCCTTCGCGAGAAGTAGGTAGCGAATACCCTTTCGGGAGAAGTAGGTCAGGAAAACCCCTTCGGGATAAGTAGGTAACGAGTACCCCTTCGGGATAAGTAGGTAACGAGTACCCCTTCGGGAGAAGTAGGTTGCGATAACCCTTTGGGGAGAAGTAGGTCACAAGGCCCCTTCAAGAGTTATAGGTTGCGATAACCCTTTTGGGATAAGTAGGTTGTGATAACCCCTTTGGGAAATGTAGGTCGCGATAATCCCTTCGGGAGAAGTAGGTAACGAGTACCCCATCCTAAGAAGTAGGTAGCGAGAACCCCTTCGGGAGAAGTAGGTAGCAAGCACCCTTCGGGAGAAGTAGGTAGCAAGTACCCCTTCGGGAGAAGTAGGTAGCATGTACCCCTTCGGGAGAAGTAGGTTGCGATAACCCCTTCGGGAGAAGTAGTTCACAAGGGCCCCTTCGAGAGAAGTAGGTTGCAATAACCCCTTCGGGAGAAGTAGGTAACGAGTACCCTATCCTTAGAAGTAGGTAGCGAGTACCCCTTCGGGAGAAATAGGTAGCATGTACCCCTTCGGGAGAAGTAGGTTGCGATAACCCCTTCGGGAGAAGTAGTTCACAAGGGCCCCTTCGAGAGAAGTAGGTTGCGATAACCCCTTCGGGAGAAGTAGGTAGCAAGTACCCCTTCGGGAGAAGTGGGTTGCAAGTACCCCTTCGGGAGAAGTAGGTTGCGGTAACCCCTTCGGGAGAAGAAGGTCACAAGGACACCTTCGGGAGAAATAGGTAACGAGGGCCCTTTCGGGAGAAGTAGGTTGCGATAACTTCTTCGGGAGAAGTAGGTTGCGATAACCCCTTCGGGAGAAGTTGATCGCGATAACCCCTTCGGAAGAAGTAGGTTGCGATAACCCCTTCGGGAGAAGTAGGCCACAAGGGCCCCTTCGAGAGAAGTAGGTTGCTATAACTCCATCGGGTGAAGTAGGTCACAAGGGCCCTTCGGGAGAAATAGGTTGCGATAACCCCTTCGGGAAAAGAAGGTTGAGATAACCCCTTCGGGAGAAGTAGGTAGCAAGTACCCCTTCGAGAGAAGTAGGTTGCGATAACCCTTTGGGGAGAAGTAGGTCACAAGGACACCTTCGGGAGAAATAGGTAACGAGGTCCCCTTCGGGAGAAGTAGGTTGCGATAACTTCTTCGGGAGAAGTAGGTTGCGATAACCCCTTTGGGAGTAGTAGGTAGCAAGTACCTCTTCGGGAGAAGTAGGTTGCGATAACCCCTTCGGGAGAAGTAGGTCACAAGGGCCCCTTCGAGAGAAGTAGGTTGCTATAACTCCATCGGGTGAAGTAGGTCACAAGGGCCCTGCGAGAGAAGTAGGTTGCGATAACCCCTTCGGGAGAAGTAGGTCACAAGGGCCCCTTCGAGAGAAATAGGTTGCGATAACCCCTTCGGGAGAAGTAGGTTACGATAACCCCTTCGGGAGAAGTAGGTCGCGATAACCCCTTCGGGAGAAGTAGGTAGCAAGTACCCCTTCGAGAGAAGTAGGTTGCGATAACCCCTTCGGGAGAAGTAGGTCGCGATAACCCCTTCGGGAGAAGTAGGTCGCGATAACCCCTTCGGGAGAAGAAGGTAACGAGCACCCCATCCTAAGAAGTAGGTAGCGAGAACCCCTTTGGGAAATGTAGGTCGCGATAATCCCTTCGGGAGAAGTAGGTAACGAGTACCCCATCCTAAGAAGTAGGTAGCGAGTACCCCTTCGGGAGAAGTAGGTCAAAAGGGTCCCTTCGGGAGAAGTAGTGTGCGATAACCCCTTCGGGAGAAGTAGGTTGCAAGTACCCTTTCGGGATAAGTAGGTTGCGATAACCCCTTCGGGAGAAGAAGGTAACGGGTACTCCATCCTAAGAAGTAGGTATCGAGTACCCCTTCGGAAGAAAGAGGTTGAGAGTACCCCTTCCGGAGAAGTAGATAACGAGGACCCCTTCGGGAGAAATAGTTAACGAGTACCCCTTCGGGAGAAGTAGGTCACAAGGGCCCCTGCGAGAGAAGTAGGTTGCGATAACCCCTTCGGGAGAAGTAGGTCACAAGGACCCCTTCGAGAGAAATAGGTTGCGATAACCCCTTCGGGAGAAGTAGGTTACGATAACCCCTTCGGGAGAAGTAGGTCGCGATAACCCCTTCGGGAGAAGTAGGTAACGAGTACCCCATCCTAAGAAGTACGTAGCGAGTACCCCTTCGGGAGAAGTAGGTAACGAGTACCCCATCCTAAGAAGTACGTAGCGAGTACCCCTTCGGGAGAAGTAGGTTGCGAGAACCCCTTTGGGAAAAGTAGCTCACAAGGGTCCCTTCGGGGGAAATAGGTTGCGATAACCCCTTCGGGAGAAGTAGGTCGCAAGTACCCCTTCGGGATAAGTAGGTTGCGATAACCCCTTCGGGAGAAGAAGGTAACGAGTACCCCATCCTAAGAAGTAGGTAGCGAGTACCCCTTCGGGAGAAGTAGGTTGCGAGTATCCTTTCGGGAAAAGTAGGTCACAAGGGTCCCTTCGGGAGAAATAGGGTGCGATAACCCCTTCGGGAGAAGTAGGTCGCAAGTACCCTTTCGGGATAAGTAGGTTGCGATAACCCCTTCGGGAGAAGAAGGTAACGAGTACCCCATTCTAAGAAGTAGGTAGCGAGTACCCCTTCGGAAGAAATAGGTTGGGAGAACCCCTTCCGGAGAAGTAGATAACGAGGTCCCCTTCGGGAGAAGTAGGTCACAAGGGCCCGTTCTAGAGAAGTAGTTTGCGATAAACCTTTCGGGAAGAATAGGTCACAAGGGTCCCTACGGGAGAAGTAGGTTGCGAGAACCCCTTCGGGAGAAGTAGGTAGCAAGTACCCCTTCGGGAGAAGTGGGTAGCATGTACCCCTTCGGGAGAAGTAGGTTGCGATAATCCCTTCGGGAGAAGTAGGTCACAAGGGCCCCTTCGAGAGAAGTAGGTAGCAAGTACCCCTTCGAGAGAAGTAGGTTGCGATAACCCCTTCGGGAGAAGTAGGTCGCGATAACCCCTTCGGGAGAAGAAGGTAACGAGCACCCCATCCTAAGAAGTAGGTTGCGATAACCCCTTCGGGGGAAGTAGGTCGCGATAATCCCTTCGGGAGAAGTAGGTAACGAGTACCCCATCCTAAGAAGTACGTAGCGAGTACCCCTTCGGGAGAAGTAGGTTGCGAGAACCCCTTTGGGAAAAGTAGCTCACAAGGGCCCCTTCGAGAGAAGTAGGTAGCAAGTACCCCTTCGAGAGAAGTAGGTTGCGATAACCCCTTCGGGAGAAGAAGGTAACGAGTACCCCATCCTAAGAAGTAGGTAGCGAGTACCCCTTCGGGAGACGTAAGTTGCGAGAGCCCCTTCGCAAGAAGTAGGTAGCGAATACCCCTTCGGGAGAAGTAGGTTATGATCACCCCTTCGTAAGGTGTTACCAGGGGCACAGCCAAGTCCAAGTTTCTCACGAGTCGCCTCGTATATACTTGGCGAAGGCTGCTGTCTGTACCAACTCTGGCTGCGCTTTTCCAAAAATGCTAAGTTTTATATGTAAATTTAATCATTAACTGAATGAGAATTATCGCAGTAAAAGTTAATCTATATTATAAGGACTAAAAATAATAATTCATGCTGTACCGTATATGGTTGACACAACTATGCCCATACAATAAAGTACCCAATCTAAAGTACAAATCACAAAGATTTCTAAGGTATCTCACTCAAACAAATTTTGAAAATTTTAGCCCACCGTGTGAGTTGTGCCGAAAATTCGAAAGTGGTGGCTATAGCGGACCTAATGGACTTCAACCTGTCATATTGAGGTTATTCAGAAATAGTTTTTGGTCTATACAATTTAGACCACTGTGTGAGTTGATTATTAATTTGGAAAGTGGTTGGTTTTAGTGGCCCTTCGGCAGAAGTAGGTAACAAGTACCCCTTCGGGAGAAGTAGGTTGCGATAACTTCTTCGAGAGAAGAAGGTAACGAGCACCCCATCGTAAGAAGTAGGTAGCGAGAACCCCTTTGGGAAAAGTAGGTCGCGATAATCCCTTCGGGAGAAGTAGGTAACGAGTACCAAATCCTAAGAAGTAGGTAGCGAGTACCCCTTCGGGAGAAGTAGGTCACAAGGGTCCCTTCGGGAGAAGTAAGGTGCGATAACCCCTTCGGGAGAAGTAGGTCGCATGTACCCTTTCGGGATAAGTAGGTTGCGATAACCCCTTCGGGAGAAGAAGGTGACGGGTACCCCATCCTAAGAAGTAGGTAGCGAGTACCCCTTCGGAAGAAGTAGGTCACAAGGGTCCCTCCGGGAGAAGTAGGTCACAAGGGTCCCTTCGGGAGAAGTAACGTGCGATAACTTCTTCGAGAGAAGTAGGTTGCGAGAATTAGGTTGAGAGCACCCCTTCGGGAGAAGTAAGTTGTGAGAACCCCTTCGGGAGAAATAGTTAACGAGTACCCCTTCGGGAGAAGTAGGTCACAAGGGCCCCTGCGAGAGAAGTAGGTTATAAGGGCCCCTTCGAGAGAAGTAGGTAGCAAGTACCCCTTCGGAAGAAGTAGGTCACTAGTGCCCCTTCGGGAGAAGTAGGGTGCGATAACCCCTTCGGGAGAAGTAGGTCGCAAGTACCCTTTCGGGATAAGTAGGTTGCGATAACCCCTTCGGGAGAAGAAGGTAACGAGTACCTCATCCTAAGAAGTAGGTAGAGAGTACCCCTTCGGAAGAAGTAGGTTGCGAGAACCCCTTTGGGAAAAGTAGCTCACAAGGGTCCCTTAGGGAGAAGTAGGTTGCGATAACCCCTTCGGGAGAAGTAGGTAGCAAGTACCCCTTCGGGAGAAGTAGGTAGCATGTACCCCTTCGGGAGAAGTAGGTTGCGATAACCCCTTCGGGAGAAGTAGGTCACAAGGGCGCCTTCGAGAGAAGTAGGTCGCGATAACCCCTTCGGGAGAAGAAGGTAACGAGCACCCCATCGCTAGGTTGCGAGAACCCCTTCCGGAGAAGTAGGTGACGAGTACCCCATCCTAAGAAGTAGGTAGAGAGTACCCCTTCGGGAGAAGTAGGGTGCGATAACCCCTTCGGGGGAAGTAGGTCGCAAGTGCCCTTTCGGGATAAGTAGGTTGCGATAACCCCTTCAGGAGAAGTAGGTAACGACTACCCCATCCTAAGAAGTAGGTAGCGAGTACCCCTTCGGGAGAAGAAGGTTGCGAGAACCCCTTTGGGAAAAGTAGCTCACAAGGGGAGAAGTAGGTTGCGATAACCCCTTCGGGAGAAGTAGGTAGCAAGTACCCCTTCGGGAGAAGTAGGTAGCATGTACCCCTTCGGGAGAAGAAGGTTGCGATAACCCCTTCGGGAGAAGTAGGTCACAAGGGCCCCTTCGAGAGAAGTAGGTCGCGATAACCCCTTCGGGAGAAGAAGGTAACGAGCACCCCATCGCTAGGTTGCGATAACCCCTTCGGGAGAAGAAGGTAACGAGTACCCCATCCTAAGAAGTAGGTAGCGAGTACCCCTTCGGGAGAAGTAGGTTACGATAACCCCTTCGGGAGAAGAAGGTAACGAGTACCCCATCCTAAGAAGTAGGTAGCGAGTACCCCTTCGGGAGAAGTAGGTTGCGATAACCCCTTCGGGAGAAGAAGGTAACGAGTACCCATCCTAAGAAGTAGGTAGCGAGTACCCCTTCGGGAGAAGTAGGTTGCGAGAACCCCTTCGGGAGAAGTAGGTCGCAAGTACCCTTTCGGGATAAGTAGGTTGCGATAACCCCTTAGGGAGAAGAAGGTAACGGGTACCCCATCCTAAGAAGTAGGTAGCGAGTACCCCTTCGGAAGAAATAGGTTGAGAGAACTGCTTCGGGAGAAGTAGATAACGAGGACCCCTTCGGGAGAAATAGTTAACGAGTACCCCTTCGGGAGAAGTAGGTCACAAGGGCCCCTGCGAGAGAAGTAGGTTGCGATAACCCCTTCGGGAGAAGTAGGTCACAAGGGCCCCTTCGAGAGAAATAGGTTGCGATAACCCCTTCGGGAGAAGTAGGTTACGATAACCCCTTCGGGAGAAGTAGGTCGCGATAACCCCTTCGGGAGAAGTAGGTTGCGAGAATCTCTTCGGGAGAAGAAGGTAACGAGTACCCCATCCTAAGAAGTAGGTAGCGAGTACCCCTTCGGGAGAAGTAGGTTGCGAGAATCCCTTCGGGAAAAGTAGGTCACAAGGGTCCCTTCGGGGGAATTAGGTTTCGATAACCCCTTCGGGAGAAGTAGGTCGCAAGTACCCCTTCGGGATAAGTAGGTTGCGATAACCCCTTCGGGAGAAGAAGGTAACGAGTACCCCATCCTAAGAAGTAGGTAGCGAGTACCCCTTCGAGAGAAGTAGGTTGCGAGAATCTATTAGGGGAAAAGTAGGTCACAATTGTCCCTTCGGGAGAAATAGGGTGCGATAACCCCTTCGGGAGAAGTAGGTCGCAAGTACCCTTTCGGGATAAGTAGGTTGCGATAACCCCTTCGGGAGAAGAAGGTAACGAGTACCCCATTCTAAGAAGTAAGTAGCGAGTACCCCTTCGGAAGAAATAGGTTGGGAGAACCCCTTCCGGAGAAGTAGATAACGAGGTCCCCTTCGGGAGAAGTAGGTCACAAGGGCCCGTTCTAGAGAAGTAGTTTGCGATAAACCTTTCGGGAAGAATAGGTCACAAGGGTCCCTACGGGAGAAGTAGGTTGCGAGAACCCCTTCGGGAGAAGTAGGTAGCAAGTACCCCTTCGGGAGAAGTGGGTAGCATGTACCCCTTCGGGAGAAGTAGGTTGCGAGAACCCATTTGGGAAAAGTAGCTCACAAGGGTCCCTTCGGGGGAAGTAGGTTGCGATAACCCCTTCGGCTGAAGTAGGTCGCAAGTACCCCTTCGGGATAAGTAGGTTGCGATAACCCCTTCGGGAGAAGAAGGTAACGAGTACCCCATCCTAAGAAGTAGGTAGCGAGTACCCCTTAATCTATATTATAAGGACTAAAAATAATAATTCATGCTGTACCGTATATGGTTGACACAACTATGCCCATACAATAAAGTACCCAATCTAAAGTACCAATCACAAAGTTTTCTAAGGTATCTCACTCAAACAAATTTTGAAAATTTTAGCCCACCGTGTGAGTTACGCCAAAAACTTGTAAGTGGCGGGGTAGAGCGTACTTAATGGACTACAGACTTTGATACACAATTTATTCAGAAATTGTCTTTGGTCCATACAATCCATTTAAAAGAAAATTTCTAAGGTGTCTCACTCAATCACATTTTGAGAATTTTAGCCCACTGTGTGAGTTGTGGCGAAAATTAGAAAGTGGTGGCTATAGCGGACCTAATGGACTTCAACCTGTCATATTGAGGTTATTCAGAAATAGTTTTTGGTCTATACAATTTAGCCCACTGTGTGAGTTGTATATTAATTTGGAAAGTGGTGGGTTTTAGTGGCCCTTCGGCAGAAGTAGGTGACAAGGGCCCCTTCGAGAGAAGGGGCCCGGTAACTTCTTCGGGAGAAGTAGGTTGCGAGAATTAGGTTGAGAGCACCCCTTCGGGAGAAGTAGGTTGTGATAACCCTTTCGGGAGAAATAGGTAGCAAGTACCCTTCGGGAGAAGTAGGTAAAGAGTACCCCTTCGGAAGAAGTAGGTCACTAGGGCCCCTTCGGGAGAAGTAGGGTGCGATAACCCTTTCGGGAGAAGTAGGTCGCAAGTACCCTTTCGGGATAAGTAGGTTGCGATAACCCCTTCGGGAGAAGAAGGTAACGAGTACCCCATCCTAAGAAGTAGGTAGCGAGTACCCTTTCGGAAGAAGTAGGTTGCGAGAACCCCTTCGGGAGAAGTAGGTAGCAAGCACCCTTCGGGAGAAGTAGGTAGCAAGTACCCCTTCGAGAGAAGTAGGTTGCGATAACCCCTTTGGGAGAAGTAGGTCGCGATAACCCCTTCGGGAGAAGAAGGTAACGAGTACCCCATCCTAAGAAGTAGGTAGCGAGAACCCCTTTGGGAAAAGTAGGTCGCGATAAACCTTCGGGAGAAGTAGGTAACGAGTACCCCATCCTAAGAAGTAGGTAGCGAGTATCCCTTCGGGAGAAGTAGGGTGCGATAACCCCTTCGGGAGACGTAGGTCGCAAGTACCCTTTCGGGATAAGTAGGTTGCGATAACCCCTTCGGGAGAAGAAGGTAACGAGTACCCCATCCTAAGAAGTAGGTAGCGAGTACCCCTTCGGGAGAAGTAGGTTGCGAGAACCCCTTCGGGAGAAGTAGGTAGCAAGCACACTTCGGGAGAAGTAGGTAGCAAGTACCCCTTCGAAAGAAGTAGGTTGCGATAACCCCTTCGGGAGAAGAAGGTAACGAGCACCCCATCCTAAGAAGTAGGTAGCGAGAACACCTTTGGGAAAAGTAGGTCGCGATAATCCCTTCGGGAGAAGTAGGTAACGAGTACCCCATCCTAAGAAGTAGGTAGCGAGTACCCCTTCGGGAGGAGTAGGTCACAAGTGTCCTTTCCGGAGAAGTAGGGTGCGATAACTCCTTCGGGAGAAGTAGGTCGCAAATACCCTTTCGGGATAAGTAGGCTGCGATAACCCCTTCGGGAGAAGAAGGTAACGGGTACCACATCCTAAGAAGTAGGTAGCGAGTACCCCTTCGGAAGAAATAGGTTGAGAGTACCCCTTCCGGAGAAGTAGATAACGAGGACCCCTTCGGGAGAAATAGTTAACGAGTACCCCTTCGGGAGAAGTATGTCACAAGGGCCCCTGCGAGAGAAGTAGGTTGCGATAACCCCTTCGGGAGAAGTAGGTCACAAGGGCCCCCTCGAGAGAAGTAGGTTGCGATAACCCCTTCGGCAGAAGTAGGTTACGATAACCCCTTCGGGAGAAGTAGGTAACGAGTACCCCATCCTAAGAAGTAGGGAGCGAGTACCCCTTCGGGAGAAGTAGGTTGCGAGAACCCCTTTGGGAAAAGTAGCTCACAAGGGTCCCTTCGGGAGAATAAGGTTGCGATAACCACTTTGGGAGAAGTAGGTCGCACGCACCCCTTCGGGATAAGTAGGTTGCGATAACCCCTTCGGGAGAAGAAGGTAACGAGTACCCCATCCTAAGAAGTAGGTAGCGAGTACCCCTTCGGGAGAAGTAGGTTGTGAGAATCTCTTCGGGAAAAGTAGGTCACAAGGGTCCCTTCGGGAGAAGTAGGTTGCGATAACCCCTTCGGGTGTAATAGGTCGCAAGTACCCCTTCGAGAGAAGTAGGTTGCGATAACCCCTTCGGGAGAAGTAGGTCGCGATAACCCCTTCGGGAGAAGAAGGTAACGAATACCCCATCGGAAGAAGTAAGTAGTGAGTACCCCTTCGGGAGAAGTAGGTTGCGAGAACCCTTCGGGAGAAGTAGGTAACGAGTACCCCATCCTAAGAGGTAGGTAGCGAGTACCCCTTCGGGAGAAGTAGGTTGTGAGAATCTCTTCGGGAAAAGTAGGTCACAAGGGTCCCTTCGGGAGAAGTAGGTTGCGATAACCCCTTCGGGTGTAATAGGTCGCAAGTACCCCTTCGAGAGAAGTAGGTTGCGATAACCCCTTCGGGAGAAGTAGGTTGCGATAACCCCTTCGGGAGAAGGAGGTAACGAGTACCCTATCCTAAGAAGTAGGTAGCGAGTACCCCTTCGGGAGAAGTAGGTTGCGAGTACCCCTTCGGGAGAAGTAGGTAGCAAGCACACTTCGGGATAAGTAGGTAGCAAGTACCTCTTCGAGAGAAGTAGGTTGCGATAACCCCTTCGGGAGAAGTAGGTCGCGATAACCCCTTCGGGAGAAGAAGGTAACGAGCACCCCATCCTAAGAAGTAGGTAGCGAGAACCCCTTTGGGAAAAGTAGGTCGCGATAATCCCTTCGGGAGAAGTAGGTAACGAGTACCCCATCCTATGAAGTAGGTAGCGAGTACCCCTTCGGGAGGAGTAGGTCACAAGGGTCCCTTCGGGAGAAGTAGGGTGCGATAACCCCTTCGGGAGAAGTAGGTCGCAAGTACCCTTTCGGCATAAGTAGGTTGCGATAACCCCTTCGGGAGAAGAAGGTAACGGGTACCCCATCCTAAGAAGTAGGTAGCGAGTACCCCTTCGGAAGAAATAGGTTGAGGGTACCCCTTCCGTGAAGTAGATAACGAGAACCCCTTCGGGAGAAATAGTTAACGAGTACCCCTTCGGGAGAAGTAGGTCACAAGGGCCCCTTCGAGAGAAGTAGGTTGCGATAACCCCTTCGGGAGAAGGAGGTCACAAGGGCCCCTTCGAGAGAAGTAGGTTGCGATAACCCCTTCGGGAGAAGTAGGGTGCGATAACCCCTTCGGGAGAAGTAGGTCGCAAGTACCCTTTCGGGATAAGTAGGTTGCGATAACCCCTTCGGTAGAAGAAGGTAACGGGTACCCCATCCTAAGAAGTAGGTAGCGAGTACCCCTTCGGAAGAAATAGGTTGAGAGTACCCCTTCCGGGGAAGTAGATAACGAGAACCCTTTCGGGAGAAATAGTTAACGAGTACCCCTTCGGGAGAAGTAGGTCACAAGGGCCCCTGCGAGAGAAGTAGGTTGCGATAACCCCTTCGGGAGAAGAAGGTCGCAAGGGCCCCTTCGAGAGAAGTAGGTTGCGATAACAGCTTCGGGAGAAGTAGGTTACGATAACCCCTTCGGGAGAAGTAGGTCGCGATAACCCCTTCGGGAGAAGTAGGTCGCGATAACCCCTTCGGGAGAAGAAGGTAACGAATACCCCATCGGAAGAAGTAAGTAGTGAGTACCCCTTCGGGAGAAGTAGGTTGCGAGAACCCTTCGGGAGAAGTAGGTAACGAGTACCCCATCCTAAGAGGTAGGTAGCGTGTACCCCTTCGGGAGAAGTAGGGTGCGATAACCCCTTCGGGAGAAGTAGGTAACGAGTACCCCATCCTAAGAAGTAGGTAGCGAGTACCCCTTCGGGAGAAGTAGGTTGCGAGTACCCCTTCGGGAGAAGTAGGTAGCAAGCACACTTCGGGATAAGTAGGTAGCAAGTACCTCTTCGAGAGAAGTAGGTTGCGATAACCCCTTCGGGAGAAGTAGGTCGCGATAACCCCTTCGGGAGAAGAAGGTAACGAGCACCCCATCCTAAGAAGTAGGTAGCGAGAACCCCTTTGGGAAAAGTAGGTCGCGATAATCCCTTCGGGAGAAGTAGGTAACGAGTACCCCATCCTATGAAGTAGGTAGCGAGTACCCCTTCGGGAGGAGTAGGTCACAAGGGTCCCTTCGGGAGAAGTAGGGTGCGATAACCCCTTCGGGAGAAGTAGGTCGCAAGTACCCTTTCGGCATAAGTAGGTTGCGATAACCCCTTCGGGAGAAGAAGGTAACGGGTACCCCATCCTAAGAAGTAGGTAGCGAGTACCCCTTCGGAAGAAATAGGTTGAGGGTACCCCTTCCGTGAAGTAGATAACGAGAACCCCTTCGGGAGAAATAGTTAACGAGTACCCCTTCGGGAGAAGTAGGTCACAAGGGCCCCTTCGAGAGAAGTAGGTTGCGATAACCCCTTCGGGAGAAGGAGGTCACAAGGGCCCCTTCGAGAGAAGTAGGTTGCGATAACCCCTTCGGGAGAAGTAGGGTGCGATAACCCCTTCGGGAGAAGTAGGTCGCAAGTACCCTTTCGGGATAAGTAGGTTGCGATAACCCCTTCGGTAGAAGAAGGTAACGGGTACCCCATCCTAAGAAGTAGGTAGCGAGTACCCCTTCGGAAGAAATAGGTTGAGAGTACCTCTTCCGGGGAAGTAGATAACGAGAACCCTTTCGGGAGAAATAGTTAACGAGTACCCCTTCGGGAGAAGTAGGTCACAAGAGCCCCTGCGAGAGAAGTAGGTTGCGATAACCCCTTCGGGAGAAGAAGGTCGCAAGGGCCCCTTCGAGAGAAGTAGGTTGCGATAACAGCTTCGGGAGAAGTAGGTTACGATAACCCCTTCGGGAGAAGTAGGTCGCGATAACCCCTTCGGGAGAAGTAGGTAACGAGTACCCCATCCTAAGAAGTACGTAGCGAGTACCCCTTCGGGAGAAATAGATTGCGAGAACCCCTTTGGGAAAAGTAGCTCACAAGGGTCCCTTCGGGAGAATTAGGTTGCGATAACCCCTTCGGGAGAAGTAGGTCGCAAGTACCCCTTCGGGATAAGTAGGTTGCGATAACCCCTTCGGGAGAAGAAGGTAACGAGTACCCCATCCTAAGAAGTAGGTAGCGAGTACCCCTTCGGGAGAAGTAGGTTGCGAGAATCCTTTGGTGAAAAGTAGGTCACAAGGGTCCCTTCGGGAGAAATAGTGTGCGATAACCCCTTCGGGAGAAGTAGGTCGCAAGTACCCTTTCGGGATAAGTAGGTTGCGATAACCCCTTCGGGAGAAGAAGGTAACGAGTACCCCATCCTAAGAAGTAGGTAGCGAGTACCCCTTCGGAAGAAATAGGTTGGGAGAACCCCTTCCGGAGAAGTAGATAACGAGGTCCCCTTCGGGAGAAGTAGGTCACAAGGGCCCGTTCGAGAGAAGTAGTTTGCGATAACACTTTCGGGAAGAGTAGGTCACAAGGGTCCCTACGGGAGAAGTAGGTTGCGAGAACCCCTTCGGGAGAAGTAGGTAGCAAGTACCCCTTTGGGAGAAGTAGGTAGCAAGTACTCCTTCGGGAGAAGTGGGTAGCATGTACCCCTTCGGGAGAAGTAGGTTGCGATAATCCCTTCTTGAGAAGTAGGTCACAAGGGCCCCTTCGAGAGAAGTAGGTTGCGATTACCCCTTCGAGAGAAGTAGGTTGCGATAACCCCTTCGGGAGAAGTAGGTGGCGATAATCCCTTCGGGAGAAGTAGGAAACGAGTACCCCATCCTAAGAAGTAGGTAGCGAGTACCCCTTCGGGAGAAGTAGGTTGCGAGAACCCCTTTGGGAAAAGTAGCCCACAAGTGTCCCTTCGGTAGAAGTAGGGTGCAATAACCCCTTCGGGAGAAGTAGGTCGCAAGTACCCCTTCGGGATAAGTAGGCTGTGATAACCCCTTCGGGAGAAGAAGGTAACGAGTACCCCATCCTAAGAAGTAGGTAGCGAGTACCCCTTCGGAAGACGTAAGTTGCGAGAACCCCTTCGCAAGAAGTAGGTAGCGAATACCCCTTCGGGAGAAGTAGGTCGCGATAACCCCTTCGGGAGGAGAAGGTAACGAGCACCCCATCCTAAGAAGTAGGTAGCGAGAACCCCTTTGGGAAAAGTAGGTCGCGATAATCCCTTCGGGAGAAGTAGGTCGCGATAATCCCTTCGGGAGAAGTAGGTAACGAGTACCCCATCCTAAGGAGTAGGTAGCGAGTACCCC
The DNA here is from genome assembly GCA_963576795.1 of Metopia argyrocephala. Lineage (NCBI taxonomy): Eukaryota > Metazoa > Arthropoda > Insecta > Diptera > Sarcophagidae > Metopia > Metopia argyrocephala. The sequence continues at coordinate 88,385,395 of OY756210.1, forward strand.
TTCGGGAGAAGTAGGTTGCGAGAACCCCTTTGGGAAAAGTAGCTCACAAGGGTCCCTTCGGGAGAAGTAGGTTGCGATAACCCCTTCGGGTGAAGTAGGTCGCAAGTACCCCTTCGGGATAAGTAGGTTGCGATAACCCCTTCGAGAGAAGAAGGTAACGAGTACCCCATCCTAAGAAGTAGGTAGCGAGTACCCCTTCGGGAGACGTAAGTTGCGAGAACCCCTTCGCAAGAAGTAGGTAGCGAATACCCCTTCGGGAGAGGTAGGTCGCGATAACCCCTTCGGGAGGAGAAGGTAAGGAGCACCCCATCCTAAGAAGTAGGTAGCGAGAACCCCTTTGGGAAAAGTAGGTCGCGATAATCCCTTCGGGAGAAGTAGGTAACGAGTACCCCATCCTAAGAAGTAGGTAGCGAGTACCCCTTCGGGAGAAGTAGGTTGCGAGAACCCCTTTGGGAAAAGTAGCTCACAAGGGTCCCTTCGGGAGAAGTAGGTTGCGATAACCCCTTCGGGTGAAGTAGGTCGCAAGTACCCCTTCGGGATAAGTAGGCTGCGATAACCCCTTCGAGAGAAGAAGGTAACGAGTACCCGATCCTAAGAAGTAGGTAGCGAGTACCCCTTCGGGAGACGTAAGTTGCGAGAACCCCTTCGCAAGAAGAAGGTAGCGAATACCCCTTCGGGAGAAGTAGGTCGCGATAACCCCTTCGGGAGGAGAAGGTAACGAGCACCCCATCCTAAGAAGTAGGTAGCGAGAACCCCTTTGGGAAAAGTAGGTCGCGATAATCCCTTTGGGAGAAGTAGGTAACGAGTACCCCATCCTAAGAAATAGTTAACGAATACTCCTTCGGGAGAAGTAGGTCACAAGGGCCCCTGCGAGAGAAGTAGGTTGCGATAACCCCTTTGGGAGAGTAGGTCACAAGGGCCCCTTCGAGAGAAGTAGGGTGCGATAACCCCTTCGGGAGAAGTAGGTTACGATAACCCCTTCGGGAGAAGTAGGTCGCGATAACCCCTTCGGGAGAAGTAGGTAACGAGTACCCCATCCTAAGAAGTACGTAGCGAGTACCCCTTCGGGAGAAGTAGGTTGCCAGAACCCCTTTGGGAAAAGTAGCTCACAAGGGTCCCTTCGGGAGAAGTAGATAATGAGGTCCCCTTCGGGAGAAGTAGGTCACAAGGGCCCGTTCTAGAGAAGTAGCTTGCGATAACCCTTTCGGGAAGAGTAGGTCACAAGGGTCCCTACGGGAGAAGTAGGTTGCGAGAACCCCTTCGGGAGAAGTAGGTAGCAAGTACCCCTTTGGGAAAAGTAGCTCACAAGGGTCCCTTCGGGAGAAGTAGGTCACAAGGGCCCCTGCGAGAGAAGTAGGTTGCGATAACCCCTTCGGGAGATGTAGGTCGCGATAATCCCTTCGGGAGAAGTAGGTAACGAGTACCCCATCCTAAGAAGTAGGTAGCGAGTACCCCTTCGGAAGAAGTAGGTTGCGAGAACCCCTTCGCGAGAAGTAGGTTGCGATAACCCCTTCGGGAGAAGTAGGTCGCGATAATCTATTCGGGAGAAGTAGGTAACGAGTACCCCATCCTAAGAAGTAGGTAGCGAGTACCCCTTCGGGAGAAGTAGGTTGCGATAACCCCTTCGGAAGAAGTAGGTTGCGATAACCCCTTTGGGAAAAGTAGCTCACAAGGGTCCCTTCGGGAGAAGTAGGTCACAAGGGCCCCTGCGAGAGAAGTAGGTTGCGATAACCCCTTCGGGAGAAGTAGGTCGCGATAATCCCTTCGGGAGAAGTAGGTAACGAGTACCCCATCCTAAGAAGTAGGTAGCGAGTACCCCTTCGGAAGAAGTAGGTTGCGAGAACCCCTTCGGAAGAAGTAGGTTGCGATAACCCCTTTGGGAGAAGTAGGTCACAAGGGCCCCTTCGAGAGAAGTAGGTTGCGATAACCCCTTCGGAAAAAGTAGTTTGCGATAACCCCTTCGGGAGAAGTAGGTCGTGATAATCCCTTCGGGAGAAGTAGGTAACGAGTACCCCATCCTAAGAAGTAGGTAGCGAGTACCCCTTCGGGAGAAGTAGGTTGCGATAACCCCTTCGGAAGAAGTAGGTTGCGATAACCCCTTCGGGAGAAGTAGGTTGCGATAATCCCTTCGGGAGAAGTAGGTCACAAGGGCCCCTTCGAGAGAAGTAGGTTGCGATTACCCCTTCGGGAGAAGTAGGTCACAAGGGCCCCTTCGAGAGAAGTAGGTTGCGATAACCCCTTCGGGAGAAGTAGGTGGCGATAATCCCTTCGGGAGAAGTAGGTAACGAGTACCCCATCCTAAGAAGTAGGTAGCGAGTACCCCTTCGGGAGAAGTAGGTTGCGAGAACCCCTTCGGGAGAAGTAGGTCGCGATAACCCCTTCAGGAGAAGTAGGTAACGATAACCCCTTTGGGAAAAGTAGCTCACAAGGGTCCCTTCGGGAGAAGTAGGTCACAAGGGCCCCTGCGAGAGAAGTAGGTCGCGATAATCCCTTCGGGAGAAGTAGGTAACGAGTACCCCATCCTAAGAAGTAGGTAGCGAGTACCCCTTCGGGAAAAGTAGCTCACAAGGGTCCCTTCGGGAGAAGTAGGTCACAAGTACCCCTTCGAGAGAAGTAGGTTGCGATAACCCCTTTGGGAGAAGTAGGTAACGAGTACCCCATCCTAAGAAATAGTTAACGAATACTCCTTCGGGAGAAGTAGGTCACAAGGGCCCCTGCGAGAGAAGTAGGTTGCGATAACCCCTTTGGGAGAAGTAGGTCACAAGGGCCCCTTCGAGAGAAGTAGGGTGCGATAACCCCTTCGGGAGAAGTAGGTTACGATAACCCCTTCGGGAGAAGTAGGTCGCGATAACCCCTTCGGGAGAAGTAGGTAACGAGTACCCCATCCTAAGAAGTACGTAGCGAGTACCCCTTCGGGAGAAGTAGGTTGCCAGAACCCCTTTGGGAAAAGTAGCTCACAAGGGTCCCTTCGGGAGAAGTAGATAATGAGGTCCCCTTCGGGAGAAGTAGGTCACAAGGGCCCGTTCTAGAGAAGTAGCTTGCGATAACCCTTTCGGGAAGAGTAGGTCACAAGGGTCCCTACGGGAGAAGTAGGTTGCGAGAACCCCTTCGGGAGAAGTAGGTAGCAAGTACCCCTTTGGGAAAAGTAGCTCACAAGGGTCCCTTCGGGAGAAGTAGGTCACAAGGGCCCCTGCGAGAGAAGTAGGTTGCGATAACCCCTTCGGGAGATGTAGGTCGCGATAATCCCTTCGGGAGAAGTAGGTAACGAGTACCCCATCCTAAGAAGTAGGTAGCGAGTACCCCTTCGGAAGAAGTAGGTTGCGAGAACCCCTTCGCGAGAAGTAGGTTGCGATAACCCCTTCGGGAGAAGTAGGTCGCGATAATCTATTCGGGAGAAGTAGGTAACGAGTACCCCATCCTAAGAAGTAGGTAGCGAGTACCCCTTCGGGAGAAGTAGGTTGCGATAACCCCTTCGGAAGAAGTAGGTTGCGATAACCCCTTTGGGAAAAGTAGCTCACAAGGGTCCCTTCGGGAGAAGTAGGTCACAAGGGCCCCTGCGAGAGAAGTAGGTTGCGATAACCCCTTCGGGAGAAGTAGGTCGCGATAATCCCTTCGGGAGAAGTAGGTAACGAGTACCCCATCCTAAGAAGTAGGTAGCGAGTACCCCTTCGGAAGAAGTAGGTTGCGAGAACCCCTTCGGAAGAAGTAGGTTGCGATAACCCCTTTGGGAGAAGTAGGTCACAAGGGCCCCTTCGAGAGAAGTAGGTTGCGATAACCCCTTCGGAAAAAGTAGTTTGCGATAACCCCTTCGGGAGAAGTAGGTCGTGATAATCCCTTCGGGAGAAGTAGGTAACGAGTACCCCATCCTAAGAAGTAGGTAGCGAGTACCCCTTCGGGAGAAGTAGGTTGCGATAACCCCTTCGGAAGAAGTAGGTTGCGATAACCCCTTCGGGAGAAGTAGGTTGCGATAATCCCTTCGGGAGAAGTAGGTCACAAGGGCCCCTTCGAGAGAAGTAGGTTGCGATTACCCCTTCGGGAGAAGTAGGTCACAAGGGCCCCTTCGAGAGAAGTAGGTTGCGATAACCCCTTCGGGAGAAGTAGGTGGCGATAATCCCTTCGGGAGAAGTAGGTAACGAGTACCCCATCCTAAGAAGTAGGTAGCGAGTACCCCTTCGGGAGAAGTAGGTTGCGAGAACCCCTTCGGGAGAAGTAGGTCGCGATAACCCCTTCAGGAGAAGTAGGTAACGATAACCCCTTTGGGAAAAGTAGCTCACAAGGGTCCCTTCGGGAGAAGTAGGTCACAAGGGCCCCTGCGAGAGAAGTAGGTCGCGATAATCCCTTCGGGAGAAGTAGGTAACGAGTACCCCATCCTAAGAAGTAGGTAGCGAGTACCCCTTCGGAAGAAGTAGGTTGCGAGAACCCCTTCGGGAGAAGTAGGTTGCGATAACCCCTTTGGGAGAAGTAGTTCGCGATAATCCCTTCGGGAGAAGTAGGTAACGAGTACCCCATCCTAAGAAGTAGGTAGCGAGTACCCCTTCGGGAGAAGTAGGTTGCGATAACCATTTCGGGAGAAGTAGGTTGCGATAATCCCTTCGGGAGAAGTAGGTCACAAGGGCCCCTTCGAGAGAAGTAGGTTGCGATTACCCCTTCGGGAGAAGTAGGTCACAAGGGCCCCTTCGAGAGAAGTAGGTTGCGATAACCCCTTCGGGAGAAGTAGGTGGCGATAATCCCTTCGGGAGAAGTAGGTAACGAGTACCCCATCCTAAGAAGTAGGTAGCGAGTACCCCTTCGGGAGAAGTAGGTTGCGATAACCCCTTCGGAAGAAGTAGGTTGCGATAACCCCTTCGGGAGAAGTAGTTCGCGATAATCCCTTCGGGAGAAGTAGGTAACGAGTACCCCATCCTAAGAAGTAGGTAGCGAGTACCCCTTCGGAAGAAGTAGGTTGCGATAACCCCTTCGGAAGAAGTAGGTTGCGATAACCCCTTCGGGAGAAGTAGTTCGCGATAATCCCTTCGGGAGATGTAGGTAACGATAACCCCTTTGGGAAAAGTAGCTCACAAGGGTCCCTTCGGGAGAAGTAGGTCACAAGGGCCCCTGCGAGAGAAGTAGGTCGCGATAATCCCTTCGGGAGAAGTAGGTAACGAGTACCCCATCCTAAGAAGTAGGTAGCGAGTACCCCTTCGGAAGAAGTAGGTTGTGATAACCCCTTCGGAAGAAGTAGATTGCGATAACCCCTTCGGGAGAAGTAGTTCGCGATAATCCCTTCTGGAGAAGTAGGTAACGAGTACCCCATCCTAAGAAGTAGGTAGCGAGTACCCCTTCGGGAGAAGTAGGTTGCGATAACCCCTTCGGAAGAAGTAGGTTGCGATAACCCCTTCGGGAGAAGTAGGTTGCGATAATCCCTTCGGGAGAAGTAGGTCACAAGGGCCCCTTCGAGAGAAGTAGGTTGCGATTACCCCTTCGGGAGAAGTAGGTCACAAGGGCCCCTTCGAGAGAAGTAGGTTGCGATAACCCCTTCGGGAGAAGTAGGTGGCGATAATCCCTTCGGGAGAAGTAGGTAACGAGTACCCCATCCTAAGAAGTAGGTAGCGAGTACCCCGTCGGAAGAAGTAGGTTTCGATAACCCCTTCGGAAGAAGTAGGTTGCGATAACCCCTTCGGGAGAAGTAGGTCGCGATAACCCCTTCAGGAGAAGTAGGTAACGATAACCCCTTTGGGAAAAGTAGCTCACAAGGGTCCCTTCGGGAGAAGTAGGTCACAAGGGCCCCTGCGAGAGAAGTAGGTCGCGATAATCCCTTCGGGAGAAGTAGGTAACGAGTACCCCATCCTAAGAAGTAGGTAGCGAGTACCCCTTCGGAAGAAGTAGGTTGCGATAACCCCTTCGGAAGAAGTAGGTTGCGATAACCCCTTCGGGAGAAGTAGTTCGCGATAATCCCTTCGGGAGAAGTAGGTAACGAGTACCCCATCCTAGGAAGTAGGTAGCGAGTACCCCTTCGGGAGAAGTAGGTTACGATAACCCCTTCGGAAGAAGTAGGTTGCGATAACCCCTTGTAAAGGATCATAAAGGTGATTACAGGATCGCCATATAAAGGGTTATATAAGTGTTTAAAATGTACCTATTGACATTACATTAGTGTCCTAAACGCGACTAATGTAATGGAAGCCTTGGATTCTAAAGCGAGGCTTCAGAAACTCGGCAGTCGAGCAATAAATGCCCTTTTATGAGTTAAGTAAAACACGAGAGTTCAAATGTTAAACTATAACTGAAATTTTTATTTAAAATTCAACAACTTATATACTAATTTACAAATTATCTTAAAATTATCTAAAGTATTCTGCATTTCTTTCATATTACCAAAATACCTTAAGTAACATGGTGTTTGTCTTTTCATTTACATTACAAATGCATTTACTGATCGATTGACCAATCAGTATAGCTCATTATGATATTTGATACAACATAATTAGTTTTGTATCAAAAAGAATTTTGTTTTGTTTTTTGTTTATTCTTCAAATACGGTCAATTACCTGAGCAATGAAAAGTACGGTCAATTACCTAAGAAATGAATTGCCTGTACAGCAAATAAAAATAATAAAAAATAAAAATACTCATGTTACAATTCGCGGAAGGTATTTGGGTATATGTATGAAATGTGTTTGTTATATGTGTCTTAATGTTTATAAAAAATAAAAATAATATTTTAAGAATTTGTTTTTTTTTTTTTAGTTCTTTTTTGTTCTTTTTTTCTAAAAAAATATTGTGTAGAAAAACCAAAATGATTATACATCACACCCTTACCCTTAAGATAAAATTTATGAGATTTTGAATAAATTTTAAATCTAAATACAAATTAATAGTTTTGGTTTTTTTTTTTTTTGTTTTATATAATTAATGTATTAGTTTGTTAAATTATTATAAATATAAGTATGTTCTTATTTTACTTATTCTAGTGATATATGCATATGTATATTATTTTTATATTTATATATATATATATTTTTTTTTTTTTTTAACTATTCTTTTTATACAATTTTAATGAGTTATTATGGAATACTTTTCCTTATTATTTATTTCTAATATTGAATTACAATTTTGTCTTTTTATTATTCTATATGGACCAATGTATGGACTCTGATTTTTCTTTCTACTTTCTAATTTTACTAGTACTAAGTCTCCTACTTCAAAAGAACTTTTCATAATTTTCTTATCATATTCTAATTTTGATTTTTCTTTCGCTATATTTACTAAATGTTTAGCGTTATCTAATGCTCTCTTAATCCTAGTCCTAAGTTCGTTAGCATAATTTTCTAAATCATAAACTTTAGTATTAGTGCATAATGCGTCTGTTGGTAAAGTTGGTAATTTGCCAAAAATCAACTGGAATGGAGAATAATTGTTATTTACATGTGGTGTGGTATTATACGCAAATGTATAGTAAGGTATCCACTTATCCCATTCTAAATCTTCAACAAAGTTTAACATATATTCATTTAATACTCATGATTTCTTTCTAGTGTTCCTATAGATTGATGGTGATATGGTGCTGAGAATTTTTGATCTATATTTAATAGTTTGCACACTTCATTCATTAATTCGTTTTTGAATTCAGTGCCTCTATCTGATTTTAATACTTTAAAACAACCATATTTCAAAATAAAGTGTTCTACTAAAGTTTTAGCTATATTTTTCGCTTCTTTTGTTTCTATAGGGTATGCTACAACATATTTTGTTAATTCGCACTGCATTGTTAATATATATCTATAATTATTAGAAATCCTTAATGGTCCAACTGTATCTATTTCTATTACTTCAAAACTAGTACTTGGGGTTTCGGTGATATTCATTTCTTCTTTAATATGTTTTGTTTGCTTATTTCTTAAACATTTATCGCAATTTACTACGTAATCTCTAACCTTTTTTCTCATATTTTTCCAAACATATCTTTGTTTGAGTCTTAGTACAGTCTTTCTAATGCCTAAGTGTCCTGATAGTGGTGAGTTGTGGAATTCTTCAATCAATTTATTTTGTAATTTTCTATTCTTAATGTACTGCAAGGGTTTATACAAGATGATATTCAAGTTAAGATTTTTATATTTTTTAGATTTTTTCAATCTTTGGTATACCTCATCATAAATTCTTTTCATATATTCTACTGATATCAGTTTAAAAATTTCATCGTCGCTAGCTAATGCGAGATCCTTAATATTTTGCTTATGCATATAGATTATTAGCTTCTCTAGAAACAAAACGTATTTTGCAAGATCATCACTAATATTCATATGATAGCTACTATCTATATATTCAATGGTACCATTTAATTTATCATCATTAATTTTCATATTCATATTTGTATTTATACCGTTATTAATTTTAAATTTCAATTTGTGCACATTTTTAATATCTTGTAATGACGTACATTCCCATATGTTTGTATATTCTTGTTGTTGGGATATGTCTTTCTCATCTGAATTATTTTCAGTTATTTTACCCTTTGCGTTCATTCCACGCGTAATTGCTAAGATTTTTGTTGGTTTGGTATAATCGTCTTCTATTGGAATCATGTTTTTCAGCATATCGGAATCTATCTTAATTCTAGATAATGCATCAGCATTTGTATTAATTTTTCCTTTTTTGTATACAATTTCAAAGTCATAGTCTGATAAATCAATCCGTACTCTAGTTAATTTAGAGGAAGGGTTTTTATGTGTAAAAAGTGAAACAAGCGGTCTGTGGTCAGTTACCACTATAAATCTTCTACCATGTAAATATGGTCTAAAGAATTCAATACCCCAATGTATAGCAAGTAATTCTTTTTCTATTACGGGTTTATTAATTTCGTGTTTATTTAAAGTTCTACTAGCATAGGTTATTGGCAAATCTGTTCCTATTTCTCCCTGTGATAAGATTGCACCTAAAGCATAATTTGAAGCATCTGTCGTTAAAATGAAAGGTTTGTCAAAATCTGGATATTGTAATATTGGGGGATTAACTAATTTTTCTTTTAATATCTCAAAGGTTTGTTGACATTCATCTGTCCATTCAAATATTTTCCCTTTCTTTGTTTGATCATTCAGACATTTTGTTATTTTAGCGAAATCTTTTATAAAACGTCTATAGTAATTGCAAAATGCTACAAATCGTTTTACTTCGTCAGCATCTTTAGGTATTGGATAATTTTGAATTGCTCTGTGTTTTGCCGGGTCTGTTTTAATACCTTCTTTTGTTATCAGATGACCTAAATAAACAATTTCTGACTTTAAAAATACACATTTTTTAGCGTTTAATTTTAAATTGTATTTTGATAAACGTTCAAAGACCTGTCTTAGATTGTCATTGTGATGTTTTAAACTACATCCAAAAATTATGATGTCGTCTACATATAAAAATGCCTTACTATCGAGACCTGAAAGTGCTATTGTTAACATACGTTGGAAACTATTTGATGAAATTTTAAGTCCAAAAGGTAATCTTTTAAACTGATAGTGACCATTGGGTGTAGAAAATGCTGTTGGTTTTCTTGATTCCTTATCTAAGTTAATTTGATGAAATGAGCTTGTCATATCCAGGGTTGAAAAATATTTTGCTCTTCCTAATTTATCTAATACATCTTCAATTCTTGTAAGTGGAAATTTATCATTAACTATTTTCTTATTTAATTGTCTAAAATCTACTACAAGTCGCCATTTCTTCTTGTCTCCATCGCCCTTCTTTGGTACAACAAGTAATGGTGAGTTGTATGGACTGGTTGAATGTTCAATAATATCATTATCAAGTAATTCTTGAACTTGCTGATCGATTTCTTCTATCTGAGTTCGTGGAAGTCTATAGTTTTTAATGTAAACTGGTGTTTTATCGGTTAAATTAAGATGTTGTGTATAGAAATTATTTGCTGTTAGAACGTCGCCTTCTAAGTGGAATATGTCTTGATAGTCTTCAAAAATTTTAATCAATTCATCCGTTGCTTTACTGTCATTATTGTCAATTTTCAACGTTTGTAATAGTTCGCTAAATCTGTCTTTATTGTCTTGTTTATTGTGATTTTGTGTTTTAGTGAGAAAAACGTATTTATTTAATGGTTCTATTTCAAATTTAATATTTTTTAATATTACATCTTCATCTGTTGTATTTAGAAATTTAACATGACTAATGCCTTTTCCTGGAACTATTGTATTTCCTACAAAAATTCCTGGCTCTAATTCTTTACTTAGAATAATGCTATCTTCTGTTAAATTTAGTTGTATTGGATATATTAATTCAGATCGTTTTTCTATTTTAATGTAGTAGTCTCTATTTATTCTAGATTTCATGGGAATTGTAATTTCTGTTTCCTGAACGGTTAATGAAATCGTGAATGTTTCATAATCAATTTTGCATAAAAATGTTGTGAAAAAATCTCTTCCTAAGATTCCGTCCGTTGGTATTGGAAAATTATCATCGACTATGTGAAAATTGTGTTTTGATTCGTTATCGTATACGTTAAAATCTAATTCTGTGATTCCAATAGATTTTATCTTCTCATTCGTTATACCAGAGAATGAACATGATTGTTTTTTATCAATAAAAAGATTTTCATTTAATTTACATAATGAAATATCAGCCCCTGTGTCTATTAAAAATGTTAAACTAGTTTTTGTTCCTATATCTAGTTCTATATAATTGGTAGTATTTTCAGAAATAGAAAAAATTTTATTCAATTCTGCTCCGGAGGATGAATGATTTAATTCCGATTGTTCATCTCCGGGCCCTCGGAGTTTTCCTGAACTATACGTACGTTATTTCTATTATTATTGTACTTATTATTGTTATTATAATTGTTATTCTGGTTTCGTCTACCATTATAATTGTTGTTTTTTCCATTGTTGGGACGATTATTATTCTGGTAATTATTATTCCCATTATACCTATTGTTATTATTTCTATTGTTATTACTTCTATGATTGTTGTTGTTTCTGTTACTATTAATATTTCTATTGTTAATATTCCTATTATTATAATTGTTATTATAATTATTATTCCATCTATTAGAATTATTTCTATTTGAAAAATATAATATCTGATTTTCATTATTGGCGAAATCTTTCTCTAATTCTATTGCCAATTGTACTGCTTCATTCAAATCCTTAGGTTTGGAAGCAAAAATTGTTGGCTTAATGTCTGCATTAAGACCATTTTTAAATATATTTAATGCGTAGGTGTTGTTGAGGGAAATAATTGTATCTTTTTGTATACCATTGCATTGTGGTATTTCATTTATTTGCAGTTCATTTAATTCTGCAATCATTTCTAACAGTTTTTCGTGATAAGCCTGTACCTTCATGTTCTTCTGTATAAATTTGCTCAAAGTTAGCTGTATTTGTGCTACGGTCTTTGTAGACTTGTATCTTGACTGAAGGGAACTTTTAAGATCATCGAAATTATTAATGTTGTTAGTACTTATGGCAGTCCGCACACTTGGTGTCAATTTAACATTAATGACAAAATCTATGAGTGTCACTTTTGCTTCGGTTGTCAAAGAATTGTAAATTATTTCAATTATTTTCAGAAATGAAATTAATTCTTTATAATTTCCAGAAAATTCTGGTATACTTTTCAAAGATACTTCTAAATTGAATGATGCCATTTTTATTATAGAATTTGAACCTGTACTTTTATTGGCTATGTTTGAAATTTCGGTCTCTTTTTCTAACTCTTCTAGTTTCTGTTGTAATATAGTCTTTGCCTTCTCATAATATATATTGAATTTCTCTATTAATTCCTTTTTTATTTCTTTACTGGAGCTAAATTCTAAAAATTGTCTCTATATTAGTTCTACTTCCTCTAATTTCAAAACTAATGTTCTGCTAGTGTACCCTTTACTACCAGATTTTCTCAAGTTAGTTATTATTTTTTCTAGACTATATATTAATTGGTCCATTTACAATCATTCAAAATTTTTCTATTATAATTTAATTTTATTTAAACAACATTATTATTAATCTTCTTGTTTACATAATTTTTATAGTAATTGCTTAACTTTGAAATACATATAATGAGAATTAAAATTGAAATTAAAATTGTTATTAGAGTTAAATGTTCATTATTTTCTTTTATCATATAAGTCTGAGCTCTCTAATTTCTTTAACTTATCGTAGAATATTTTCTTTTGTGGGCCACAGCTAAGGCCTATTAAGCGTCTTAACTCCGCTCTTTCCCTGTTTACTCTTTTCTTCCTTCCGCCCTTTGATTTCTTTTCGAGTGGCGTTGCTGGTACTGGGCACTGTTCTCTATGTTTGTTCCTTTCACGATATTCTTTTATCGTTAAGGGCTGGGGTCCGAAATTTTTTGGTGTAGGGACGTATTGGGGTGCCTGGATTTCTTGACCTTCAGCTGGGTTATACTCTTCTACCGCCAGTCTGCTAACCAGATCGTCAAACAATTTGTGGAAATCTTCGCCCATCAAAATTATTATTATCGAAATTACTTCAGCCAGATGGAAAATGGAAGATTCCAGATAGTTGGGCAGGATCAAAAAATGGAAGATTCCAGTTAGTTGGGCAGGATCGCCATATAAAGGATCATAAAGGTGATTACAGGATCGCCATATAAAGGGTTATATAAGTGTTTAAAATGTACCTATTGACATTACATTAGTGTCCTAAACGCGACTAATGTAATGGAAGCCTTGGATTGTAAAGCGAGGCTTCAGAAACTCGGCAGTCGAGCAATAAATGCCCTTTTATGAGTTAAGTAAAACACGAGAGTTCAAATGTTAAACTATAACTGAAATTTTTATTTAAAATTCAACAACTTATATACTAATTTACAAATTATCTTAAAATTATCTAAAGTATTCTGCATTTCTTTCATATTACCAAAATACCTTAAGTAACATGGTGTTTGTCTTTTCATTTACATTACAAATGCATTTACTGATCGATTGACCAATCAGTATAGCTCATTATGATATTTGATACAACATAATTAGTTTTGTATCAAAAAGAATTTTGTTTTGTTTTTTGTTTATTCTTCAAATACGGTCAATTACCTGAGCAATGAAAAGTACGGTCAATTACCTAAGAAATGAATTGCCTGTACAGCAAATAAAAATAATAAAAAATAAAAATACTCATGTTACAATTCGCGGAAGGTATTTGGGTATATGTATGAAATGTGTTTGTTATATGTGTCTTAATGTTTATAAAAAATAAAAATAATATTTTAAGAATTTGTTTTTTTTTTTTTAGTTCTTTTTTGTTCTTTTTTTCTAAAAAAATATTGTGTAGAAAAACCAAAATGATTATACATCACACCCTTCGGGAGAAGTAGGTTGCGATAACCCCTTCAGGAGAAGTAGGTAACGATAACCCCTTTGGGAAAAGTAGCTCACAAGGGTCCCTTCGGGAGAAGTAGGTCACAAGGGCCCCTGCGAGAGAAGTAGGTCGCGATAATCCCTTCGGGAGAAGTAGGTAACGAGTACCCCATCCTAAGAAGTAGGTAGCGAGTACCCCTTCGGAAGAAGTAGGTTGCGATAACCCCTTCGGAAGAAGTAGGTTGCGATAACCCCTTCGGGAGAAGTAGTTCGCGATAATCCCTTCGGGAGAAGTAGGTAACGAGTACCCCATCCTAAGAAGTAGGTAGCGAGTACCCCTTCGGGAGAAGTAGGTTGCGATAACCCCTTCGGAAGAAGTAGGTTGCGATAACCCCTTCGGGAGAAGTAGGTTGCGATAATCCCTTCGGGAGAAGTAGGTCACAAGGGCCCCTTCGAGAGAAGTAGGTTGCGATTACCCCTTCGGGAGAAGTAGGTCACAAGGGCCCCTTCGAGAGAAGTAGGTTGCGATATCCCCTTCGGGAGAAGTAGGTGGCGATAATCCCTTCGGGAGAAGTAGGTAACGAGTACCCCATCGTAAGAAGTAGGTAGCGAGTACCCCTTCGGGAGAAGTTGGTTGCGAGAACCCCTTTGGGAAAAGTAGCCCACAAGTGTCCCTTCGGGAGAAGTAGGGTGCGATAACCCCTTCGGGAGAAGTAGGTCGCAAGTACCCCTTCGGGATAAGTAGGTTGCGATAACCCCTTCGGGAGAAGAAGGTAACGAGTACCCCATCCTAAGAAGTAGGTAGCGAGTACCCCTTCGGAAGACGTAAGTTGCGAGAACCCCTTCGCAAGAAGTAGGTAGCGAATACCCCTTCGGGAGACGTAAGTTGCGAGAACCCCTTCGCAAGAAGGAGGTAGCGAATACCCCTTCGGGAGAAGTAGGTTATGATCACCCCTTCGTAAGGTGTTACCAGCGGCACAGCCAAGTCCAAGTTTCTCACGAGTCGCCTCGTATATACTTGGCGAAGGCTGCTGTCTGTACCAAATCTGGCTGCGCTTTTCCAAAAATGCTAAGTTTTATATGTAAATTTAATCATTAACTTAACATTAACATTAAATCATTATCGCAGTAAAAGTTAATCTATATTATAAGGACTAAAAATAATAATTCATGCTGTACCGTATATGGTTGACACAACTATGCCCATACAATAAAGTACCCAATCTAAAGTACAAATCACAAAGATTTCTAAGGTATCTCACTCAAACAAATTTTGAAAATTTTAGCCCACCGTGTGAGTTACGCCAAAAACTTGTAAGTGGCGGGGTAGAGCGTACTTAATGGACTACAGACTTTGATACTCAATTTATTCAGAAATTGTATTTGGTCCATACAATCCATTTAAAAGAAAATTTCTAAGGCGTCTCACTCAATCACATTTTGAGAATTTTAGCCCACTGTGTGAGTTGTGCCGAAAATTCGAAAGTGGTGGCTATAGCGGACCTAATGGACTTCAACCTGTCATATTGAGGTTATTCAGAAATAGTTTTTGGTCTATACAATTTAGCCCACTGTGTGAGTTGTATATTAATTTGGAAAGTGGTGGGTTTTAGTGGCCCTTCGGCAGAAGTAGGTAACAAGGGCCCCTCCGAAAGAAGGGGCCCGATAACTTCTTCGGGAGAAGTAGGTAGCAAGTAAACCTTCGGGAGAAGTAGGTTGCGATAACTTCTTCGAGAGAAGTAGGTTGCGAGAATTAGGTTGAGAGAACCCCTTCGGGAGAAGTAGGTTGTGATAACCCTTTCGGGAGAAGTAGGTAGCAAGTACCCTTCGGGAGAAGTAGGTAACGAGGACCCCTTCGGAAGAAGTAGGTCACTAGGGCCCCTTCGGGAGAAGTAGGGTGCGATAACCCTTTCGGGAGAAGTAGGTCGCAAGTACCCTTTCGGGATAAGTAGGTTGCGAGTACCCCTACGGGAGAAGAAGGTAACGAGTACCCCATCCTAAGAAGAAGGTAGCGAGTACCCCTTCGGAAGAAGTAGGTTGCGAGAACCCCTTCGGGAGAAGTAGGTAGCAAGCACCCTTTCGGGATAAGTAGGTTGCGATAACCCCTTCGGGAAAAGAAGGTAACGAGTACCCCATCCTAAGAAGTAGGTAGCGAGTACCCCTTCGGGAGAAGTAGGTTGCGAGAACCCCTTCGGGAGAAGTAGGTAGCAAGCACACTTCGGGAGAAGTAGGTTGCGATAACCCCTTCGGGAGAAGTAGGTTGCGATAACCCCTTCGGGAGAAGTAGGTCGCGATAACCCCATTCTAAGAAGCAGGTAGCGGGAACCCCTTTGCGAAAAGTAGGTCGCGATAATCCCTTCGGGAGAAGTAGGTAACGAGTACCCCATCCTAAGAAGTAGGTAGCGAGTTCCCCTTCGGGAGGAGTAGGTCACAAGGGTCCCTCCGAGAGAAGGGGCCCGATAACTTCTTCGGGAGAAGTAGGTAGCAAGTAAACCTTCGGGAGAAGTAGGTTGCGATAACTTCTTCGAGAGAAGTAGGTTGCGAGAATTAGGTTGAGAGAACCCCTTCGGGAGAAGTAGGTTGTGATAACCCTTTCGGGAGAAGTAGGTAGCAAGTACCCTTCGGGAGAAGTAGGTAACGAGTACCCCTTCGGAAGAAGTAGGTCACTAGGGCCCCTTCGGGAGAAGTAGGGTGCGATAACCCTTTCGGGAGAAGTAGGTCGCAAGTACCCTTTCGGGATAAGTAGGTTGCGATAACCCCTACGGGAGAAGAAGGTAACGAGTACCCCATCCTAAGAAGAAGGTAGCGAGTACCCCTTCGGAAGAAGTAGGTTGCGAGTACCCCTTCCGGAGAAGTAGATATCTAGGACCCCTTCGGGAGAAATAGTTAACGAGTACCCCTTCGAGAGAAGTAGGTCACAAGGGCCCCTGCGAGAGAAGTAGGTTGCGATAACCCCTTCGGGAGAAGTAGGTCACAAGGGTCCCTTCGGGAGAAATAGTGTGCGATAACCCCTTCGGGAGAAGTAGGTCGCAAGTACCCTTTCGGGATAAGTAGGTTGCGATAACCCCTTCGGGAGAAGGAGGTAACGAGTACCCTATCCTAAGAAGTAGGTAGCGAGTACCCCTTCGGGAGAAGTAGGTTGCGAGTACCCCTTCGGGAGAAGTAGGTAGCAAGCACACTTCGGGATAAGTAGGTAGCAAGTACCTCTTCGAGAGAAGTAGGTTGCGATAACCCCTTCGGGAGAAGTAGGTCGCGATAACCCCTTCGGGAGAAGAAGGTAACGAGCACCCCATCCTAAGAAGTAGGTAGCGAGAACCCCTTTGGGAAAAGTAGGTCGCGATAATCCCTTCGGGAGAAGTAGGTAACGAGTACCCCATCCTAAGAAGTAGGTAGCGAGTACCCCTTCGGAAGAAGTAGGTTGTGATAACCCCTTCGGAAGAAGTAGGTTGCGATAACCCCTTCGGGAGAAGTAGTTCGCGATAATCCCTTCTGGAGAAGTAGGTAACGAGTACCCCATCCTAAGAAGTAGGTAGCGAGTACCCCTTCGGGAGAAGTAGGTTGCGATAACCCCTTCGGGAGAAGTAGGTTGCGATAATCCCTTCGGGAGAAGTAGGTCACAAGGGCCCCTTCGAGAGAAGTAGGTTGCGATTACCCCTTCGGGAGGAGTAGGTCACAAGGGTCCCTTCGGGAGAAGTAGGGTGCGATAACCCCTTCGGGAGAAGTAGGTCGCAAGTACCCTTTCGGCATAAGTAGGTTGCCATAACCCCTTCGGGAAAAGAAGGTAACGAGTACCCCATCCTAAAAAGTAGGTTGCGAGTACCCCTTCGGAAGAAATAGGTTGGGAGAACCCCTTCCGGTGAAGTAGATAACGAGGTCCCCTTCGGGAGAAGTACGTCACAAGGGCCCGTTCGAGAGAAGTAGTTTGCGATAACCCTTCCGGGAAGAGTAGGTCACAAGGGTCCCTACGGGAGAAGTAGGTTGCGAGAACCCCTTCGGGAGAAGTAGGTAGCAAGTACCCCTTTGGGAGAAGTAGGTAGCAAGTACCCCTTTGGAGAAGTGGGTAGCATGTACCCCTTCGGGAGAAGTACGTTGCAATAATCCCTTCGGGAGAAGTAGGTCACAAGGGCCCCTTCGAGAGAAGTAGGTTGCGATAACCCCTTCGGGAGAAGAAGGTAACGAGTACCCCATCCTAAGAAGTAGGTAGCGAGTACCCTTCGGGAGAAGTAGGTCGCGATAACCCCTTCGGGAGAAGTAGGTCACAAGGGCCCCTTCGAGAGAAGTAGGTTGCGATAACCCCTTTGGGAAAAGTAGCCCACAAGGGTCCCTTCGGGAGAAGTAGGGTGCGATAACCCCTTCGGGAGAAGTAGGTCGCAAGTACCCCTTCGGGATAAGTAGGTTGCGATAACCCCTTCGGGAGAAGAAGGTAACGAGCACCCCATCCTAAGAAGTAGGTAGCGAGAACCCCTTAGGGAAAAGTAGGTCGCGATAATCCCTTCGGGAGAAGTAGGTAACGAGTACCCCATCCTAAGAAGTAGGTAGCGAGTCCCCTTCGGGAGAAGTAGGTTGCGAGAACCCCTTTGGGAAAAGTAGCTCACAAGGGTCCCTTCGGAAGAAGTAGATTGCGATAACCCCTTCGGGAGAAGTAGGTCACAAGGGCCCCTTCGAGAGAAGTAGGTTGCGATAACCCCTTCGGGAGAAGTAGGTCATAAGGGTCCCTTCGGGAGAAGTAGGTCGCAAGTACCCTTTCGAGATAAGTAGGTTGCGATAACCCCTTCGGGAGAAGAAGGTAACGAGTACCCCATCCTAAGAAGTAGGTAGCGAGTCCCCTTCGGGAGAAGTAGGTTGCGAGAACCCCTTTGGGAAAAGTAGCTCAAAAGGGTCCCTTCGGGAGAAGTAGGTTGCGATAACCCCTTCGGGAGAAGTAGGTCACAAGGTCCCTTCGAGAGAAGTAGGTTGCGATAACCCCTTCGGGAGAAGTAGGTCACAAGGGTCCCTTCGGGAGAAATAGGGTGCAATAACCCCTTCGGGAGAAGTAGGTCGCAAGTACCCTTTCAGGATAAGTAGGTTGCGATAACCCCTTCGGGAAAAGTAGGTCACAAGGGCCCCTTCGAGAGAAGTAGGTTGCGATAACCCCTTCGGGAGAAGTAGGTCACAAGGGTCCCTTCGGGAGAAATAGGGTGCGATAACCCCTTCGGGTGAAATAGGTCGCAAGTACCTCTTCGGGATAAGTAGGTTGCGATAACCCCTTCGGGAGAAGAAGGTAACGAGTACCCCATCCTAAGAAGTAGGTAGCGAGTACCCTTCGGGAGAAGTAGGTTGCGAGAACCCCTTTGGGAAAAGTAGCTCACAAGGGTCCCTTCGGGAGAAGTAGGTTGCGATAACCCCTTCGGGAAAAGTAGGTCACAAGGGCCCCTTCGAGAGAAGTAGGTTGCGATAACCCCTTCGGGAGGAGTAGGTTGCGATAACCCCTTCGGGAGAAGTAGGTCGCGATAATCCCTTCGGGAGAAGTAGGTAACGAGTACCCCATCCTAAGAAGTAGGTAGCGAGTCCCCTTCGAGAGAAGTAGGTTGCGATATTCCCTTCGGGAGAAGTAGGTTACGATAACCCCTTCGGGAGAAGTAGGTAACGAGTACCCCATCCTAAAAAATAGGTAGCGAGTACCCCTTCGGGAGAAGTTGATCGCGATAACCCCTTCGGGAGAAGTAGGTCACAAGGGCCCGTTCGAGAGAAGTAGTTTGCGATAACCCTTTCGGGAAGAGTAGGTCACAAGGGTCCCTACGGGAGAAGTAGGTTGCGAGAACCCCTTCGGGAGAAGTAGGTAGCAAGTACCCCTTTGGGAGAAGTAGGGTGCGATAACCCCTTCGGGAGAAGAAGGTCACAAGGGCCCCTTCGAGAGAAGTAGGTTGCGATAACCCCTTCAAGAGAAGTAGGTCATAAGGGTCCCTTCGGGAGAAATAGGGTGCGATAACCCCTTCGGGAGAAGTAGGTCGCAAGTACCCTTTCGAGATAAGTAGGTTGCGATAACCCCTTCGGGAGAAGAAGGTAACGAGTACCCCATCCTAAGAAGTAGGTAGCGAGTACCCTTCGGAAGAAATAGGTTGAGAGTACCCCTTCCGGGGAAGTAGATAACGAGAACCCCTTCGGGAAAAATAGTTAACGAGTACCCTTTCGGGAGAAGTAGGTCGCGATAACCCCTTCGGGAGAAGAAGGTAACGAGCACCCCATCCTAAGAAGTAGGTAGCGAGAACCCCTTTGGGAAAAGTAGGTCGCGATAATCCCTTCGGGAGAAGTAGGTAACGAGTACCCCATCCTATGAAGTAGGTAACGAGTACCCCTTCGGGAGGAGTAGGTCACAAGGGTCCCTTCGGGAGAAGTAGGGTGCGATAACCCCTTCGGGAGAAGTAGGTCGCAAGTACCCTTTCGGTATAAGTAGGTTGCGATAACCCCTTCGGGAGAAGAAGGTAACGGGTACCCCATCCTAAGAAGTAGGTAGCGAGTACCCCTTCGGAAGAAATAGGTTGAGGGTACCCCTTCCGGAGAAGTAGATAACGAGGTCCCCTTCGGGAGAAGTAGGTCACAAGGGCCCGTTCGAGAGAAGTAGTTTGCGATAACCCTTTCGGGAAGAGTAGGTCACAAGGGTCCCTACGGGAGAAGTAGGTTGCGAGAACCCCTTCGGGAGAAGTAGGTAGCAAGTACCCCTTTGGGAGAAGTAGGGTGCGATAACCCCTTCGGGAGAAGTAGGTCGCAAGTACCCCTTCGGGATAAGTAGGTTGCGATAACCCCATCGGGAGAAGAAGGTAACGAGTACCCCATCCTAAGAAGTAGGTAGCGAGTACCCCTTCGGAAGACGTAAGTTGCGAGAACCCCTTCGCAAGAAGTAGGTAGCGTATACCCCTTCGGAAGACGTAAGTTGCGAGAACCCCTTCGCAGGAAGTAGGTAGCGAATACCCCTTCGGGAGAAGTAGCCCACAAGGGTCCCTTCGGGAGAAGTAGGTTGCGATAACCCCTTTGGGAAAAGTAGCCCACAAGGGTCTCTTCGGGAGAAGTAGGGTGCGATAACCCCTTCGGGAGAATTAGGTCGCAAGTACCCCTTCGGGATAAGTAGGTTGCGATAACCCCTTCGGGAGAAGAAGGTAACGAGTACCCCATCCTAAGAAGTAGGTAGCGAGTACCCCTTCGGGAGACGTAAGTTGCGAGAACCCCTTCGCAAGAAGTAGGTAGCGAATACCCCTTCGGGAGAAGTAGGTTATGATCACCCCTTCGTAAGGTGTTACCAGGGGCACAGCCAAGTCCAAGTTTCTCACGAGTCGCCTCGTATATACTTGGCGAAGGCTGCTGTCTGTATCAACTCTGGCTGCGCTTTTCCAAAAATGCTAAGTTTTATATGTAAATTTAATCACTAACCGAATGAGAATTATCGCAGTAAAAGTTAATCTATATTATAAGGACTAAAAATAATAATTCATGCTGTACCGTATATGGTTGACACAACTATGCCCATACAATAAAGTACCCAATCTAAAGTACCAATCACAAAGATTTCTAAGGTATCTCACTCAAACAAATTTTGAAAATTTTAGCCCACCGTGTGAGTTACGCCAAAAACTTGTAAGTGGCGGGGTAGAGCGTACTTAATGGACTACAGACTTTGATACTCAATTTATTCAGAAATTGTCTTTGGTCCATACAATCCATTTAAAAGAAAATTTCTAAGGTGTCTCACTCAATCACATTTTGAGAATTTTAGCCCACTGTGTGAGTTGTGCCGAAAATTCGAAAGTGGTGGCTATAGCGGACCTAATGGACTTCAACCTGTCATATTGAGGTTATTCAGAAATAGTTTTTGGTCTATACAATTTAGCCCACTGTGTGAGTTGTATATTAATTTGGAAAGTGGTGGGTTTTAGTGGCCCTTCGGGAGAAGTAGGTCACAAGGGCCCCTTCGGGAGAAGAAGGTAATGAGTACCCCATCGGTAGAAGTGAGTAGCGAGTACCGCTTCGGGAGAAGTAGGTTGCGAGAACCCTTCGCGAGAAGTAGGTTGCGATAACCCCTTCGGGAGAAGTAGGTAGCAATTACCCCTTCGGGAGAAGTGGGTTGCAAGTACCCCTTCGGGAGAAGTAGGTTGCGGTAACCCCTTCGGGAGAAGAAGGTCACAAGGACACCTTCGGGAGAAATAGGTAACGAGGGCCTCTTCGGGAGAAGTAGGTTGCGATAACTTCTTAGGGAGAAGTAGGTTGCGATAACCCCTTTGGGAGAAGTAGGTAGCAAGTACCTCTTCGGGGGAAGTAGGTTTCGAAAACCCCTTAGGGAGAAGTAGGTCACAAGGGCCCCTTCGAGAGAAGTAGGTTGCTATAACTCCATCGGGTGAAGTAGGTCACAAGGGCCCCTGCGAGAGAAGTAGGTTGCGATAACCCCTTTGGGAGAAGTAGGTCACAAGGGCCCCTTCGAGAGAAGTAGGTTGCGATAACTTCTTCGAGAGAAGAAGGTAACGAGCACCCCATCCTAAGAAGTAGGTAGCGAGAACCCCTTTGGGAAAAGTAGGTCGCGATAATCCCTTCGGGAGAAGTAGGTAAGGAGTACCCCATCCTAAGAAGTAGGTAGCGAGTACCCCTTCGGGAGAAGTAGGTAACGAGTACCCCTTCGGAAGAAGTAGGTCACTAGGGCCCCTTCGGGAAAAGTAGGGTGCGATAACCCTTTCGGGAGAAGTAGGTCGCAAGTACCCTTTCGGGATAAGTAGGTTGCGATAACCCCTTCGGGAGAAGAAGGTAACGAGTACCCCATCCTAAGAAGAAGGTAGCGAGTACCCCTTCGGAAGAAGTAGGTTGCGAGAACCCCTTCGGGAGAAGTATGTAGCAAGCACCTTTTCGGGATAAGTAGGTTGCGATAACCCCTTCGGGAGAAGAAGGTAACGAGTACCCCATCCTAAGAAGTAGGTAGCGAGTACCCCTTCGGGAGAAGTAGGTTGCGAGAACCCCTTCGGGAGAAGTAGGAACAAAGAAGCACACTTCGGGAGAAGTAGGTTGCGATAACCCCTTCGGGAGAAGTAGGTTGCGATAACCCCTTCGGGAGAAGTAGGTCGCGATAACCCCTTCGGGAGAAGAAGGTAACGAGCACCCCTTCGAGAGAAGTAGGTTGCGATAACCCCTTCGTGAGAAGTAGGTCGCGATAACCCCTTCGGGAGAAGAAGGTAACGAGCACCCCTTCCTAAGAAGTAGGTAGCGAGAACCCCTTTGGGAAAAGTAGGTCGCGATAATCCCTTCGGGAGAAGTAGGTAACGAGTACCCCATCCTAAGAAGTAGGTAGCGAGTACCCCTTCGGGAGGAGTAGGTCACAAGGGTCCCTTCGGGAGAAGTAGGGTGCGATAACCCCTTCGGGAGAAGTAGGTCGCAAATACCCTTTCGGGATAAGTAGGTTGCGATAACCCCTGCGGGAGAAGAAGGTAACGGGTACCCCATCCTAAGAAGTAGGTGGCGAGTACCCCTTCGGAAGAAATAGGTTGAGAGTACCCCTTCCGGAGAAATAGATAACGAGGACCCCTTCGGGAGAAATAGTTAACGAGTACCCCTTTGAGAGAAGTAGGTCACAAGGGCCCCTGCGAGAGAAGTAGGTTGCGATAACCCCTTCGGGAGAAGTAGGTTACGATAAGCCCTTAGGGAGAAGTAGGTAACGAGTACCCCATCCTAAGAAGTAGGTAGAGAGTACCCCTTTGGGAGAAGTAGGTTGCGAGAACCCCTTTGGGAAAAGTAGCTCACAAGGGTCCCTTCGGGAGAAGTAGGTCACAAGGGCCCCTGCGAGAGAAGTAGGTTGCGATAACCCCCTCGGGAGAAGTAGGTCACAAGGTCCCCTTCGAGAGAAGTAGGTTGCGATATTCCCTTCGGGAGAAGTAGGTTACGATAACCCCTTCGGGGGAAGTAGGTAACGAGTACCCCATCCTAAGAAATAGGTAGCGAGTACCCCTTCGGTAGAAGTTGATCGCGATAACTCCTTCGGGAGAAGTAGGTAACGAGTACCCCATCCTAAGAAGTAGGTAGCGAGAACCCCTTCGGGAGAAGTAGGTAGCAAGCACCCTTCGCGAGACGTAGGTAGCAAGTACCCCTTCGGGAGAAGTAGGTAGCATGTACCCCTTCGGGAGAAGTAGGTTGCTATAACCCCTTCGGGTTAAGTAGGTCACAAGGGCCCCTGCGAGAGAAGTAGGTTGCGATAACCTCTTCGGAAGAAGTAGGTCACAAGGGCCCCTTCGAGAGAAGTAGGTTGCGATAACCCCTTCGGGAGAAGTAGGCTACGATAACCCTTTCGGGAGAAGTAGGTCGCGATAACCCCTTCAGGAAAAGTAGGTAACGACTACCCCATCCTAAGAAGTAGGTAGCGAGTACCCCTTCGGGAGAAGTAGGTTGCGAGAACCCCTTTGGGAAAAGTAGCTCACAAGGGGAGACGTAGGTTGCGATAACCCCTTCGGGAGAAGTAGGTAGCAAGTACCTCTTCGGGAGAAGTAGGTAGCAAATACCCCTTCGGGAGAAGTAGGTTGCGATAACCCCTTCGGGAGAAGTAGGTCACAAGGGCCCCTTCGAGAGAAGTAGGTCGCGATAACCCTTTCGGGAGAAGAAGGTAACGAGCACCCCATCGCTAGGTTGCGAGAACTCCTTCGGGAGAAGTAGGTAACGAGTACCCCATCCTAAGAAGTAGGTAGCGAGTACCCCTTCGGGAGAAGAAGGTTGCGAGAACTGCTTCGGGAGAAGTAGATAGCAAGCACCCTTCGGGAGAAGTAGGTAGCAAGTACCCCTTCGAGAGAAGTAGGTTGCGATAACCCCTTCGGGAGAAGAAGGTAACGAGTACCCAATCCTAAGAAGTAGGTAGCCAGAACCCCTTCGGGAGAAGTAGGTAGCAAGCACCCTTCGGGAGAAGTAGATAGCAAGTACCCCTTCGAGAGAAGTAGGTTGCGATAACCCCTTCGGGAGAAGTAGGTAACGAGTACCCCATCCTAAGAAGTTGGTAGCGAGAACCCCTTTGGGAGAAGTAGGTCACAAGGGCCCCTTCGAGAGAAGTAGGTCGCGATAACCCTTTCGGGAGAAGAAGGTAACGAGCACCCCATCGCTAGGTTGCGAGAACTCCTTCGGGAGAAGTAGGTAACGAGTACCCCATCCTAAGAAGTAGGTAGCGAGTACCCCTTCGGGAGAAGAAGGTTGCGAGAACTGCTTCGGGAGAAGTAGATAGCAAGCACCCTTCGGGAGAAGTAGGTAGCAAGTACCCCTTCGAGAGAAGTAGGTTGCGATATTCCCTTCGGGAGAAGTAGGTTACGATAACCCCTTCGGGGGAAGTAGGTAAAGAGTACCCCATCCTAAGAAATAGGTAGCGAGTACCCCTTCGGTAGAAGTTGATCGCGATAACTCCTTCGGGAGAAGTAGGTAACGAGTACCCCATCCTAAGAAGTAGGTAGCGAGAACCCCTTCGGGAGAAGTAGGTAGCAAGCACCCTTCGCGAGAAGTAGGTAGCAAGTACCCCTTCGGGAGAAGTAGGTAGCATGTACCCCTTCGGGAGAAGTAGGTTGCTATAACCCCTTCGGGTTAAGTAGGTCACAAGGGCCCCTGCGAGAGAAGTAGGTTGCGATAACCCCTTCGGGAGAAGAAGGTAACGAGTACCCAATCCTAAGAAGTAGGTAGCCAGAACCCCTTCGGGAGAAGTAGGTAGCAAGCACCCTTCGGGAGAAGTAGATAGCAAGTACCCCTTCGAGAGAAGTAGGTTGCGATAACCCCATCGGGTGAAGTAGGTCACAAGGGCCCTTCGGCAGAAATAGGTTGCGATAACCCCTTCCGGAAAAGAAGGTTGAGATAACCCCTTCGGGAGAAGTAGGTAGCAAGCACCCCTTCGAGAGAAGTAGGTTACGATAACCCGTTGGGGAGAAGTAGGTCACAAGGGCCACTTCAAGAGATGTAGGTTGCGATATCCCCTTCGGGGGAAGTAGGTTGTGATAACCCCTTCGGGAGAAGTAGGTTGCGATAACCCCTTCGGGAGAAGTTGATCGCGATAACCCCTTCGGGAGAAGTAGGTAACGAGTACCCCATCCTAAGAAGTAGGTAGCGAGAACCCCTTCGGGAGAAGTAGGTAGCAAGCACCCTTCGCGAGAAGTAGGTAGCAAGTACCCCTTCGGGAGAAGTAGGTAGCATGTACCCCTTCGGGAGAAGTAGGTTGCGATAACCCTTTCGGGTGAAGTAGGTCACAAGGGCCCCTTCGAGAGAAGTAGGTCGCGATAACCCCTTCGGGAGAAGAAGGTAACGAGTACCCCATCCTAAAAAGTAGGTAGAGAGTACCCCTTCGGGAGAAGTAGGTTGCGATAACCCCTTCGGGAGAAGAAGGTAACGAGTACCCAATCCTATGAAGTAGATAGCGAGTACCCCTTCGGAAGAAATAGGTTGGAAGAACCCCTTCCGGAGAAGTAGATAACGAGGTTCCCTTCGGGAGAAGTAGGTTACGATAACCCCTTCGGGAGAAGTAGGTCGCGATAACCCCTTCAGGAGAAGTAGGTAACGACTACCCATCCTAAGAAGTAGGTAGCGAGTACCCCTTCGGGAGAAGTAGGATGCGAGAATCCCTTTGGGAAAAGTAGCTTACAAGGGGAGAAGTAGGTTGCGATAACCCCTTCGGGAGAAGCAGGTAGCAAGTACCTCTCCGGGAGAAGTAGGTAGCAAATACCCCTTCGGGAGAAGTAGGTTGCGATAACCCTTTCGGGAGAAGTAGGTCGCAAGTACCCTTTCGGGATAAGTAGGTTGCGATAACCCCTTCGGGAGAAGAAGGTAACGAGTACCCCATCCTAAGAAGTAGGTAGCGAGTACCCCTTCGGAAGAAATAGGTTGGGAGAACCCCTTCCGGTGAAGTAGATAACGAGGTCCCCTTCGGGAGAAGTAGGTCACAAGGGCCCGTTCGAGAGAAGTAGTTTGCGATAACCCTTTCGGGAAGAGTAGGTCACAAGGGTCCCTACGGGAGAAGTAGGTTGCGAGAACCCCTTCGGGAGAAGTAGGTAGCAATTACCCCTTTGGGAGAAGTAGGTAGCAAGTACCCCTTTGGGAGAAGTGGGTAGCATGTGCCCCTTCGATAGAAGTAGGTTGCGATAACCCCTTCGGGAGAAGTAGGTCACAAGGGCCCCTTCGAGAGAAGTAGGTTGCGATAACCCCTTCGGGAGAAGTAGGTTGCGATAACCCCTTCGGGAGAAGTAGGTCGCGATAATCCCTTCGGGAGAAGTAGGTAACGAGTACCCCATCCTAAGAAGTAGGTAGCGAGTCCCCTTCGGGAGAAGTAGGTTGCGAGAACCCTTTTGGGAAAAGTAGCCCACAAGGGTCCCTTCGGGAGAAGTAGGTTGCGATAACCCCTTCGGGAGAAGTAGGTCACAAAGGCCCCTTCGAGAGAAGTAGGTTGCGATAACCCCTTCGGGAGAAGTAGGTCACAAGGGCCCCTTCGAGAGAAGTAGGTTGCGATAATCCCTTCGGGAGCAGTAGGTCACAAGGGCCCCTTCGAGAGAAGTAGGTTGCGATAACCCCTTCGGGAGAAGTAGGTCACAAGGGCCCCTTCGAGAGAAGTAGGTTGCGATAACCCCTTCGGGAGAAGTAGGTTGCGATATACCCTTCGGGAGAAGTAGGTCGCGATAATCCCTTCGGGAGAAGTAGGTAACGAGTACCCCATCCTAAGAAGTAGGTAGCGAGTCCCCTTCGGGAGAAGTAGGTTGCGAGAACCCCTTTGGGAAAAGTAGCTCACAAGGGTCCCTTCGGGAGAAGTAGGTTGCGATAACCCCTTCGGGTGAAATAGGTCGCAAGTACCCCTTCGGGATAAGTAGGTTGCGATAACCCCTTCGGGAGAAGAAGGTAACGAGTACCCCATCCTAAGAAGCAGGTAGCGAGTACCCCTTCGGGAGACGTAAGTTGCGAGAACCCCTTTGGGAAAAGTAGCTCAAAAGGGTCCCTTCGGGAGAAGTAGGTTGCGATAACCCCTTCGGGAGAAGTAGGTCACAAGGGCCCCTTCGAGAGAAGTAGGTTGCGATAACCCCTTCGGGAGAAGTAGGTCACAAGGGTCCCTTCGGGAGAAATAGGGTGCGATAACCCCTTCGGGAGAAGTAGGTCGCAAGTACTCTTTCAGGATAAGTAGGTTGCGATAACCCCTTCGGGAGAAGTAGGTCACAAGGGCCCCTTCGAGAGAAGTAGGTTGCGATAACCCCTTCGGGAGAAGTAGGTCACAAGGGTCCCTTCGGGAGAAATAGGGTGCGATAACCCCTTCGGGTGAAATAGGTCGCAAGTACCCCTTCGGGATAAGTAGGTTGCGATAACCCCTTCGGGAGAAGAAGGTAACGAGTACCCCATCCTAAGAAGTAGGTAGCGAGTACCCTTCGGGAGAAGTAGGTTGCGAGAACCCCTTTGGGAAAAGTAGCTCACAAGGGTCCCTTCGGGAGAAGTAGGTTGCGATAACCCCTTCGGGAAAAGTAGGTCACAAGGGCCCCTTCGAGAGAAGTAGGTTGCGATAACCCCTTCGGGAGAAGTAGGTTGCGATAACCCCTTCGGGAGAAGTAGGTCGCGATAATCCCTTCGGGAGAAGTAGGTAACGAGTACCCCATCCTAAGAAGTAGGTAGCGAGTCCCCTTCGAGAGAAGTAGGTTGCGATATTCCCTTCGGGAGAAGTAGGTTACGATAACCCCTTCGGGAGAAGTAGGTAACGAGTACCCCATCCTAAGAAATAGGTAGCGAGTACCCCTTCGGGAGAAGTTGATCGCGATAACTCCTTCGGAAGAAGTAGGTAACGAGTACCCCATCCTATGAAGTAGGTTGCGAGAACCCTTTTGAGAAAAGTAGCTCACAAGGGTCCCTTCAGGAGAATTAGATTGCGATAACCCCTTCGGGAGAAGTAGGTCGCAAGTACCCCTTCGGGATAAGTAGGTTGCGATAACCCCTTCGGGAGAAGAAGGTAACGAGTACCCCATCCTAAGAAGTAGGTAGCGAGTACCCCTTCGGGAGAAGTAGGTTGCGAGAATCCCTTCGGCAAAAGTAGGTCACAAGGGTCCCTTCGGGAGCATTAGGGTGCGATAACCCCTTCGGGAGAAGTAGGTCGCAAGTACCCTTTCGGGATAAGTAGGTTGCCATAACCCCTTCGGGAGAAGAAGGTAACGAGTACCCCATCCTAAGAAGTAGGTAGCGAGTACCCCTTCGGAAGAAATAGGTTGGGAGAACCCCTTTGGGAAAAGTAGCTCATAAGGGTCCCTTCGGAAGAAGTAGATTGCGATAACCCCTTCGGGAGAAGTAGGTCACAAGGGCCCCTTCGAGAGAAGTAGGTTGCGATAACCCCTTCGGGAGAAGTAGGTCATAAGGGTCCCTTCGGGAGAAATAGGGTGCGATAACCCCTTCGGGAGAAGTAGGTCGCAAGTACCCTTTCGAGATAAGTAGGTTGCGATAACCCCTTCGGGAGAAGAAGGTAACGAGTACCCCATCCTAAGAAGTAGGTAGCGAGTACCCTTCGGAAGAAATAGGTTGAGAGTACCCCTTCCGGGGAAGTAGATAACGAGAACCCCTTCGGGAGAAATAGTTAACGAGTACCCTTTCGGGAGAAATACGTCGCGATAACCCCTTCGGGAGAAGAAGGTAACAAGCACCCCATCCTAAGAAGTAGGTAGCGAGAACCCCTTTGGGAAAAGTAGGTCGCGATAATCCCTTCGGGAGAAGTAGGTAACGAGTACCCCATCCTATGAAGTAGGTAGCGAGTACCCCTTCGGGAGGAGTAGGTCACAAGGGTCCTTTCGGGAGAAGTAGGGTGCGATAACCCCTTCGGGAAAAGTAGGTCGCAAGTACCCTTTCGGTATAAGTAGGTTGCGATAACCCCTTCGGGAGAAGAAGGTAACGGGTACCCCATCCTAAGAAGTAGGTAGCGAGTACCCCTTCGGAAGAAATAGGTTGAGGGTACCCCTTCCGGAGAAGTAGATAACGAGGTCCCCTTCGGGAGAAGTAGGTCACAAGGGCCCGTTCGAGAGAAGTAGTTTGCGATAACCCTTTCGGGAAGAGTAGGTCACAAGGGTCCCTACGGGAGAAGTAGGTTGCGAGAACCCCTTCGGGAGAAGTAGGTCGCAAGTACCCTTTCGAGATAAGTAGGTTGCGATAACCCCTTCGGGAGAAGAAGGTAACGAGTACCCCATCCTAAGAAGTAGGTAGCGAGTACCCTTCGGAAGAAATAGGTTGAGAGTACCCCTTCCGGGGAAGTAGATAACGAGAACCCCTTCGGGAGAAATAGTTAACGAGTACCCTTTCGGGAGAAATACGTCGCGATAACCCCTTCGGGAGAAGAAGGTAACGAGCACCCCATCCTAAGAAGTAGGTAGCGAGAACCCCTTTGGGAAAAGTAGGTCGCGATAATTCCTTCGGGAGAAGTAGGTAACGAGTACCCCATCCTATGAAGTAGGTAGCGAGTACCCCTCCGGGAGGAGTAGGTCACAAGGGTCCTTTCGGGAGAAGTAGGGTGCGATAACCCCTTCGGGAGAAGAAGGTCACAAGGGCCCCTTCGAGAGAAGTAGGTTGCGATAACCCCTTCGGGAGAAGTAGGTCATAAGGGTCCCTTCGGGAGAAATAGGGTGCGATAACCCCTTCGGGAGAAGTAGGTCGCAAGTACCCTTTCGAGATAAGTAGGTTGCGATAACCCCTTCGGGAGAAGAAGGTAACGAGTACCCCATCCTAAGAAGTAAGTAGCGAGTACCCTTCGGAAGAAATAGGTTGAGAGTACCCCTTCCGTGGAAGTAGATAACGAGAACCCCTTCGGGAGAAATAGTTAACGAGTACCCTTTCGGGATAAGTAGGTTGCGATAACCCCATCGGGAGAAGAAGGTAACGAGTACCCCATCCTAAGAAGTAGGTAGCGAGTACCCCTTCGGAAGACGTAAGTTGCGAGAACCCCTTCGCAAGAAGTAGGTAGCGTATACCCCTTCGGAAGACGTAAGTTGCGAGAACCCCTTCGCAAGAAGTAGGTAGCGAATACCCCTTCGGGAGAAGTAGCCCACAAGGGTCCCTTCGAGAGAAGTAGATTGCGATAACCCCTTTGGGAAAAGTAGCCCACAAGGGTCCCTTCGGGAGAAGTAGGGTTCGATAACCCCTTCGGGAGAAGTAGGTCGCAAGTACCCCTTCGGGATAAGTAGGTTGCGATAACCCCTTCGGGAGAAGAAGGTAACGAGTACCCCATCCTAAGAAGTAGGTAGCGAGTACCCCTTCGGGAGACGTAAGTTGCGAGAACCCCTTCGCAAGAAGTAGGTAGCGAATACCCCTTCGGGAGAAGTAGGTTGCGATAACCCGTTGGGGAGAAGTAGGTCACAAGGGCCACTTCAAGAGATGTAGGTTGCGATAACCCCTTCGGGGGAAGTAGGTTGTGATAACCCCTTCGGGAGAAGTAGGTTGCGATAACCCCTTCGGGAGAAGTTGATCGCGATAACCCCTTCGGGAGAAGTAGGTAACGAGTACCCCATCCTAAGAAGTAGGTAGCGAGAACCCCTTCGGGAGAAGTAGGTAGCAAGCACCCTTCGCGAGAAGTAGGTAGCAAGTACCCCTTCGGGAGAAGTAGGTAGCATGTACCCCTTCGGGAGAAGTAGGTTGCCATAACCCCTTCGGGTTAAGTAGGTCACAAGGGCCCCTGCGAGAGAAGTAGGTTGCGATAACCCCTTCGGGAGAAGTAGGTCACATGGGCCCCTTCGAGAGAAGTAGGTTGCGATAACCCCTTCGGGAGAAGTAGGTTACGATAACCCCTTCGGGAGAAGTAGGTCGCGATAACCACTTCAGGAGAAGTAGGTAACGACTACCCCATCCTAAGAAGTAGGTAGCGAGTACCCCTTCGGGAGAAGTAGGATGCGAGAATCCCTTCGGGAAAAGTAGCTCATAAGGGAGAAGTAGGTAGCAAGTACCTCTTCGGGAGAAGTAGGTAGCAAATACCCCTTCGGGAGAAGTAGGTTGCGATAACCCTTTCGGGAGAAGTAGGTCACAAGGGCCCCTTCGAGAGAAGTAGGTCGCGATAACCCCTTCGGGAGAAGAAGGTAACGAGTACCCCATCCTAAAAAGTAGGTAGAGAGTACCCCTTCGGGAGAAGTAGGTTGCGATAACCCCTTCGGGAGAAGAAGGTAACGAGTACCCCATCCTATGAAGTAGGTAGCGAGTACCCCTTCGGAAGAAATAGGTTGGAAGAACCCCTTCCGGAGAAGTAGATAACGAGGTTCCCTTCGGGAGAAGTAGGTTACGATAACCCCTTCGGGAGAAGTAGGTCGCGATAACCCCTTCAGGAGAAGTAGGTAACGACTACCCCATCCTAAGAAGCAGGTAGCGAGTACCCCTTCGGGAGAAGTAGGATGCGAGAATCCCTTTGGGAAAAGTAGCTTACAAGGGGAGAAGTAGGTTGCGATAACCCCTTCGGGAGAAGCAGGTAGCAAGTACCTCTCCGGGAGAAGTAGGTAGCAAATACCCCTTCGGGAGAAGTAGGTTGCGATAACCCTTTCGGGAGAAGTAGGTCACAAGGGCCCCTTCGAGAGAAGTAGGTCGCGATAACCCCTTCGGGAGAAGAAGGTTGCGATAACCCCTTCGGGAGAAGAAGGTAACGAGTACCCCATTCTATGAAGTAGGTAGCATGTACCCCTTCGGGAGAAGTAGGTTGCCATAACCCCTTCGGGTTAAGTAGGTCACAAGGGCCCCTGCGAGAGAAGTAGGTTGCGATAACCCCTTCGGGAGAAGAAGGTTGCGATAACCCCTTCGGGAGAAGAAGGTAACGAGTACCCCATTCTATGAAGTAGGTAGAGAGTACCCCTTCGGGAGAAGTAGGTTGCGATAACCCCTTCGGGAGAAGAAGGTAACGAGTACCCCATTCTATGAAGTAGGTAGCATGTACCCCTTCGGGAGAAGTAGGTTGCCATAACCCCTTCGGGTTAAGTAGGTCACAAGGGCCCCTGCGAGAGAAGTAGGTTGCAATAACCCCTTCGGGAGAAGTAGGTCACAAGGGCCCCTTCGAGAGAAGTAGGTTGCGATAACCCCTTCGGGAGAAGTAGGTTACGATAACCCCTTCGGGAGAAGTAGGTCGCGATAACCCCTTCAGGAGAAGTAGGTAACGACTACCCCATCCTAAGAAGTAGGTAGCGAGTACCCCTTCGGGAGAAGTAGGATGCGAGAATCCCTTCGGGAGAAGTAGGTAACGACTACCCCATCCTAAGAAGTAGGTAGCGAGTACCCCTCCGGGAGAAGTAGGTTGGGAGAACCCCTTTGGGAAAAGTAGCTCACAAGGGTCCCTTCGGGAGAAGTAGGTTGCGATAACCCCATCGGGTGAAGTAGGTCACGAGGGCCCTTCGGCAGAAATAGGTTGCGATAACCCCTTCCGGAAAAGAAGGTTGAGATAACCCCTTCGGGAGAAGTAGGTAGCAAGCACCCATTCGAGAGAAGTAGGTTGCGATAACCCGTTGGGGAGAAGTAGGTCACAAGGGCCACTTCAAGAGATGTAGGTTGCGATAACCCCTTCGGGGGAAGTAGGTTGTGATAACCCCTTCGGGAGAAGTAGGTTGCGATAACCCCTTCGGGAGAAGTTGATCGCGATAACCCCTTCGGGAGAAGTAGGTAACGAGTACCCCATCCTAAGAAGTAGGTAGCGAGAACCCCTTCGGGAGAAGTAGGTAGCAAGCACCCTTCGCGACAAGTAGGTAGCAAGTACCCCTTCGGGAGAAGTAGGTAGCATGTACCCCTTCGGGAGAAGTAGGTTGCCATAACCCCTTCGGGTTAAGTAGGTCACAAGGGCCCCTGCAAGAGAAGTAGGTTGCGATAACCCCTTCGGGAGAAGTAGGTCACAAGGGCCCCTTCGAGAGAAGTAGGTTGCGATAACCCCTTCGGGAGAAGTAGGTTACGATAACCCCTTCGGGAGAAGTAGGTCGCGATAACCCCTTCAGGAGAATTAGGTAACGACTACCCCATCCTAAGAAGTAGGTAGCGAGTACCCCTTCGGGAGAAGTAGGATGCGAGAATCCCTTTGGGAAAAGTAGCTCACAAGGGGATAAGTAGGTTGCGATAACCTCTTCGGGAGAAGTAGGTAGCAAGTACCTCTTCGGGAGAAGTAGGTAGCAAATACCCCTTCGGGAGAAGTAGGTTGCGATAACCCTTTCGGGAGAAGTAGGTCACAAGGGCCCCTTCGAGAGAAGTAGGTCGCGATAACCCCTTCGGGAGAAGAAGGTAAAGAGTACCCCATCCTAAAAAGTAGGTAGAGTGTACCCCTTCGGGAGAAGTAGGTTGCGATAACCCCTTCGGGAGAAGAAGGTAACGAGTACCCCATCCTATGAAGTAGGTAGCGAGTACCCCTTCGGAAGAAATAGGTTGGAAGAACCCCTTCCGGAGAAGTAGATAACGAGGTCCCCTTCGGGAGAAGTAGGTTACGATAACCCCTTCGGGAGAAGTAGGTCGCGATAACCCCTTCAGGAGAAGTAGGTAACGACTACCCCATCCTAAGAAGTAGGTAGCGAGTACCCCTTTGGGAGAAGTAGGATGCGAGAATCCCTTTGGGAAAAGTAGCTCACAAGGGGAGAAGTAGGTTGCGATAACCCCTTCGGGAGAAGTAGGTAGCAAGTACCTCTTCGGGAGAAGTAGGTAGCAAATGCCCCTTCGGGAGAAGTAGGTTGCGATAACCCTTTCGGGAGAAGTAGGTCACAAGGGCCCCTTCGAGAGAAGTAGGTCGCGATAACCCCTTCGGGAGAAGAAGGTAACGAGTACCCCATCCTAAAAAGTAGGTAGAGAGTACCCCTTCGGTAGAAGTAGGTTGCGATAACCCCTTCGGGAGAAGAAGGTAACGAGTACCCCATCCTATGAAGTAGGTAGCGTGTACCCCTTCGGGAGAAGTAGGTTGCCATAACCCCTTCGGGTTAAGTAGGTCACAAGGGCCCCTGCGAGAAAAGTAGGTTGCGATAACCCCTTCGGGAGAAGTAGGTCACAAGGGCCCCTTCGAGAGAAGTAGGTTGCGATAACCCCTTCGGGAGAAGTAGGTTACGATAACCCCTTCGGGAGAAGTAGGTCGCGATAACCCCTTCAGGAGAAGTAGGTAACGACTACCCCATCCTAAGAAGTAGGTAGCGAGTACCCCTTCGGGAGAAGTAGGATGCGAGAATTCCTTTGGGAAAAGTAGGTCACAAGGGGAGAAGTAGGTTGCGATAACCCCTTCGGGAGAAGTAGGTAGCAAGTACCTCTTCGGGAGAAGTAGGTAGCAAATACCCCTTCGGGAGAAGTAGGTTGCGATAACCCTTTCGGGAGAAGTAGGTCACAAGGGCCCCTTCGAGAGAAGTAGGTTGCGATAACCCCTTCGGGAGAAGTAGGTTACGATAACCCCTTCGGGAGAAGTAGGTCGCGATAACCCCTTCAGGAGAAGTAGGTAACGACTACCCCATCCTAAGAAGTAGGTAGCGAGTACCCCTTCGGGAGAAGTAGGATGCGAGGATCCCTTTGGGAAAAGTAGCTCACAAGGGGAGAAGTAGGTTGCGATAACCCCTTCGGGAGAAGTAGGTAGCAAGTACCTCTTCGGGAGAAGTAGGTAGCAAATACCCCTTCGGGAGAAGTAGGTTGCGATAACCCTTTTGGGAGAAGTAGGTCACAAGGGCCCCTTCGAGAGAAGTAGGTCGCGATAACCCTTTCGGGAAAAGAAGGTAACGAGTACCCCATCCTAAAAAGTAGGTAGAGAGTACCCTTTCGGGAGAAGTAGGTCGTGATAACCCCTTCGGGAGAAGTAGGTAACGACTACCCCATCCTAAGAAGTAGGTAGCGAGTACCCCTTCGGGATAAGTAGGTTGGGAGAACCCCTTTGGGAAAAGTAGCTCACAAGGGTCCCTTCGGGAGAAGTAGGTTGCGATAACCCCATCGGGTGAAGTAGGTCACAAGAGCCCTTCGGCAGAAATAGGTTGCGATAACCCCTTCCGGAAAAGAAAGTTGAGATAACCCCTTCGGGAGAAGTAGGTAGCAAGCACCCCTTCGAGAGAAGTAGGTTGCGATAACCCGTTGGGGAGAAGTAGGCCACAAGGGCCACTTCAAAAGATGTAGGTTGCGATAACCCCTTCGGGGGAAGTAGGTTGTGATAACCCCTTCGGGAGAAGTAGGTTGCGATAACCCCTTCGGGAGAAGTTGATCGCGATAACCCCTTCGGGAGAAGTAGGTAACGAATACCCCATCCTAAGAAGTAGGTAGCGAGAACCCCTTCGGGAGAAGTAGGTAGCAAGCACCCTTCGCGAGAAGTAGGTAGCGAGTACCCCTTCGGGAGAAGTAGGTTGCGAGAACTGCTTCGGGAGAAGTAGGTAGCAAGCACCCTTCGGGAGAAGTAGGTAGCAAGTACCCCTTCGAGAGAAGTAGGTTGCGATAACCCCTTCTGGAGAAGTAGGTCGCGATAACCCCTTCGGGAGAAGAAGGTAACGAGCACCCCATCCTAAGAAGTAGGTAGCGAGAACCCCTTTGGGAAAAGTAGGTCGCGATAACCCCTTCGGGAGAAGTAGGTCGCAAGTACCCTTTCGGGATAAGTAGGATGCGATAACCCCTCGGGAGAAGAAGGTAACGGGTACCCCATCCTAAGAAGTAGGTAGCGAGAACCCCTTCGGGAGAAGTAGGTAGCAAGCACCCTTCGCGAGAAGTAGGTAGCAAGTACCCCTTCGGGAGAAGTAGGTAGCATGTACCTATTCGGGAGAAGTAGGTTGCCATAACCCCTTCGGGAGAAGTAGGTCGCGATAACCCCTTCAGGAGAAGTAGGTAACGACTACCCCATCCTA
Source organism: Metopia argyrocephala (assembly GCA_963576795.1). Classification (NCBI taxonomy): domain Eukaryota; kingdom Metazoa; phylum Arthropoda; class Insecta; order Diptera; family Sarcophagidae; genus Metopia; species Metopia argyrocephala. Next base: position 88,421,446 of record OY756210.1, read on the forward strand.
AGAAGTAGGTAGCGAGTACCCCTTCGGGAGAAGTAGTTTGCGAGAACCCCTTTGGGAAAAGTACCTCTTCGGGAGAAGTAGGTAGCAAATACCCCTTCGGGAGAAGTAGGTTGCGATAACCCCTTCGGGAGAAGTAGGTCACAAGGGCCCCTTCGAGAGAAGTAGGTTGCGATAACCCTTTCGGGAGAAGAAGGTAACGAGCACCCCATCGCTAGGTTGCGAGAACCCCTTCGGGAGAAGTAGGTAACGAATACCCCATCCTAAGAAGTAGGTAGCGAGTACCCCTTCGGGAGAAGTAGGGTGCGATAACCCCTTCGGGGGAAGTAGGTCGCAAGTAGCCTGCCGGGATAAGTAGGTTGCGATAACCCCTTCGGGAGAAGAAGGTAACGAGTACCCCATCCTAAGAAGTAGGAAGCGAGTACCCCTTCGGGAGAAGTAGGTTGCGAGAACTGCTTCGGGAGAAGTAGGTAGCAAGCACCCTTCGGGAGAAGTAGGTTGCGATAACCCCTTCGAGAGAAGTAGGTTGCGATAACCCCTTCGGGAGAAGTAGGTCGCGATAACCCCTTCGGGAGAAGTAGGTCGCGATAACCCCTTCGGGAGAAGTAGGTCACAAGGGCCCCTTCGAGAGAAGTAGGTTGCGATAACCCCTTCGGGAGAAGTAGGTTGCGATAACCCCTTCGGGAGAAGTAGGTCGCGATAATCCCTTCGGGAGAAGAAGGTAACGAGCACCCCATCCTAAGAAGTAGGTTGCGAGAACTGCTTCGGAAGAAATAGGTTGGGAGAACCCCTTCCGGTGAAGTAGATAACGAGGTCCCCTTCGGGAGAAGTAGGTCACAAGGGCCCGTTCGAGAGAAGTAGTTTGCGATAACCCTTTCGGGAAGAGTAGGTCACAAGGGTCCCTACGGGAGAAGTAGGTTGCGAGAATCCCTTCGGGAGAAGTAGTTAGCAAGTACCCCTTTGGGAGAAGTAGGTAGCAAGTACCCCTTTGGGAGAAGTGGGTAGCAGGTGCCCCTTCGGGAGAAGTAGGTTGCGATAATCCCTTCGGGAGAAGTAGGTCACAAGGGCCCCTTCGATAGAAGTAGGTTGCGATAACCCCTTCGGGAGAAGTAGGTCACAAGGGCCCCTTCGAGAGAAGTAGGTTGCGATAACCCCTTCGGGAGAAGAAGGTAACGAGCACCCCATCCTAAGAAGTAGGTAGCGAGAACTGCTTCGGGAGAAGTAGGTAGCAAGTACCCCTTCGAGAGAAGTAGGTTGCGATAACCCCTTCGGGAGAATTAGGTCACAAGGTCCCCTTCGAGAGAAGTAGGTTGCGATAACCCCTTCGGGAGAAGTAGGTTGCGATAACCCCTTCGGGAGAAGTAGGTCGCGATAATCCCTTCGGGAGAAGAAGGTAACGAGCACCCCATCCTAAGAAGTAGGTTGCGAGAACTGCTTCGGAAGAAATAGGTTGAGAGTACCCCTTCCGGGGAAGTAGATAACGAGGACCCCTTCGGGAGAAATGGTTAACGAGTACCCCTTCGGGAGAAGTAGGTCACAAGGGCCCCTGCGAGAGAAGTAGGTTGCGATAACCCCTTCGGGAGAAGTAGGTCACAAGGGCCCCTTCGAGAGAAGTAGGTTGCGATAACCCCTTCGGGAGAAGTAGGTTACGATAACCCCTTCGGGAGAAGTAGGTCGCGATAACCCCTTCGGGAGAAGTAGGTAACGAGTACCCCATCCTAAGAAGTACGTAGCGAGTACCCCTTCGGGAGAAGTAGGTTGCGAGAATCCCTTCGGGAAAAGTAGGTCACAAGGGTCCCTTCGGGAGAAATAGGGTGCGATAACCCCTTCGGGAGAAGTAGGTCGCAAGTACCCTTTCGGGTTAAGTAGGTTGCGATAACCTCTTCGGGAGAAGAAGGTAACGAGTACCCCATCCTAAGAAGTAGGTAGCGAGTACCCCTTCGGATGAAATAGGTTGGGAGAACCCCTTCCGGTGAAGTAGATAACGAGTTCCCCTTCGGGAGAAGTAGGTCACACGGGCCCGTTCGAGAGAAGTAGTTTGCTATAACCCTTCCGGGAAGAGTAGGACACAAGTTTCCCTACGGGAGAAGTAGGTTGCGAGAACCCCTTCGGAAGAAGTAGGTAGCAAGTACCCCTTTGGGAGAAGTAGGTAGCAAGTACCCCTTCGGGAGAAGTGGGTAGCATGTACCCCTTCGGGAGAAGTAGGTTGCGATAATCCCTGCGGGAGAAGTAGGTCACAAGGGCCCCTTCGAGAGAAGTAGGTTACGATAACCCCTTCGGGAGAAGTAGGTCACAAGGGCCCCTTCGAGAGAAGTAGGTTGCGATAACCCCTTCGGGAGAAGTAGGTTGCGATAACCCCTTCGGGAGAAGTATGTCGCGATAATCCCTTCGGGAGAAGTAGGTAACGAGTACCCCATCCTATGAAGTAGGTAGCGAGTCCCCTTCGGGAGAAGTAGGTTGCGAGAACCCCTTTGGGAAAAGTAGCCCACAAGGGTCCCTTCGGGAAAAGTAGGTTGCGATAACCCCTTCGGGAGAAGTAGGTCACAAAGGCCCCTTCGAGAGAAGTAGGTTGCGATAACCCCTTCGGGAGAAGTAGGTCACAAGGGCCCCTTCGAGAGAAGTAGGTTGCGATAACCCCTTCGGTAGAAGTAGGTTGCGACAACCCCTTCGGGAGAAGTAGGTCGCGATAATCCCTTCGGGAGAAGTAGGTAACGAGTACCCCATCCTAAGAAGTAGGTAGCGAGTCCCCTTCGGGAGAAGTAGGTTGCGAGAACCCGTTTGGGAAAAGTAGGTCGCGATAACCCCTTCGGGAGAAGAAGGTAACGAGCACCCCATCCTAAGAAGTAGGTAGCGAGAACCCCTTTGGGAAAAGTAGGTCGCGATAATCCCTTCCGGAGAAGTAGGTAACGAGTACCCCATCCTAAGAAGTAGGTAGCGAGTACCCCTTCGGGAGAAGTAGGGTGCGATAACCCCTTCGGGAGAAGTAGGTAACGAATACCGCATCCTAAGAAATAGGTAGCGAGTACCCCTTCGGGAGAAGTTGATCGCGATAACTCCTTCGGGAGAAGTAGGTAACGAGTACCCCATCCTATGAAGTAGGTTGCGAGAACCCCTTCGGGAGAAGAAGGTAACGAGTACCCCATCCTAAGAAGTAGGTAGCGAGTACCCCTTCGGGAGAAGTAGGTTGCGAGAACCCCTTCGGGAGAAGTAGGTCGCGATAATCCCTTCGGGAGAAGAAGGTAACGAGTACCCCATCCTAAGAAGTAGGTAGCGAGTACCCCTTCGGGAGAAGTAGGTTGCGAGAACCCCTTCGGGAGAAGTAGGTAGCAAGCACACTTCGGGAGAAGTAGGTAGCAAGTACCCCTTCGAGAGAAGTAGGTTGCGATAACCTCTTCGGGAGAAGTAGGTAACGAGTACTCTTCGTTAGAAGTAGGTCGCGATTACCCCTTCGGGAGAAGTAGATCACAAGGGCCCCTTCTGGAAAAGTAGGTAACGAGGGCCCCTTCGGTAGAAGTAGGTTGAGAGAACCCCTTCGGGAGAAGTAGGTCACAAGGGCCCCTTCGGGAAAAGTAGGTAACGAGTACCCCTTCGGGAGAAGTAGGTTGCGATAACCCTTTCGGGAGAAGAAGATAACGAGTGCCCCTTCGGTGGAAGTAGGTCACAGGGCCCCTTCGGGAAAAGTAGGTAACGAGTACCCCTTTGGGAGAAGTAGGTTGCGATAACCTCTTCGGGAGAAGTAGGTAACGAGTACCCCTTCGTTAGAAGTAGGTTGCGATTACCCCTTCGGGAGAAGTAGATCACAAGGGCCCCTTCGGGAAAAGTAGGTAACGAGGGCCCCTTCGGTAGAAGTAGGTTGAGAGAACCCCTTCGGGAGAAGTAGGTCACAAGGGCCCCTTCGGGAAAATTATGTAACGAGTACCCCTTTGGGAGAAGTAAGTTGCGATAACTCCTTCGGGAGAAGTAGGTCACAAGGGCCCATTCGGAAGAAGATGATAACGAGTACCTCTTCGGTAGAAGTAGGTCACAAGGGCCAATTCAGGAGAAGTAGTTGACGAGGGCCCCTTCGAGAGAAGTAGGTTGCGATATTCCCTTCGGGAGAAGTAGGTTACGATAACCCCTTCGGGAGAAGTAGGTAACGAATACCCCATCCTAAGAAATAGGTAGCGAGTACCCCTTCGGAAGAAGTTTATCGCGATAACTCCTTCGGGAGAAGTAGGTAACGAGTACCCCATCCTATGAAGTAGGTTGCGAGAACCCCTTTGGGAAAGTAGCTCACAAGGGTCCCTTCGGGAGAATTAGATTGCGATAACCCCTTCGGGAGAAGTAGGTCGCAAGTACCCCTTCGGGATAAGTAGGTTGCGATAACCCCTTCGGGAGAAGAAGGTAACGAGTACCCCATCCTAAGAAGTAGGTAGCGAGTACCCCTTCGGAAGAAATAGGTTGGGAGAACCCCTTCCGGTGAAGTAGATAACGAGGTCCCCTTCGGGAGAAGTAGGTCACAAGGGCCCGTTCGAGAGAAGTAGTTTGCGATAACCCTTTCGGGAAGAGTAGGTCACAAGGGTCCCTACGGGAGAAGTAGGTTGCGAGAATCCCTTCGGGAGAAGTAGTTAGCAAGTACCCCTTTGGGAGAAGTAGGTAGCAAGTACCCCTTTGGGAGAAGTGGGTAGCAGGTGCCCCTTCGGGAGAAGTAGGTTGCGATAATCCCTTCGGGAGAAGTAGGTCACAAGGGCCCCTTCGATAGAAGTAGGTTGCGATAACCCCTTCTGGAGAAGTAGGTCACAAGGGCCCCTTCGAGAGAAGTAGGTTGCGATAACCCCTTCGGGAGAAGTAGGTTGCGATAACCCCTTCGGGAGAAGTAGGTCGCGATAATCCCTTCGGGAGAAGTAGGTAACGAGTACCCCATCCTAAGAAGTAGGTAGCGAGTCCCCTTCGGGAGAAGTAGGTTGCGAGAACCCTTTTGGGAAAAGTAGCCCACAAGGGTCCCTTCGGGAGAAGTAGGTTGCGATAACCCGTTCGGGAGAAGTAGGTCACAAAGGCCCCTTCGAGAGAAGTAGGTTGCGATAACCCCTTCGGGAGAAGTAGGTCACAAGGGCCCCTTCGAGAGAAGTAGGTTGCGATAATCCCTTCGGGAGAAGTAGGTCACAAGGGCCCCTTCGAGAGAAGTAGGTTGCGATAACCCCTTCGGGAGAAGTAGGTCACAAGGGCCCCTTCGAGAGAAGTAGGTTGCGATAACCCCTTCGGGAGAAGTAGGTCGCGATAATCCCTTCGGGAGAAGTAGGTAACGAGTACCCCATCCTAAGAAGTAGGTAGCGAGTCCCCTTCGGGAGAAGTAGGTTGCGAGAACCCCTTTGGGAAAAGTAGCTCACAAGGGTCCCTTCGGGAGAAGTAGGTTGCGATAACCCCTTCGGGTGAAATAGGTCGCAAGTACCCCTTCGGGATAAGTAGGTTGCGATAACCCCTTCGGGAGAAGAAGGTAACGAGTACCCCATCCTAAGAAGTAGGTAGCGAGTACCCCTTCGGGAGAAGTAGGTTGCGAGAATCCCTTCGGGAGAAGAAGGTAACGAGTACCCCATCCTAAGAAGTAGGTAGCGAGTCCCCTTCGGGAGAAGTAGGTTGCGAGAACCCCTTTGGGAAAAGTAGCTCACAAGGGTCCCTTCGGGAGAAGTAGGTTGCGATAACCCCTTCGGGTGAAATAGGTCGCAAGTACCCCTTCGGGATAAGTAGGTTGCGATAACCCCTTCGGGAGAAGAAGGTAACGTGTACCCCATCCTAAGAAGTAGGTAGCGAGTACCCCTTCGGGAGACGTAAGTTGCGAGAACCCCTTTGGGAAAAGTAGCTCAAAAGGGTCCCTTCGGGAGAAGTAGGTTGCGATAACCCCTTCGGGAGAAGTAGGTCACAAGGGCCCCTTCGAGAGAAGTAGGTTGCGATAACCCCTTCGGGAGAAGTAGGTCACAAGGGTCCCTTCGGGAGAAATAGGGTGCGATAACCCCTTCGGGAGAAGTAGGTCGCAAGTACCCTTTCGGGATAAGTAGGTTGCGATAACCCCTTCGGGAGAAGAAGGTAACGAGTACCCCATCCTAAGAAGTAGGTAGCGAGTACCCTTCGGGAGAAGTAGGTTGCGAGAACCCCTTTGGGAAAAGAAGCTCACAAGGGTCCCTTCGGGAGAAGTAGGTTGCGATAACCCCTTTGGGAAAAGTAGGTCACAAGGGCCCCTTCGAGAGAAGTAGGTTGCGATAACCCCTTCGGGAGAAGTAGGTTGCGATAACCCCTTCGGGAGAAGTAGGTCGCGATAATCCCTTCGGGAGAAGTAGGTAACGAGTACCCCATCCTAAGAAGTAGGTAGCGAGTCCCCTTCGAGAGAAGTAGGTTGCGATATTCCCTTCGGGAGAAGTAGGTTACGATAACCCCTTCGGGAGAAGTAGGTAACGAGTACCCCATCCTAAGAAATAGGTAGCGAGTACCCCTTCGGGAGAAGTTGATCGCGATAACTCCTTCGGGAGAAGTAGGTAACGAGTACCCCATCCTATGAAGTAGGTTGCGAGAACCCCTTTGGGAAAAGTAGCTCACAAGGGTCCCTTCGGGAGAATTAGATTGCGATAACCCCTTCGGGAGAAGTAGGTAGCAAGTACCCCTTCGGGATAAGTAGGTTGCGATAACCCCTTCGGGAGAAGAAGGTAACGAGTACCCCATCCTAAGAAGTAGGTAGCGAGTACCCCTTCGGGAGACGTAAGTTGCGAGAACCCCTTTGGGAAAAGTAGCTCAAAAGGGTCCCTTCGGGAGAAGTAGGTTGCGATAACCCCTTCGGGAGAAGTAGGTCACAAGGGCCCCTTCGAGAGAAGTAGGTTGCGATAACCCCTTCGGGAGAAGTAGGTCACAAGGGTCCCTTCGGGAGAAATAGGGTGCGATAACCCCTTCGGGAGAAGTAGGTCGCAAGTACCCTTTCGGGATAAGTAGGTTGCGATAACCCCTTCGGGAGAAGAAGGTAACGAGTACCCCATCCTAAGAAGTAGGTAGCGAGTACCCTTCGGGAGAAGTAGGTTGCGAGAACCCCTTTGGGAAAAGTAGCTCACAAGGGTCCCTTCGTGAGAAGTAGGTTGCGATAACCCCTTTGGGAAAAGTAGGTCACATGGGCCCCTTCGAGAGAAGTAGGTTGCGATAACCCCTTCGGGAGAAGTACGTTGCGATAACCCCTTCGGGAGAAGTAGGTCGCGATAATCCCTTCGGGAGAAGTAGGTAACGAGTACCCCATCCTAAGAAGTAGGTAGCGAGTCCCCTTCGAGAGAAGTAGGTTGCGATATTCCCTTCGGGAGAAGTAGGTTACGATAACCCCTTCGGGAGAAGTAGGTAACGAGTACCCCATCCTAAGAAATAGGTAGCGATTACCCCTTCGGGAGAAGTTGATCGCGATAACTCCTTCGGGAGAAGTAGGTAACGAGTACCCCATCCTATGAAGTAGGTTGCGAGAACCCCTTTGGGAAAAGTAGCTCACAAGAGTCCCTTCGGGAGAATTAGATTGCGATAACCCCTTCGGGAGAAGTAGGTCGCAAGTACCCCTTCGGGATAAGTAGGTTGCGATAACCCCTTCGGGAGAAGAAGGTAACGAGTACCCCAACCTAAGAAGTAGGTAGCGAGTACCCCTTCGGGAGAAGTAGGTTGCGAGAATCCCTTCGGGAAAAGTAGGTCACAAGGGTCCCTTCGGGAGAACTAGGGTGCGATAACCCTTTTGGGAGAAGTAGGTCGCAAGTACCCTTTCGGGATAAGTAGGTTGCCATAACCCCTTCGGGAGAAGAAGGTAACGAGTACCCCATCCTAAGAAGTAGGTAGCGAGTACCCCTTCGGAAGAAATAGGTTGGGAAAACCCCTTCCGGTGAAGTAGATAACGAGGTCCCCTTCGGGAGAATTACGTCACAAGGGCCCGTTCGAGAGAAGTAGTTTGCGATAACCCTTCCGCTAAGAGTAGGTCACAAGGGTCCCTACGGGAGAAGTAGGTTGCGAGAACCCCTTCGGGAGAAGTAGGTAGCAAGTACCCCTTTGGGAGAAGTAGGTAGCAAGTACCCCTTTGGGAGAAGTGGGTAGCATGTACCCCTTCGGGAGAAGTACGTTGCGATAATCCCTTCGGGAGAAGTAGGTCACAAGGGCCCCTTCGAGAGAAGTAGGTTGCGATAACCCCTTCGGGAGAAGTAGGTCACAAGGGCCCCTTCGAGAGAAGTAGGTTGCGATAACCCCTTCGGGAGAAGTAGGTTGCGATAACCCCTTCGGGAGAAGTAGGTCGCGATAATCCCTTCGGGAGAAGTAGGTAACGAGTACCCCATCCTAAGAAGTAGGTAGCGAGTCCCCTTCGGGAGAAGTAGGTTGCGAGAACCCCTTTGGGAAAAGTAGCCCACAAGGGTCCCTTCGGGAGAAGTAGGTTGCGATAACCCCTTCGGGAGAAGTAGGTCACAAAGGCCCCTTCGAGAGAAGTAGGTTGCGATAACCCCTTCGGGAGAAGTAGGTCACAAGGGCCCCTTCGAGAGAAGTAGGTTGCGATAACCCCTTCGGGAGAAGTAGGTCACAAGGGCCCCTTCGAGAGAAGTAGGTTGCGATAACCCCTTCGGGAGAAGTAGGTCACAAGGGCCCCTTCGAGAGAAGTACGTTGCGATAACCCCTTCGGGAGAAGTAGGTTGCGATAACCCCTTCGGGAGAAGTAGGTCGCGATAATCCCTTCGGGAGAAGTAGGTAACGAGTACCCCATCCTAAGAAGTAGGTAGCGAGTCCCCTTCGGGAGAAGTAGGTTGCGAGAACCCCTTTGGGAAAAGTAGCTCACAAGGGTCCCTTCGGGAGAAGTAGGTTGCGATAACCCCTTCGGGTGAAATAGGTCGCAAGTACCCCTTCGGGATAAGTAGGTTGCGATAACCCCTTCGGGAGAAGAAGGTAACGAGTACCCCATCCTAAGAAGTAGGTAGCGAGTACCCCTTCGGGAGACGTAATTTGCGAGAACCCCTTTGGGAAAAGTAGCTCAAAAGGGTCTCTTCGGGAGAAGTAGGTTGCGATAACCCCTTCGGGAGAAGTAGGTCACAAGGGCCCCTTCGAGAGAAGTAGGTTGCGATAACCCCTTCGGGAGAAGTAGGTCACAAGGGTCCCTTCGGGAGAAATAGGGTGCGATAACCCCTTCGGGAGAAGTAGGTCGCAAGTACCCTTTCGGGATAAGTAGGTTGCGATAACCCCTTCGGGAGAAGAAGGTAACGAGTACCCCATCCTAAGAAGTAGGTAGCGAGTACCCTTCGGGAGAAGTAGGTTGCGAGAACCCCTTTGCGAAAAGTAGCTCACAAGGGTCCCTTCGGGAGAAGTAGGCTGCGATAACCCCTTCGGGAAAAGTAGGTCACAAGGGCCCCTTCGAGAGAAGTAGGTTGCGATAACCCCTTCGGGAGAAGTAGGTAACGAGTACCCCATCCTAAGAAGTAGGTAGCGCGTCCCCTTCGGGAGAAGTAGGTTGCGAGAACCCCTTTGGGAAAAGTAGCTCACAAGGGTCCCTTCGTGAGAAGTAGGTTGCGATAACCCCTACGGGAGAAGTAGGTCACAAGGGCCCCTTCGAGAGAAGTAGGTTGCGATAACCCCTTCGGGAGAAGAAGGTAACGAGTACCCCATCCTAAGAAGTAGGTAGCGAGTACCCTTCGGGAGAAGTAGGTTGCGAGAACCCCTTTGGGAAAAGTAGCTCACAAGGGTCCTTTCGGGAGAAGTAGGTTGCGATAACTCCTTCGGGAGAAGTAGGTCACAAGGGTCCCTTCGGGAGAAATAGGGTGCGATAACACCTTCGGGAGAAGTAGGTCGCAAGTACCCTTTCGGGATAAGTAGGTCGCGATAATCCCTTCGGGAGAAGTAGGTAACGAGTACCCCATCCTAAGAAGTAGGTAGCGAGTCCCCTTCGGGAGAAGTAGGTTGCGAGAACCCCTTTGGGAAAAGTAGCTCACAAGGGTCCCTTCGGGAGAAGTAGGTCGCGATAACCCCTTCGGGAGAAGTAGGTCACAAGGGCCCCTTCGAGAGAAGTAGGTTGCGATAACCTCTTTGGGAAAAGTAGCCCACAAGGGTCCCTTCGGGAGAAGTAGGGTGCGATAACCCCTTCGGGAGAAGTAGGTCGCAAGTACCCCTTCGGGATAAGTAGGTTGCGATAACCCCTTCGGGAGAAGAAGGTAACGAGCACCCCATCCTAAGAAGTAGGTAGCGAGAACCCCTTAGGGAAAAGTAGGTCGCGATAATCCCTTCGGGAGAAGTAGGTAACGAGTACCCCATCCTAAGAAGTAGGTAGCGAGTCCCCTTCGAGAGAAGTAGGTTGCGAGAACCCCTTTGGGAAAAGTAGCTCACAAGGGTCCCTTCGGAAGAAGTAGATTGCGATAACCCCTTCGGGAGAAGTAGGTCACAAGGGCCCCTTCGAGAGAAGTAGGTTGCGATAACCCCTTCGGGAGAAGTAGGTCATAAGGGTCCCTTCGGGAGAAATAGGGTGCGATAACCCCTTCGGGAGAAGTAGGTCGCAAGTACCCTTTCGAGATAAGTAGGTTGCGATAACCCCTTCGGGAGAAGAAGGTAACGAGTACCCCATCCTAAGAAGTAGGTAGCGAGTACCCTCCGGAAGAAATAGGTTGAGAGTACCCCTTCCGGGGAAGTAGATAACGAGAACCCCTTCGGGAGAAATAGTTAACGAGTACCCTTTCGGGAGAAATAGGTCGCGATAACCCCTTCGGGAGAAGAAGGTAACGAGCACCCCATCCTAAGAAGTAGGTAGCGAGAACCCCTTTGGGAAAAGTAGGTCGCGATAATCCCTTCGGGAGAAGTAGGTAACGAGTACCCCATCCTATGAAGTAGGTAGCGAGTACCCCTTCGGGAGGAGTAGGTCACAAGGGTCCCTTCGGGAGAAGTAGGGTGCGATAACCCCTTCGGGAGAAGTAGGTCGCAAGTACCCTTTCGGTATAAGTAGGTTGCGATAACCCCTTCGGGAGAAGAAGGTAACGGGTACCCCATCCTAAGAAGTAGGTAGCGAGTACCCCTTCGGAAGAAATAGGTTGAGGGTACCCCTTCCGGAGAAGTAGATAACGAGGTCCCCTTCGGGAGAAGTAGGTCACAAGGGCCTGTTCGAGAGAAGTAGTTTGCGATAACCCTTTCGGGAAGAGTAGGTCACAAGGGTCCCTACGGGAGAAGTAGGTTGCGAGAACCCCTTCGGGAGAAGTAGGTAGCCAGTACCCCTTTTGGAGAAGTAGGGTGCGATAACCCCTTCGGGAGAAGTAGGTCGCAAGTACCCCTTCGGGATAAGTAGGTTGCGATAACCCCATCGGGAGAAGAAGGTAACGAGTACCCCATCCTAAGAAGTAGGTAGCGAGTACCCCTTCGGGAGACGTAAGTTGCGAGAACCCCTTCGCAAGAAGTAGGTAGCGAATACCCCTTCGGGAGAAGTAGGTTATGATCATCCCTTCGTAAGGTGTTACCAGGGGCACAGCCAAGTCCAAGTTTCTCACGAGTCGCCTCGTATATACTTGGCGAAGGCTGCTGTCTGTATCAACTCTGGCTGCGCTTTTCCGAAAATGCAAAGTTTTATATGTAAATTTAATCATTAACCGAATGAGAATTATCGCAGTAAAAGTTAATCTATATTATAAGGACTAAAAATAATAATTCATGCTGTACCGTATATGGTTGACACAACTATGCCCATACAATAAAGTACCCAATCTAAAGTACCGATCACAAAGATTTCTAAGGTATCTCACTCAAACAAATTTTGAAAATTTTAGCCCACCGTGTGAGTTACGCCAAAAACTTGTAAGTGGCGGGGTAGAGCGTACTTAATGGACTACAGACTTTGATACTCAATTTATTCAGAAATTGTCTTTGGTCCATACAATCCATTTAAAAGAAAATTTCTAAGGTGTCTCACTCAATCACATTTTGAGAATTTTAGCCCACTGTGTGAGTTGTGCCGAAAATTCGAAAGTGGTGGCTATAGCGGACCTAACGGACTTCAACCTGTCATATTGAGGTTATTCAGAAATAGTTTTTGGTCTATACAATTTAGCCCACTGTGTGAGTTGTATATTAATTTGGAAAGTGGTGGGTTTTAGTGGCCCTTCGGCAGAAGTAGGTAACAAGGACCCTTCGGGAGAAGTAGGTAGCAAGTACCCCTTCGAGAGAAGTAGGTTGCGATAACCCCTTCGGGAGAAGTAGGTCGCGATAACCCCTTCGGGAGAAGAAGGTAACGAATACCCCATGGGAAGAAGTAAGTAGTGAGTACCCCTTCGGGAGAAGTAGGATGCGAGAACCCTTCGGGAGAAGTAGGTAACGAGTACCCCATCCTAAGAAGTAGGTAGCGAGTACCCCTTCGGGAGAAGTAGGGTGCGATAACCCCTTCGGGAGAAGTAGGTCGCAAGTACCCTTTCGGGATAAGTAGGTTGCGATAACCCCTTCGGGAGAAGAAGGTAACGAGTACCCCATCCTAAGAAAAAGGTAGCGAGTACCCCTTCGGGAGAAGTATGTAGCAAGCAGACTTCGGGAGAAGGAGGTAGCAAGTACCCTTTCGAGAGAAGTAGGTTGCGATAACCCCTTCGGGAGAAGTAGGTCGCGATAACCCCTTCGGGAGAAGAAGGTAACGAGCACCCCATCCTAAGAAGTAGGTAGCGAGAACCCCTTTGGGAAAAGTAGGTCGCAAGTACCCTTTCGGGATAAGTAGGATGCGATAACCCCTTCGGGAGAAGAAGGTAACGAGTACCCCATCCTAAGACGTAGGTAGCGAGTACCCCTTCGGAAGAAGTGGGTTGGGAGAACCCCTTCGGGAGAAGAAGGTAACGAGTACCCCTTCGGTTTAAGTAGGTCACAAGGACCCCTTCGGGAAAAGTAGGAAACGAGTACCCCTTTGGGAGAATTAGGTTGCGATAACCTCTTCGGGAGAAGTAGGTAACAAGACCCCTTCGGGAGAAGTAGGTTGCGATAACCCCTTCGGGAGAAGTAGGTTGCAATAACCCCTACGGGAGAAGAAGGCCACGAGGACCCCTTCGGTTAAAATAGGTCCCAAGGGCCAATTCGGGAGAAGTAGGTAACGGGGGCCCCTTCGGTAGAAGTAGGTAACAAGACCCCTTCGGGAGAAGTAGGTCACAAGGGCCCCTTCGGGAGAAGAAGGTAACGAGTACCACTTCGGGAGAAGTAGGTTGAGAGAACCCCTTCAGGAAAAGTAGGTTACAAGGGCCCCTTCGGGAGAAGTAGGTTGCGATAACCCCTTCAGAATTAGTAGGTAGCAAGTACCCCTTCGGGAAAAGTAGGTAACGAGAACCCCTACGGGAGAAGTAGGTTGCGATAAGCCCTTCAGGAGAAGTAGGTCAAAAGGGCCCCTTTGTAGGTAGTAGGTAAGCGATAACCCCTTCGGGAGAAGTAGGTTACGAGAACTCTTCGCGAGAAGTAGGTTGCGATAACCCCTTCGGGAGAAGTAGGTAGCAGGTACCCCTTCGTGAGAAGTAGGTTGCGGTTGAAGTAGGTCACAAGGGCCCATTCGGTAGAAGTAGGTAACGGGGACCCCTTCGGGAGAAGTAGGTTGCGATAACCCCTTCGGGAGAAGTAGGTAACGAGAACCCCTCCGGGAGAAATAGGTAACGAGTACCTCTTCGGGAGAAGTAGGTTACAAGGGCCCCTTCTTGAGAAGAAGGTAACAAGTACCCCTTCGGGAAAAGTAGGTTGCGATAACCCCTTCGGGAGAAGCAGGTCACAAGGGCCCCTTCGGGAGAAGAAGCTAATGAGTACCCCATCGGTAGAAGTGAGTAGCGAGTACCGCTTCGGGAGAAGTAGGTTGCGAGAACCCTTCGCGAGAAGTAGGTTGCGATAACCCCTTCGGGAGAAGTAGGTAGCAAGTACCCCTTCGGGAGAAGTAGGTTGTGATAACCCCTTCGGGAGAAGTGGGTTGCAAGTACCCCTTCGGGAGAAGTAGGTCACAAGGACACCTTCGGGAGAAATAGGTAACGAGGGCCCCTTCGGGAGAAGTAGGTTGCGATAACTTCTTCGGGAGAAGTAGGTTGCGATAACCCCTTTGGGAGAAGTAGGTAGCAAGTACCTCTTCGGGAGAAGTAGGTAACGAGTACCTCTTCGGGAGAAGTAGGTTACAAGGGCCCCTTCTTGAGAAGAAGGTAACGAGTACCCCTTCGGGAAAAGTAGGTTGCGATAACCCCTTCGGGAGAAGTAGGTCACAAGGGCCCCTTCGGGAGAAGAAGGTAATGAGTACCCCATCGGTAGAAGTGAGTAGCAAGTACCCTTCGGGAGAAGAAGGTAACGAGTACCCCTTCGGAAGAAGTAGGTAACGAGTACCCCTTCGGAAGAAGTAGGTCACTAGGACCCCTTCGGGAGAAGTAGGTCGCAAGTACCCTTTCGGGATAAGTAGGTTGGGATAACCCCTTCGGGAGAAGAAGGTAACGAGTACCCCATCCTAAGAAGTAGGTAGCGAGTACCCCTTCGGAAGAACTAGGTTGCGAGAACCCCTTCGGGAGAAGTAGGTCACAAGGGCCCCTTCGAGAGAAGTAGGTTACGATAACCCCTTCGGGAGAAGTAGGTCGCGATAACCCCTTCGGGAGAAGTAGGTCGCGATAACCCCTTCGGGAGAAGAAGGTAACGAATACCCCATCGGAAGAAGTAAGAAGTGAGTACCCGTTCGGGAGAAGTAGGATGCGAGAACCCTTCGGGAGAAGTAGGTAACGAGTACCCCATCCTAAGAAGTAGGTAGCGAGTACCCCTTCGGGAGAAATAGGGTGCGATAACCCCTTCGGGAGAAGTAGGTCGCAAGTACCCTTTCGGGATAAGTAGGTTGCGATAACCCCTTCGGGAGAAGAAGGTAACGAGTACCCCATGCTAAGAAAAAGGTAGCGAGTACCCCTTCGGGAGAAGTAGGTAGCAAGCAGACTTCGGGAGAAGGAGGTAGCAAGTACCCTTTCGAGAGAAGTAGGTTGCGATAACCCCTTCGGGAGCAGTAGGTCGCGATAACCCCTTCGGGAGAAGAAGGTAACGAGCACCCCATCCTAAGAAGTAGGTAGCGAGAACCCCTTTGGGAAAAGTAGGTCGCAAGTACCCTTTCGGGATAAGTAGGATGCGATAACCCCTTCGGGAGAAGAAGGTAACGAGTACCCCATCCTAAGAAGTAGGTAGCGAGTCCCCTTCGAGAGAAGTAGGTTGCGATATTCCCTTCGGGAGAAGTAGGTTACGATAACCCCTTCGGGAGAAGTAGGTAACGAGTACCCCATCCTAAGAAATAGGTAGCGAGTACCCCTTCGGGAGAAGTTGATCGCGATAACTCCTTCGGGAGAAGTAGGTAACGAGTACCCCATCCTATGAAGTAGGTTGCGAGAACCCCTTTGGGAAAAGTAGCTCACAAGGGTCCCTTCGGGAGAATTAGATTGCGATAACCCCTTCGGGAGAAGTAGGTCGCAAGTACCCCTTCGGGATAAGTAGGTTGCGATAACCCCTTCGGGAGAAGAAGGTAACGAGTACCCCAACCTAAGAAGTAGGTAGCGAGTACCCCTTCGGGAGAAGTAGGTTGCGAGAATCCCTTCGGGAAAAGTAGGTCACAAGGGTCCCTTCGGGAGAACTAGGGTGCGATAACCCTTTCGGGAGAAGTAGGTCGCAAGTACCCTTTCGGGATAAGTAGGTTGCCATAACCCCTTCGGGAGAAGAAGGTAACGAGTACCCCATCCTAAGAAGTAGGTAGCGAGTACCCCTTCGGAAGAAATAGGTTGGGAAAACCCCTTCCGGTGAAGTAGATAACGAGGTCCCCTTCGGGAGAAGTACGTCACAAGGGCCCGTTCGAGAGAAGTAGTTTGCGATAACCCTTCCGGGAAGAGTAGGTCACAAGGGTCCCTACGGGAGAAGTAGGTTGCGAGAACCCCTTCGGGAGAAGTAGGTAGCAAGTACCCCTTTGGGAGAAGTAGGTAGCAAGTACCCCTTTGGGAGAAGTGGGTAGCATGTACCCCTTCGGGAGAAGTACGTTGCGATAATCCCTTCGGGAGAAGTAGGTCACAAGGGCCCCTTCGAGAGAAGTAGGTTGCAATAACCCCTTCGGGAGAAGTAGGTCACAAGGGCCCCTTCGAGAGAAGTAGGTTGCGGTAACCCCTTCGGGAGAAGTAGGTTGCGATAACCCCTTCGGGAGAAGTAGGGCGCGATAATCCCTTCGGGAGAAGTAGGTAACGAGTACCCCATCCTAAGAAGTAGGTAGCGAGTCCCCTTCGGGAGAAGTAGGTTGCGAGAACCCCTTTGGGAAAAGTAGCCCACAAGGGTCCCTTCGGGAGAAGTAGGTTGCGATAACCCCTTCGGGAGAAGTAGGTCACAAAGGCCCCTTCGAGAGAAGTAGGTTGCGATAACCCCTTCGGGAGAAGTAGGTCACAAGGGCCCCTTCGAGAGAAGTAGGTTGCGATAACCCCTTCGGGAGAAGTAGGTCACAAGGGCCCCTTCGAGAGAAGTAGGTTGCGATAACCCCTTCGGGAGAAGTAGGTCACAAGGGCCCCTTCGAGAGAAGTACGTTGCGATAACCCCTTCGGGAGAAGTAGGTTGCGATAACCTCTTCGGGAGAAGTAGGTCGCGATAATCCCTTCGGGAGAAGTAGGTAACGAGTACCCCATCCTAAGAAGTAGGTAGCGAGTCCCCTTCGGGAGAAGTAGGTTGCGAGAACCCCTTTGGGAAAAGTAGCTCACAAGGGTCCCTTCGGGAGAAGTAGGTTGCGATAACCCCTTCGGGTGAAATAGGTCGCAAGTACCCCTTCGGGATAAGTAGGTTGCGATAACCCCTTCGGGAGAAGAAGGTAACGAGTACCCCATCCTAAGAAGTAGGTAGCGAGTACCCCTTCGGGAGACGTAAGTTGCGAGAACCCCTTTGGGAAAAGTAGCTCAAAAGGGTCCCTTCGGGAGAAGTAGGTTGCGATAACCCCTTCGGGAGAAGTAGGTCACAAGGGCCCCTTCGAGAGAAGTAGGTTGCGATAACCCCTTCGGGAGAAGTAGGTCACAAGGGTCCCTTCGGGAGAAATAGGGTGCGATAACCCCTTCGGGAGAAGTAGGTCGCAAGTACCCTTTCGGGATAAGTAGGTTGCGATAACCCCTTCGGGAGAAGAAGGTAACGAGTACCCCATCCTAAGAAGTAGGTAGCGAGTACCCTTCGGGAGAAGTAGGTTGCGAGAACCCCTTTGCGAAAAGTAGCTCACAAGGGTCCCTTCGGGAGAAGTAGGCTGCGATAACCCCTTCGGGAAAAGTAGGTCACAAGGGCCCCTTCGAGAGAAGTAGGTTGCGATAACCCCTTCGGGAGAAGTAGGTAACGAGTACCCCATCCTAAGAAGTAGGTAGCGCGTCCCCTTCGGGAGAAGTAGGTTGCGAGAACCCCTTTGGGAAAAGTAGCTCACAAGGGTCCCTTCGTGAGAAGTAGGTTGCGATAACCCCTACGGGAGAAGTAGGTCACAAGGGCCCCTTCGAGAGAAGTAGGTTGCGATAACCCCTTCGGGAGAAGAAGGTAACGAGTACCCCATCCTAAGAAGTAGGTAGCGAGTACCCTTCGGGAGAAGTAGGTTGCGAGAACCCCTTTGGGAAAAGTAGCTCACAAGGGTCCTTTCGGGAGAAGTAGGTTGCGATAACTCCTTCGGGAGAAGTAGGTCACAAGGGTCCCTTCGGGAGAAATAGGGTGCGATAACACCTTCGGGAGAAGTAGGTCGCAAGTACCCTTTCGGGATAAGTAGGTCGCGATAATCCCTTCGGGAGAAGTAGGTAACGAGTACCCCATCCTAAGAAGTAGGTAGCGAGTCCCCTTCGGGAGAAGTAGGTTGCGAGAACCCCTTTGGGAAAAGTAGCTCACAAGGGTCCCTTCGGGAGAAGTAGGTCGCGATAACCCCTTCGGGAGAAGTAGGTCACAAGGGCCCCTTCGAGAGAAGTAGGTTGCGATAACCCCTTTGGGAAAAGTAGCCCACAAGGGTCCCTTCGGGAGAAGTAGGGTGCGATAACCCCTTCGGGAGAAGTAGGTCGCAAGTACCCCTTCGGGATAAGTAGGTAATGAGTACCCCATCGGTAGAAGTGAGTAGCAAGTACCCTTCGGGAGAAGAAGGTAACGAGTACCCCTTCGGAAGAAGTAGGTAACGAGTACCCCTTCGGAAGAAGTAGGTCACTAGGACCCCTTCGGGAGAAGTAGGTCGCAAGTACCCTTTCGGGATAAGTAGGTTGGGATAACCCCTTCGGGAGAAGAAGGTAACGAGTACCCCATCCTAAGAAGTAGGTAGCGAGTACCCCTTCGGAAGAACTAGGTTGCGAGAACCCCTTCGGGAGAAGTAGGTCACAAGGGCCCCTTCGAGAGAAGTAGGTTCCGATAACCCCTTCGGGAGAAGTAGGTCGCGATAACCCCTTCGGGAGAAGTAGGTCGCGATAACCCCTTCGGGAGAAGAAGGTAACGAATACCCCATCGGAAGAAGTAAGAAGTGAGTACCCGTTCGGGAGAAGTAGGATGCGAGAACCCTTCGGGAGAAGTAGGTAACGAGTACCCCATCCTAAGAAGTAGGTAGCGAGTACCCCTTCGGGAGAAATAGGGTGCGATAACCCCTTCGGGAGAAGTAGGTCGCAAGTACCCTTTCGGGATAAGTAGGTTGCGATAACGCCTTCGGGAGAAGAAGGTAACGAGTACCCCATGCTAAGAAAAAGGTAGCGAGTACCCCTTCGGGAGAAGTAGGTAGCAAGCAGACTTCGGGAGAAGGAGGTAGCAAGTACCCTTTCGAGAGAAGTAGGTTGCGATAACCCCTTCGGGAGCAGTAGGTCGCGATAACCCCTTCGGGAGAAGAAGGTAACGAGCACCCCATCCTAAGAAGTAGGTAGCGAGAACCCCTTTGGGAAAAGTAGGTCGCAAGTACCCTTTCGGGATAAGTAGGATGCGATAACCCCTTCGGGAGAAGAAGGTAACGAGTACCCCATCCTAAGAAGTAGGTAGCGAGTCCCCTTCGAGAGAAGTAGGTTGCGATATTCCCTTCGGGAGAAGTAGGTTACGATAACCCCTTCGGGAGAAGTAGGTAACGAGTACCCCATCCTAAGAAATAGATAGCGAGTACCCCTTCGGGAGAAGTTGATCGCGATAACTCCTTCGGGAGAAGTAGGTAACGAGTACCCCATCCTATGAAGTAGGTTGCGAGAACCCCTTTGGGAAAAGTAGCTCACAAGGGTCCCTTCGGGAGAATTAGATTGCGATAACCCCTTCGGGAGAAGTAGGTCGCAAGTACCCCTTCGGGATAAGTAGGTTGCGATAACCCCTTCGGGAGAAGAAGGTAACGAGTACCCCAACCTAAGAAGTAGGTAGCGAGTACCCCTTCGGGAGAAGTAGGTTGCGAGAATCCCTTCGGGAAAAGTAGGTCACAAGGGTCCCTTCGGGAGAACTAGGGTGCGATAACCCTTTCGGGAGAAGTAGGTCGCAAGTACCCTTTCGGGATAAGTAGGTTGCCATAACCCCTTCGGGAGAAGAAGGTAACGAGTACCCCATCCTAAGAAGTAGGTAGCGAGTACCCCTTCGGAAGAAATAGGTTGGGAAAACCCCTTCCGGTGAAGTAGATAACGAGGTCCCCTTCGGGAGAAGTACGTCACAAGGGCCCGTTCGAGAGAAGTAGTTTGCGATAACCCTTCCGGGAAGACTAGGTCACAAGGGTCCCTACGGGAGAAGTAGGTTGCGAGAACCCCTTCGGGAGAAGTAGGTAGCAAGTACCCCTTTGGGAGAAGTAGGTAGCAAGTACCCCTTTGGGAGAAGTGGGTAGCATGTACCCCTTCGGGAGAAGTACGTTGCGATAATCCCTTCGGGAGAAGTAGGTCACAAGGGCCCCTTCGAGAGAAGTAGGTTGCAATAACCCCTTCGGGAGAAGTAGGTCACAAGGGCCCCTTCGAGAGAAGTAGGTTGCGGTAACCCCTTCGGGAGAAGTAGGTTGCGATAACCCCTTCGGGAGAAGTATGGCGCGATAATCCCTTCGGGAGAAGTAGGTAACGAGTACCCCATCCTAAGAAGTAGGTAGCGAGTCCCCTTCGGGAGAAGTAGGTTGCGAGAACCCCTTTGGGAAAAGTAGCCCACAAGGGTCCCTTCGGGAGAAGTAGGTTGCGATAACCCCTTCGGGAGAAGTAGGTTACGATAACCCCTTCGGGAGAAGTAGGTCGCGATAACCCCTTCAGGAGAAGTAGGTAACGACTACCCCATCCTAAGAAGTAGGTAGCGAGTACCCCTTCGGGAGAAGTAGGATGCGAGAATTCCTTTGGGAAAAGTAGGTCACAAGGGGAGAAGTAGGTTGCGATAACCCCTTCGGGAGAAGTAGGTAGCAAGTACCTCTTCGGGAGAAGTAGGTAGCAAATACCCCTTCGGGAGAAGTAGGTTGCGATAACCCTTTCGGGAGAAGTAGGTCACAAGGGCCCCTTCGAGAGAAGTAGGTTGCGATAACCCCTTCGGGAGAAGTAGGTTACGATAACCCCTTCGGGAGAAGTAGGTCGCGATAACCCCTTCAGGAGAAGTAGGTAACGACTACCCCATCCTAAGAAGTAGGTAGCGAGTACCCCTTCGGGAGAAGTAGGATGCGAGGATCCCTTTGGGAAAAGTAGCTCACAAGGGGAGAAGTAGGTTGCGATAACCCCTTCGGGAGAAGTAGGTCACAAGGGCCCCTTCGAGAGAAGTAGGTTGCGATAACCCCTTCGGGAGAAGTAGGTCACAAGGGCCCCTTCGAGAGAAGTACGTTGCGATAACCCCTTCGGGAGAAGTAGGTTGCGATAACCTCTTCGGGAGAAGTAGGTCGCGATAATCCCTTCGGGAGAAGTAGGTAACGAGTACCCCATCCTAAGAAGTAGGTAGCGAGTCCCCTTCGGGAGAAGTAGGTTGCGAGAACCCCTTTGGGAAAAGTAGCTCACAAGGGTCCCTTCGGGAGAAGTAGGTTGCGATAACCCCTTCGGGTGAAATAGGTCGCAAGTACCCCTTCGGGATAAGTAGGTTGCGATAACCCCTTCGGGAGAAGAAGGTAACGAGTACCCCATCCTAAGAAGTAGGTAGCGAGTACCCCTTCGGGAGACGTAAGTTGCGAGAACCCCTTTGGGAAAAGTAGCTCAAAAGGGTCCCTTCGGGAGAAGTAGGTTGCGATAACCCCTTCGGGAGAAGTAGGTCACAAGGGCCCCTTCGAGAGAAGTAGGTTGCGATAACCCCTTCGGGAGAAGTAGGTCACAAGGGTCCCTTCGGGAGAAATAGGGTGCGATAACCCCTTCGGGAGAAGTAGGTCGCAAGTACCCTTTCGGGATAAGTAGGTTGCGATAACCCCTTCGGGAGAAGAAGGTAACGAGTACCCCATCCTAAGAAGTAGGTAGCGAGTACCCTTCGGGAGAAGTAGGTTGCGAGAACCCCTTTGCGAAAAGTAGCTCACAAGGGTCCCTTCGGGAGAAGTAGGCTGCGATAACCCCTTCGGGAAAAGTAGGTCACAAGGGCCCCTTCGAGAGAAGTAGGTTGCGATAACCCCTTCGGGAGAAGTAGGTAACGAGTACCCCATCCTAAGAAGTAGGTAGCGCGTCCCCTTCGGGAGAAGTAGGTTGCGAGAACCCCTTTGGGAAAAGTAGCTCACAAGGGTCCCTTCGTGAGAAGTAGGTTGCGATAACCCCTACGGGAGAGGTAGGTCACAAGGGCCCCTTCGAGAGAAGTAGGTTGCGATAACCCCTTCGGGAGAAGAAGGTAACGAGTACCCCATCCTAAGAAGTAGGTAGCGAGTACCCTTCGGGAGAAGTAGGTTGCGAGAACCCCTTTGGGAAAAGTAGCTCACAAGGGTCCTTTCGGGAGAAGTAGGTTGCGATAACTCCTTCGGGAGAAGTAGGTCACAAGGGTCCCTTCGGGAGAAATAGGGTGCGATAACACCTTCGGGAGAAGTAGGTCGCAAGTACCCTTTCGGGATAAGTAGGTCGCGATAATCCCTTCGGGAGAAGTAGGTAACGAGTACCCCATCCTAAGAAGTAGGTAGCGAGTCCCCTTCGGGAGAAGTAGGTTGCGAGAACCCCTTTGGGAAAAGTAGCTCACAAGGGTCCCTTCGGGAGAAGTAGGTCGCGATAACCTCTTCGGGAGAAGTAGGTCACAAGGGCCCCTTCGAGAGAAGTAGGTTGCGATAACCCCTTTGGGAAAAGTAGCCCACAAGGGTCCCTTCGGGAGAAGTAGGGTGCGATAACCCCTTCGGGAGAAGTAGGTCGCAAGTACCCCTTCGGGATAAGTAGGTTGCGATAACCCCTTCGGGAGAAGAAGGTAACGAGCACCCCATCCTAAGAAGTAGGTAGCGAGAACCCCTTAGGGAAAAGTAGGTCGCGATAATCCCTTCGGGAGAAGTAGGTAACGAGTACCCCATCCTAAGAAGTAGGTAGCGAGTCCCCTTCGAGAGAAGTAGGTTGCGAGAACCCCTTTGGGAAAAGTAGCTCACAAGGGTCCCTTCGGAAGAAGTAGATTGCGATAACCCCTTCGGGAGAAGTAGGTCACAAGGGCCCCTTCGAGAGAAGTAGGTTGCGATAACCCCTTCGGGAGAAGTAGGTCATAAGGGTCCCTTCGGGAGAAATAGGGTGCGATAACCCCTTCGGGAGAAGTAGGTCGCAAGTACCCTTTCGAGATAAGTAGGTTGGGATAACCCCTTCGGGAGAAGAAGGTAACGAGTACCCCATCCTAAGAAGTAGGTAGCGAGTACCCTTCGGAAGAAATAGGTTGAGAGTACCCCTTCCGGGGAAGTAGATAACGAGAACCCCTTCGGGAGAAATAGTTAACGAGTACCCTTTCGGGAGAAGTAGGTCGCGATAACCCCTTCGGGAGAAGAAGGTAACGAGCACCCCATCCTAAGAAGTAGGTAGCGAGAACCCCTTTGGTAAAAGTAGGTCGCGATAATCCCTTCGGGAGAAGTAGGTAACGAGTACCCCATCCTATGAAGTAGGTAGCGAGTACCCCTTCGGGAGGAGTAGGTCACAAGGGTCCCTTCGGGAGAAGTAGGGTGCGATTACCTCTTCGGGAGAAGTAGGTCGCAAGTACCCTTTCGGTATAAGTAGGTTGCGATAACCCCTTCGGGAGAAGAAGGTAACGGGTACCCCATCCTAAGAAGTAGGTAGCGAGTACCCCTTCGGAAGAAATAGGTTGAGGGTACCCCTTCCGGAGAAGTAGATAACGAGGTCCCCTTCGGGAGAAGTAGGTCACAAGGGCCCGTTCGAGAGAAGTAGGTTGCGAGAACCCCTTCGGGAGAAGTAGGTAGCCAGTACCCCTTTTGGAGAAGTAGGGTGCGATAACCCCTTCGGGAGAAGTAGGTCGCAAGTACCCCTTCGGGATAAGTAGGTTGCGATAACCCCATCGGGAGAAGAAGGTAACGAGTACCCCATCCTAAGAAGTAGGTAGCGAGTACCCCTTCGGGAGACGTAAGTTGCGAGAACCCCTTCGCAAGAAGTAGGTAGCGAATACCCCTTCGGGAGAAGTAGGTTATGATCATCCCTTCGTAAGGTGTTACCAGGGGCACAGCCAAGTCCAAGTTTCTCACGAGTCGCCTCGTATATACTTGGCGAAGGCTGCTGTCTGTATCAACTCTGGCTGCGCTTTTCCAAAAATGCAAAGTTTTATATGTAAATTTAATCATTAACCGAATGAGAATTATCGCAGTAAAAGTTAATCTATATTATAAGGACTAAAAATAATAATTCATGCTGTACCGTATATGGTTGACACAACTATGCCCATACAATAAAGTACCCAATCTAAAGTACCAATCACAAAGATTTCTAAGGTATCTCACTCAAACAAATTTTGAAAATTTTAGCCCACCGTGTGAGTTACGCCAAAAACTTGTAAGTGGCGGGGTAGAGCGTACTTAATGGACTACAGACTTTGATACTCAATTTATTCAGAAATTGTCTTTGGTCCATACAATCCATTTAAAAGAAAATTTCTAAGGTGTCTCACTCAATCACATTTTGAGAATTTTAGCCCACTGTGTGAGTTGTGCCGAAAATTCGAAAGTGGTGGCTATAGCGGACCTAATGGACTTCAACCTGTCATATTGAGGTTATTCAGAAATAGTTTTTGGTCTATACAATTTAGCCCACTGTGTGAGTTGTATATTAATTTGGAAAGTGGTGGGTTTTAGTGGCCCTTCGGCAGAAGTAGGTAACAAGGACCCTTCGGGAGAAGTAGGTAGCAAGTACCCCTTCGAGAGAAGTAGGTTGCGATAACCCCTTCGGGAGAAGTAGGTCGCGATAACCCCTTCGGGAGAAGAAGGTAACGAATACCCCATCGGAAGAAGTAAGTAGTGAGTACCCCTTCGGGAGAAGTAGGATGCGAGAACCCTTCGGGGGAAGTAGGTAACGAGTACCCCATCCTAAGAAGTAGGTAGCGAGTACCCCTTCGGGAGAAGTAGGGTGCGATAACCCCTTCGGGAGAAGTAGGTCGCAAGTACCCTTTCGGGATAAGTAGGTTGCGATAACCCCTTCGGGAGAAGAAGGTAACGAGTACCCCATCCTAAGAAAAAGGTAGCGAGTACCCCTTCGGGAGAAGTATGTAGCAAGCAGACTTCGGGAGAAGGAGGTAGCAAGTACCCTTTCGAGAGAAGTAGGTTGCGATAACCACTTCGGGAGAAGTAGGTCGCGATAACCCCTTCGGGAGAAGAAGGTAACGAGCACCCCATCCTAAGAAGTAGGTAGCGAGAACCCCTTTGGGAAAAGTAGGTCGCAAGTACCCTTTCGGGATAAGTAGGATGCGATAACCCCTTCGGGAGAAGAAGGTAACGAGTACCCCATCCTAAGAAGTAGGTAGCGAGTACCCCTTCGTAAGAAGTGGGTTGGGAGAACCCCTTCGGGAGAAGAAGGTAACGAGTACCCCTTCGGTTGAAGTAGGTCACAAGGACCCCTTCGGGAAAAGTAGGAAACGAGTACCCCTTTGGGAGAATTAGGTTGCGATAACCTCTTCGGGAGAAGTAGGTAACAAGACCCCTTCGGGAGAAGTAGGTTGCGATAACCCCTTCGGGAGAAGTAGGTTGCAATAACCCCTACGGGAGAAGAAGGCCACGAGGACCCCTTCGGTTAAAATAGGTCCCAAGGGCCAATTCGGGAGAAGTAGGTAACGGGGGCCCCTTCGGTAGAAGTAGGTAACAAGACCCCTTCGGGAGAAGTAGGTCAAAAGGGCCCCTTCGGGAGAAGAAGGTAACGAGGACTACTTCGGGAGAAGTAGGTTGAGAGAACCCCTTCAGGAAAAGTAGGTTACAAGGGCCCCTTCGGGAGAAGTAGGTTGCGATAACCCCTTCAGAAGTAGTATGTAGCAAATACCCCTTCGGGACAAGTAGGTAACGAGAACCCCTACGGGAGAAGTAGGTTGCGATAAGCCCTTCGGGAGAAGTAGGTAGCAAGAACCCTTCGGGAGAAGTAGGTAACAAGACCCCTTCGGGAGAAGTAGGTTGCGATAACCCCTTCGGGATAAGTAGGTCACAAGAGTAAGTTCGGGAGAAGTAGGGTGCGATAACCCCTTCGGGAGAAGTAGGTCGCAAGTACCCTTTCGGGATAAGTAGGATGCGATAACCCCTTCGGGAGAAGAAGGTAACGAGTACCCCATCCTAAGAAGTAGGTAGCGAGTACCCCTTCGGGAGACGTAGGTTGCGAGAACCCCTTCGCAAGAAGTAGGTAGCGAATACCCCTTCGGTTGAAGTAGGTCACAAGGACCCCTTCGGAAAAAGTAGGAAACGAGTACCCCTTTGGGAGACGTAGGTTGCGATAACCTCTTCGGGAGAAGTAGGTAACAAGACCCCTTCGGGAGAAGTAGGTTGCGATAACCCCTTCGGGAGAAGTAGGTTGCAATAACCCCTACGGGAGAAGAAGGCCACGAGGACCCCTTCGGTTAAAGTAGGTCCCAAGGGCCAATTCGGGAGAAGTAGGTAACGGGGGCCCCTTCGGTAGAAGTAGGTTGAGAGAACCCCTTCGGGAAAAGTAGGTCACAAGGGCCCCTTCGGGAGAAGAAGGTAACGAGTACCACTTCGGGAGAAGTAGGTTGAGAGAACCCCTTCAGGAAAAGTAGGTTACAAGGGCCCCTTCGGGAGAAGTAGGTTGCGATAACCCCTTCAGAATTAGTAGGTAGCAAGTACCCCTTCGGGAAAAGTAGGTAACGAGAATCCCTACGGGAGAAGTAGGTTGCGATAAGCCCTTCAGGAGAAGTAGGTCAAAAGGGCCCCTTCGTAGGTAGTAGGTAAGCGATAACCCCTTCGGGAGAAGTAGGTTACGAGAACTCTTCGCGAGAAGTAGGTTGCGATAACCCCTTCGGGAGAAGTAGGTAGCAGGTACCCCTTCGTGAGAAGTAGGTTGCGGTAACCCCTTCGGGAGAAGAAGGTAACGAGTACCCCTTCGGTTGAAGTAGGTCACAAGGGCCCATTCGGTAGAAGTAGGTAACGGGGACCCCTTCGGGAGAAGTAGGTTGCGATAACCCCTTCGGGAGAAGTAGGTAACGAGAACCCCTCCGGGAGAAATAGGTAACGAGTACCTCTTCGGGAGAAGTAGGTTACAAGGGCCCCTTCTTGAGAAGAAGGTAACAAGTACCCCTTCGGGAAAAGTAGGTTGCGATAACCCCTTCGGGAGAAGTAGGTCACAAGGGCCCCTTCGGGAGAAGAAGGTAATGAGTACCCCATCGGTAGAAGTGAGTAGCGAGTACCGCTTCGGGAGAAGTAGGTTGCGAGAACCCTTCGCGAGAAGTAGGTTGCGATAACCCCTTCGGGAGAAGTAGGTAGCAAGTACCCCTTCGGGAGAAGTAGGTAGCAAGTACCCCTTCGGGAGAAGTGGGTTGCAAGTACCCCTTCGGGAGAAATAGGTAACGAGGGCCCCTTCGGGAGAAGTAGGTTGCGATAACTTCTTCGGGAGAAGTAGGTTGCGATAACCCCTTTGGGAGAAGTAGGTAGCAAGTACCTCTTCGGGAGAAGTAGGTAACGAGTACCTCTTCGGGAGAAGTAGGTTACAAGGGCCCCTTCTTGAGAAGAAGGTAACGAGTACCCCTTCGGGAAAAGTAGGTTGCGATAACCCCTTCGGGAGAAGTAGGTCACAAGGGCCCCTTCGGGAGAAGAAGGTAATGAGTACCCCATCGGTAGAAGTGAGTAGCAAGTACCCTTCGGGAGAAGAAGGTAACGAGTACCCCTTCGGAAGAAGTAGGTCACTAGGACCCCTTCGGGAGAAGTAGGTCGCAAGTACCCTTTCGGGATAAGTAGGTTGGGATAACCCCTTCGGGAGAAGAAGGTAACGAGTACCCCATCCTAAGAAGTAGGTAGCGAGTACCCCTTCGGAAGAACTAGGTTGCGAGAACCCCTTCGGGAGAAGTAGGTCACAAGGGCCCCTTCGAGAGAAGTAGGTTACGATAACCCCTTCGGGAGAAGTAGGTCGCGATAACCCCTTCGGGAGAAGTAGGTCGCGATAACCCTTTCGGGAGAAGAAGGTAACGAATACCCCATCGGAAGAAGTAAGTAGTGAGTACCCGTTCGGGAGAAGTAGGATGCGAGAACTCTTCGGGAGAAGTAGGTAACGAGTACCCCATCCTAAGAAGTAGGTAGCGAGTACCCCTTCGGGAGAAATAGGGTGCGATAACCCCTTCGGGAGAAGTAGGTCGCAAGTACCCTTTCGGGATAAGTAGGTTGCGATAACCCCTTCGGGAGAAGAAGGTAACGAGTACCCCATGCTAAGAAAAAGGTAGCGAGTACCCCTTCGGGAGAAGTAGGTAGCAAGCAGACTTCGGGAGAAGGAGGTAGCAAGTACCCTTTCGAGAGAAGTAGGTTGCGATAACCCCTTCGGGAGCAGTAGGTCGCGATAACCCCTTCGGGAGAAGAAGGTAACGAGCACCCCATCCTAAGAAGTAGGTAGCGAGAACCCCTTTGGGAAAAGTAGGTCGCAAGTACCCTTTCGGGATAAGTAGGATGCGATAACCCCTTCGGGAGAAGAAGGTAACGAGTACCCCTAAGAAGTAGGTAGCGAGTACCCCTTCGGATGAAATAGGTTGGGAGAACCCCTTCCGGTGAAGTAGATAACGAGGTCCCCTTCGGGAGAAGTAGGTCACAAGGGCCCGTTCGAGAGAAGTAGTTTGCGATAACCCTTCCGGGAAGAGTAGGTCACAAGGGTCCCTACGGGAGAAGTAGGTTGCGAGAACCCCTTCGGGAGAAGTAGGTAGCAAGTACCCCTTTGGGAGAAGTAGGTAGCAAGTACTCCTTCGGGAGAAGTGGGTTGCGATAACCCCTTCGGGAGCAGTAGGTCGCGATAACCCCTTCGGGAGAAGAAGGTAACGAGCACCCCATCCTAAGAAGTAGGTAGCGAGAACCCCTTTGGGAAAAGTAGGTCGCAAGTACCCTTTCGGGATAAGTAGGATGCGATAACCCCTTCGGGAGAAGAAGGTAACGAGTACCCCTAAGAAGTAGGTAGCGAGTACCCCTTCGGATGAAATAGGTTGGGAGAACCCCTTCCGGTGAAGTAGATAACGAGGTCCCCTTCGGGAGAAGTAGGTCACAAGGGCCCGTTCGAGAGAAGTAGTTTGCGATAACCCTTCGGGAGAAGTAGGTCACAAGGGCCCCTTCGAGAGAAGTAGGTTGCGATAACCCCATCGGGAGAAGTAGGTTACGATAACCCTTTCGAGAGAAGTAGTTCGCGATAACCCCTTCGGGAGAAGTAGGTAACGAGTACCCCATCCTAAGAAGTACGTAGCGAGTACCCCTTCGGGAGAAGTAGGTTGCGAGAACCCCTTTGGGAGAAGTAAAGTGCGATAACCCCTTCGGGAGAAGTAGGTCGCAAGTACCCTTTCGCGATAAGTAGGTTGCGATAACCCCATCGGGAGAAGTAGGTTACGAGAACCCCTTTGGGAAAAGTAGGTCGCGATAATCCCTTCGGGAGACTTTGATACTCAATTTATTCAGAAATTGTCTTTGGTCCATACAATCCATTTAAAAGAAAATTTCTAAGGCGTCTCACTCAATCACATTTTGAAAATTTTAGCCCACTGTGTGAGTTGTGCCGAAAATTCGAAAGTGGTGGCTATAGCGGACCTAATGGACTTCAACCTGTCATATTGAGGTTATTCAGAAATAGTTTTTGGTCTATACAATTTAGCCCACTGTGTGAGTTGTATATTAATTTTGAAAGTGGTGGGTTTTAGTGGCCCTTCGGCAGAAGTAGGTAACAATGTTTCCTTCGAGAGAAGGGGCCCGCTAACTTCTTCGGGAGAAGTAGGTAGCAAGTACCCCTTCGGGAGAAATAGGTTGCGATAACTTCTTCGAGAGAAGTAGGTCACTAGGGCCCCTTCGGGAGAAGTAGGGTGCGATAACCCTTTCGGGAGAAGTAGGTCGCAAGTACCCTTTCGGGATAAGTAGGTTGCGATAACCCCTTCGGGAGAAGAAGGTAACGAGTACCCCATCCTAAGAAGTAGGTAGCGAGTACCCCTTCGGAAGAAGTAGGTTGCGAGAACCCCTTCGGGAGAAGTAGGTAGCAAGCACCCTTCGGGAGAAGTAGGTAGCAAATACCCCTTCGAGAGAAGTAGGTTGCGATAACCCCTTCGGGAGAAGTAGGTCGCGATAACCCCTTCGGGAGAAGAAGGTCGCAAGTACCCTTTCGGGATAAGTAGGTTGCGGTAACCCCTTCGGGAGAAGAAGGTAACGAGT
Source organism: Metopia argyrocephala (assembly GCA_963576795.1). Classification (NCBI taxonomy): domain Eukaryota; kingdom Metazoa; phylum Arthropoda; class Insecta; order Diptera; family Sarcophagidae; genus Metopia; species Metopia argyrocephala. The sequence continues at coordinate 88,451,066 of OY756210.1, forward strand.
ACCCCATCCTAAGAAGTAGGTAGCGAGTACCCCTTCGGGAGAAGTAGGTTGCGAGAACCCCTTCGGGAGAAGTAGGTAGCAAGCACACTTCGGGAGAAGTAGGTAGCAAGTACCCCTTCGAGAGAAGTAGGTTGCAATAACCCCTTCGGGAGAAGTAGGCCGCGATAACCCCTTCGGGAGAAGAAGGTAACGAGCACCCCATCCTAAGAAGTAGGTAGCGAGAACCCCTTTGGGAAAAGTAGGTAGCGAGTACCCCTTCGGGAGGAGTAGGTCACAAGGGTCTCTTCGGGAGAAGTAGGGTGCGATAACCCCTTCGGGAGAAGTAGGTCGCAAATACCCTTTCAGGATAAGTAGGTTGCGATAACCCATTCGGGAGAAGAAGGTAACGGGTACCCCATCCTAAGAAGTAGGTAGCGAGTACCCCTTCGGAAGAAATAGGTTGAGAGTACCCCTTCCGGAGAAGTAGATAACGAGGACCCCTTCGGGAGAAATAGTTAACGAGTACCCCTTCGGGAGAAGTAGGTCACAAGGGTCCCTGCGAGAGAAGTAGGTTGCGAAAACCCCTTCGGGAGAAGTAGGTCGCAAATACCCTTTCAGGATAAGTAGGTTGCGATAACCCATTCGGGAGAAGAAGGTAACGGGTACCCCATCCTAAGAAGTAGGTAGCGAGTACCCCTTCGGAAGAAATAGGTTGAGAGTACCCCTTCCGGAGAAGTAGATAACGAGGACCCCTTCGGGAGAAATAGTTAACGAGTACCCCTTCGGGAGAAGTAGGTCACAAGGGTCCCTGCGAGAGAAGTAGGTTGCGATAACCCCTTCGGGAGAAGTAGGTCGCAAATACCCTTTCAGGATAAGTAGGTCGCGATAATCCCTTCGGGAGAAGTAGGTAACGAGTACCCCATCCTAAGAAGTAGGTAGCGAGTACCCCTTCGGAAGAAATAGGTTGAGAGTACCCCTTCCGGAGAAGTAGATAACGAGGACCCCTTCGGGAGAAATAGTTAACGAGTACCCCTTCGGGAGAAGTAGGTCACAAGGGCCCCTTCGAGAGAAGCACCCCATCCTAAGAAGTAGGTAGCGAGAACCCCTTTGGGAAAAGTAGGTCGCGATAATCCCTTCGGGAGAAGAAGGCAACGAGTACCCCATCCTATGAAGTTGGTAGCGAGTACCCCTTCGGGAGGAGTAGGTCACAAGGGTCCCTTCGGGAAAAGTAGGGTGCGATAACCCCTTCGGGAGAAGTAGGTCACAAGGGCCCCTTCTAGAGAAGTAGGTTGCGATAACCCCTTCGGGAGAAGTAGGGTGCGATAACCCCTTCGGGAGAAGTAGGTCGCAAGTACCCTTTCGGGATAAGTAGTTTGCGATAACCCCTTCGGGAGAAGAAGGTAACGGGTACCCCATCCTAAGAAGTAGGTAGCGAATACCCCTTCGGAAGAAATAGGTTGAGAGTACCCCTTCCGGAGAAGTAGATAACGAGGACCCCTTCGGGAGAAATAGTTAATGAGTACACCTTCGGGAGAAGTAGGTCACAAGGGCCTCTGCGAGAGAAGTAGGTTGCGATAACCCCTTCGGGAGAAGTAGGTCACAAGGACCCCTTTGAGAGAAGTAGGTTGCGATAACCCCTTCGGGAGAAGTAGGTTACGATAACCCCTTCGGGAGAAGTAGGTAACGAGTACCCCATCCTAAGAAGTAGGAAGCGAGTACCCCTTCGGGAGAAGTAGGTTGCGATAACCCCTTCGGGAGAAGTAGGGTGCGATAACCCCTGCGGGAGAAGTAGGTCGCAAGTACCCTTTCGGGATAAGTAGGTTGCGACAACCTCTTCGGGAGAAGTAGGTAACGGGTACCCCATCCTAAGAAGTAGGTAGCGAGTACCCCTTCGGAAGAAATAGGTTGGGAGTACCCCTTCCGGGGAAGTAGATAACGAGAACCCTTTTGGGAGAAATAGTTAACGAGTACCCCTTCGGGAGAAGTAGGTCACAAGGGTCCCTTCGGGAGAAGTAGGTTGTGATAACCCCTTCGGGAGAAAAAGGTTGCGATAACACCTTCGGGAGAAGTTGATCGCGATAACCCCTTCGGGAGAAATAGGTAACGAGTACCCCATCCTAAGAAGTAGGTAGCGAGAACCCCTTCGGGAGAAGTAGGTCACAAGGCCCCATTCGGAAGAAGATGATAACGAGTACCTCTTCGGTAGAAGTAGGTCACAAGGGCCAATTCAGGAGAAGTAGGTAACGAGGGCCCCTTCGGTAGAAGTAGGTTGAGAGAACCCCTTCGGGAGAAGTAGGTCACAAGGGCCCCTTCGGGAGAAGAAGGCAACGAGTACCCCTTCGGGAAAAGTAGGTTGAGAGAACCCCTTCAGAAGTAGTAGGTAGCAAGTACCCCTTCGGGAAAAGTAGGTAACGAGAACCCCTACAGGAGAAGTAGGTTGCGGTAACCCCTTCGAGAGAAGTAGTTTGCGAGAACCCTTCGCGAGAAGTAGGTTGCGATAACCCCTTCGGGAGAAGTAGGTAGCAAGTACCCCTTCGGGAGAAGTAGGTTGCGGTAACCCCTTCGGGAGAAGAAGGTAACGTGTACCATTTCGGGAGAAGTAGGTAACGAGGGCCCCTTCGGGAGAAGTAGGTTGCGAGAACCCTTCGCGAGAAGTAGGTAGCGAATACCCCTTCGGGAGAAGTAGGTCAGGAAAACCCCTTCGGGATAAGTAGGTCACAAGGACTCCTTCGCGAAAAGTAGGTAACGAGTACTCCTTTGGGAGAAGTAGGTTGCGATAACCTCTTCGGGAGAAGTAGGTAACGAGTACCCCTTCGTTAGAAGTAGGTCGCGATTACCCCTTCGGGAGAAGTAGATCACAAGGGCCCCTTCTGGAAAAGTAAGTAACGAGGGCCCCTTCGGTAGAAGTAGGTTGAGAGAACCCCTTCGGGAGAAGTAGGTCACAAGGGCCCCTTCGGGAAAAGTAGGTAACGAGTACCCCTTCGGGAGAAGTAGGTTGCGATAACCCTTTCGGGAGAAGAAGATAACGAGTGCCCCTTCGGTGGAAGTAGGTCACAGGGCCCCTTCGGGAAAAGTAGGTAATGAGTACCCCTTTGGAAGAAGTAGGTTGCGATAACCTCTTCGGGAGAAGTAAGTAACGAGTACCCCTTCGTTAGAAGTAGGTCGCGATTACCCCTTCGGGAGAAGTAGATCACAAGGGCCCCTTCAGGAAAAGTAGGTAACGAGGGCCCCTTCGGTAGAAGTAGGTTGAGAGAACCCCTTCGGGAGAAGTAGGTCACAAGGGCCCCTTCGGGAAAAGTAGGTAACGAGTACCCCTTTGGGAGAAGTAGGTCGCGATAACTCCTTCGGGAGAAGTAGGTCACAAGGGCCCATTCGGAAGAAGATGATAACGAGTACCTCTTCGGTAGAAGTAGGTCACAAGGGCCAATTCAGGAGAAGTAGGTGACGAGGGCCCCTTCGGTAGAAGTAGGTTGAGAGAACCCCTTCGGGAGAAGTAGGTCACAAGGGCCCCTTCGGGAGAAGCAGGTAACGAGTACCCCTTCGGGAAAAGTAGGTTGCGATAACCTCTTCGGGAGGAGTAGGTAACGAGTACCCCTTCGTTAGAAGTAGGTCGCGATTACCCCTTCGGGAGAAGTAGATCACAAGGGCCCCTTCGGGAAAAGTAGGTAACGAGGGCCCCTTCGGTAGAAGTAGGTTGAGAGAACCCCTTCGGGAGAAGTAGGTCACAGGGGCCCCTTCGGGAAAAGTAGGTAACGAGTACCCCTTTGGGAGAAGTAGGTTGCGATAACTCCTTCGGGAGAAGTAGGTCACAAGGGCCCATTCGGAAGAAGATGATAACGAGTACCCCTTCGGGATAAGTAGGTCACAAGGGTGCTTCGGGAGAAGAAGGTAACGAGTACCCCATCGGAAGGAGTAAGTAGCGAGTACCGCTTCGGGAGAAGTAGGTTGCGAGAACCCTTCGCGAGAAGTAGGTTGCGATAACCCCTTCGGGAGAAGTACGTTGCAAGTACCCCTTCGGGAGAAGTAGGTTGCGGTAACCCCTTCGGGAGAAGAAGGTAACGAGTACCCCTTCGGTTGAAGTAGGTCACAAGGACCCCTTCGGGAGAAATAGGTAACGAGGGCCCCTTCGGGAGAAGTAGGTTGCCATAACCCCTTCGGGAGAAGTAGGTAGCAAGTACCTCTTCGGAGAAGTAGGTAGCAAATACCCCTTCGGCAGAAGTAGGTTGCGATAACCCCTTCTGGAGAAGTAGGTCACAAGGGCCCCTTCGAGAGAAGTAGGTTGCTATAACCCTATCGGGTGAAGTAGGTCCCAAGGGCCCTTTGGGGGAAATAGGTTGCGATAACCCCTTCGGGAAAAGAAGGTTGAAATAAGCCCTTCGGGAGAAGTAGGTAGCAAGTACCCCTTCGAGAGAAGTAGGTTGCTATAACCCCATCGGGTGAAGTAGGTCACAAGGGTCCTTTGGGAGAAATAGGTTGCGATAACCCCTTCGGGAAAAGAAGGTTGAAATAAGCCCTTCGGGAGAAGTAGGTCACAAGGCCCCTTCAAGAGATGTAGGTTGCGATAACCCTTTCGGGAGAAGTAGGTTGTGATAACCCTTTCGGGAGAAGTAGGTAGCAAGTACCCTTCGGGAGAAGTAGGTAACGAGTACCTATTCGGAAGAAGTAGGTCACTAGGGCCCCTTCGGGAGAAGTAGGTAACGAGTACCCTTCGGGAGAAGTAGGTTGAGAGAACCCCTTCGGGAGAAGTAGGTCACAAGGGCCCCTTCGGGAGAAGAAGGTAACGAGTACCCCTTCGGGAAAAGTAGGTTGCGATAACCCTTTCGGGAGAAGTAGGTAGCAAGTACCCTTCGGTAGAAGTAGGTTGCGAGAACCCCTTTGGGAAAAGTAGTTCACAAGGGTCCCTTCGGGAGAAGTAGGTTGCGATAACCCCTTCGGGGGAAGTAGGTCACAAGGGCCCCTGCGAGAGAAGCAGGTTGCGATAACCCCTTCGGGAGAAGTAGGTAACAAGTACCCCTTCGGGAGAAGTAGGTTGCGATAACTTCTTCGGGAGAAGTAGGTAACGAGTACCCCTTCGAGAGAAGTAGGTTGCGAGAATTGGGTTGAGAGCACCCCTTCGGGAGAAGTAGGTTGTGATAACCCTTTCGGGAGAAGTAGGTAGCAAGTACCCTTCGGGAGAAGTAGGTAACGAGTACCTATTCGGAAGAAGTAGGTCACTAGGGCCCCTTCGGGAGAAGTAGGTAACGAGTACCCTTCGGGAGAAGTAGGTTGCGATAACCCCTTCGGGAGAAGTAGGTTACAAATGCACCTTCGGGAGAAGTAGGTTGCGATAACCCCTTCAGAAGTAGTAGGTAGCAAATTCCCCTTCGGGTAAAGTAGGTAAAGAGAACCCCTTCGGGAGATGTAGGTTGCGATAACCCATTCGGGAGAAGAAGGTAGCGAGTACCCTTTCGGGAGAAGTAGGTTGCGAGAACCACTTTGGGAAAAGTAGTTCACAAGGGTCCCTTCGGGAGAAGTAGGTTGCGATAACCCCTTCGGGGGAAGTAGGTCACAAGGGCCCCTGCCAGAGAAGCAGGTTGCGATAACCCCTTCGGGAGAAGTAGGTAGCAAGTACCCCTTCGGGAGAAGTAGGTTGCGAGAATTGGGTTGAGAGCACCCCTTCGCGAGAAGTTGGTAACGAGTACCCCTTCGGCAGAAGTAGGTCACAAGGGCCCCTTCGGGAAAAGAAGGTAACGAGTACCCCTTCGGGAGAAGTAGGTTGCGATAACCCCTTCGGGAGAAGAAGATAACGAGTGCCCCTTCGGTAGAAGTAGGTCACAATAGGGTGGGTCAATTTTTTTGCCTACTAAGCGTATAGCAAAATCGTAATCTACGAGAAATTCTAATAACTTTTCCCAAAGAAACCATGGTTCTAAAATCAAAATCGAGCTTCCGGTTTTTTACGAGAAAATTTGGTGTTCAGGTCATCCGTAAATAATGCTATTTTTTTGGAAGTATTCACTGCAATTGGTGAATAGTTGACCTGTAACGCTGGAAGAGGGCTTATTTTAAAGGAAATTATCTCAGCTTTCTATATCTGTCCTCATTTATAGAAAATTGTTTACCCAAATAATGGTTTTGGAGGTTTATGTCACAATAATAATAGTTTTAGATGTATAACAGTTTTACTATTAATATTTTGACATAAACCTCCAAAACCATTATTTGGGTAAAAAATTTTCTATAAATGAGGACAGATATAGAAAGCTGAGATAATTTCCTTTAAAATAAGCCCTCTTCCAGCGTTACAGGTCAACTATTCACCAATTGCAATGAATACTTCCAAAAAAATTGCATTATTCTCGGATGACCTGAACTCCAAATTTTCTCGTAAAAAACCGGAAGCTCGATTTTGATTTTAGAACCATGGTTTCTTTGGGAAAAGTTCTTAGAATTTCTCGTACATTACGACCTTGCTATACGCTTTGTCATGTTTTTCGGTCCCGAACAAATTGACCCACCCTAAGGTCACAAGGGCCCCTTCGGCAAAAGTAGGAAACGAGTACCCCTTTGGGGGAAGTAGGTTGCGATAACCTCTTCGGGAGAAGTAGGTAACAAGACCCCTTCGGGAGAAGTAGGTTGCGATAACCCCTTCGGGAGAAGTAGATCACAAGTGCCCCTTCGGGAAAAGTAGGTAAAGAGTACCCCTTTTAGAGAAGTAGGTTGCGATAACCTCTTCGGGAGAAGTAGGTAACAATTACCCCTTCGGGAGATGTAGGTTGGGAGAACCCCTTCCGGAGAAGTAGATAACGAGGACCCCTTCTGGAGAAATAGTTAACGAGTACCCCTTCGGGAGAAGTAGGTCACAAGGGCCCGTTCGAGAGAAGTAGGTTGCGATAACCCCTTCGGGAAGAGTAGGTCACAAGGGTCCCTTCGTTAGAAGTAGGTTGAGAGAACCCCTTCGGGATAAGTAGGTCACAAGAGTAAGTTCGGGAGAAGTAGGGTGCGATAACCCCTTCGGGAGAAGTAGGTCGCAAGTACCCTTTCGGGATAAGTAGGTTGCGATAACCCCTTCGGGAGAAGAAGGTAACGAGTACCCCATCCTAAGAAGTAGGTAGCGAGTACCCCTTCGGAAGAAATAGGTTGGGAGAACCCCTTCCGGAAAAGTAGATAACGAGGACCCCTTCGGGAGAAGTAGGTCACAAGGGCCCCTGCGAGAGAAGTAGGTTGCGATAACCCCTTCGGGAGAAGTAGGTCACAAGGGCCCCTTCGGTAGAAGTAGGTTGAGAGAACCCCTTCGGGAGAAGTAGGCCACAAGGGCCCCTTCGGGAGAAGAAGGTAACGAGTACCTCTTCGGGAGAAGTAGGTTACAAGGGCCCCTTCTTGAGAAGAAGGTAACGAGTACCCCTTTTAGAGAAGTAGGTTGCGATAACCCCTTCGGGTGAAGTAGGTCGCAAGTACCCCTTCGGGATAAGTAGGTTGCGATAACCCCTTCAGGAGAAGAAGGTAACGGGTACTCCATCCTAAGAAGTAGGTAGCGAGTACCCCTTCGGGAGACGTAAGTTGCGAGAACCCCTTCGCAAGAAGTAGGTAGCGAATACCCCTTCGGGAGAAGTAGGTCGCGATAACCCCTTCGGGAGAAGAAGGTAACGAGCACCCCATCCTAAGAAGTAGGTAGCGAGAACCCCTTTGGGAAATGTAGGTCGCGATAATCCCTTCGGGAGAAGTAGGTAACGAGTACCCCATCCTAAGAAATAGTTAACGAGTACCCCTTCGGGAGAAGTAGGTCACAAGGGCCCCTGCGAGAGAAGTAGGTTGCGATAACCCCTTCGGGAGAAGTAGGTCACAAGGGCCCCTTCGAGAGAAGTAGGTTGCGATAACCCCTTCGGGAGAAGTAGGTTACGATAACCCCTTCGGGAGAAGTAGGTCGCGTTAACCCCTTCGGGAGAAGTAGGTTGCGAGAATCCCTTCGGGAAAAGTAGGTCACAAGGGTCCCTTCGGGAGAAATAGGGTGCGATAACCCCTTCGGGAGAAGAAGGTAACGAGTACCCCATCCTAAGAAGTAGGTAGCGAGTACCCCTTCGGAAGAAATAGGTTGGGAGAACCCCTTCCGGAGAAGTAGATAACGAGGTCCCCTTCGGGAGAAGTAGGTCACAAGGGTCCCTACGGGAGAAGTAGGATGCGAGAACCCCTTCGGGAGAAGTAGGTAGCAAGTACCCCTTTGGGAGAAGTGGGTAGCATGTACCCCTTTGGGAGAAGTAGGTTGCGATAATCCCTTCGGGAGAAGTAGGTCACAAGGGCCCCTTCGAGAGTAATAGGTTGGGATAACCCCTTCGGGAGAAGTAGGTCACAAGGGCCCCTTCGAGAGAAGTAGGTTGCGATAACCCCTTCGGGTGAAGTAGGTCGCAAGTACCCCTTCGGGATAAGTAGGTTGCGATAACCCCTTCGGGAGAAGAAGGTAACGAGTACTTCATCCTAAGAAGTAGGTAGCGAGTACCCCTTCGGGAGACGTAAGTTGCGAGAACCCCTTCGCAAGAAGTAGGTAGCGAATACCCCTTCGGGAGAAGTAGGTCGCGATAACCCCTTCGGGAGAAGAAGGTAACGAGCACCCCATCCTAAGAAGTAGGTAGCGAGAACCCCTTTGGGAGAAGTAGGTTGCGAGAACCCCTTTGGGAAAAGTAGCTCACAAGGGTCCCTTCGGGAGAAGTAGGTTGCCATAACCCCTTCGGGTGAAGTAGGTCGCAAGTACCCCTTCGGGATAAGTAGGTTTCGATAACCCCTTCGGGAGAAGAAGGTAACGAGTACCCCATCCTAAGAAGTAGGTAGCGAGTACCCCTTCGGGAGACGTAAGTTGCGAGAACCCCTTCGCAAGAAGTAGGTAGCGAATAACCCTTCGGGAGAAGTAGGTCGCGATAACCCCTTCGGGAGAAGAAGGTAAGGAGCACCCCATCCTAAGAAGTAGGTAGCGAGAACCCCTTTGGGAAATGTAGGTCGCGATAATCCCTTCGGGAGAAGTAGGTAACGAGTACCCCATCCTAAGAAATAGTTAACGAGTACCCCTTCGGGAGAAGTAGGTCACAAGGGCCCCTGCGAGAGAAGTAGGTTGCGATAACCCCTTCGGGAGAAGTAGGTCACAAGGGCCCCTTCGAGAGAAGTAGGTTGCGATAACCCCTTCGGGAGAAGTAGGTTACGATAACCCCTTCGGGAGAAGTAGGTCGCGTTAACCCCTTCGGGAGAAGTAGGTAACGAGTACCCCATTCTAAGAAGTACGTAGCGAGTACCCCTTCGGGAGAAGTAGGTTGCGAGAACCCCTTTGGGAAAAGTAGCTCACAAGGGTCCCTTCGGGAGAAGTAGATAACGAGGTCCCCTTCGGGAGAAGTAGGTCACAAGGGCCCGTTCTAGAGAAGTAGTTTGCGACAACCCTTTCGGGAAGAGTAGGTCACAAGGGTCCCTACGGGAGAAGTAGGTTGCGGGAACCCCTTCGGGAGAAGTAGGTAGCAAGTACCCCTTCAGAAGAAGTGGGTAGCATGTACCCCTTCGAGAGAAGTAGGTTGCGATAATCCCTTCGGGAGAAGTAGGTCACAAGGGCCCCTTCGAGAAAAGTAGGTTGCGATAACCCCTTCGGGAGAAGTAGGTCACAAGGGCCCCTTCGAGAGAAGTAGGTTGCAATAACCCCTTCGGGAGAAGTAGGTTGCGATAACCCTTTCGGGAGAAGTAGGTCGCGATAATCCCTTCGGGAGAAGTAGGTAACGAGTACCCCATCCTAAGAAGTAGGTAGCGAGTACCCCTTCGGGAGAAGTAGGTTGCGAGAACCCCTTTGGGAAAAGTAGCTCACAAGGGTCCCTTCGGGAGAAGTAGGTTGCCATAACCCCTTCGGGTGAAGTAGGTCGCAAGTACCCCTTCGGGATAAGTAGGTTTCGATAACCCCTTCGGGAGAAGAAGGTAACGAGTACCCCATCCTAAGAAGTAGGTAGCGAGTACCCCTTCGGGAGACGTAAGTTGCGAGAACCCCTTCGCAAGAAGTAGGTAGCGAATACCCCTTCGGGAGAAGTAGGTTATGATCACCCCTTCGTAATGTGTTACCAGGGGCACAGCCAAGTCCAAGTTTCTCACGAGTCGCCTCATATATACTTGGCGAAGGCTGCTGTCTGTACCAACTCTGGCTGCGCTTTTCCAAAAATGTTAAGTTTTATATGTAAATTTAATCATTAACTGAATGAGAATTATCGCAGTAAAAGTTAATCTATATTATAAGGACTAAAAATAATAATTCATGCTGTACCGTATATGGTTGACACAACTATGCCCATAAAATAAAGCACCCAATCTAAAGTACAAATCACAAAGATTTCTAAGGTATCTCACTCAAACAAATTTTGAAAATTTTAGCCCACCGTGTGAGTTACGCCAAAAACTTGTAAGTGGCGGGGTAGAGCGTACTTAATGGACTACAGACTTTGATACTCAATTTATTCAGAAACTGTCTTTGGTCCATACAATCCATTTAAAAGAAAATTTCTAAGGTGTCTCACTCAATCACATTTTGAGAATTTTAGCACACTGTGTGAGTTGTGCCGAAAATTCGAAAGTGGTGGCTATAGCGGACCTAATGGACTTCAACCTGTCATATTGAGGTTATTCAGAAATAGTTTTTGGTCTATACAATTTAGCCCACTGTGTGAGTTGTATATTAATTTGGAAAGTGGTGGGTTTTAGTGGCCCTTCGGCAGAAGTAGGTAACAAGTACCCCTTCGGGAGAAGTAGGTTGCGATAACTTCTTCGAGAGAAGAAGGTAACGAGCACCCCATCCTAAGAAGTAGGTAGCGAGAACCCCTTTGGGAGAAGTAGGTAACGAGTACCCCATCCTAAGAAGTAGGTAGCGAGTACCCCTTCGGGAGAAGTAGGTCACAAGGGTCCCTTCGGGAGAAGTAAGGTGCGATAACCCCTTCGGGAGAAGTAGGTCGCAAGTACCCTTTCGGGATAAGTAGGTTGCGATAACCCCTTCGGGAGAAGAAGGTAACGAGTACCCCATCCTAAGAAGTAGGTAGCGAGTACCCCTTCGGGAGACGTAAGTTGCGAGAACCCCTTCGCAAGAATTAGGTAGCGAATACCTCTTCGGGAGAAGTAGGTCGCGATAACCCCTTCGGGAGAAGAAGGTAACGAGTACCCCATCCTAAGAAGTAGGTAGCGAGTACCCCTTCGGGAGAAGTAGGTCACAAGAGTCCCTTCGGGAGAAGTAAGGTGCGATAACTTCTTCGGGAGAAGTAGGTAGCAAGTACCCCTTCAGGAGAAGTAGGTTGCGATAACTTCTTCGAGAGAAGTAGGTTGCGAGAATTAGGTTGAGAGCACCCCTTCGGGAGAAATAGGTTGTGAGAAACTCTTCGGGAGAAGTAGGTCACAAGGGCCCCTTCAAAAGAAGTAGGTTACGATAACCCCTTCGGAAGAAGTAGGTCGCGATAACCCCTTCGGGAGAAGTAGGTAACGAGTACCCCATCCTAAGAATTAGGTAGCGAGTACCCCTTCGGGAGAAGTAGGTTGCGAGAACCCCTTTGGGAAAAGTAGCTCACAAGGGTCCCTTCGGGAGAAGTAGGTTGCAAAAACCCCTTCGGGTGAAGTAGGTCGGAAGTACCCCTTCGGGATAAGTAGGTTGCGATAACCCCTTCGGGAGAAGAAGGTAACGAGTACCCCATCATAAGAAGTAGGTAGCGAGTACCCCTTCGGGAGAAGTAGGATGCAAGAACCCCTTTGGGAAAAGTAGCTCACGAGGGTCCCTTCGGGAGAAGTAGGTTGCGAAAACCCCTTCGGGTGAAGTAGGTCGCAAGTACCCCTTCGGGATAAGTAGGTTGCGATAACCCCTTCGGGAGAAGAAGGTAACGAGTACCCCATCCTAAGAAGTAGGTAGCGAGTACCCCTTCGGGAGACGTAGGTTGCGAGAACCCCTTCAGGAGAAGTAGGTAACGACTACCCCATCCTAAGAAGTAGGTAGCGAGTACCCCTTCGGTAGAAGTAGGTAGCAAGTACCCCTTCAGGAGAAGTAGGTAGCATGTACCCCTTCGGGAGAAGTAGGTTGCCATAACCCCTTCGGGGGAAGTAGGTCACAAGGGCCCCTGCGGAAGAAGTAGGTTGCGATAACCCCTTCGGGAGAAGTAGGTTACGATAACCCCTTCGGGAGAAAAAGGTAACGAGTACCCCATCATAAGAAGTAGGTAGCGAGTACCCCTTCGGGAGAAGTAGGTCGCGATAACCCCTTCAGGAGAAGTAGGTAACGACTACCCCATCCTGAGAAGTAGGTAGCGAGTACCCCTTCGGGAGAAGTAGGTTGCGAGAACCCCTTTGGGAAAAGTAGCTCACAAGGGAAGAAGTAGGTTGCGATAACCCCTTCGGTAGAAGTAGGTAGCAAGTACCTCTTCGGGAAAAGTAGGTAGCAAATACCCCTTCGGGAGAAATAGGTTGCGATAACCCTTCGGGAGAAGTAGGTCACAAGGGCCCCTTCGAGAGAAGTAGGTCGCGATAACCCCTTCGGGAGAAGAAGGTAACGGGCACCACATCGCTAGGTTGCGAGAACCCCTTCCGGAGAAGTAGGTGACGAGTACCCCTTCGGGAGAAGTAGGTCGCGATAACCCCTTCAGGAGAAGTAGGTAACGACTACCCCATCCTAAGAAGTAGGTAGCGAGCACCCCTTCGGGAGAAGTAGGTTGCGAGAACCCCTTTGGGAAAAGTAGCTCACAAGGGGAGAAGTAGGTTGCGATAATCCCTTCGGGAGAAGTAGGTAGCAAGTACCTCTACGGGAGAAGTAGGTAGCAAATACCCCTTCGGGAGAAGTAGGTTGCGATAACCCCTTCGGGAGAAGTAGGTCACAAGGGCCCCTTCGAGAGAAGAAGGTCGCGATAACCCCTTCGGGAGAAGAAGGTAACGAGCACCCCATCGCTAGGTTGCGAGAACCCCTTCGGGAGAAGTAGGTAACGAGTACCCCATCCTAAGAAGTAGGTAGCGAGTACCCCTTCGGGAGAAGTAGGGTGCGATAACCCCTTCGGGGGAAGTAGGTCGCAAGTACCATTTCGGGATAAGTAGGTTGCGATAACCCCTTCGGGAGAAGAAGGTAACGAGTACCCCATCCTAAGAAGTAGGTAGCGAGTACCCCTTCGGGAGAAGTAGGTAGCAAGCACCCTTCGGGAGAAGTAGGTAGCAAGTACCCCTTCGAGAGAAGTAGGTTGCGATAACCCCTTCGGGAGAAGTAGGTCGCGATAACCCCTTCGGGAGAAGAAGGTAACGAGCACCCCATCCTAAGAAGTAGGTAGCGAGAACCCCTTTGGGAAAAGTAGGTTGTGATAACCCCTTCGGGAGAAGTAGGTAACGAGTAGCCTATCCTAAGAAGTAAGTAGCGAGTACCCCTTCGGGAGAAGTAGGTCACAAGGGTCCCTTCGGGAGAAGTAAGGTGCGATAACCCTTCGGGAGAAGTAGGTCGCAAGTACCCTTTCGGGATAAGTAGGTTGCGATAACCCCTCGGGAGAAGAAGGTAACGGGTACCCCATCCTAAGAAGTAGATAGCGAGTACCCCTTCGGAAGAAATAGGTTGAGAGTACCCCTTTCGGGGAAGTAGATAACGAGGGCCCCTTCGGGAGAAATAGTTAACGAGTGCCCCTTCGGGAGAAGTAGGTCACAAGGGCCCCTGCGAGAGAAGTAGGTTGCGATAACCCCTTCGGGAGAAGTAGGTCACAAGGGCCCCTTCGAGAGAAGTAGGTTGCGATAACCCCTTCGGGAGAAGTAGGTCGCGATAACCCCTTCGGGAGAAGTAGGTCGTGATAACCCCTTCGGGAGAAGTAGGTAACGACTACCCCATCCTAAGAAGTAGGTAGCAAGTACCCCTTCGGGAGAAGTAGGTTGCGAGAACCCCTTTGGGAAAAATAGCTCACAAGGGGAGAAGTAGGTTGCGATAATCCCTTCGGGAGAAGTAGGTAGCAAGTACCTCTACGGGAGAAGTAGGTAGCAAATACCCCTTCGGGAGAAGTAGGTTGCCATAACCCCTTCGGGAGAAGTAGGTCACAAGGGCCCCTTCGAGAGAAGTAGGTCGCGATAACCCCTTCGGGAGAAGAAGGTTGAGATAACCCCTTCGCGAGAAGTAGGTCACAAGGGCCCCTTCAAGAGATGTAGGTTGCGATAACCCCTTCGGGGGAAGTAGGTTGTGATAACCCTTTCGGGAGAAGTAGGTTGCGATAACCCCTTCGGGAGAAGTTGATCGCGATAACCCCTTCGGGAGAAGTGGGAAACGAGTACCCCATCCTAAGAAGTAGGTAGCGAGAACCCCTTCGGGTGAAGTAGGTAGCAAGCACCCTTCGCGAGAAGTAGGTAGCAAGTACCCCTTCGGGAGAAGTAGGTAGCATGTACCCCTTCGGGAGAAGTAGGTCGCGATAACCCCTTCAGGAGAAGTAGGTAACGACTACCCCATCCTAAGAAGTAGGTAGCGAGCACCCCTTCGGGAGAAGTAGGTTGCGAGAACCCCTTTGGGAAAAGTAGCTCACAAGGGGAGAAGTAGGTTGCGATAATCCCTTCGGGAGAAGTAGGTAGCAAGTACCTCTACGGGAGAAGTAGGAAGCAAATACCCCTTCGGGAGAAGTAGGTTGCGATAATCCCTTCGGGAGAAGTAGGTCACAAGGGCCCCTTCGAGAGAAGTAGGTCGCGATAACCCCTTCGGGAGAAGAAGGTAACGAGCACCCCATCGCTAGGTTGCGAGAACCCCTTCGGGAGAAGTAGGTAACGAGTACCCCATCCTAAGAAGTAGGTAGCGAGTACCCCTTCGGGAGAAGTAGGGTGCGATAACCCCTCGGGGGAAGTAGGTCGCAAGTACCCTTTCGGGATAAGTAGGTTGCGATAACCCCTTCGGGAGAAGAAGGTAACGAGTACCCCATCCTAAGAAGTAGGTAGCGAGTACCCCTTCGGGAGAAGTAGGTTGCGAGAACTGCTTCGGGAGAAGTAGGTAGCAAGTACCCCTTCGAGAGAAGTAGGTTGCGATAACCCCTTCGGGAGAAGTAGGTCGCGATAACCCCTTCGGGAGAAGAAGGTAACGAGCACCCCATCCTAAGAAGTAGGTAGCGAGAACCCCTTTGGGAAAAGTAGGTCGCGATAATCCCTTCGGGAGAAGTAGGTAACGAGTACCCCATCCTAAGAAGTAAGTAGCGAGTACCCCTTCGGGAGAAGTAGGTCACAAGGGTCCCTTCGGGAGAAGTAAGGTGCGATAACCCTTCGGGAGAAGTAGGTCGCAAGTACCCTTTCGGGATAAGTAGGTTGCGATAATCCCTCGGGAGAAGAAGGTAACGGGTACCCCATCCTAAGAAGTAGATAGCGAGTACCCCTTCGGAAAAAATAGGTTGAGAGTACCCCTTTCGGGGAAGTAGATAACGAGGGCCCCTTCGGGAGAAATAGTTAACGAGTACCCCTTCGGGAGAAGTAGGTCACAAGGGCCCCTGCGAGAGAAGTAGGTGGCGATAACGCCTTCGGGAGAAGTAGGTCACAAGGGCCCCTTCGAGAGAAGTAGGTTGCGATAACCCCTTCGGGAGAAGTAGGTTACGATAACCCCTTCGGGAGAAGTAGGTCGCGATAACCCCTTCGTGAGAAGTAGGTAACGAGTACCCCATCCTAAGAAGTACGTAGCAAGTACCCCTTCGGGAGAAGTAGGTTGCGAGAACCCCTTTGGGAAAAGTAGCTTACAAGGGTCCCTTCGGGAGAATTAGGTTGCGATAACCCCTTCGGGAGATGTAGGTCGCAAGTACCCCTTCGGGATAAGTAGGTTGCGATAACCCCTTCGGGAGAAGAAGGTAACGAGTACCCCATCCTAAGAAGTAGGTAGCGAGTACCCCTTCGGGAGAAGTAGGTTGCGAGAATCCCTTCGGGAAAAGTAGGTCACAAGGATCCCTTCGGGAGAAATAGGGTGCGATAACCCCTTCGGGAGAAGTAGGTCGCAAGTACCCTTTCGGGATAAGTAGGTTGCGATAACCCCTTCGGGAGAAGAAGGTAACGAGTACCCCATCCTAAGAAGTAGGTAGCGAGTACCCTTCGGAAGAAATAGGTTGGGAGAACCCCTTCCGGAGAAGTAGATAACGAGGTCCCCTTCGGGAGAAGTAGGTCACAAGGGCCCGTTCGAGAGAAGTAGTTTGCGATAACCCTTTCGGGAAGAGTAGGTCACAAGGGTCCCTACGGGAGAAGTAGGTTGCGAGAACCCCTTCGGGAGAAGTAGGTAGCAAGTACCCCTTTGGGAGAAGTAGGTAGCAAGTACCCCTTCGGGAGAAGTGGGTAGCATGTACCCCTTCGGGAGAAGTAGGATGCGATAATCCTTTCGGGAGAAGTAGGTCACAAGGGCCCCTTCGAGAGAAGTAGGTTGCGATAACCACTTCGGGAGAAGTAGGTCACAAGGGCCCCTTCGATAGAAGTAGGTTGCGATAACCCCTTCGGGAGAAGTAGGTTGCGATAACCCCTTCGGGAGAAGTAGGTCGCGATAATCCCTTCGGGAGAAGTAGGTAACGGGTACCCCATCCTAAGAAGTAGGTAGCGAGTACCCCTTCGGGAGAAGTAGGTTGCGAGAACCCCTTTGGGAAAAGTAGCTCACAAGGGTCCCTTCGCGAGAAGTAGGTTACCATAACCCCTTCGGGTGAAGTAGGTCGCAAGTACCCCTTCGGGATAAGTAGGTTTCGATAACCCCTTCGGGAGAAGAAGGTAACGAGTGCCCCATCCTAAGAAGTAGGTAGCGAGTACCCCTTCGGGAGACGTAAGTTGCGAGAACCCCTTCCCAAGAAGTAGGTAGCGAATACCCCTTCGGGAGAAGTAGGTTATGATCACCCCTTCGTAAGGTGTTACCAGGGGCACAGCCAAGTCCAAGTTTCTCACGAGTCGCCTCATATATACTTGGCGAAGGCTGCTGTCTGTACCAACTCTGGCTGCGCTTTTCCAAAAATGCTAAGTTTTATATGTAAATTTAATCATTAACTGAATGAGAATTATCGCAGTAAAAGTTAATCTATATTATAAGGACTAAAAATAATAATTCATGCTGTACCGTATATGGTTGACACAACTATGCCCATACAATAAAGCACCCAATCTAAAGTACAAATCACAAAGATTTCTAAGGTATCTCACTCAAACAAATTTTGAAAATTTTAGCCCACCGTGTGAGTTACGCCAAAAACTTGTAAGTGGCGGGGTAGAGCGTACTTAATGGACTACAGACTCTGATACTCAATTTATTCAGAAATTGTCTTTGGTCCATACAATCCATTTAAAAGAAAATTTCTAAGGTGTCTCACTCAATCACATTTTGAGAATTTTAGCCCACTGTGTGAGTTGTGCCGAAAATTCGAAATTGGTGGCTATAGCGGACCTAATGGACTTCAACCTGTCATATTGAGGTTATTCAGAAATAGTTTTTGGTCTATACAATTTAGCCCACTGTGTGAGTTGTATATTAATTTGGAAAGTGGTGGGTTTTAGTGGCCCTTCGGCAGAAGTAGGTAACAAGTACCCCTTCGGGAGAAGTAGGTTGCGATAACTTCTTCGAGAGAAGAAGGTAACGAGCACCCCATCCTAAGAAGTAGGTAGCGAGAACCCCTTTGGGAGAAGTAGGTAACGAGTACCCCATCCTAAGAAGTAGGTAGCGAGTACCCCTTCGGGAGAAGTAGGTCACAAGGGTCCCTTCGGGAGAAGTAAGGTGCGATAACCCCTTCGGGAGAAGTAGGTCGCAAGTACCCTTTCGGGATAAGTAGGTTGCGATAACCCCTTCGGGAGAAGAAGGTAACGAGTACCCCATCCTAAGAAGTAGGTAGCGAGTACCCCTTCGGGAGACGTAAGTTGCGAGAACCCCTTCGCAAGAATTAGGTAGCGAATACCCCTTCGGGAGAAGTAGGTAGCAAGTACCCCTTCAGGAGAAGTAGGTTGCGATAACTTCTTCGAGAGAAGTAGGGTGCGAGAATTAGGTTGAGAGCACCCCTTCGGGAGAAATAGGTTGTGAGAACCCCTTCGGGAGAAGTAGGTCACAAGGGCCCCTTCGAGAGAAGTAGGTTACGATAACCCCTTCGGGAGAAGTAGGTCGCGATAACCCCTTCGGGAGAAGTAGGTAACGAGTACCCCATCCTAAGAAGTAGGTAGCGAGTACCCCTTCGGGAGAAGTAGGTTGCGAGAACCCCTTTGGGAAAAGTAGCTCACAAGGGTCCCTTCGGGAGAAGTAGGTTGCAAAAACCCCTTCGGGTCAAGTAGGTCGCAAGTACCCCTTCGGGATAAGTAGGTTGCGATAACCCCTTCGGGAGAAGAAGGTAACGAGTACCCCATCATAAGAAGTAGGTAGCGAGTACCCCTTCGGGAGAAGTAGGTTGCGAGAACCCCTTCGGGAAAAGTAGGTCACAAGGGTCCCTTCGGGAGAAATAGGGTGCGATAACCCCTTCGGGAGAAGTAGGTCGCAAGTACCCTTTCGGGATAAGTAGGTTGCGATAACCCCTTCGGGAGAAGAAGGTAACAAATACCCCATCCTAAGAAGTAGGTAGCGAGTACCCCTTCGGAAGAAATAGGTTGGGAGAACCCCTTCCGGAGAAGTAGATAACGAGGTCCCCTTCGGGAGAAGTAGGTCACAAGGGTCCCTACGGGAGAAGTAGGATGCGAGAACCCCTTCGGGAGAAGTAGGTAGCAAGTACCCCTTTGGGAGAAGTGGGTAGCATGTACCCCTTCGGGAGAAGTAGGTTGCGATAATCCCTTCGGGAGAAGTAGGTCACAAGGGCCCCTTCGAGAGTAGTAGGTTGCGATAACCCCTTCGGGAGAAGTAGGTCACAAGGGCCCCTTCGAAAGAAGTAGGTTGCGATAACCCCTTCGGAAGAAGTAGGTTGCGATAACCCCTTCGGGAGAAGTAGGTCGCGATAATCCCTTCGGGAGAAGTAGGTAACGAGTACCCCATCCTAAGAAGTAGGTTGCGATAACCCCTTCGGGTGAAGTAGGTCGCAAGTACCCCTTCGGGATAAGTAGGTTGCGATAACCCCTTCGGGAGAAGAAGGTAACGAGTACCCCATCCTAAGAAGTAGGTAGCGAGTACCCCTTCGGGAGAAGTAGGTCACAAGGGTCACTTCGGGAGAAGTAAGGTGCGATAACTTCTTCGGGAAAAGTAGGTAGCAAGTACCCCTTCGGGAGAAGTAGGTTGCGATAACTTCTTCGAGAGAAGTAGGTTGCGAGAATTAGGTTGAGAGCACCCCTTCGGGAGAAATAGGTTGTGAGAACCCGTTCGGGAGAAGTAGGTCACAAGGGCCCCTTCGAGAGAAGTAGGTTACGATAACCCCTTCGGGAGAAGTAGGTCGCGATAACCCCTTCGGGAGAAGTAGGTAACGAGTACCCCATCCTAAGAAGTAGGTAGCGAGTACCCCTTCGGGAGAAGTAGGTTGCGAGAACCCCTTTGGGAAAAGTAGCTCACAAGGGTCCCTTCGGGAGAAGTAGGTTGCAAAAACCCCTTCGGGTCAAGTAGGTCGCAAGTACCCCTTCGGGATAAGTAGGTTGCGATAACCCCTTCGGGAGAAGAAGGTAACGAGTACCCCATCATAAGAAGTAGGTAGCGAGTACCCCTTCGGGAGAAGTAGGTTGCGAGAACCCCTTCGGGAAAAGTAGGTCACAAGGGTCCCTTCGGGAGAAATAGGGTGCGATAACCCCTTCGGGAGAAGTAGGTCGCAAGTACCCTTTCGGGATAAGTAGGTTGCGATAACCCCTTCGGGAGAAGAAGGTAACGCGTACCCCATCCTAAGAAGTAGGTAGCGAGTACACCTTCGGAAGAAATAGGTTGGGAGAACCCCTTCCGGAGAAGTAGATAACGAGGTCCCCTTCGGGAGAAGTAGGTCACAAGGGTCCCTACGGGAGAAGTAGGATGCGAGAACCCCTCCGGGAGAAGTAGGTAGCAAGTACCCCTTTGGGAGAAGTGGGTAGCATGTACCCCTTCGGGAGAAGTAGGTTGCGATAATCCCTTCGGGAGAAGTAGGTCACAAGGGCCCCTTCGAGAGTAGTAGGTTGCGATAACCCCTTCGGGAGAAGTAGGTCACAAGGGCCCCTTCGAAAGAAGTAGGTTGCGATAACCCCTTCGGAAGAAGTAGGTTGCGATAACCCCTTCGGGAGAAGTAGGTCGCGATAATCCCTTCGGGAGAAGTAGGTAACGAGTACCCCATCCTAAGAAGTAGGTTGCGATAACCCCTTCGGGTGAAGTAGGTCGCAAGTACCCCTTCGGGATAAGTAGGTTGCGATAACCCCTTCGGGAGAAGAAGGTAACGAGTACCCCATCCTAAGAAGTAGGTAGCGAGTACCCCTTCGGGAGACGTAAGTTGCGAGAACCCCTTCGCAAGAAGTAGGTAGCGAATACCCCTTCGGGAGAAGTAGGTCGCGATAACCCCTTCGGGAGAAGAAGGTAACGAGCACCCCATCCTAAGAAGTAGGTAGCGAGAACCCCTTTGGGAAAAGTAGGTCGCGATAATCCCTTCGGGAGAAGTAGGTAACGAGTACCCCATCCTAAGAAATAGTTAACGAGTACCCCTTCGGGAGAAGTAGGTCACAAGGGCCCCTGCGAGAAAAGTAGGTTGCGATAACCCCTTCGGGAGAAGTAGGTCACAAGGGCCCCTTCGAGAGAAGTAGGTTGCGATAACCCCTTCGGGAGAAGTAGGTTACGATAACCCCTTCGGGAGAAGTAGGTCGCGTTAACCCCTTCGGGAGAAGTAGGTAACGAGTACCCCATTCTAAGAAGTACGTAGCAAGTACCCCTTCGGGAGAAGTAGGTTGCGAGAACCCCTTTGGGAAAAGTAGCTCACAAGGGTCCCTTCGGGAGAAGTAGATAACGAGGTCCCCTTCGGGAGAAGTAGGTCACAAGGGCCCGTTCGAGAGAAGTAGTTTGCGATAACCCTTTCGGGAAGAGTAGGTCACAAGGGTCCCTACGGGAGAAGTAGTTTGCGATAACCCTTTCGGGAAGAGTAGGTCACAAGGGTCCCTACGGGAGAAGTAGGTTGCGAGAACCCCTTCGGGAGAAGTAGGTAGCAAGTACCCCTTCAGAAGAAGTGGGTAGCATGTACCCCTTCGAGAGAAGTAGGTTGCGATAATCCCTTCGGGAGAAGTAGGTCACAAGGGCCCCTTCGAGAAAAGTAGGTTGCGATAACCCCTTCGGGAGAAGTAGGTCACAAGGGCCCTTTCGAGAGAAGTAGGTTGCGATAACCCCTTCGGGAGAAGTAGGTTGCGATAACCCTTTCGGGAGAAGTAGGTTGCGATAATCCCTTCGGGAGAAGTAGGTAACCAGTACCCCATCCTAAGAAGTAGGTAGCGAGTACCCCTTCGGGAGAAGTAGGTTGCGAGAACCCCTTTGGGAAAAGTAGCTCACAAGGGTCCCTTCGGGAGAAGTAGGTTGCCATAACCCCTTCGGGTGAAGTAGGTCGCAAGTACCCCTTCGGGATAAGTAGGTTTCGATAACCCCTTCGGGAGAAGAAGGTAACGAGTACCCCATCCTAAGAAGTAGGTAGCGAGTACCCCTTCGGGAGACGTAAGTTGCGAGAACCCCTTCGCAAGAAGTAGGTAGCGAATACCCCTTCGGTAGAAGTAGGTTATGATCACCCCTTCGTAAGGTGTTACCAGGGGCACAGCCAAGTCCAAGTTTCTCACGAGTCGCCTCATATATACTTGGCGAAGGCTGCTGTCTGTACCAACTCTGGCTGCGCTTTTCCAAAAATGCTAAGTTTTATATGTAAATTTAATCATTAACTGAATGAGAATTATCGCAGTAAAAGTTAATCTATATTATAAGGACTAAAAATAATAATTCATGCTGTACCGTATATGGTTGACACAACTATGCCCATACAATAAAGCACCCAATCTAAAGTACAAATCACAAAGATTTCTAAGGTATCTCACTCAAACAAATTTTGAAAATTTTAGCCCACCGTGTGAGTTACGCCAAAAACTTGTAAGTGGCGGGGTAGAGCGTACTTAATGGACTACAGACTTTGATACTCAATTTATTCAGAAACTGTCTTTGGTCCATACAATCCATTTAAAAGAAAATTTCTAAGGTGTCTCACTCAATCACATTTTGAGAATTTTAGCCCACTGTGTGAGTTGTGCCGAAAATTCGAAAGTGGTGGCTATAGCGGACCTAATGGACTTCAACCTGTCATATTGAGGTTATTCAGAAATAGTTTTTGGTCTATACAATTTAGCCCACTGTGTGAGTTGTATATTAATTTGGAAAGTGGTGGGTTTTAGTGGCCCTTCGGCAGAAGTAGGTAACAAGTACCCCTTCGGGAGAAGTAGGTTGCGATAACTTCTTCGAGAGAAGAAGGTAACGAGCACCCCATCCTAAGAAGTAGGTAGCGAGAACCCCTTTGGGAGAAGTAGGTAACGAGTACCCCATCCTAAGAAGTAGGTAGCGATAACCCCTTCGGGAGAAGTAGGTCGCAAGTACCCTTTCGGGATAAGTAGGTTGCGATAACCCCTTCGGGAGAAGTAGGTCACAAGGGCCCGTTCGAAAGAAGTAGTTTGCGATAACCCTTTCGGGAAGAGTAGGTCACAGGGGTCCCTACGGGAGAAGTAGGTTGCGAGAACCCCTTCGGGAGAAGTAGGTAGCAAGTACCCCTTTGGGAGAAGTAGGTAGCAAGTACCCCTTCGGGAGAAGTGGGTAGCATGTACCCCTTCGGGAGAAGTAGATTGCGATAATCCCTTCGGGAGAAGTAGGTCACAAGGGCCCCTTCGAGAGAAGTAGGTTGCGATAACCACTTCGGGAGAAGTAGGTCACAAGGGCCCCTTCGAGAGAAGTAGGTTGCGGGAACCCCTTCGGGAGAAGTAGGTTGCGATAACCCCTTCGGGAGAAGTAGGTCGCGATAATCCCTTCGGGAGAAGTAGGTAACGAGTACCCCATCCTAAGAAGTAGGTAGCGAGTCCCCTTCGGGAGAAGTAGGTTGCGAGAACCCCTTTGGGAAAAGTAGCTCACAAGGGTCCCTTCGGGAGAAGTAGGTTGCGATAACCCCTTCGGGAGAAGTAGGTCGCAAGTACCCCTTCGGGATAAGTAGGTTGCGATAACCCCTTCGGGAGAAGAAGGTAACGAGTACCCCATCCTAAGAAGTAGGTAGCGAGTACCCCTTCGGAAGAAGTAGGTTGCGAGAACTGCTTCGGGAGAAGTAGGTAGCAAGCACCCTTCGGGAGAAGTAGGTAGCAAGTACCCCTTCGAGAGAAGTAGGTTGCGATAACCCCTTCGGGAGAAGTAGGTCGCGATAACCCCTTCGGGAGAAGAAGGTAACGAGCACCCCATCCTAAGAAGTAGGTAGCGAGAACCCCTTTATGAAATGTAGGTCGCGATAATCCCTTCGGGAGAAGTAGATAACGAGTACCCCATCCTAAGAAGTAGGTAGCGAGTACCCCTTCGGGAGAAGTAGGTCAAAAGGGTCCCTTCGGGAGAAGTAGGGTGCGATAACCCCTTCGGGAGAAGTAGGTCGCAAGTACCCTTTCGGGATAAGTAGGTTGCGATAACCCCTTCGGGAGAAGTAGGTCACAAGGGCCCCTTCGAGAGAAATAGGTTGCGATAACCCCTTCGGGAGAAGTAGGTTACGATAACCCCTTCGGGAGAAGTAGGTCGCGATAACCCCTTAGGGAGAAGTAGGTAACGAGTACCCCATCCTAAGAAGTACGTAGCGAGTACCCCTTCGGGAGAAGTAGGTTGCGAGAACCCCTTCGAGAAAAGTAGCTCACAAGGGTCCCTTCGGGAGAATTAGGTTGCGATAACCCCTTCGGGAGAAGTAGGTCGCAAGTACCCCTTCGGGATAAGTAGGTTGCGATAACCCCTTCGGGAGAAGAAGGTAACGAGTACTCCATCCTAAGAAGTAGGTAGCGAGTACCCCTTCGGGAGAAGTAGGTTGCGAGAATCCCTTCGGGAAAAGTAGGTCACAAGGGTCCCTTCGGGAGAAATAGGGTGCGATAACCCCTTCGGGAGAAGTAGGTTGCGATAACCCCTTCGGGAGAAGTAGGTCACAAGGGTCCCTTCGGGAGAAATAGGGTGCGATAACCCCTTCGGAAGAAGTAGGTTGCGATATCCCCTTCGGGAGAAGTAGGTCGCGATAATCCCTTCGGGAGAAGTAGGTAACGAGTACCCCATCCTAAGAAGTAGGTTGCGATAACCCCTTCGGGTGAAGTAGGTCGCAAGTACCCCTTCGGGATAAGTAGGTTGCGATAACCCCTTCGGGAGAAGAAGGTAACGAGTACCCCATCCTAAGAAGTAGGTAGCGAGTACCCCTTCGGAAGAAATAGGTTGGGAGAACCCCTTCCGGAGAAGTAGATAACGAGGTCCCCTTCGGGAGAAGTAGGTCACAAGGGTCCCTACGGGAGAAGTAGGATGCGAGAACCCTTTCGGGAGAAGTAGGTAGCAAGTACCCCTTTGGGAGAAGTGGGTAGCATGTACCCCTTCGGGAGAAGTAGGTTGCGATAATCCCTTCGGGAGAAGTAGGTCACAAGGGCCCCTTCGAGAGTAGTAGGTTGCGATAACCCCTTCGGGAGAAGTAGGTCACAAGGGCCCCTTCGAAAGAAGTAGGTTGCGATAACCCCTTCGGAAGAAGTAGGTTGCGATAACCCCTTCGGGAGAAGTAGGTCGCGATAATCCCTTCGGGAGAAGTAGGTAACGAGTACCCCATCCTAAGAAGTAGGTTGCGATAACCCCTTCGGGTGAAGTAGGTCGCAAGTACCCCTTCGGGATAAGTAGGTTGCGATAAACCCTTCGGGAGAAGAAGGTAACGAGTACCCCATCCTAAGAAGTAGGTAGCGAGTACCCCTTCGGGAGACGTAAGTTGCGAGAACCCCTTCGCAAGAAGTAGGTAGCGAATACCCCTTCGGGAGAAGTAGGTCGCGATAACCCCTTCGGGAGAAGAAGGTAACGAGCACCCCATCCTAAGAAGTAGGTAGCGAGAACCCCTTTGGGAAAAGTAGGTCGCGATAATCCCTTCGGGAGAAGTAGGTAACGAGTACCCCATCCTAAGAAATAGTTAACGAGTACCCCTTTGGGAGAAGTAGGTCACAAGGGCCCCTGCGAGAAAAGTAGGTTGCGATAACCCCTTCGGGAGAAGTAGGTCACAAGGGCCCCTTCGAGAGAAGTAGGTTGCGATAACCCCTTCGGGAGAAGTAGGTTACGATAACCCCTTCGGGAGAAGTAGGTCGCGTTAACCCCTTCGGGAGAAGTAGGTAACGAGTACCCCATTCTAAGAAGTACGTAGCGAGTACCCCTTCGGGAGAAGTAGGTTGCGAGAACCCCTTTGGGAAAAGTAGCTCACAAGGGTCCCTTCGGGAGAAGTAGATAACGAGGTCCCCTTCGGGAGAAGTAGGTCACAAGGGCCCGTTCGAGAGAAGTAGTTTGCGATAACCCTTTCGGGAAGAGTAGGTCACAAGGGTCCCTACGGGAGAAGTAGGTTGCGAGAACCCCTTCGGGAGAAGTAGGTAGCAAGTACCCCTTCAGAAAAAGTGGGTAGCATGTACCCCTTCGAGAGAAGTAGGTTGCGATAATCCCTTCGGGAGAAGTAGGTCACAAGGGCCCCTTCGAGAAAAGTAGGTTGCGATAACCCCTTCGGGAGAAGTAGGTCACAAGGGCCCCTTCGAGAGAAGTAGGTTGCGATAACCCCTTCGGAAGAAGTAGGTTGCGATAACCCCTTCGGGAGAAGTAGGTTGCGATAATCCCTTCGGGAGAAGTAGGTAACGAGTACCCCATCCTAAGAAGTAGGTAGCGAGTACCCCTTCGGGAGAAGTAGGTTGCGAGAACCCCTTTGGGAAAAGTAGCTCACAAGGGTCCCTTCGGGAGAAGTAGGTTGCCATAACCCCTTCGGGTGAAGTAGGTCGCAAGTACCCCTTCGGGATAAGTAGGTTTCGGTAACCCCTTCGGGAGAAGAAGGTAACCAGTACCCCATCCTAAGAAGTAGGTAGCGAGTACCCCTTCGGGAGACGTAAGTTGCGAGAACCCCTTCGCAAGAAGTAGGTAGCGAATACCCCTTCGGGAGAAGTAGGTTATGATCACCCCTTCGTAAGGTGTTACCAGGGGCACAGCCAAGTCCAAGTTTCTCACGAGTCGCCTCATATATACTTGGCGAAGGCTGCTGTCTGTACCAACTCTGGCTGCGCTTTTCCAAAAATGCTAAGTTTTATATGTAAATTTAATCATTAACTGAATGAGAATTATCGCAGTAAAAGTTAATCTATATTATAAGGACTAAAAATAATAATTCATGCTGTACCGTATATGGTTGACACAACTATGCCCATACAATAAAGCACCCAATCTAAAGTACAAATCACAAAGATTTCTAAGGTATCTCACTCAAACAAATTTTGAAAATTTTAGCCCACCGTGTGAGTTACGCCAAAAACTTGTAAGTGGCGGGGTAGAGCGTACTTAATGGACTACAGACTTTGATACTCAATTTATTCAGAAACTGTCTTTGGTCCATACAATCCATTTAAAAGAAAATTTCTAAGGTGTCTCACTCAATCACATTTTGAGAATTTTAGCCCACTGTGTAAGTTGTGCCGAAAATTCGAAAGTGGTGGCTATAGCGGACCTAATGGACTTCAACCTGTCATATTGAGGTTATTCAGAAATAGTTTTTGGTCTATACAATTTAGCCCACTGTGTGAGTTGTATATTAATTTGGAAAGTGGTGGGTTTTAGTGGCCCTTCGGCAGAAGTAGGTAACAAGTACCCCTTCGGGAGAAGTAGGTTGCGATAACTTCTTCGAGAGAAGAAGGTAACGAGCACCCCATCCTAAGAAGTAGGTAGCGAGAACCCCTTTGGGAGAAGTAGGTAACGAGTACCCCATCCTAAGAAGTAGGTAGCGAGTACCCCTTCGGGAGAAGTAGGTCACAAGGGTCCCTTCGGGAGAAGTAAGGTGCGATAACCCCTTCGGGAGAAGTAGGTCGCAAGTACCCTTTCGGGATAAGTAGGTTGCGATAACCCCTTCGGAAGAAGAAGGTAACGAGTACCCCATCCTAAGAAGTAGGTAGCGAGTACCCCTTCGGGAGACGTAAGATGCGAGAACCCCTTCGCAAGAATTAGGTAGCGAATACCCCTTCGGGAGAAGTAGGTCGCGATAACCCCTTCGGGAGAAGAAGGTAACGAGTACCCCATCCTAAGAAGTAGGTAGCGAGTACCCCTTCGGGAGAAGTAGGTCACAAGATCACTTCGGGAGAAGTAAGGTGCGATAACTTCTTCGGGAGAAGTAGGTAGCAAGTACCCCTTCAGGAGAAGTAGGTTGCGATAACTTCTTCGAGAGAAGTAGGTTGCGAGAATTAGGTTGAGAGCACCCCTTCGGGAGAAATAGGTTGTGAGAACCCCTTCGGGAGAAGTAGGTCACAAGGGCCCCTTCGAGAGAAGTAGGTTACGATAAACCCCTCGGGAGAAGTAGGTCGCGATAACCCCTTCGGGAGAAGTAGGTAACGAGTACCCCATCCTAAGAAGTAGGTAGCGAGTACCCCTTCGGGAGAAGTAGGTTGCGAGAACCCTTTTGGGAAAAGTAGCTCACAAGGGTCCCTTCGGGAGAAGTAGGTTGCAAAAACCCCTTCGGGTGAAGTAGGTCGCAAGTACCCCTTCGGGATAAGTAGGTTGCGATAACCCCTTCGGGAGAAGAAGGTAACGAGTACCCCATCATAAGAAGTAGGTAGCGAGTACCCCTTCGGGAGAAGTAGGTTGCGAGAACCCCTTTGGGAAAAGTAGCTCACAAGGGTCCCTTCGGGAGAAGTAGGTTGCTAAAACCCCTTCGGGTGAAGTAGGTCGCAAGTACCCCTTCGGGATAAGTAGGTTGCGATAACCCCTTCGGGAGAAGAAGGTAACGAGTACCCCATCCTAAGAAGTAGGTAGCGAGTACCCCTTCGGGAGACGTAGGTTGCGAGAACCTCTTCAGGAGAAGTAGGTAACGACTACCCCATCCTAAGAAGTAGGTGGCGACTACCCCTTCGGTAGAAGTAGGTAGCAAGTACCCCTTCAGGAGAAGTAGGTAGCAAGTACCCCTTCGGGAGAAGTAGGTTGCCATAACCCCTTCGGGGGAAGTAGGTCACAAGGGCCCCTGCGGAAGAAGTAGGTTGCGATAACCCCTTCGGGAGAAGTAGGTTACGATAACCCCTTCGGGAGAAGTAGGTCGTGATAACCTCTTCGGGAGAAGTAGGTAACGACTACCCCATCCTAAGAAGTAGGTAGCGAGTACCCCTTCGGGAGAAGTAGGTTGCGAGAACCCCTTTGGGAAAAATAGTTCACAAGGGTCCCTTCGGGAGAAGTAGGTTGCGATAACACCTTCCGGAAAAGAAGGTTGAGATAACCCCTTCGGGAGAAGTAGGTCACAAGGGCCCCTTCAAGAGATGTAGGTTGCGATAACCCCTTCGGGGGAAGTAGGTTGTGATAACCCCTTCGGGAGAAGTAGGTTGCGATAACCCCTTCGGGAGAAGTTGATCGCAATAACCCCTTCGGGAGAAGTAGGAAACGATTACCCCATCCTAAGAAGTAGGTAGCGAGTACCCCTTCGGGAGAAGTAGGGTGCGATAACTCCTTCGGGGAAAGTAGGTCGCAAGTACCCTTTCGGGATAAGTAGGTTGCGATAACTCCTTCGGGAGAAGAAGGTAACGAGTACCCCATCCTAAGAAGTAGGTAGCGAGTACCCCTTCGGGAGAAGTAGGTTGCGAGAACTGCTTCGGGAGAAGTAGGTAGCAAGCACCCTTCGGGAGAAGTAGGTAGCAAGTACCCCTTCGAGAGAAGTAGGTTGCGATAACCCCTTCGGGAGAAGTAGGAAACGAGTACCCCATTCTAAGAAGTAGGTAGCGAGAACCCCTTCGGGTGAAGTAGGTAGCAAGCACCCTTCGCGAGAAGTAGGTAGCAAGTACCCCTTCGGAAGAAGTAGGTAGCATGTACCCCTTCGGGAGAAGTAGGTTGCGATAACTTCTTCGAGAGAAGTAGGTTGCGAGAATTAGGTTGAGAGCACCCCTTCGGGAGAAATAGGTTGTGAGAACCCCTTCGGGAGAAGTAGGTCACAAGGGCCCCTTCGAGAGAAGTAGGTTACGATAACCCCTTCGGGAGAAGTAGGTCGCGATAACCCCTTCAGGAGAAGTAGGTAACGAATACCCCATCCTAAGAAGTAGGTAGCGAGCACCCCTTCGGGAGAAGTAGGTTGCGAGAACCCCTTTGGGAAAAGTAGCTCACAAGGGGAGAAGTAGGTTGCGATAATCCCTTCGGGAGAAGTAGGTAGCAAGTACCTCTACGGGAGAAGTAGGTAGCAAATACCCCTTCGGGAGAAGTAGGTTGCGATAACCCCTTCGGGAGAAGTAGTTCACAAGGGCCCCTTCGAGAGAAGTAGGTCGCGATAACCCCTTCGGGAGAAGAAGGTTGAGATAACCCCTTCGGGAGAAGTAGGTCACAAGGGCCCCTTCAAGAGATGTAGGTTGCGATAACCCCTTCGGGGGAAGTAGGTTGTGATAACCCCTTCGGGAGAAGTAGGTTGCGATAACCCCTTCGGGAGAAGTTGATCGCGATAACCCCTTCGGGAGAAGTAGGAAACGAGTACCCCATCCTAAGAAGTAGGTAGCGAGAACCCCTTCGGGTGAAGTAGGTAGCAAGCACCCTTCGCGAGAAGTAGGTAGCAAGTACCCCTTCGGGAGAAGTAGGTAGCATGTACCCCTTCGGGAGAAGTAGGTCGCGATAACCCCTTCAGGAGAAGTAGGTAACGACTACCCCATCCTAAGAAGTAGGTAGCGAGCACCCCTTCGGGAGAAGTAGGTTGCGAGAACCCCTTTGGGAAAAGTAGCTCACAAGGGGAGAAGTAGGTTGCGATAATCCCTTCGGGAGAAGTAGGTAGCAAGTACCTCTACGGGAGAAGTACGTAGCAAATACCCCTTCGGGAGAAGTAGGTTGCGATAACCCCTTCGGGAGAAGTAGGTCACAAGGGCCCCTTCGAGAGAAGTAGGTCGCGATAACCCCTTCGGGAGAAGAAGGTAACGAGCACCCCATCGCTAGGTTGCGAGAACCCCTTCGGGAGAAGTAGGTAACGAGTACCCCATCCTAAGAAGTAGGTAGCGAGTACCCCTTCGGGAGAAGTAGGGTGCGATAACCCCTTCGGGGGAAGTAGGTCGCAAGTACCCTTTCGGGATAAGTAGGTTGCGATAACCCCTTCGGGAGAAGAAGGTAACGAGTACCCCATCCTAAGAAGTAGATAGCGAGTACCCCTTCGGAAGAAATAGGTTGAGAGTACCCCTTTCGGGGAAGTAGATAACGAGGGCCCCTTCGGGAGAAATAGTTAACGAGTACCCCTTCGGGAGAAGTAGGTCACAAGGGCCCCTGCGAGAGAAGTAGGTTGCGATAACCCCTTCGGGAGAAGTAGGTCACAAGGGCCCCTTCGAGAGAAGTAGGTTGCGATAACCCCTTCGGGAGAAGTAGGTTACGATAACCCCTTCGGGAGAAGTAGGTCGCGATAACCCCTTCGGGAGAAGTAGGTAACGAGTACCCCATCCTAAGAAGTACGTAGCAAGTACCCCTTCGGGAGAAGTAGGTTGCGAGAACCCCTTTGGGAAAAGTAGCTCACAAGGGTCCCTTCGGGAGAATTAGGTTGCGATAACCCCTTCGGGAGAAGTAGGTCGCAAGTACCCCTTCGGGATAAGTAGGTTGCGATAACCCCTTCGGGAGAAGAAGGTAACGAGTACCCCATCCTAAGAAGTAGGTAGCGAGTACCCCTTCGGGAGAAGTAGGTTGCGAGAATCCCTTCGGGAAAAGTAGGTCACAAGGGTCCCTTCGGGAGAAATAGGGTGCGATAACCCCTTCGGGAGAAGTAGGTCGCAAGTACCCTTTAGGGATAAGTAGGTTGCGATAACCCCTTCGGGAGAAGAAGGTAACGAGTACCCCATCCTAAGAAGTAGGTAGCGAGTACCCTTCGGAAGAAATAGGTTGGGAGAACCCCTTCCGGAGAAGTAGATAACGAGGTCCCCTTCGGGAGAAGTAGGTCACAAGGGCCCGTTCGAGAGAAGTAGTTTGCGATAACCCTTTCGGGAAGAGTAGGTCACAAGGGTCCCTACGGGAGAAGTAGGTTGCGAGAACCCCTTCGGGAGAAGTAGGTAGCAAGTACCCCTTTGGGAGAAGTAGGTAGCAAGTACCCCTTCGGGAGAAGTGGGTAGCATGTACCCCTTCGGGAGAAGTAGGTTGCGATAATCCTTTCGGGAGAAGTAGGTCACAAGGGCCCCTTCGAGAGAAGTAGGTTGCGATAACCACTTCGGGAGAAGTAGGTCACAAGGGCCCCTTCGAGAGAAGTAGGTTGCGATAACCCCTTCGGGAGAAGTAGGTTGCGATAACCCCTTCGGGAGAAGTAGGTCGCGATAATCCCTTCGGGAGAAGTAGGTAACGAGTACCCCATCCTAAGAAGTAGGTAGCGAGTACCCCTTCGGGAGAAGTAGGTTGCGAGAACCCCTTTGGGAAAAGTAGCTCACAAGGGTCCCTTCGGGAGAAGTAGGTTGCCATAACCCCTTCGGGTGAAGTAGGTCGCAAGTACCCCTTCGGGATAAGTAGGTTTCGATAACCCCTTCGGGAGAAGAAGGTAACGAGTGTCCCATCCTAAGAAGTAGGTAGCGAGTACCCCTTCGGGAGACGTAAGTTGCGAGAACCCCTTCGCAAGAAGTAGGTAGCGAATACCCCTTCGGGAGAAGTATGTTATGATCACCCCTTCGTAAGGTGTTACCAGGGGCACAGCCAAGTCCAAGTTTCTCACGAGTCGCCTCATATATATTTGGCGAAGGCTGCTGTCTGTACCAACTCTGGCTGCGCTTTTCCAAAAATGCTAAGTTTTATATGTAAATTTAATCATTAACTGAATAAGAATTATCGCAGTAAAAGTTAATCTATATTATAAGGACTAAAAATAATAATTCATGCTGTACCGTATATGGTTGACACAACTATGCCCATACAATAAAGCAGCCAATCTAAAGTACAAATCACAAAGATTTCAAAGGTTTCTCACTCAAACAAATTTTGAAAATTTTAGTCCA
Source organism: Metopia argyrocephala (assembly GCA_963576795.1). Taxonomy (NCBI): domain Eukaryota; kingdom Metazoa; phylum Arthropoda; class Insecta; order Diptera; family Sarcophagidae; genus Metopia; species Metopia argyrocephala. The sequence continues at coordinate 88,483,046 of OY756210.1, forward strand.
CCGTGTGAGTTACGCCAAAAACTTGTAAGTGGCGGGGTAGAGCGTACTTAATGGACTACAGACTTTGATACTCAATTTATTCAGAAATTGTCTTTGGTCCATACAATCCATTTAAAAGAAAATTTCTAAGGTGTCTCACTCAATCACATTTTGAGAATTTTAGCTCACTGTGTGAGTTGTGCCGAAAATTCGAAAGTGGTGGCTATAGCGGACCTAATGGACTTCAACCTGTCATATTGAGGTTATCCAGAAATAGTTTTTGGTCTATACAATTTAGCCCACTGTGTGAGTTGTATATTAATTTGGAAAGTGGTGGGTTTTAGTGGCCCTTCGGCAGAAGTAGGTAACAAGTACCCCTTCGGGAGAAGTAGGTTGCGATAACTTCTTCGAGAGAAGAAGGTAACGAGCACCCCATCCTAAGAAGTAGGTAGCGAGAACCCCTTTGGGAGAAGTAGGTAACGAGTACCCCATCCTAAGAAGTAGGTAGCGAGTACCCCTTCGGGAGAAGTAGGTCACAAGGGTCCCTTCGGGAGAAGTAAGGTGCGATAACCCCTTCGGGAGAAGTAGGTCGCAAGTACCCTTTCGGGATAAGTAGGTTGCGATAACCCCTTCGGGAGAAGAAGGTAACGAGTACCCCATCCTAAGAAGTAGGTAGCGAGTACCCCTTCGGGAGACGTAAGTTGCGAGAACCCCTTCGCAAGAATTAGGTAGCGAATACCCCTTCGGGAGAAGTAGGTCGCGATAACCCCTTCGGGAGAAGAAGGTAACGAGTACCCCATCCTAAGAAGTAGGTAGCGAGTACCCCTTCGGGAGAAGTAGGTCACAAGGGTCACTTCGGGAGAAGTAAGGTGCGATAACTTCTTCGGGAGAAGTAGGTAGCAAGTACCCCTTCAGGAGAAGTAGGTTGCGATAACTTCTTCGAGAGAAGTAGGTTGCGAGAATTAGGTTGAGAGCACCCCTTCGGGAGAAATAGGTTGTGAGAACCCCTTCGGGAGAAGTAGGTCACAAGGGCCCCTTCGAGAGAAGTAGGTTACGATAACCCCTTCGGGAGAAGTAGGTCGCGATAACCCCTTCGGGAGAAGTAGGTAACGAGTACCCCATCCTAAGAAGTAGGTAGCGAGTACCCCTTCGGGAGAAGTAGGTTGCGAGAACCCCTTTGGGAAAAGTAGCTCACAAGGGTCCCTTCGGGAGAAGTAGGTTGCAAAAACCCCTTCGGGTCAAGTAGGTCGCAAGTACCCCTTCGGGATTAGTAGGTTGCGATAACCCATTCAGGAGAAGAAGGTAACGAGTACCCCATCATAAGAAGTAGGTAGCGAGTACCCCTTCGGGAGAAGTAGGTTGCGAGAACCCCTTTGGGAAAAGTAGCTCACAAGGGTCCCTTCGGGAGAAGTAGGTTGCGAAAACCCCTTCGGGTGAAGTAGGTCGCAAGTACCCCTTCGGGAAAAGTAGGTTGCGATAACCCCTTCGGGAGAAGAAGGTAACGAGTACCCCATCCTAAGAAGTAGGTAGCGAGTACCCCTTCAGGAGAAGTAGGTAACGACTACCACATCCTAAGAAGTAGGTAGCGAGTACCCCTTCGGTAGAAGTAGGTAGCAAGTACCCCTTCAGGAGAAGTAGGTAGCATGTACCCCTTCGGGAGAAATAGGTTGCCATAACCCCTTCGGGGGAAGTAGGTCACAAGGGCCCCTGCGGAAGAAGTAGGTTGCGATAACCCCTTCGGGAGAAGTAGGTTACGATAACCCCTTCGGGAGAAAAAGGTAACGAGTACCCCATCCTAAGAAGTAGGTAGCGAGTACCCCTTCGGGAGAAGTAGGTCGCGATAACCCCTTCGGGAGAAGTAGGTTGCGATAACCCCTTCGGGAGAAGTTGATCGCGATAACCCCTTCTGGAGAAGTAGGTAAGGAGACCCAATCCTAAGAAGTAGGTAGCGAGAACCCCTTCGGGTGAAGTAGGTAGCAAGCACCCTTCGCGAGAAGTAGGTAGCAAGTACCCCTTCGGGAGAAGTAGGTAGCATGTACCCGTTCGGGAGAAGTAGGTCGCGATAACCCCTTCAGGAGAAGTAGGTAACGACTACCCCATCCTAAGAAGTAGGTAGCGAGCACCCCTTCGGGAGAAGTAGGTTGCGAGAACCCCTTTGGGAAAAGTAGCTCACAAGGGGAGAAGTAGGTTGCGATAATCCCTTCGGGAGAAGTAGGTAGCATGTACCCCTTCGGGATAAGTAGGTAGCATGTACCCCTTCGGGAGAAGTAGGTTGCCATAACCCCTTCGGGGGAAGTAGGTCACAAGGGCCCCTGCGGAAGAAGTAGGTTGCGATAACCCCTTCGGGAGAAGTAGGTTACGATAATCCCTTCGGGAGAAGTAGGTCGTGATAACCCCTTCGGGAAAAGTAGGTAACGACTACCCCAACCTAAAAAGTAGGTAGCGAGTACCCCTTCGGGAGAAGTAGGTTGCAAAAACCCCTTTGGGAAAAATAGCTCACAAGGGTCCCTTCGGGAGAAGTAGGTTGCGATAACCCCATCGGGTGAAGTAGGTCACAAGGGCCCTTCGGAAGAAATAGGTTGCGATAACCCCTTCCGGAAAAGAAGGTTGAGATAACCCCTTCTGGAGAAGTAGGTCACAAGGGCCCCTTCAAGAGATGTAGGTTGCGATAACCCCTTCGGGGGAAGTAGGTTGTGATAACCCCTTCGGGAGAAGTAGGTTGCGATAACCCCTTCGGGAGAAGTTGATCGCGATAACCCCTTCGGGAGAAGTAGGAAACGAGTACCCCATCCTAAGAAGTAGGTAGCGAGTACCCCTTCGGAAGAAATAGGTTGGGAGAACCCCTTCCGGAGAAGTAGATAACGAGGTCCCCTTCGGGAGAAGTAGGTCACAAGGGTCCCTACGGGAGAAGTAGGATGCGAGAACCCTTTCGGGAGAAGTAGGTAGCAAGTACCCCTTTGGGAGAAGTGGGTAGCATGTACCCCTTCGGGAGAAGTAGGTTGCGATAATCCCTTCGGGAGAAGTAGGTCACAAGGGCCCCTTCGAGAGTAGTAGGTTGCGATAACCCCTTCGGGAGAAGTAGGTCACAAGGGCCCCTTCGAAAGAAGTAGGTTGCGATAACCCCTTCGGGAGAAGTAGGTCGCAAGTACCCCTTCGGGATAAGTAGGTTGCGATAACCCCTTCGGGAGAAGAAGGTACTGCTTCGGGAGAAGTAGGTAGCAAGCACCCTTCGGGAGAAGTAGGTAGCAAGTACCCCTTCGAGAGAAGTAGGTTGCGATAACCCCTTCGGGAGAAGTAGGTCGCGATAACCCCTTCGGGAGAAGAAGGTAACGAGCACCCCATCCTAAGAAGTAGGTAGCGAGAACCCCTTTATGAAATGTAGGTCGCGATAATCCCTTCGGGAGAAGTAGATAACGAGTACCCCGTCCTAAGAAGTAGGTAGCGAGTACCCCTTCGGGAGAAGTAGGTCAAAAGGGTCCCTTCGGGAGAAGTAGGGTGCGATAACCCCTTCGGGAGAAGTAGGTCGCAAGTACCCTTTCGGGATAAGTAGGTTGCGATAACCCCTTCGGGAGAAGTAGGTCACAAGGGCCCCTTCGAGAGAAATAGGTTGCGATAACCCCTTCGGGAGAAGTAGGTTACGAAAACCCCTTCGGGAGAAGTAGGTCGCGATAACCCCTTAGGGAGAAGTAGGTAACGAGTACCCCATCCTAAGAAGTACGTAGCGAGTACCCCTTCGGGAGAAGTAGGTTGCGAGAACCCCTTCGAGAAAAGTAGCTCACAAGGGTCCCTTCGGGAGAATTAGGTTGCGATAACCCCTTCGGGAGAAGTAGGTCGCAAGTACCCCTTCGGGATAAGTAGGTTGCGATAACCCCTTCGGGAGAAGAAGGTAACGAGTACTCCATCCTAAGAAGTAGGTAGCGAGTACCCTTTCGGGAGAAGTAGGTTGCGAGAATCCCTTCGGGAAAAGTAGGTCACAAGGGTCCCTTCGGGAGAAATAGGGTGCGATAACCCCTTCGGGAGAAGTAGGTTGCGATAACCCCTTCGGGAGAAGTAGGTCACAAGGGTCCCTTCGGGAGAAATAGGGTGCGATAACCCCTTCGGAAGAAGTAGGTTGCGATAACCCCTTCGGGAGAAGTAGGTCGCGATAATCCCTTCGGGAGAAGTAGGTAACGAGTACCCCATCCTAAGAAGTAGGTTGCGATAACCCCTTCGGGTGAAGTAGGTCGCAAGTACCCCTTCGGGATAAGTAGGTTGCGATAACCCCTTCGGGAGAAGAAGGTAACGAGTACCCCATCCTAAGAAGTAGGTAGCGAGTACCCCTTCGGAAGAAATAGGTTGGGAGAACCCCTTCCGGAGAAGTAGATAACGAGGTCCCCTTCGGGAGAAGTAGGTCACAAGGGTCCCTACGGGAGAAGTAGGATGCGAGAACCCTTTCGGGAGAAGTAGGTAGCAAGTACCCCTTTGGGAGAAGTGGGTAGCATGTACCCCTTCGGGAGAAGTAGGTTGCGATAATCCCTTCGGGAGAAGTAGGTCACAAGGGCCCCTTCGAGAGTAGTAGGTTGCGATAACCCCTTCGGGAGAAGTAGGTCACAAGGGCCCCTTCGAAAGAAGTAGGTTGCGATAACCCCTTCGGAAGAAGTAGGTTGCGATAACCCCTTCGGGAGAAGTAGGTCGCGATAATCCCTTCGGGAGAAGTAGGTAACGAGTACCCCATCCTAAGAAGTAGGTTGCGATAACCCCTTCGGGTGAAGTAGGTCGCAAGTACCCCTTCGGGATAAGTAGGTTGCGATAACCCCTTCGGGAGAAGAAGGTAACGAGTACCCTATCCTAAGAAGTAGGTAGCGAGTACCCCTTCGGGAGACGTAAGTTGCGAGAACCCCTTCGCAAGAAGTAGGTAGCGAATACCCCTTCGGGAGAAGTAGGTCGCGATAACCCCTTCGGGAGAAGAAGGTAACGAGCACCCCATCCTAAGAAGTAGGTAGCGAGAACCCCTTTGGGAAAAGTAGGTCGCGATAATCCCTTCGGGAGAAGTAGGTAACGAGTACCCCATCCTAAGAAATAGTTAACGAGTACCCCTTTGGGAGAAGTAGGTCACAAGGGCCCCTGCGAGAAAAGTAGGTTGCGATAACCCCTTCGGGAGAAGTAGGTCACAAGGGCCCCTTCGAGAGAAGTAGGTTGCGATAACCCCTTCGGGAGAAGTAGGTTACGATAACCCCTTCGGGAGAAGTAGGTCGCGTTAACCCCTTCGGGAGAAGTAGGTAACGAGTACCCCATTCTAAGAAGTACGTAGCGAGTACCCCTTCGGGAGAAGTAGGTTGCGAGAACCCCTTTGGGAAAAGTAGCTCACAAGGGTCCCTTCGGGAGAAGTAGATAACGAGGTCCCCTTCGGGAGAAGTAGGTCACAAGGGCCCGTTCGAGAGAAGTAGTTTGCGATAACCCTTTCGGGAAGAGTAGGTCACAAGGGTCCCTACGGGAGAAGTAGGTTGCGAGAACCCCTTCGGGAGAAGTAGGTAGCAAGTACCCCTTCAGAAGAAGTGGGTAGCATGTACCCCTTCGAGAGAAGTAGGTTGCGATAATCCCTTCGGGAGAAGTAGGTCACAAGGGCCCCTTCGAGAAAAGTAGGTTGCGATAACCCCTTCGGAAGAAGTAGGTCACAAGGGCCCCTTCGAGAGAAGTAGGTTGCGATAACCCCTTCGGAAGAAGTAGGTTGCGATAACCCCTTCGGGAGAAGTAGGTTGCGAAAACCCCTTCGGGTGAAGTAGGTCGCAAGTACCCCTTCGGGATAAGTAGGTTGCGATAACCCCTTCGGGAGAAGAAGGTAACGAGTACCCCATCCTAAGAAGTAGGTAGCGAGTACCCCTTCGGGAGACGTAGGTTGCGAGAACCTCTTCAGGAGAAGTAGGTAACGACTACCCCATCCTAAGAAGTAGGTAGCGACTACCCCTTCGGTAGAAGTAGGTAGCAAGTACCCCTTCAGGAGAAGTAGGTAGCATGTACCCCTTCGGGAGAAGTAGGTCGTGATAACCTCTTCGGGAGAAGTAGGTAACGACTACCCCATCCTAAGAAGTAGGTAGCGAGTACCCCTTCGGGAGAAGTAGGTTGCGAGAACCCATTTTTGAAAAATAGCTCACAAGGGTCCCTTCGGGAGAAGTAGGTTGCGATAACACCTTCCGGAAAAGAAGGTTGAGATAACCCCTTCGGGAGAAGTAGGTCACAAGGACCCCTTCAAGAGATGTAGGTTGCGATAACCCCTTCGGGGGAAGTAGGTTGTGATAACCCCTTCGGGAGAAGTAGGTTGCGATAACCCCTTCGGGAGAAGTTGATCGCAATAACCCCTTCGGGAGAAGTAGGAAACGATTACCCCATCCTAAGAAGTAGGTAGCGAGTACCCCTTCGGGAGAAGTAGGGTGCGATAACCCCTTCGGGGAAAGTAGGTCGCAAGTACCCTTTCGGGATAAGTAGGTTGCGATAACTCCTTCGGGAGAAGAAGGTAACGAGTACCCCATCCTAAGAAGTAGGTAGCGAGTACCCCTTCGGGAGAAGTAGGTTGCGAGAACTGCTTCGGGAGAAGTAGGTAGCAAGCACCCTTCGGGAGAAGTAGGTAGCAAGTACCCCTTCGAGAGAAGTAGGTTGCGATAACCCCTTCGGGAGAAGTAGGAAACGAGTACCCCATTCTAAGAAGTAGGTAGCGAGAACCCCTTCGGGTGAAGTAGGTAGCAAGCACCCTTCGCGAGAAGTAGGTAGCAAGTACCCCTTCGGGAGAAGTAGGTAGCATGTACCCCTTCGGGAGAAGTACGTTGCGATAACTTCTTCGAGAGAAGTAGGTTGCGAGAATTAGGTTGAGAGCACCCCTTCGGGAGAAATAGGTTGTGAGAACCCCTTCGGGAGAAGTAGGTCACAAGGGCCCCTTCGAGAGAAGTAGGTTACGATAACCCCTTCGGGAGAAGTAGGTCGCGATAACCCCTTCAGGAGAAGTAGGTAACGAATACCCCATCCTAAGAAGTAGGTAGCGAGCACCCCTTCGGGAGAAGTAGGTTGCGAGAACCCCTTTGGGAAAAGTAGCTCACAAGGGGAGAAGTAGGTGGCGATAATCCCTTCGGGAGAAGTAGGTAGCAAGTACCTCTACGGGAGAAGTAGGTAGCAAATACCCCTTCGGGAGAAGTAGGTTGCGATAACCCCTTCGGGAGAAGTAGTTCACAAGGGCCCCTTCGAGAGAAGTAGGTCGCGATAACCCCTTCGGGAGAAGAAGGTTGAGATAACCCCTTCGGGAGAAGTAGGTCACAAGGGCCCCTTCAAGAGATGTAGGTTGCGATAACCCCTTCGGGGGAAGTAGGTTGTGATAACCCCTTCGGGAGAAGTAGGTTGCGATAACCCCTTCGGGAGAAGTTGATCGCGATAACCCCTTCGGGAGAAGTAGGAAACGAGTACCCCATCCTAAGAAGTAGGTAGCGAGAACCCCTTCGGGTGAAGTAGGTAGCAAGCACCCTTCGCGAGAAGTAGGTAGCAAGTACCCCTTCGGGAGAAGTAGGTAGCATGTACCCCTTCGGGAGAAGTAGGTCGCGATAACCCCTTCAGGAGAAGTAGGTAATGACTACCCCATCCTAAGAAGTAGGTAGCGAGCACCCCTTCGGGAGAAGTAGGTTGCGAGAACCCCTTTGGGAAAAGTAGCTCACAAGGGGAGAAGTAGGTTGCGATAATCCCTTCGGGAGAAGTAGGTAGCAAGTACCTCTACGGGAGAAGTACGTAGCAAATACCCCTTCGGGAGAAGTAGGTTGCGATAACCCCTTCGGGAGAAGTAGGTCACAAGGGCCCCTTCGAGAGAAGTAGGTCGCGATAACCCCTTCGGGAGAAGAAGGTAACGAGCACCCCATCGCTAGGTTGCGAGAACCCCTTCGGGAGAAGTAGGTAACGAGTACCCCATCCTAAGAAGTAGGTAGCGAGTACCCCTTCGGGAGAAGTAGGGTGCGATAACCCCTTCGGGGGAAGTAGGTCGCAAGTACCCTTTCGGGATAAGTAGGTTGCGATAACCCCTTCGGGAGAAGAAGGTAACGAGTACCCCATCCTAAGAAGTAGATAGCGAGTACCCCTTCGGAAGAAATAGGTTGAGAGTACCCCTTTCGGGGAAGTAGATAACGAGGGCCCCTTCGGGAGAAATAGTTAACGAGTACCCCTTCGGGAGAAGTAGGTCACAAGGGCCCCTGCGAGAGAAGTAGGTTGCGATAACCCCTTCGGGAGAAGTAGGTCACAAGGGCCCCTTCGAGAGAAGTAGGTTGCGATAACCCCTTCGGGAGAAGTAGGTTACGATAACCCCTTCGGGAGAAGTAGGTCGCGATAACCCCTTCGGGAGAAGTAGGTAACGAGTACCCCATCCTAAGAAGTACGTAGCAAGTACCCCTTCGGGAGAAGTAGGTTGCGAGAACCCCTTTGGGAAAAGTAGCTCACAAGGGTCCCTTCGGGAGAATTAGGTTGCGATAACCCCTTCGGGAGAAGTAGGTCGCAAGTACCCCTTCGGGATAAGTAGGTTGCGATAACCCCTTCGGGAGAAGAAGGTAACGAGTACCCCATCCTAAGAAGTAGGTAGCGAGTACCCCTTCGGGAGAAGTAGGTTGCGAGAATCCCTTCGGGAAAAGTAGGTCACAAGGGTCCCTTCGGGAGAAATAGGGTGCGATAACCCCTTCGGGAGAAGTAGGTCGCAAGTACCCTTTCGGGATAAGTAGGTTGCGATAACCCCTTCGGGAGAAGAAGGTAACGAGTACCCCATCCTAAGAAGTAGGTAGCGAGTACCCTTCGGAAGAAATAGGTTGGGAGAACCCCTTCCGGAGAAGTAGATAACGAGGTCCCCTTCGGGAGAAGTAGGTCACAAGGGCCCGTTCGAGAGAAGTAGTTTGCGATAACCCTTTCGGGAAGAGTAGGTCACAAGGGTCCCTACGGGAGAAGTAGGTTGCGAGAACCCCTTCGGGAGAAGTAGGTAGCAAGTACCCCTTTGGGAGAAGTAGGTAGCAAGTACCCCTTCGGGAGAAGTGGGTAGCATGTACCCCTTCGGGAGAAGTAGGTTGCGATAATCCTTTCGGGAGAAGTAGGTCACAAGGGCCCCTTCGAGAGAAGTAGGTTGCGATAACCACTTCGGGAGAAGTAGGTCACAAGGGCCCCTTCGAGAGAAGTAGGTTGCGATAACCCCTTCGGGAGAAGTAGGTCGCGATAATCCCTTCGGGAGAAGTAGGTAACGAGTACCCCATCCTAAGAAGTAGGTAGCGAGTACCCCTTCGGGAGAAGTAGGTTGCGAGAACCCCTTTGGGAAAAGTAGCTCACAAGGGTCCCTTCGGGAGAAGTAGGTTGCCATAACCCCTTCGGGTGAAGTAGGTCGCAAGTACCCCTTCGGGATAAGTAGGTTTCGATAACCCCTTCGGGAGAAGAAGGTAACGAGTGTCCCATCCTAAGAAGTAGGTAGCGAGTACCCCTTCGGGAGACGTAAGTTGCGAGAACCCCTTCGCAAGAAGTAGGTAGCGAATACCCCTTCGGGAGAAGTAGGTTATGATCACCCCTTCGTAAGGTGTTACCAGGGGCACAGCCAAGTCCAAGTTTCTCACGAGTCGCCTCATATATATTTGGCGAAGGCTGCTGTCTGTACCAACTCTGGCTGCGCTTTTCCAAAAATGCTAAGTTTTATATGTAAATTTAATCATTAACTGAATAAGAATTATCGCAGTAAAAGTTAATCTATATTATAAGGACTAAAAATAATAATTCATGCTGTACCGTATATGGTTGACACAACTATGCCCATACAATAAAGCAGCCAATCTAAAGTACAAATCACAAAGATTTCAAAGGTTTCTCACTCAAACAAATTTTGAAAATTTTAGTCCACCGTGTGAGTTACGCCAAAAACTTGTAAGTGGCGGGGTAGAGCGTACTTAATGGACTACAGACTTTGATACTCAATTTATTCAGAAATTGTCTTTGGTCCATACAATCCATTTAAAAGAAAATTTCTAAGGTGTCTCACTCAATCACATTTTGAGAATTTTAGCTCACTGTGTGAGTTGTGCCGAAAATTCGAAAGTGGTGGCTATAGCGGACCTAATGGACTTCAACCTGTCATATTGAGGTTATCCAGAAATAGTTTTTGGTCTATACAATTTAGCCCACTGTGTGAGTTGTATATTAATTTGGAAAGTGGTGGGTTTTAGTGGCCCTTCGGCAGAAGTAGGTAACAAGTACCCCTTCGGGAGAAGTAGGTTGCGATAACTTCTTCGAGAGAAGAAGGTAACGAGCACCCCATCCTAAGAAGTAGGTAGCGAGAACCCCTTTGGGAGAAGTAGGTAACGAGTACCCCATCCTAAGAAGTAGGTAGCGAGTACCCCTTCGGGAGAAGTAGGTCACAAGGGTCCCTTCGGGAGAAGTAAGGTGCGATAACCCCTTCGGGAGAAGTAGGTCGCAAGTACCCTTTCGGGATAAGTAGGTTGCGATAACCCCTTCGGGAGAAGAAGGTAACGAGTACCCCATCCTAAGAAGTAGGTAGCGAGTACCCCTTCGGGAGACGTAAGTTGCGAGAACCCCTTCGCAAGAATTAGGTAGCGAATACCCCTTCGGGAGAAGTAGGTCGCGATAACCCCTTCGGGAGAAGAAGGTAACGAGTACCCCATCCTAAGAAGTAGGTAGCGAGTACCCCTTCGGGAGAAGTAGGTCACAAGGGTCACTTCGGGAGAAGTAAGGTGCGATAACTTCTTCGGGAGAAGTAGGTAGCAAGTACCCCTTCAGGAGAAGTAGGTTGCGATAACTTCTTCGAGAGAAGTAGGTTGCGAGAATTAGGTTGAGAGCACCCCTTCGGGAGAAATAGGTTGTGAGAACCCCTTCGGGAGAAGTAGGTCACAAGGGCCCCTTCGAGAGAAGTAGGTTACGATAACCCCTTCGGGAGAAGTAGGTCGCGATAACCCCTTCGGGAGAAGTAGGTAACGAGTACCCCATCCTAAGAAGTAGGTAGCGAGTACCCCTTCGGGAGAAGTAGGTTGCGAGAACCCCTTTGGGAAAAGTAGCTCACAAGGGTCCCTTCGGGAGAAGTAGGTTGCAAAAACCCCTTCGGGTCAAGTAGGTCGCAAGTACCCCTTCGGGATTAGTAGGTTGCGATAACCCCTTCAGGAGAAGAAGGTAACGAGTACCCCATCATAAGAAGTAGGTAGCGAGTACCCCTTCGGGAGAAGTAGGTTGCGAGAACCCCTTTGGGAAAAGTAGCTCACAAGGGTCCCTTCGGGAGAAGTAGGTTGCGAAAACCCCTTCGGGTGAAGTAGGTCGCAAGTACCCCTTCGGGAAAAGTAGGTTGCGATAACCCCTTCGGGAGAAGAAGGTAACGAGTACCCCATCCTAAGAAGTAGGTAGCGAGTACCCCTTCGGGAGACGTAGGTTGCGAGAACCCCTTCAGGAAAAGTAGGTAACGACTACCACATCCTAAGAAGTAGGTAGCGAGTACCCCTTCGGTAGAAGTAGGTAGCAAGTACCCCTTCAGGAGAAGTAGGTAGCATGTACCCCTTCGGGAGAAATAGGTTGCCATAACCCCTTCGGGGGAAGTAGGTCACAAGGGCCCCTGCGGAAGAAGTAGGTTGCGATAACCCCTTCGGGAGAAGTAGGTTACGATAACCCCTTCGGGAGAAAAAGGTAACGAGTACCCCATCCTAAGAAGTAGGTAGCGAGTACCCCTTCGGGAGAAGTAGGTCGCGATAACCCCTTCGGGAGAAGTAGGTTGCGATAACCCCTTCGGGAGAAGTTGATCGCGATAACCCCTTCTGGAGAAGTAGGTAAGGAGACCCAATCCTAAGAAGTAGGTAGCGAGAACCCCTTCGGGTGAAGTAGGTAGCAAGCACCCTTCGCGAGAAGTAGGTAGCAAGTACCCCTTCGGGAGAAGTAGGTAGCATGTACCCGTTCGGGAGAAGTAGGTCGCGATAACCCCTTCAGGAGAAGTAGGTAACGACTACCCCATCCTAAGAAGTAGGTAGCGAGCACCCCTTCGGGAGAAGTAGGTTGCGAGAACCCCTTTGGGAAAAGTAGCTCACAAGGGGAGAAGTAGGTTGCGATAATCCCTTCGGGAGAAGTAGGTAGCATGTACCCCTTCGGGATAAGTAGGTAGCATGTACCCCTTCGGGAGAAGTAGGTTGCCATAACCCCTTCGGGGGAAGTAGGTCACAAGGGCCCCTGCGGAAGAAGTAGGTTGCGATAACCCCTTCGGGAGAAGTAGGTTACGATAATCCCTTCGGGAGAAGTAGGTCGTGATAACCCCTTCGGGAGAAGTAGGTAACGACTACCCCAACCTAAAAAGTAGGTAGCGAGTACCCCTTCGGGAGAAGTAGGTTGCAAAAACCCCTTTGGGAAAAATAGCTCACAAGGGTCCCTTCGGGAGAAGTAGGTTGCGATAACCCCATCGGGTGAAGTAGGTCACAAGGGCCCTTCGGAAGAAATAGGTTGCGATAACCCCTTCCGGAAAAGAAGGTTGAGATAACCCCTTCTGGAGAAGTAGGTCACAAGGGCCCCTTCAAGAGATGTAGGTTGCGATAACCCCTTCGGGGGAAGTAGGTTGTGATAACCCCTTCGGGAGAAGTAGGTTGCGATAACCCCTTCGGGAGAAGTTGATCGCGATAACCCCTTCGGGAGAAGTAGGAAACGAGTACCCCATCCTAAGAAGTAGGTAGCGAGAACCCCTTCGGATGAAGTAGGTAGCAAGCACCCTTCGCGAGAAGTAGGTAGCAAGTACCCCTTCGGGAGAAGTAGGTAGCATGTACCCGTTCGGGAGAAGTAGGTCGCGATAACCCCTTCAGGAGAAGTAGGTAACGACTACCCCATCCTAAGAAGTAGGTAGGAGCACCCCTTCGGGAGAAGTAGGTTGTGAGAACCCCTTTGGGAAAAGTAGCTCACAAGGGGAGAAGTAGGTTGCGATAATCCCTTCGGGAGAAGTAGGTAGCAAGTACCTCTACGGGAGAAGTAGGTAGCAAATACCCCTTCGGGAGAAGTAGGTTGCGATAACCCCTTCGGGAGAAGTAGGTCACAAGGGCCCCTTCGAGAGAAGTAGGTCGCGATAACCCCTTCGGGAGAAGAAGGTAACGAGCACCCCATCGCTAGGTTGCGAGAACCCCTTCGGGAGAAGTATGTAACGAGTACCCCATCCTAAGAAGTAGGTAGCGAGTACCCCTTCGGGAGAAGTAGAGTGCGATAACCCCTTCGGGGGAAGTAAGTCGCAAGTACCCTTTCGGGATAAGTAGGTTGCGATAACCCCTTCGGGAGAAGAAGGTAACGAGTACCCCATCCTAAGAAGTAGGTAGCGAGTACCCCTTCGGGAGAAGTAGGTTGCGAGAACTGCTTCGGGAGAAGTAGGTAGCAAGCACCCTTCGGGAGAAGTAGGTAGCAAGTACCCCTTCGAGAGAAGTAGGTTGCGATAACCCCTTCGGGAGAAGTAGGTCGCGATAACCCCTTCGGGAGAAGAAGGTAACGAGCACCCCATCCTAAGAAGTAGGTAGCGAGAACCCCTTTGGGAAAAGTAGGTCGCGATAATCCCTTCGGGAGAAGTAGGTAACGAGTACCCCATCCTAAGAAGTAAGTAGCGAGTACCCCTTCGGCAGAAGTAGGTAACAAGTACCCCTTCGGGAGAAGTAGGTTGCGATAACTTCTTCGAGAGAAGAAGGTAACGAGCACCCCATCCTAAGAAGTAGGTAGTGAGAACCCCTTTGGGAGAAGTAGGTAACGAGTACCCCATCCTAAGAAGTAGGTAGCGAGTACCCCTTCGGGAGAAGTAGGTCACAAGGGTCCCTTCGGGAGAAGTAAGGTGCGATAACCCCTTCGGGAGAAGTAGGTCGCAAGTACCCTTTCGGGATAAGTAGGTTGCGATAACCCCTTCGGGAGAAGAAGGTAACGAGTACCCCATCCTAAGAAGTAGGTAGCGAGTACCCCTTCGGGAGACGTAAGTTGCGAGAACCCCTTCGCAAGAATTAGGTAGCGAATACCCCTTCGGGAGAAGTAGGTCGCGATAACCCCTTCGGGAGAAGAAGGTAACGAGTACCCCATCCTAAGAAGTAGGTAGCGAGTACCCCTTCGGGAGACGTAAGTTGCGAGAACCCCTTCGCAAGAAGTAGGTAGCGAATACCCCTTCGGGAGAAGTAGGTTATGATCACCCCTTCGTAAGGTGTTACCAGGGGCACAGCCAAGTCCAAGTTTCTCACGAGTCGCCTCGTATATACTTGGCGAAGGCTGCTGTCTGTACCAACTCTGGCTGCGCTTTTTCAAAAATGCTAAGTTTTATATGTAAATTTAATCATTAACTGAATGAGAATTATCGCAGTAAAAGTCAATCTATATTATAAGGACTAAAAATAATAATTCATGCTGTACCGTGTATAGTTGACACAACTATGCCCATACAATAAAGTACCCAATCTAAAGTACCAATCACAAAGATTTCTAAGGTATCTCACTCAAGCAAATTTTGAAAATTTTAGCCCACCGTGTGAGTTACGCCAAAAACTTGTAAGTGGCGGGGTAGAGCGTACTTAAGGGACTACAGACTTTGATACTCAATTTATTCATAAATTGTCTTTGGTCCATACAATCCATTTAAAAGAAAATTTCTAAGGTGTCTCACTCAATCACATTTTGAGAATTTTAGCCCACTGTGTGAGTTGTGCCGAAAATTCGAAAGTGGTGGCTATAGCGGACCTAATGGACTTCAACCTGTCATATTGAGGTTATTCAGAAATAGTTTTTAGTCCATAAAATTTAGCCCACTGTATGAGTTGTATATTAATTTGGAAAGTGGTGGGTTTTAGTGGCCCTTCGGCAGAAGTAGGTAACAAGGGCCCCTTCGAGAGAAGGGGCCCGATAACTTCTTCCGGAGAAGTAGGTAGCAAGTAACCCTTCGGGAGAAGTAGGATGCGATAACCCTTTCGGGAGAAGTAGGTAGCAAGTACCCTTCGGGAGAAGTAGGTAACGAATACCCCTTCGGAAGAAGTAGGTCACTAGGGCCCCTTCGGGAGAAGTAGGGTGCGATAACCCTTTCGGGAGAAGTAAGTCGCAAGTACCCTTTCGGGATAAGTAGGTTGCGATAACCCCATTCGGGAGAAGAAGGTAACGAGTACCCCCATCCTAAGAAGTAGGTAGCGAGTACCCCTTCGGAAGAAGTAGGTTGCGAGAACCCCTTCGGGAGAAGTAGGTAGCAAGCACCCTTTCGGGATAAGTAGGTTGCCATAACCCCTTCGGGAGAAGAAGGTAACGAGTACCCATCCTAAGAAGTAGGTAGCGAGTACCCCTTCGGGAGAAGTAGGTTGCGAGAACCCCTTCGGGAGAAGTAGGTAGCAAGCACACTTCGGGAGAAGTAGGTTGCGATAACCCCTTCGGGAGAAGTAGGTTGCGATAACCCCTTCGGGAGAAGTAGGTCGCGATAACCCCTTCGGGAGAAGTAGGTCGCGATAACCCCTTCGGGAGAAGAAGGTAACGAGCACCCCATCCTAAGAAGTAGGTAGCGAGTACCCCTTCTGGAGGAGTAGGTCACAAGGGTCCCTTCGGGAGAAGTAGGGTGCGATAACCCCTTCGGGAGAAGTAGGTCGCAAATACCCCTTCGGGAGAAGTAGGTCGCGATAATCCCTTCGGGAGAAGTAGGTAACGACTACCCCATCCTAAGAAGTAGGTAGCGAGTCCCCTTCGGGAGAAGTAGGTTGCGAGAACCCCTTTGGGAAAAGTAGCTCACAAGGGTCCCTTCGGGAGAAGTAGGTTGCGATAACCCCTTCGGGGTGAAATAGGTCGCAAGTACCCCTTCGGGATAAGTAGGTTGCGATAACCCCTTCGGGAGAAGAAGGTAACGAGTACCCCATCCTAAGAAGTAGGTAGCGAGTACCCCTTCGGGAGACGTAAGTTGCGAGAACCCCTTCGCAAGAAGTAGGTAGCGAATACCCCTTCGGCAGAAGTAGGTTATGATCACCCCTTCGTAAGGTGTTACCAGGGGCACAGCCAAGTCCAAGTTTCTCACGAGTCGCCTCATATATACTTGGCGAAGGCTGCTGTCTGTACCAACTCTGGCTGCGCTTTTCCAAAAATGCTAAGTTTTATATGTAAATTTAATCATTAACTGAATGAGAATTATCGCAGTAAAAGTTAATCTATATTATAAGGACTAAAAATAATAATTCATGCTCTACCGTATATGGTTGACACAACTATGCCCATACAATAAAGCACCCAATCTAAAGTACAAATCACAAAGATTTCTAAGGTATCTCACTCAAACAAATTTTGAAAATTTTAGCCCACCGTGTGAGTTACGCCAAAAACTTGTAAGTGGCGGGGTAGAGCGTACTTAATGGACTACAGACTTTGATACTCAATTTATTCAGAAATTGTCTTTGGTCCATACAATCCATTAAAAGAAAATTTCTAAGATGTCTCACTCATTCACATTTTGAGAATTTTAGCCCATTGTGTGAGTTGTGCCGAAAATTCGAAAGTTGTGGCTATAGCGGACCTAATGGACTTCAACCTGTCATATTGAGGTTATTGAGAAATAGTTTTTGGTCTATACAATTTAGCCCACTGTTTGAGTTGTATATTAATTTGGAAAGTGGTGGGTTTTAGTGGCCCTTCGGCAGAAGTAGGTTGCGATAACTTCTTCGAGAGAAGTAGGTTGCGAGAATTAGGTTGAGAGCACCTCTTCGGAGAAGTAGGTTGTGATAACCCTTTCGGGAGAAGTAGGTAGCAAGTACCCTTCGGGAGAAGTAGGTTGCCATAACCCCTTCGGGGGAAGTAGGTCACAAGGGCCCTTCGGAAGAAATAGGTTGCGATAACCCCTTCCGGAAAAGAAGGTTGAGATAACCCCTTCGGGAGAAGTAGGTCACAAGGGCCCCTTCAAGTGATGTAGGTTGCGATAACCCCTTCGGGGGAAGTAGGTTGTGATAACCCCTTCGGGAGAATTAGGTTGCGATAACCCCTTCGGGAGAAGTAGGTCGCGATAACCCCTTCAGGAGAAGTAGGTAACGACTACCCCATCCCTAAGAAGTAGATAGCGAGCACCCCTTCGGGAGAAGTAGGTAGCAAGTACCTCTTCGGGAAAAGTAGATAGCAAATACCCCTTCGGGAAAAGTAGGTTGCGATAACCCTTTCGGGAGAAGTAGGTCACAAGGGCCCCTTCGAGGGAAGTAGGTCGCGATAACCCCTTCGGGAGAAGAAGGTAACGGGCACCCCATCGCTAGGTTGCGAGAACCCCTTCCGGAGAAGTAGGTGACGAGTACCCCATCCTAAGAAGTAGGTAGCGAGTACCCCTTCGGGAGAAGTAGGTCGCGATAACCCCTTCGGGAGAAGTAGGTTGCGATAACCCCTTCGGGAGAAGTTGATCGCGATAACCCCCTTCCGGAGAAGTAGGTAAGGAGACCCAATCCTAAGAAGTAGGTAGCGAGAACCCCTTCGGGAGAAGTAGGTAGCAAGCACCCTTCGGTAGAATTAGGTAGCAAGTACCCCTTCAGGAGAAGTAGGTAGCATGTACCCCTTCGGGAGAAGTAGGTTGCCATAACCCCTTCGGGGGAAGTAGGTCACAAGGGCCCCTGCGGAAGAAGTAGATTGCGATAACCCCTTCGGGAGAAGTAGGTTACGATAACCCCTTCGGGAGAAGTAGGTCGTGATAACCCCTTCGGGAGAAGTAGGTAACGACTACCCCCATCCTAAGAAGTAGGTAGCGAGTACCCCTTCGGGAGAAGTAGGTTGCGAGAACCCCTTTGGGAAAAATAGCTCACAAGGGTCCCTTCGGGAGAAGTAGGTTGCGATAACCCCATCGGGTGAAGTAGGTCACAAGGGCCCTTCGGAAGAAATAGGTTGCGATAACCCCTTCCGGAAAAGAAGGTTGAGATAACCCCTTCGGGAGAAGTAGGTCACAAGGGCCCCTTCAAGAGATGTAGGTTGCGATAACCCCTTCGGGGGAAGTAGGTTGTGATAACCCCTTCGGGAGAATTAGGTTGCGATAACCCCTTCGGGAGAAGTTGATCGCGATAACCCCTTCGGGAGAAGTAGGAAACGAGTACCCCATCCTAAGAAGTAGGTAGCGAGAACCCCTTCGGGTGAAGTAGGTAGCAAGCACCCTTCGCGAGAAGTAGGTAGCAAGTACCCCTTCGGGAGAAGTAGGTAGCATGTACCCGTTCGGGAGAAGTAGGTCGCGATAACCCCTTCAGGAGAAGTAGGTAACGACTACCCCATCCTAAGAAGTAGATAGCGAGCACCCCTTCGGGAGAAGTAGGTTGCGAGAACCCCTTTGGGAAAAGTAGCTCACAAGGGGAGAAGTAGGTTGCGATAATCCCTTCGGGAGAAGTAGGTAGCAAGTACCTCTACGGGAGAAGTAGGTAGCAAATACCCCTTCGGGAGAAGTAGGTTGCGATAACCCCTTCGGGAGAAGTAGGTCACAAGGGCCCCTTCGAGAGAAGTAGGTCGCGATAACCCCTTCGGGAGAAGAAGGTAACGAGCACCCCATCGCTAGGTTGCGAGAACCCCTTCGGGAGAAGTAGGTAACGAGTACCCCATCCTAAGAAGTAGGTAGCGAGTACCCCTTCGGGAGAAGTAGGGTGCGATAACCCCTTCGGGGGAAGTAGGTCGCAAGTATCCTTTCGGGATAAGTAGGTTGCGATAACCCCTTCGGGAGAAGAAGGTAACGAGTACCCCATCCTAAGAAGTAGGTAGCGAGTACCCCTTCGGGAGAAGTAGGTTGCGAGAACTGCTTCGGGAGAAGTAGGTAGCAAGCACCCTTCGGGAGAAGTAGGTAGCAAGTACCCCTTCGAGAGAAGTAGGTTGCGATAACCCCTTCGGGAGAAGTAGGTCGCGATAACCCCTTCGGGAGAAGAAGGTAACGAGCACCCCATCCTAAGAAGTAGGTAGCGAGAACCCCTTTGGGAAAAGTAGGTCGCGATAATCCCTTCGGGAGAAGTAGGTAACGAGTACCCCATCCTAAGAAGTAAGTAGCGAGTACCCCTTCGGGAGAAGTAGGTCACAAGGGTCCCTTCGGGAGAAGTAGGTCACAAGGGTCCCTTCGGGAGAAGTAAGGTGCGATAACCCCTTCGGGAGAAGTAGGTCGCAAGTACCCTTTCGGGATAAGTGGGTTGCGATAACCCCTCGGGAGAAGAAGGTAACGGGTACCCCATCCTAAGAAGTAGATAGCGAGTACCCCTTCGGAAGAAATAGGTTGAGAGTACCCCTTTCGGGGAAGTAGATAACGAGGGCCCCTTCGGGAGAAATAGTTAACGAGTACCCCTTCGGGAGAAGTAGGTCACAAGGGCCCCTGCGAGAGAAGTAGGTTGCGATAACCATTTCGGGAGAAGTAGGTCACAAGGGCCCCTTCGAGAGAAGTAGGTTGCGATAACCACTTCGGGAGAAGTAGGTTACGATAACCCCTTCGGGAGAAGTAGGTCGCGATAACCCCTTCGGGAGAAGTAGGTAACGAGTACCCCATCCTAAGAAGTACGTAGCAAGTACCCCTTCGGGAGAAGTAGGTTGCGAGAACCCCTTTGGGAAAAGTAGCTCACAAGGGTCCCTTCGGGAGAATAAGGTTGCGATAACCCCTTCGGGAGAAGTAGGTCGCAAGTACCCCTTTGGGATAAGTAGGTTGCGATAACCCCTTCGGGAGAAGAAGGTAACGAGTACCCCATCCTAAGAAGTAGGTAGCGAGTACCCCTTCGGGAGAAGTAGGTTGCGAGAATCCCTTCGGGAAAAGTAGGCCACAAGGGTCCCTTCGGGAGAAATAGGGTGCGATAACCCCTTCGGGAGAAGTAGGTCGCAAGTACCCTTTCGGGATAAGTAGGTTGTGATAACCCCTTCGGGAGAAGAAGGTAACGAGTACCCCATCCTAAGAAGTAGGTAGCGAGTACCCTACGGAAGAAATAGGTTGGGAGAACCCCTTCCGGAGAAGTAGATAACGAGGTCCCCTTCGGGAGAAGTAGGTCACAAGGGCCCGTTCGAGAGAAGTAGTTTGCGATAACCCTTTCGGGAAGAGTAGGTCACAAGGGTCCCTACGGGAGAAGTAGGTTGCGAGAACCCCTTCGGGAGAAGTAGGTAGCAAGTACCCCTTTGGAAGAAGTAGGTAGCAAGTACCCCTTCGGGAGAAGTGGGTAGCATGTACCCCTTCGGGAGAAGTAGGTTGCGATAATCCCTTCGGGAGAAGTAGGTCACAAGGGCCCCTTCGAGAGAAGCAGGTTGCGAGAACCCCTTCGGGAGAAGTAGGTTGCGATAACCCCTTCGGAAGAAGTAGGTCACTAGGGCCCCTTCGGGAGAAGTAGGGTGCGATAACCCTTTCGGGAGAAGTAAGTCGCAAGTACCCTTTCGGGATAAGTAGGTTGCGATAACCCCTTCGGGAGAAGAAGGTAACGAGTACCCCATCCTAAGAAGTAGGTAGCGAGTACCTCTTCGGAAGAAGTAGGTTGCGAGAACCCCTTCGGGAGAAGAAGGTAACGAGCACCCCATCCTAAGAAGTAGGTAGCGAGTACCCCTTCGGGAGGAGTAGGTCACAAGGGTCCCTTCGGGAGAAGTAGGGTGCGATAACCCCTTCGGGAGAAGTAGGTCGCAAATACCCTTTCGGGATAAGTAGGTTGCGATAACCCCTACGGGAGAAGAAGGTAACGGGTACCCCATCCTAAGAAGTAGGTAGCGAGTACCCCTTCGGAAGAAATAGGTTGAGAGTACCCCTTCCGGAGAAGTAGATAACGAGGACCCCTTCGGGAGAAGTAGGTAACGAGTACCCCATCCTAAGAAATAGGTAGCGAGTACCCCTTCGGGATAAGTTGATCGCGATAACCCCTTCGGGAGAAGTAGGTAACGAGTACCCCATCCTAAGAAGTAGGTAGCGAGAACCCCTTCGGGAGAAGTAGGTAGCAAGCACCCTTCGCGAGAAGTAGGTTGCGATAACCCCTTCGGGAGAAGTAGGTTACGATAACCCCTTCGGGAGAAGTAGGTAACGAGTACCTCATCCTAAGAAGTAGGTAGCGAGAACCCCTTTGGGAAAAGTAGGTCGCGATAATCCCTTCGGGAGAAGTAGGTAACGAGTACCCGATCCTAAGAAGTAGGTAGCGAGTACCCCTTCGGGAGGAGTAGGTCACAAGGGCCCCTGCGAGAGAAGTAGGTTGCGATAACCCCTTCGGGAGAAGAAGGTCACAAGGGCGCCTTCGAGAGAAGTAGGTTGCGATAACCCCTTCGGGAGAAGTAGGTTACGATAACCCCTTCGGGAGAAGTAGGTAACGAGTACCCCATCCTAAGAAGTAGGTAGCGAGAACCCCTTTGGGAAAAGTAGGTCGCGATAATCCCTTCGGGAGAAGTAGGTAACGAGTACCCGATCCTAAGAAGTAGGTAGCGAGTACCCCTTCGGGAGGAGTTGGTGACAAGGGTCCCTTCGGGATAAGTAGGGTGCGATAACCCCTTCGGGAGAAGTAGGTCGCAAATACCCTTTCGGGATAAGTAGGTTGCGATAACCCCTGCGGGAGAAGAAGGTAACGGGTACCCCATCCTAAGAAGTAGGTAGCGAGTACCCCTTCGCAAGAAATAGGTTGAGAGTACCCCTTCCGGAGAAGTAGATAACGAGGACCCCTTCGGGAGAAATAGTTAACGAGTACCCCTTCGGGAGAAGTAGGTCACAAGGGCCCCTGCGAGAGAAGTAGGTTGCGATAACCCCTTCGGGAGAAGTAGGTCACAAGGGCCCCTTCGAGAGAAGTAGGTTGCGATAACCCCTTCGGGAGAAGTAGGTTACGATAACCCCTTCGGGAGAAGTAGGTAACGAGTACCCCATCCTAAGAAGTAGGTAGCGAGTACCCCTTCGGGAGAAGTAGGTTGCGAGAACCCCTTTGGGAAAAGTAGCTCACAAGGGTCCCTTCGGGAGAACTAGGTCACAAGGGCCCCTTCGAGAGAAGTAGGTTGCGATAACCCCTTCGAGAAGTAGGTAGCAAGCACCTTTCGCGAGAAGTAGGTAGCAAGTACCCCTTCGGGAGAAGTAGGTAGCATGTACCCCTTCGGGAGAAGTAGGTTGCCATAACTCCTTCGGGTTAAGTAGGTCACAAGGGCCCCTGCGAGAGAAGTAGGTTGCGATAACCCCTTCGGGAGAAGTAGGTCACAAGGGCCCCTTCGAGAGAAGTAGGTTGCGATAACCCCTTCGGGAGAAGTAGGTAGCAAGTACCCCTTCGGGAGAAGTAGGTAGCATTTACCCCTTCGGGAGAAGTAGGTCACAAGGGCCCCTGCGAGAGAAGTAGGGTGCGATAACCCCTTCGGGGGAAGTAGGTCGCAAGTACCCTTTCGGGATAAGTAGGTTGCGATAACCCCTTCGGGAGAAGTAGGTAGCAAGCACCTTTCGCGAGAAGTAGGTAGCAAGTACCCCTTCGGGAGAAGTAGGTAGCATGTACCCCTTCGGGAGAAGTAGGTTGCCATAACCCCTTCGGGTTAAGTAGGTCACAAGGGCCCCTGCGAGAGAAGTAGGTTGCGATAACCCCTTCGGGAGAAGTAGGTCACAAGGGCCCTTTCGAGAGAAGTAGGTTGCGATAACCCCTTCGAAAGAAGTAGGTTGCGATAACCCCTTCGGGAGAAGTAAGTCGCGATAATCCCTTCGGGAGAAGTAGGTAACGAGTACCCCATCCTAAGAAGTAGGTAGCGAGTACCCCTTCGGAAGAAGTAGGTTGCGAGAACCCCTTTGGGAAAAGTAGCTCACAAGGGTCCCTTCGGGAGAAGTAGGTTGCGATAACCCCTTCGGGTGAAGTAGGTCGCAAGTACCTTTTCGGGATAAGTAGGTTGCGATAATCCCTTCGGGAGAAGAAGGTAGCAAGCACACTTCGGGAGAAGTAGGTAGCAAGTACCCCTTCGAGAGAAGTAGGTTGCGATAATCCCTTCGGGAGAAGTAGGTCACAAGGGCCCCTTCGAGAAAAGTAGGTTGCGATAACCCCTTCGGGAGAAGTAGGTCACAAGGGCCCCTTCGAGAGAAGTAGGTTGCGATAACCCCTTAGGGAGAAGTAGGTTGCGATAACCCCTTCGGGAGAAGTAGGTTACGATAACCCCTTCGGGAGAAGTAGGTAGCAAGTACCCCTTCAGAAGAAGTGGGTAGCATGTACCCCTTCGAGAGAAGTAGGTTGCGATAATCCCTTCGGGAGAAGTAGGTCACAAGGGCCCCTTCGAGAAAAGTAGGTTGCGGTAACCCCTTCGGGAGAAGTAGGTTACAAGGGCCCCTTCGAGAGAAGTAGGTTGCGATAACCCCTTAGGGAGAAGTAGGTTGCGATAACCCCTTCGGGAGAAGTAGGTCGCGATAATCCCTTCGGGAGAAGTAGGTAACGAGTACCCCATCCTAAAAAGTATGTAGCGAGTACCCCTTCGGGAGAAGTAGGTTGCGAGAACCCCTTTGGGAAAAGTAGCTCACAAGGGTCCCTTCGGGAGAAGTAGGTTGCCATAACCCCTTCGGGTGAAGTAGGTCGCAAGTACCCCTTCGGGATAAGTAGGTTTCGATAACCCCTTCGGGAGAAGAAGAAAACGAGTACCCCATCCTAAGAAGTAGGTAGCGAGTACCCCTTCGGAAGAAGTAGGTTGCGGGAACCCCTTCGGGAGAAGTAGGTAGCAAGCACCCTTTCGGGATAAGTAGGTTGCCATAACCCCTTCGGGAGAAGAAGGTAACGAGTACCCCATCCTAAGAAGTAGGTAGCGAGTACCCCTTCGGGAGAAGTAGGTTGCGAGAACCCCTTCGGGAGAAGTAAGTAGCAAGCACACTTCGGGAGAAGTAGGTTGCGATAACCCCTTCGGGAGAAGTAGGTTGCGATAACCCCTTCGGGAGAAGTAGGTCGCGATAACCCCTTCGGGAGAAGTAGGTCGCGATAACCCCTTCGGGAGAAGAAGGTAACGAGCACCCCATCCTAAGAAGTAGGTAGCGAGTACCCCTCCGGGAGGAGTAGGTCACAAGGGTCCCTTCATGAGAAGAAGGGTGCGATAACCCCTTCGGGAGAAGTAGGTCGCAAATACCCTTTCGGGATAAGTAGGTTGCGATAACCCCTACGGGAGAAGAAGGTAACGGGTACCCCATCCTAAGAAGTAGGTAGCGAGTACCCCTTCGGAAGAAATAGGTTGAGAGTACCCCTTCCGGAGAAGTAGATAACGAGGACCCCTTCGGGAGAAATATTTAACGAGTACCCCTTCGGGAGAAGTAGGTCACAAGGGCCCCTGCGAGAGAAGTAGGTTGCGATAACCCCTTCGGGAGAAGTAGGTCACAAGGGCCCCTTCGAGAGAAGTAGGTTGCGATAACCCCTTCGGGAGAAGTAGGTTACGATAACCCCTTCGGGAGAAGTAGGTAACGAGTACCCCATCCTAAGAAGTAGGTAGCGAGTACCCCTTCGGGAGAAGTAGGTTGCGAGAACCCCTTCGGGAGAAGTAGGTTGCGATAACCCCTTCGGGAGAAGTAGGTCACAAGGGCTCCTGCGAGAGAAGTAGTTTGCGATAACCCCTTCGGGAGAAGTAGGTCACAAGGGCCCCTTCGAGAGAAGTAGGTTGCGATATTCCCTTCGGGAGAAGTAGGTTACGATAACCCCTTCGGGAGAAGTAGGTAACGAGTACCCCATCCTAAGAAATAGGTAGCGAGTACCCCTTCGGGATAAGTTGATCGCGATAACCCCTTCGGGAGAAGTAGGTAACGAGTACCCCATCCTAAGAAGTAGGTAGCGAGAACCCCTTCGGGAGAAGTAGGTAGCAAGCACCCTTCGCGAGAAGTAGGTTGCGATAACCCCTTCGGGAGAAGTAGGTTACGATAACCCCTTCGGGAGAAGTAGGTAACGAGTACCCCATCCTAAGAAGTAGGTAGCGAGAACCCCTTTGGGAAAAGTAGGTCGCGATAATCCCTTCGGGAGAAGTAGGTAACGAGTACCCGATCCTAAGAAGTAGGTAGCGAGTACCCCTTCGGGAGGAGTAGGTCACAAGGGCCCCTGCGAGAGAAGTAGGTTGCGATAACCCCTTCGGGAGAAGTAGGTCACAAGGGCCCCTTCGAGAGAAGTAGGTTGCGATAACCCCTTCGGGAGAAGTAGGTTACGATAACCCCTTCGGGAGAAGTAGGTAACGAGTACCCCATCCTAAGAAGTAGGTAGCGAGAACCCCTTTGGGAAAAGTAGGTCGCGATAATCCCTTCGGGAGAAGTAGGTAACGAGTACCCGATCCTAAGAAGTAGGTAGCGAGTCCCCCTTCGGGAGGAGTTGGTCACAAGGGTCCCTTCGGGATAAGTAGGGTGCGATAACCCCTTCGGGAGAAGTAGGTCGCAAATACCCTTTCGGGATAAGTAGGTTGCGATAACCCCTGCGGGAGAAGAAGGTAACGAGTACCCCATCCTAAGAAGTAGGTAGCGAGTACCCCTTCGGAAGAAATAGGTTGAGAGTACCCCTTCCGGAGAAGTAGATAACGAGGACCCCTTCGGGAGAAATAGTTAACGAGTACCCCTTCGGGAGAAGTAGGTAGCAAGTACCCCTTCGGGAGAAGTGGGTAGCATGTACCCCTTCGGGAGAAGTAGGTTGCGATAATCCCTTCGGGAGAAGAAGGTAACGAGCACCCCATCCTAAGAAGTAGGTAGCGAGAACACCTTTGGGAAAAGTAGGTCGCGATAATCCCTTCGGGAGAAGTAGGTAACGAGCACCCCATCCTAAGAAGTAGGTAGCGAGAACACCTTCGGGAGAAGTAGGGTGCGATAACCCCTTCGGGGAAGTAGGTCGCAAGTACCCTTTCGGGATAAGTAGGTTGCGATAACCCCTTCGGGAGAAGAAGGTAGCAAGCACACTTCGGGAGAAGTAGGTAGCAAGTACCCCTTCGAGAGAAGTAGGTTGCGATAACCCCTTCGGGAGAAGAAGGTAACGAGCACCCCATTCTAAGAAGTAGGTAGCGAGAACACCTTTGGGAAAAGTAGGTCGCGATAATCCCTTCGGGAGAAGTAGGTAACGAGTACCCCTTCGCAAGAAGTAGGTAGCGAATACCCCTTCGGGAGACGTAAGTTGCGAGAACCCCTTCGCAAGGAGTAGGTAGCGAATACTCCTTCTGGAGAAGTAGCCCACAAGGGTCCCTTCGGGAGAAGTAGGTTGCGATAACCCCTTTGGGAAAAGTAGGTTGCGATAACCCCTTCGGGAGAAATAGGTCGCGATAATCCCTTCGGGAGAAGTAGGTAACGAGTACCCCATCCTAAGAAGTAGGTCGCAAGTACCCTTTCGGGATAAGTAGGTTGCGATAACCCCTTCGGGAGAAGAAGGTAGCAAGCACACTTCGGGAGAAGTAGGTAGCGAGTACCCCTTCGGGAGAAGTAGGTAGCAAGCACACTTCGGGAGAAGTAGGTAGCAAGTACCCCTTCGAGAGAAGTAGGTTGCGATAACCCCTTCGGGAGAAGAAGGTAACGAGCACCCCATCCTAAGTAGTAGGAAGCGAGAACACCTTTGGGAAAAGTAGGTCGCGATAATCCCTTCGGGAGAAGTAGGTAACGAGTACCCCATCCTAAGAAGTAGGTAGCGAGTCCCCCTTCGGGAGGAGTTGGTCACAAGGGTCCCTTCGGGATAAGTAGGGTGCGATAACCCCTTCGGGAGAAATAGGTAGCGAGTACCCCTTCGGGATAAGTTGATCGCGATAATCCTTTCGGGAGAAGTAGGTAACGAGTACCCCATCCTAAGAAGTAGGTAGCGAGTCCCCTTCGGGAGAAGTAGGTTGCGAGAACCCCTTTGAGAAAAGTAGCTCACAAGGGTCCCTTCGGGAGAAGTAGGTTACGATAACCCCTTCGGGAGAAGTAGGTCACAAAGGCCCCTTCGAGAGAAGTAGGTTGCGATAACCCCTTCGGGAGAAGTAAGTCACAAGGGTCCCTTCGGGAGAAATAGGTTGCGATAACCCCTTCGCGAAAAGTAGGTCGCAAGTACCCTTTCGGGATAAGTAGGTTGCGATAACCCCTTCGGGAGAAGTAGGTCACAAAGGCCCCTTCGAGAGAAGTAGGTTGCGATAACCCCTTCGGGAGAAGTAAGTCACAAGGGTCCCTTCGGGAGAAATAGGTTGCGATAACCCCTTCGCGAAAAGTAGGTCGCAAGTACCCTTTCGGGATAAGTAGGTTGCGATAACCCCTTCGGGAGAAGAAGGTAACGAGTATCCCATCCTAAGAAGTAGGTAGCGAGTACCCCTTCGGAAAAAATAGGTTGGGAGAACCCCTACCGGAGAAGTAGATAACGAGGTCCCCTTCGGGAGATGTAGGTCACAAGGGTCCGTTCGAGAGAAGTAGTTTGCAATAACCCTTTCGGGAAGAGTAGATCACAAGGGTCCCTACGGGAGAAGTAGGTTGCGAGAACCCCTTCGGGAGAAGTAGGTAGCAATTACCCCTTTGGGAGAAGTAGGTAGCAAGTACCCCTTCGGGAGAAGTGGATAGCATGTACCCCTTCGGGAGAAGTAGGTCACAAGGGCCCCTTCGAGAGAAGTAGGTTGCGATAACCCCTTCGGGAGAAGTAGGTCACAAGGGCCCCTTCGAGAGAAGTAGGTTGCGATAACCCCTTCGGGAGAAGTAGGTCGCAAGTACCCCTTCGGGATAAGTAGGTTGCGATAACCCCTTCGGGAGAAGAAGGTAACGAGTACCCCATCCTAAGAAGTAGGTAGCGAGTACCCATTCGGGAGACGTAAGTCGCGAGAACCCCTTCGCAAGAAGTAGGTAGCGAATACCCCTTCGGGAGAAGTAGGTTATGATCACCCCTTCGTAAGGTGTTACCAGGGGCACAGCCAAGTCCAAGTTTCTCACGAGTCGCCTCGTATATACTTGGCGAAGGCTGCTGTCTGTACCAACTCTGGCTGCGCTTTTCCAAAAATGCTAAGTTTTATATGTAAATTTAATCATTAACTGAATGAGAATTATCGCAGTAAAAGTTGATCTATATTATAAGGACTAAAAATAATAATTCATGCTGTACCGTATATGGTTGACACAACTATGCCCATACAATAAAGTACCCAATCTAAAGTACCAATCACAAAGTTTTCTAAGGTATCTCACTCAAACAAATTTTGAAAATTTTAGCCCACCGTGTGAGTTACGCCAAAAACTTGTAAGTGGCGGGGTAGAGCGTACTTAATGGACTACAGACTTTGATACACAATTTATTCAGAAATTGTCTTTGGTCCATACAATCCATTTAAAAGAAAATTTCTAAGGTGTCTCACTCAATCACATTTTGAGAATTTTAGCCCACTGTGTGAGTTGTGGCGAAAATTAGAAAGTGGTGGCTATAGCGGACCTAATGGACTTCAACCTGTCATATTGAGGTTATTCAGAAATAGTTTTTGGTCTATACAATTTAGCCCACTGTGTGAGTTGTATATTAATTTGGAAAGTGGTGGGTTTTAGTGGCCTTTCGGCAGAAGTAGGTGACAAGGGCCCCTTCGAGAGAAGGGGCCCGGTAACTTCTTCGGGAGAAGTAGGTAGCAAGTAACCCTTCGGGAGAAGTAGGTTGCGAGAATTAGGTTGAGAGCACCCCTTCGGGAGAAGTAGGTTGTGATAACCCTTTCGGGAGAAATAGGTAGCAAGTACCCTTCGGGAGAAGTAGGTAAAGAGTACCCCTTCGGAAGAAGTAGGTCACTAGGGTCCCTTCGGGAGAAGTAGGGTGCGATAACCCTTTCGGGAGAAGTAGGTCGCAAGTACCCTTTCGGGATAAGTAGGTTGCGATAACCCCTTCGGGAGAAGAAGGTAACGAGTACCCCATCCTAAGAAGTAGGTAGCGAGTACCCCTTCGGAAGAAGTAGGTTGCGAGAACCCCTTCGGGAGAAGTAGGTAGCAAGCACCCTTCGGGAGAAGTAGGTAGCAAGTACCCCTTCGAGAGAAGTAGGTTGCGATAACCCCTTTGGGAGAAGTAGGTCGCGATAACCCCTTCGGGAGAAGAAGGTAACGAGTACCCCATCCTAAGAAGTAGGTAGCGAGAACCCCTTTGGGAAAAGTAGGTCGCGATAAACCTTCGGGAGAAGTAGGTAACGAGTACCCCATCCTAAGAAGTAGGTAGCGAGTACCCCTTCGGGAGAAGTAGGGTGCGATAACCCCTTCGGGAGAAGTAGGTCGCAAGTACTCTTTCGGGATAAGTAGGTTGCGATAACCCCTTCGGGAGAAGAAGGTAACGAGTACCCCATCCTAAGAAGTAGGTAGCGAGTACCCCTTCGGGAGAAGTAGGTTGCGAGAACCCCTTCGGGAGAAGTAGGTAGCAAGCACACTGCGGGAGAAGTAGGTAGCAAGTACCCCTTCGAAAGAAGTAGGTTGCGATAACCCCTTCGGGAGAAGAAGGTAACGAGCACCCCATCCTAAGAAGTAGGTAGCGAGAACACCTTTGGGAAAAGTAGGTCGCGATAATCCCTTCGGGAGAAGTAGGTAACGAGTACCCCATCCTAAGAAGTAGGTAGCGAGTACCCCTTCGGGAGGAGTAGGTCACAAGTGTCCTTTCCGGAGAAGTAGGGTGCGATAACTCCTTCGGGAGAAGTAGGTCGCAAATACCCTTTCGGGATAAGTAGGCTGCGATAACCCCTTCGGGAGAAGAAGGTAACGGGTACCCCATCCTAAGAAGTAGGTAGCGAGTACCCCTTCGGAAGAAATAGGTTGAGAGTATCCCTTCCGGAGAAATAGATAACGAGGACCCTTTCGGGAGAAATAGTTAACGAGTACCCCTTCGGGAGAAGTATGTCACAAGGGCCACTGCGAGAGAAGTAGGTTGCGATAACCCCTTCGGGAGAAGTAGGTCACAAGGGCCCCCTCGAGAGAAGTAGGTTGCGATAACCCCTTCGGCAGAAGTAGGTTACGATAACCCCTTTGGGAGAAGTAGGTAACGAGTACCCCATCCTAAGAAGTAGGGAGCGAGTACCCCTTCGGGAGAAGTAGGTTGCGAGAACCCCTTTGGGAAAAGTAGCTCACAAGGGTCCCTTCGGGAGAATAAGGTTGCGATAACCACTTTGGGAGAAGTAGGTCGCACGCACCCCTTCGGGATAAGTAGGTTGCGATAACCCCTTCGGGAGAAGAAGGTAACGAGTACCCCATCCTAAGAAGTAGGTAGCGAGTACCCCTTCGGGAGAAGTAGGTTGTGAGAATCTCTTCGGGAAAAGTAGGTCACAAGGGTTCCTTCGGGAGAAGTAGGTTGCGATAACCCCTTCGGGTGAAATAGGTCGCAAGTACCCCTTCGAGAGAAGTAGGTTGCGATAACCCCTTCGGGAGAAGTAGGTCGCGATAACCCCTTCGGGAGAAGAAGGTAACGAATACCCCATCGGAAGAAGTAAGTAGTGAGTACCCCTTCGGGAGAAGTAGGTTGCGAGAACCCTTCGGGAGAAGTAGGTAACGAGTACCCCATCCTAAGAGGTAGGTAGCGTGTACCCCTTCGGGAGAAGTAGGGTGCGATAACCCCTTCGGGAGAAGTAGGTCGCAAGTACCCTTTCGGGATAAGTAGGTTGCGATAACCCCTTCGGGAGAAGGAGGTAACGAGTACCCCATCCTAAGAAGTAGGTAGCGAGTACCCCTTCGGGAGAAGTAGGTTGCGAGTACCCCTTCGGGAGAAGTAGGTAGCAAGCACACTTCGGGATAAGTAGGTAGCAAGTACCTCTTCGAGAGAAGTAGGTTGCGATAACCCCTTCGGGAGAAGTAGGTCGCGATAACCCCTTCGGGAGAAGAAGGTAACGAGCACCCCATCCTAAGAAGTAGGTAGCGAGAACCCCTTTGGGAAAAGTAGGTCGCGATAATCCCTTCGGGAGAAGTAGGTAACGAGTACCCCATCCTATGAAGTAGGTAGCGAGTACCCCTTCGGGAGGAGTAGGTCACAAGGGTCCCTTCGGGAGAAGTAGGGTGCGATAACCCCTTCGGGAGAAGTAGGTCGCAAGTACCCTTTCGGCATAAGTAGGTTGCGATAACCCCTTCGGGAGAAGAAGGTAACGGGTACCCCATCCTAAGAAGTAGGTAGCGAGTACCCCTTCGGAAGAAATAGGTTGAGGGTACCCCTTCCGTGAAGTAGATAACGAGAACCCCTTCGGGAGAAATAGTTAACGAGTACCCCTTCGGGAGAAGTAGGTCACAAGGGCCCCTTCGAGAGAAGTAGGTTGCGATAACCCCTTCGGGAGAAGGAGGTCACAAGGGCCCCTTCGAGAGAAGTAGGTTGCGATAACCCCTTCGGGAGAAGTAGGGTGCGATAACCCCTTCGGGAGAAGTAGGTCGCAAGTACCCTTTCGGGATAAGTAGGTTGCGATAACCCCTTCGGTAGAAGAAGGTAAGGGGTACCCCATCCTAAGAAGTAGTTAGCGAGTACCCCTTCGGAAGAAATAGGTTGAGAGTACCCCTTCCGGGGAAGTAGATAACGAGAACCCTTTCGGGAGAAATAGTTAACGAGTACCCCTTCGGGAGAAGTAGGTCACAAGGGCCCCTGCGAGAGAAGTAGGTTGCGATAACCCCTTCGGGAGAAGAAGGTCGCAAGGGCCCCTTCGAGAGAAGTAGGTTGCGATAACAGCTTCGGGAGAAGTAGGTTACGATAACCCCTTTGGGAGAAGTAGGTCGCGATAACCCCTTCGGGAGAAGTAGGTAACGAGTACCCCATCCTAAGAAGTACGTAGCGAGTACCCCTTCGGGAGAAATAGATTGCGAGAACCCCTTTGGGAAAAGTAGCTCACAAGGGTCCCTTCGGGAGAATTAGGTTGCGATAACCCCTTCGGGAGAAGTAGGTCGCAAGTACCCCTTCGGGATAAGTAGGTTGCGAGAATCCTTTCGTGAAAAGTAGGTCACAAGGGTCCCTTCGGGAGAAATAGTGTGCGATAACCCCTTCGGGAGAAGTAGGTCGCAAGTACCCTTTCGGGATAAGTAGGTTGCGATAACCCCTTCGGGAGAAGAAGGTAACGAGTACCCCATCCTAAGAAATAGGTAGCGAGTACCCCTTCGGAAGAAATAGGTTGGGAGAACCCCTTCCGGAGAAGTAGATAACGAGGACCCCTTCGGGAGAAGTAGGTCACAAGGGCCCGTTCGAGAGAAGTAGTTTGCGATAACACTTTCGGGAAGAGTAGGTCACAAGGGTCCCTACGGGAGAAGTAGGTTGCGAGAACCCCTTCGGGAGAAGTAGGTAGCAAGTACCCCTTTGGGAGAAGTAGGTAGCAAGTACTCCTTCGGGAGAAGTGGGTAGCATGTACCCCTTCGGGAGAAGTAGGTTGCGATAATCCCTTCGGGAGAAGTAGGTCACAAGGGCCCCTTCGAGAGAAGTAGGTTGCGATTACCCCTTCGAGAGAAGTAGGTTGCGATAACCCCTTCGGGAGAAGTAGGTGGCGATAATCCCTTCGGGAGAAGTAGGTAACGAGTACCCCATCCTAAGAAGTAGGTAGCGAGTACCCCTTCGGGAGAAGTAGGTTGCGAGAACCCCTTTGGGAAAAGTAGCCCACAAGTGTCCCTTCGGTAGAAGTAGGGTGCAATAACCCCTTCGGGAGAAGTAGGTCGCAAGTACCCCTTCGGGATAAGTAGGTTGTGATAACCCCTTCGGGAGAAGAAGGTAACGAGTACCCCATCCTAAGAAGCAGGTAGCGAGTACCCCTTCGGAAGACGTAAGTTGCGAGAACCCCTTCGCAAGAAGTAGGTAGCGAATACCCCTTCGGGAGAAGTAGGTCGCGAAAACCCCTTCGGGAGGAGAAGGTAACGAGCACCCCATCCTAAGAAGTAGGTAGCGAGAACCCCTTTGGGAAAAGTAGGTCGCGATAATCCCTTCGGGAGAAGTAGGTCGCGATAATCCCTTCGGGAGAAGTAGGTAACGAGTACCCCATCCTAAGAAGTAGGTAGCGAGTACCCCTTCGAGAGAAGTAGGTTGCGAGAACCCCTTTGGGAAAAGTAGCTCACAAGGGTCCCTTCGGGAGAAGTAGGTTGCGATAACCCCTTCGGGTGAAGTAGGTCGCAAGTACCCCTTCGGGATAAGTAGGTTGCGATAACCCCTTCGAGAGAAGAAGGTAACGAGTACCCCATCCTAAGAAGTAGGTAGCGAGTACCCCTTCGGGAGACGTAAGTTGCGAGAACCCCTTCGCAAGAAGTAGGTAGCGAATACCCCTTCGGGAGAAGTAGGTCGCGATAACCCCTTCGGGAGGAGAAGGTAACGAGCACCCCATCCTAAGAAGTAGGTAGCGAGAACCCCTTTGGGAAAAGTAGGTCGCGATAATCCCTTCGGGAGAAGTAGGTAACGAGTACCCCATCCTAAGAAATAGGTAGCGAGTACCCCTTCGGGAGAAGTAGGTTGCGAGAACCCCTTTGGGAAAAGTAGCTCACAAGGGTCCCTTCGGGAGAAGTAGGTTGCGATAACCCCTTCGGGTGAAGTAGGTCGCAAGTACCCCTTCGGGATAAGTAGGCTGCGATAACCCCTTCGAGAGAAGAAGGTAACGAGTACCCGATCCTAAGAAGTAGGTAGCGAGTACCCCTTCGGGAGACGTAAGTTGCGAGAACCCCTTCGCAAGAAGTAGGTAGCGAATACCCCTTCGGGAGAAGTAGGTAGCGAATACCCCTTCGGGAGAAGTAGGTCGCGATAACCCCTTCGGGAGGAGAAGGTAACGAGCACCCCATCCTAAGAAGTAGGTAGCGAGAACCCCTTTGGGAAAAGTAGGTCGCGATAATCCCTTTGGGAGAAGTAGGTAACGAGTACCCCATCCTAAGAAATAGTTAACGAGTACCCCTTCGGGAGAAGTAGGTCACAAGGGCCCCTTCGAGAGAAGTAGGGTGCGATAACCCCTTCGGGAGAAGTAGGTTACGATAACCCCTTCGGGAGAAGTAGGTCGCGATAACCCCTTCGGGAGAAGTAGGTAACGAGTACCCCATCCTAAGAAGTACGTAGCGAGTACCCCTTCGGGAGAAGTAGGTCGCGAGAACCCCTTTGGGAAAAGTAGCTCACAAGGGTCCCTTCGGGAGAAGTAGATAACGAGGTCCCCTTCGGGAGAAGTAGGTCACAAGGGCCCGTTCTAGAGAAGTAGTTTGCGATAACCCTTTCGGGAAGAGTAGGTCACAAGGGTCCCTACGGGAGAAGTAGGTTGCGAGAACCCCTTCGGGAGAAGTAGGTAGCAAGTACCCCTTTGGGAAAAGTAGCTCACAAGGGTCCCTTCGGGAGAAGTAGGTCACAAGGGCCCCTGCGATAGAAGTAGGTTGCGATAACCCCTTCGGGAGAAGTAGGTCGCGATAATCTATTCGGGAGAAGTAGGTAACGAGTACCCCATCCTAAGAAGTAGGTAGCGAGTACCCCTTCGGGAGAAGTAGGTTGCGATAACCCCTTCGGAAGAAGTAGGTTGCGATAACCCCTTTGGGAAAAGTAGCTCACAAGGGTCCCTTCGGGAGAAGTAGGTCACAAGGGCCCCTGCGAGAGAAGTAGGTTGCGATAACCCCTTCGGGAGAAGTAGGTCGCGATAATCCCTTCGGGAGAAGTAGGTAACGAGTACCCCATCCTAAGAAGTAGGTAGCGAGTACCCCTTCGGAAGAAGTAGGTTGCGAGAACCCCTTCGGGAGAAGTAGGTTGCGATAACCCCTTTGGGAGAAGTAGGTCACAAGGGCCCCTTCGAGAGAAGTAGGTTGCGATAACCCCTTCGGAAGAAGTAGTTTGCGATAACCCCTTCGGGAGAAGTACGTCGTGATAATCCCTTCGGGAGAAGTAGGTAACGAGTACCCCATCCTAAGAAGTAGGTAGCGAGTACCCCTTCGGGAGAAGTAGGTTGCGATAACCCCTTCGGAAGAAGTAGGTTGCGATAACCCCTTTGGGAGAAGTAGGTTGCGATAATCCCTTCGGGAGAAGTAGGTCACAAGGGCCCCTTCGAAAGAAGTAGGTTGCGATTACCCCTTCGGGAGAAGTAGGTCACAAGGGCCCCTTCGAGAGAAGTAGGTTGCGATAACCCCTTCGGGAGAAGTAGGTGGCGATAATCCCTTCGGGAGAAGTAGGTAACGAGTACCCCATCCTAAGAAGTAGGTAGCGAGTACCCCTTCGGGAGGAGTAGGTTGCGAGAACCCCTTCGGGAGAAGTAGGTCGCGATAACCCCTTCAGGAGAAGTAGGTAACGATAACCCCTTTGGGAAAAGTAGCTCACAAGGGTCCCTTCGGGAGAAGTAGGTCACAAGGGCCCCTGCGAGAGAAGTAGCTCGCGATAATTCCTTCGGGAGAAGTAGGTAACGAGTACCCCATCCTAAGAAGTAGGTAGCGAGTGCCCCTTCGGAAGAAGTAGGTTGCGAGAACCCCTTCGGGAGAAGTAGGTTGCGATAACCCCTTTGGGAGAAGTAGGTCACAAGGGTCCCTTCGGGAGAAGTAGGTCACAAGGGCCCCTGCGAGAGAAGTAGCTCGCGATAATCCCTTCGGGAGAAGTAGGTAACGAGTACCCCATCCTAAGAAGTAGGTAGCGAGTACCCCTTCGGAAGAAGTAGGTTGCGAGAACCCCTTCGAGAGAAGTAGGTTGCGATAACCCCTTCGGAAGAAGTAGGTTGCGATAACCCCTTCGGGAGAAGTAGTTCGCGATAATCCCTTCGGGAGAAGTAGGTAACGAGTACCCCATCCTAAGAAGTAGGTAGCGAGTACCCCTTCGGGAGAAGTAGGTTGCGATAACCCCTTCGGAAGAAGTAGGTTGCGATAACCCCTTCGGGAGAAGTAGGTTGCGATAATCCCTTCGGGAGAAGTAGGTCACAAGGGCCCCTTCGAAAGAAGTAGGTTGCGATTACCCCTTCGAGAGAAGTAGGTCACAATGCCCCTTCGAGAGAAGTAGGTTGCGATAACCCCTTCGGGAAAAGTAGGTGGCGATAATCCCTTCGGGAGAAGTAGGTAACGAGTACCCCATCCTAAGAAGTAGGTAGCGAGTACCCCTTCGGGAGAAGTAGGTTGCGAGAACCCCTTTGGGAAAAGTAGCCCACAAGTGTCCCTTCGGGAGAAGTAGGGTGCGATAACCCCTTCGGGAGAAGTAGGTCGCAAGTACCCCTTCGGGATAAGTAGGTTGCGATAACCCCTTCGGGAGAAGAAGGTAACGAGTACCCCATCCTAAGAAGTAGGTAGCGAGTACCCCTTCGGAAGACGTAAGTTGCGAGAACCCCTTCGCAAGAAGTAGGTAGCGAATACCCCTTCGGGAGACGTAAGTTGCGAGAACCCCTTCGCAAGAAGGAGGTAGCGAATACCCCTTCGGGAGAAGTAGGTTATGATCACCCCTTCGTAAGGTGTTACCAGCGGCACAGCCAAGTCCAAGTTTCTCACGAGTCGCCTCGTATATACTTGGCGAAGGCTGCTGTCTGTACCAACTCTGGCTGCGCTTTTCCAAAAATGCTAAGTTTTATATGTAAATGTAATCATTAACTTAACATTAACATTAAATCATTATCGCAGTAAAAGTTAATCTATATTATAAGGACTAAAAATAATAATTCATGCAGTACCGTATATGGTTGACACAACTATGCCCATACAATAAAGTACCCAATCTAAAGTACAAATCACAAAGATTTCTAAGGTATCTCACTCAAACAAATTTTGAAAATTTTAGCCCACCGTGTGAGTTACGCCAAAAACTTGTAAGTGGCGGGGTAGAGCGTACTTAATGGACTACAGACTTTGATACTCAATTTATTCAGAAATTGTCTTTGGTCCATACAATCCATTTAAAAGAAAATTTCTAAGGCGTCTCACTCAATCACATTTTGAGAATTTTAGCCCACTGTGTGAGTTGTGCCGAAAATTCGAAAGTGGTATCTATAGCGGACCTAATGGACTTCAACCTGTCATATTGAGGTTATTCAGAAATAGTTTTTGGTCTATACAAATTAGCCCACTGTGTGAGTTGTATATTAATTTGGAAAGTGGTGGGTTTTAGTGGCCCTTCGGCAGAAGTAGGTAACAAGGGCCCCTCCGAGAGAAGGGGCCCGATAACTTCTTCGGGAGAAGTAGGTAGCAAGTAAACCTTCGGGAGAAGTAGGTTGCGATAACTTCTTCGAGAGAAGTAGGTTGCGAGAATTAGGTTGAGAGAACCCCTTCGGGAGAAGTAGGTTGTGATAACCCTTTCGGGAGAAGTAGGTAGCAAGTACCCTTCGGGAGAAGTAGGTAACGAGTACCCCTTCGGAAGAAGTAGGTCACTAGGGCCCCTTCGGGAGAAGTAGGGTGCGATAACCCTTTCGGGAGAAGTAGGTCGCAAGTACCCTTTCGGGATAAGTAGGTTGCGAGTACCCCTACGGGAGAAGAAGGTAACGAGTACCCCATCCTAAGAAGAAGGTAGCGAGTACCCCTTCGGAAGAAGTAGGTTGCGAGAACCCCTTCGGGAGAAGTAGGTAGCAAGCACCCTTTCGGGATAAGTAGGTTGCGATAACCCCTTCGGGAAAAGAAGGTAACGAGTACCCTATCCTAAGAAGTAGGTAGCGAGTACCCCTTCGGGAGAAGTAGGTTGCGAGAACCCCTTCGG
Organism: Metopia argyrocephala; assembly: GCA_963576795.1. Taxonomy (NCBI): domain Eukaryota; kingdom Metazoa; phylum Arthropoda; class Insecta; order Diptera; family Sarcophagidae; genus Metopia; species Metopia argyrocephala. The sequence continues at coordinate 88,520,404 of OY756210.1, forward strand.
GAGAAGTAGGTAGCAAGCACAATTCGGGAGAAGTAGGTTGCGATAACCCCTTCGGGAGAAGTAGGTCGCGATAACCCCTTCGGGAGAAGAAGGTAACGAGCACCCTTTCGGGATAAGTAGGTTGCGATAACCCCTTCGGGAGAAGTAGGTCGTGATAACCCCTTCGGGAGAAGAAGGTAACGAGCACCCCATTCTAAGAAGCAGGTAGCGGGAACCCCTTTGGGAAAAGTAGGTCGCGATAATCCCTTCGGGAGAAGTAGGTAACGAGTACCCCATCCTAAGAAGTAGGTAGCGAGTTCCCCTTCGGGAGGAGTAGGTCACAAGGGTCCCTCCGAGAGAAGGGGCCCGATAACTTCTTCGGGAGAAGTAGGTAGCAAGTAAACCTTCGGGAGAAGTAGGTTGCGATAACTTCTTCGAGAGAAGTAGGTTGCGAGAATTAGGTTGAGAGAACCCCTTCGGGAAAAGTAGGTTGTGATAACCCTTTCGGGAGAAGTAGGTAGCAAGTACCCTTCGGGAGAAGTAGGTAACGAGTACCCCTTCGGAAGAAGTAGGTCACTAGGGCCCCTTCGGGAGAAGTAGGGTGCGATAACCCTTTCGGGAGAAGTAGGTCGCAAGTACCCTTTCGGGATAAGTAGGTTGCGATAACCCCTACGGGAGAAGAAGTTAACGAGTACCCCATCCTAAGAAGAAGGTAGCGAGTACCCCTTCGGAAGAAGTAGGTTGTTGCGAGTACCCCTTCCGGAGAAGTAGATATCTAGGACCCCTTCGGGAGAAATAGTTAACGAGTACCCCTTCGAGAGAAGTAGGTCACAAGGGCCCCTGCGAGAGAAGTAGGTTGCGATAACCCCTTCGGGAGAAGTAGGTCACAAGGGCCCCTGCGAGAGAAGTAGGTTGCGATAACCCCTTCGGGAGGAGTAGGTCACAAGGGTCCCTTCGGGAGAAGTCGGGTGCGATAACCCCTTCGGGAGAAGTAGGTCGCAAATACCCTTTCGGGATAAGTAGGTTGCGATAACCCCTGCGGGAGAAGAAGGTAACGTGTACCCCATCCTAAGAAGTAGGTAGCGAGTACCCCTTCGGAAGAAATAGGTTTAGAGTACCCCTTCCGGAGAAGTAGATATCTAGGACCCCTTCGGGAGAAATAGTTAACGAGTACCCCTTCGAGAGAAGTAGGTCACAAGGGCCCCTGCGAGAGAAGTAGGTTGCGATTACCCCTTCGGGAGAAGTACGTCGTGATAATCCCTTCGGGAGAAGTAGGTAACGAGTACCCCATCCTAAGAAGTAGGTAGCGAGTACCCCTTCGGGAGAAGTAGGTTGCGATAACCCCTTCGGAAGAAGTAGGTTGCGATAACCCCTTTGGGAGAAGTAGGTTGCGATAATCCCTTCGGGAGAAGTAGGTCACAAGGGCCCCTTCGAAAGAAGTAGGTTGCGATTACCCCTTCGGGAGAAGTAGGTCACAAGGGCCCCTTCGAGAGAAGTAGGTTGCGATAACCCCTTCGGGAGAAGTAGGTGGCGATAATCCCTTCGGGAGAAGTAGGTAACGAGTACCCCATCCTAAGAAGTAGGTAGCGAGTACCCCTTCGGGAGGAGTAGGTTGCGAGAACCCCTTCGGGAGAAGTAGGTCGCGATAACCCCTTCAGGAGAAGTAGGTAACGATAACCCCTTTGGGAAAAGTAGCTCACAAGGGTCCCTTCGGGAGAAGTAGGTCACAAGGGCCCCTGCGAGAGAAGTAGCTCGCGATAATTCCTTCGGGAGAAGTAGGTAACGAGTACCCCATCCTAAGAAGTAGGTAGCGAGTGCCCCTTCGGAAGAAGTAGGTTGCGAGAACCCCTTCGGGAGAAGTAGGTTGCGATAACCCCTTTGGGAGAAGTAGGTCACAAGGGTCCCTTCGGGAGAAGTAGGTCACAAGGGCCCCTGCGAGAGAAGTAGCTCGCGATAATCCCTTCGGGAGAAGTAGGTAACGAGTACCCCATCCTAAGAAGTAGGTAGCGAGTACCCCTTCGGAAGAAGTAGGTTGCGAGAACCCCTTCGAGAGAAGTAGGTTGCGATAACCCCTTCGGAAGAAGTAGGTTGCGATAACCCCTTCGGGAGAAGTAGTTCGCGATAATCCCTTCGGGAGAAGTAGGTAACGAGTACCCCATCCTAAGAAGTAGGTAGCGAGTACCCCTTCGGGAGAAGTAGGTTGCGATAACCCCTTCGGAAGAAGTAGGTTGCGATAACCCCTTCGGGAGAAGTAGGTTGCGATAATCCCTTCGGGAGAAGTAGGTCACAAGGGCCCCTTCGAAAGAAGTAGGTTGCGATTACCCCTTCGAGAGAAGTAGGTCACAATGCCCCTTCGAGAGAAGTAGGTTGCGATAACCCCTTCGGGAAAAGTAGGTGGCGATAATCCCTTCGGGAGAAGTAGGTAACGAGTACCCCATCCTAAGAAGTAGGTAGCGAGTACCCCTTCGGGAGAAGTAGGTTGCGAGAACCCCTTTGGGAAAAGTAGCCCACAAGTGTCCCTTCGGGAGAAGTAGGGTGCGATAACCCCTTCGGGAGAAGTAGGTCGCAAGTACCCCTTCGGGATAAGTAGGTTGCGATAACCCCTTCGGGAGAAGAAGGTAACGAGTACCCCATCCTAAGAAGTAGGTAGCGAGTACCCCTTCGGAAGACGTAAGTTGCGAGAACCCCTTCGCAAGAAGTAGGTAGCGAATACCCCTTCGGGAGACGTAAGTTGCGAGAACCCCTTCGCAAGAAGGAGGTAGCGAATACCCCTTCGGGAGAAGTAGGTTATGATCACCCCTTCGTAAGGTGTTACCAGCGGCACAGCCAAGTCCAAGTTTCTCACGAGTCGCCTCGTATATACTTGGCGAAGGCTGCTGTCTGTACCAACTCTGGCTGCGCTTTTCCAAAAATGCTAAGTTTTATATGTAAATGTAATCATTAACTTAACATTAACATTAAATCATTATCGCAGTAAAAGTTAATCTATATTATAAGGACTAAAAATAATAATTCATGCAGTACCGTATATGGTTGACACAACTATGCCCATACAATAAAGTACCCAATCTAAAGTACAAATCACAAAGATTTCTAAGGTATCTCACTCAAACAAATTTTGAAAATTTTAGCCCACCGTGTGAGTTACGCCAAAAACTTGTAAGTGGCGGGGTAGAGCGTACTTAATGGACTACAGACTTTGATACTCAATTTATTCAGAAATTGTCTTTGGTCCATACAATCCATTTAAAAGAAAATTTCTAAGGCGTCTCACTCAATCACATTTTGAGAATTTTAGCCCACTGTGTGAGTTGTGCCGAAAATTCGAAAGTGGTATCTATAGCGGACCTAATGGACTTCAACCTGTCATATTGAGGTTATTCAGAAATAGTTTTTGGTCTATACAAATTAGCCCACTGTGTGAGTTGTATATTAATTTGGAAAGTGGTGGGTTTTAGTGGCCCTTCGGCAGAAGTAGGTAACAAGGGCCCCTCCGAGAGAAGGGGCCCGATAACTTCTTCGGGAGAAGTAGGTAGCAAGTAAACCTTCGGGAGAAGTAGGTTGCGATAACTTCTTCGAGAGAAGTAGGTTGCGAGAATTAGGTTGAGAGAACCCCTTCGGGAGAAGTAGGTTGTGATAACCCTTTCGGGAGAAGTAGGTAGCAAGTACCCTTCGGGAGAAGTAGGTAACGAGTACCCCTTCGGAAGAAGTAGGTCACTAGGGCCCCTTCGGGAGAAGTAGGGTGCGATAACCCTTTCGGGAGAAGTAGGTCGCAAGTACCCTTTCGGGATAAGTAGGTTGCGAGTACCCCTACGGGAGAAGAAGGTAACGAGTACCCCATCCTAAGAAGAAGGTAGCGAGTACCCCTTCGGAAGAAGTAGGTTGCGAGAACCCCTTCGGGAGAAGTAGGTAGCAAGCACCCTTTCGGGATAAGTAGGTTGCGATAACCCCTTCGGGAAAAGAAGGTAACGAGTACCCTATCCTAAGAAGTAGGTAGCGAGTACCCCTTCGGGAGAAGTAGGTTGCGAGAACCCCTTCGGGAGAAGTAGGTAGCAAGCACAATTCGGGAGAAGTAGGTTGCGATAACCCCTTCGGGAGAAGTAGGTCGCGATAACCCCTTCGGGAGAAGAAGGTAACGAGCACCCTTTCGGGATAAGTAGGTTGCGATAACCCCTTCGGGAGAAGTAGGTCGTGATAACCCCTTCGGGAGAAGAAGGTAACGAGCACCCCATTCTAAGAAGCAGGTAGCGGGAACCCCTTTGGGAAAAGTAGGTCGCGATAATCCCTTCGGGAGAAGTAGGTAACGAGTACCCCATCCTAAGAAGTAGGTAGCGAGTTCCCCTTCGGGAGGAGTAGGTCACAAGGGTCCCTCCGAGAGAAGGGGCCCGATAACTTCTTCGGGAGAAGTAGGTAGCAAGTAAACCTTCGGGAGAAGTAGGTTGCGATAACTTCTTCGAGAGAAGTAGGTTGCGAGAATTAGGTTGAGAGAACCCCTTCGGGAAAAGTAGGTTGTGATAACCCTTTCGGGAGAAGTAGGTAGCAAGTACCCTTCGGGAGAAGTAGGTAACGAGTACCCCTTCGGAAGAAGTAGGTCACTAGGGCCCCTTCGGGAGAAGTAGGGTGCGATAACCCTTTCGGGAGAAGTAGGTCGCAAGTACCCTTTCGGGATAAGTAGGTTGCGATAACCCCTACGGGAGAAGAAGTTAACGAGTACCCCATCCTAAGAAGAAGGTAGCGAGTACCCCTTCGGAAGAAGTAGGTTGTTGCGAGTACCCCTTCCGGAGAAGTAGATATCTAGGACCCCTTCGGGAGAAATAGTTAACGAGTACCCCTTCGAGAGAAGTAGGTCACAAGGGCCCCTGCGAGAGAAGTAGGTTGCGATAACCCCTTCGGGAGAAGTAGGTCACAAGGGCCCCTGCGAGAGAAGTAGGTTGCGATAACCCCTTCGGGAGGAGTAGGTCACAAGGGTCCCTTCGGGAGAAGTCGGGTGCGATAACCCCTTCGGGAGAAGTAGGTCGCAAATACCCTTTCGGGATAAGTAGGTTGCGATAACCCCTGCGGGAGAAGAAGGTAACGTGTACCCCATCCTAAGAAGTAGGTAGCGAGTACCCCTTCGGAAGAAATAGGTTTAGAGTACCCCTTCCGGAGAAGTAGATATCTAGGACCCCTTCGGGAGAAATAGTTAACGAGTACCCCTTCGAGAGAAGTAGGTCACAAGGGCCCCTGCGAGAGAAGTAGGTTGCGATAACCCCTTCGGGAGAAGTAGGTCACAAGGGCCCCTGCGAGAGAAGTAGGTTGCGATAACCCCTTCGGGAGAAGTAGGTCACAAGGGCCCCTGCGAGAGAAGTAGGTTGCGATAACCCCTTCGGAAGAAGTAGGTCACAAGGGCCCCTTCGAGAGAAGTAGGTAGAGAGTACCCCTTCGGGAGAAGTAGGTTGCGAGAACCCCTTTGGGAAAAGTAGCTCACAAGGGTCCCTTCGGGAGAAGTAGGTCACAAGGGCCCCTGCGAGAGAAGTAGTTTGCGATAACCCCTTCGGGAGAAGTAGGTCACAAGGTCCCCTTTGAGAGAAGTAGGTTGCGATATTCCCTTCGGGAGAAGTAGGTTACGATAACCCCTTCGGGAGAAGTAGTTAACGAGTACCCTATCCTAAGAAATAGGTAGCGAGTACCCCTTCGGGAGAAGTTGATCGCGATAACTCCTTCGGGAGAAATAGGTAACGAGTTCCCCATCCTAAGAAGTAGGTAGCGAGAACCCCTTCGGGAGAAGTAGGTAGCAAGCACCCTTCGCGAGAAGTAGGTTGCGATAACCCCTTCGGGAGAAGTAGGTTACGATAACCCCTTCGAGAGAAGTAGGTTGCGATAACCCCTTCGGGAGAAGTAGGTTACGATAACCCCTTCGGGAGAAGTAGGTCGCGATAACCCCTTCAGGAGAAGTAGGTAACGATAACCCCTTTGGGAAAAGTAGCTCACAAGAGTCCCTTCGGGAGAAGTAGGTCACAAGGGCCCCTGCGAGAGAAGTAGGTTGCGATAACCCCTTCGGGAGAAGTAGGTCACAAGGGCCCCTGCGAGAGAAGTAGGTTGCGATAACCCCTTCGGAAGAAGTAGGTCACAAGGGCCCCTTCGAGAGAAGTAGGTTGCGATAACCCCTTCGGGAAAAGTAGGTTACGATAACCCCTTCGGGAGAAGTAGGTCGCGATAACCCCTTCAGGAGAAGTAGGTAACGACTACCCCATCCTAAGAAGTAGGTAGCGAGTACCCCTTCGGGAGAAGTAGGTTGCGAGAACCCCTTTGGGAAAAGTAGCTCACAAGGGGAGAAGTAGGTTGCGATAACCCCTTCGGGAGAAGTAGGTAGCAAGTACCTCTTCGGGAGAAGTAGGTCACAAGGGCCCCTGCGAGAGAAGTAGGTTTCGATAACCCCTTCGGGAGAAGTAGGTCACAAGGGCCCCTTCGAGAGAAGTAGGTTGCGATAACCCCTTCGGGAGAAGTAGGTTACGATAACCCCTTCGGGAGAAGTAGGTAACGAGTACGCCATCCTAAGAAGTAGGTAAAGAGTACCCCTTCGGGAGAAGTAGGTTGCGAGAACCCCTTCGGGAGAAGTAGGTCACAAGGGCCCCTTCGAGAGAAGTAGGTTGCGATAACCCCTTCGGGAGAAGTAGGTCACTAGGGTCCCTTCGGGAGAAGTAGGTCGCAAGTACCCTTTCGGGATAAGTAGGTTGCGATAACCCTTTCGGGAGAAGAAGGTAACGGGTACCCCATCCTAAGAAGTAGGTAGCGAGTACCCCTTCGGAAGAAATAGGTTGAGAGTACCCCTTCCGGGGAAGTAGATAACGAGGACCTCTTCGGGAGAAGTAGGTCACAAGGGCCCCTGCGAGAGAAGTAGGTTGCGATAACCCCTTCGGGAGAAGTAGGTCACAAGGGCCCCTTCGAGAGAAGTAGGTTGCGATAACCCCTTCGGGAGAAGTAGGTTACGATAACCCTTCGGGAGAAGTAGGTAACGAGTACCCCATCCTAAGAAGTAGGTAGAGAGTACCCCTTCGGGAGAAGTAGGTTGCGATAACCCCTTCGGGAGAAGTAGGTTACGATAACCCCTTCGGGAGAAGTAGGTCGCGATAACCCCTTCAGGAGAAGTAGGTAACGACTACCCCATCCTAAGAAGTAGGTAGCGAGTACCCCTTCGGGAGAAGTAGGTTGCGATAACCCCTTCGGGAGAAGTAGGTAGCAAGTACCTCTTCGGGAGAAGTAGGTCACAAGGGCCCCTGCGAGAGAAGTAGGTTGCGATAACCCCTTCGGGAGAAGTAGGTCACAAGGGCCCCTTCGAGAGAAGTAGGTTGCGATAACCCCTTCGGGAGAAGTAGGTTACGATAACCCCTTCGGGAGAAGTAGGTAACGAGTACCCCATCCTAAGAAGTAGGTAGAGAGTACCCCTGCGAGAGAAGTAGGTTGCGATAACCCCTTCGAGAGAAGTAGGTCACAAGGGCCCCTGCGAGAGAAGTAGGTTGCGATAACCTCTTCGGGAGAAGTAGGTCACAAGGGCCCCTTCGAGAGAAGTAGGTTGCGATAACCCCTTCGGGAGAAGTAGGTTACGATAACCCCTTCGGGAGAAGTAGGTAACGAGTACCCCATCCTAAGAAGTAGGTAGAGAGTACCCCTTCGGGAGAAGTAGGTTGCGAGAACCCCTTTGGGAAAAGTAGCTCACTAGGGTCCCTTCGGGAGAAGTAGGTCACAAGGGCCCCTGCGAGAGAAGTAGGTTGCGATAACCCCTTCGGCAGAAGTAGGTCACAAGGTCCCCTTCGAGAGAAGTAGGTTGCGATATTCCCTTCGGGAGAAGTAGGTTACGATAACCCCTTCAGGAGAAGTAGGTAACGAGTACCCCATCCTAAGAAATAGGTAGCGAGTACCCCTTCGGGAGAAGTTGATCGCGATAACTCCTTCGGGAGAAGTAGGTAAAGAGTACCCCATCCTAAGAAGTAGGTTGCGAGAACCCCTTTGGGAAAAGTAGCTCACAAGGGTCCCTTCGGGAGAATTAGATTGCGATAACCCCTTCGGGAGAAGTAGGTCGCAAGTTCCCCTTCGGGATAAGTAGGTTGCGATAACCCCTTCGGGAGAAGAAGGTAACGAGTACCCCATCCTAAGAAGTAGGTAGCGATTACCCCTTCGGGAGAAGTAGGTTGCGAGAATCCCTTCGGGAAAAGTAGGTCACAAGGGTCCCTTCAGAGAACTAGGGTGCGATAACCCCTTCGGGAGAAGTAGGTCGCAAGTACCCTTTCGGGATAAGTAGGTTGCGATAACCACTTCGGGAGAAGAAGGTAACGAGTACCCCATCCTAAGAAGTAGGTAGCGAGTACCCCTTCGGAAGAAATAGGTTGGGAGAACCCCTTCCGGTGAAATAGATAACGAGGTCCCCTTCGGGAGAAGTAGGTCACAAGGGCCCGTTCGAGAGAAGTAGTTTGCGATAACCCTTCCGGGAAGAGTAGGTCACAAGGGTCCCTACGGGAGAAGTAGGTAGCAAGTACCCCTTTGGGAGAAGTAGGTAGCAAGTACCCCTTTGGGAGAAGTAGGTAGCAAGTACCCCTTCGGGAGAAGTGGGTAGCATGTACCCCTTCGGGAGAAGTAGGTTGCGATAATCCCTTCGGGAGAAGTAGGTAGCAAGTACCTCTTCGGGAGAAGTAGGTAGCAAATACCCCTTCGTGAGAAGTAGGTTGCCATAACCCCCTTCGGGAAAAGTAGGTCAAAAGGGGCCCTTCAGAGAACTAGGGGTGCGATAACCCCTTCGGGAGAAGTAGGTCGCAAGTACCCTTTCGGGATAAGTAGGTTGCGATAACCACTTCGGGAGAAGAAGGTAACGAGTACCCCATCCTAAGAAGTAGGTAGAGAGTACCCCTTCGGGAGAAGTAGGTTGCGATAACCCCTTCGGGAGAAGTAGGTTACGATAACCCCTTCGGGAGAAGTAGGTCGCGATAACCCCTTCAGGAGAAGTAGGTAACGACTACCCCATCCTAAGAAGTAGGTAGCGAGTACCCCTTCGGGAGAAGTAGGTTGCGATAACCCCTTCGGGAGAAGTAGGTAGCAAGTACCTCTTCGGGAGAAGTAGGTCACAAGGGCCCCTGCGAGAGAAGTAGGTTGCGATAACCCCTTCGGGAGAAGTAGGTCACAAGGGCCCCTTCGAGAGAAGTAGGTTGCGATAACCCCTTCGGGAGAAGTAGGTTGCGATAACCCCTTCGGGAGAAGTAGGTCGCGATAATCCCTTCGGGAGAGGTAGGTAACGAGTACCCCATCCTAAGAAGTAGGAAGCGAGTCCCCTTCGGGAGAAGTAGGTTGCGAGAACCCTTTTGGGAAAAGTAGCCCACAAGGGTCCCTTCGGGAGAAGTAGGTTGCGATAACCCCTTCGGGAGAAGTAGGTCACAAAGGCCCCTTCGAGAGAAGTAGGTTGCGATAACCCCTTCGGGAGAAGTAGGTCACAAGGGCCCCTTCGAGAGAAGTAGGTTGCGATAACTCCTTCGGGAGAAGTAGGTCACAAGGGCCCCTTCGAGAGAAGTAGGTTGCGATAACCCCTTCGGGAGAAGTAGGTCACAAGGGCCCCTTCGAGAGAAGTAGGTTGCGATAACCCCTTCGGGAGAAGTAGGTTGCGATAACCCCTTCGGGAGAAGTAGGTCGCGATAATCCCTTCGGGAGAAGTAGGTAACGAGTACCCCATCCTAAGAAGTAGGTAGCGAGTCCCCTTCGGGAGAAGTAGGTTGCGAGAACCCCTTTGGGAAAAGTAGCTCACAAGGGTCCCTTCGGGAGAAGTAGGTTGCGATAACCCCTTCGGGTGAAATAGGTCGCAAGTACCCCTTCGGGATAAGTAGGTTGCGATAACCCCTTCGGGAGAAGAAGGTAACGAGTACCCCATCCTAAGAAGTAGGTAGCGAGTACCCCTTCGGGAGACGTAAGTTGCGAGAACCCCTTTGGGAAAAGTAGCTCAAAAGGGTCCCTTCGGGAGAAGTAGGTTGCGATAACCCCTTCGGGAGAAGTAGGTCACAAGGGCCCCTTCGAGAGAAGTAGGTTGCGATAACCCCTTCGGGAGAAGTAGGTAGCAAGTACCTCTTCGGGAGAAGTAGGTAGCAAATACCCCTTCGTGAGAAGTAGGTTGCCATAACCCCTTCGGGAGAAGTAGGTCACAAGGGCCCCTTCGAGAGAAGTAGGTCGCCATAACCCCTTCGGAGGAAGAAGGTAACGAGCACCCCATCCTAAGAAGTAGGTAGCGAGTCCCCTTCGGGAGAAGTAGGTTGCGAGAACCCCTTTGGGAAAAGTAGCTCACAAGGGTCCCTTCGGGAGAAGTAGGTTGCGATAACCCTTCGGGAGAAGTAGGTCACAAGGGCCCCTTCGAGAGAAGTAGGTTGCGATAACCCCTTCGGGAGAAGTAGGTCACAAGGGCCCCTTCGGGAGAAGTAGGTCGCGATAATCCCTTCGGGAGAAGTAGGTAACGAGTACCCCATCCTAAGAAGTAGGTAGCGACTCCCCTTCGGGAGAAGTGGGTTGCGAGAACCCCTTTGGGAAAAGTAGCTCACAAGGGTCCCAGTAGCTCACAAGGGTCCCTTCGGGAGAAGTAGGTTGTGATAACCCTTTCGGGAGAAATAGGTAGCAAGTACCCTTCGGGAGAAGTAGGTAAAGAGTACCCCTTCGGAAAAAGTAGGTCACTAGGGTCCCTTCGGGAGAAGTAGGGTGCGATAACCCTTTCGGGAGAAGTAGGTCGCAAGTACCCTTTCGGGATAAGTAGGTTGCGATAACCCCTTCGGGAGAAGAAGGTAACGAGTACCCCATCCTAAGAAGTAGGTAGCGAGTACCCCTTCGGAAGAAGTAGGTTGCGAGAACCCCTTCGGGAGAAGTAGGTAGCAAGCACCCTTCGGGAGAAGTAGGTAGCAAGTACCCCTTCGAGAGAAGTAGGTTGCGATAACCCCTTTGGGAGAAGTAGGTCGCGATAACCCCTTCGGGAGAAGAAGGTAACGAGTACCCCATCCTAAGAAGTAGGTAGCGAGAACCCCTTTGGGAAAAGTAGGTCGCGATAAACCTTCGGGAGAAGTAGGTAACGAGTACCCCATCCTAAGAAGTAGGTGGCGAGTACCCCTTCGGGAGAAGTAGGGTGCGATAACCCCTTCGGGAGAAGTAGGTCGCAAGTACCCTTTCGGGATAAGTAGGTTGCGATAACCCCTTCGGGAGAAGAAGGTAACGAGTACCCCATCCTAAGAAGTAGGTAGCGAGTACCCCTTCGGGAGAAGTAGGTTGCGAGAACCCCTTCGGGAGAAGTAGGTAGCAAGCACACTTCGGGAGAAGTAGGTAGCAAGTACCCCTTCGAAAGAAGTAGGTTGCGATAACCCCTTCGGGAGAAGAAGGTAACGAGCACCCCATCCTAAGAAGTAGGTAGCGAGAACACCTTTGGGAAAAGTAGGTCGCGATAATCCCTTCGGGAGAAGTAGGTAACGAGTACCCCATCCTAAGAAGTAGGTAGCGAGTACCCCTTCGGGAGGAGTAGGTCACAAGTGTCCTTTCCGGAGAAGTAGGGTGCGATAACTCCTTCGGGAGAAGTAGGTCGCAAATACCCTTTCGGGATAAGTAGGCTGCGATAACCCCTTCGGGAGAAGAAGGTAACGGGTACCCCATCCTAAGAAGTAGGTAGCGAGTACCCCTTCGGAAGAAATAGGTTGAGAGTATCCCTTCCGGAGAAGTAGATAACGAGGACCCCTTCGGGAGAAATAGTTAACGAGTACCCCTTCGGGAGAAGTATGTCACAAGGGCCCCTGCGAGAGAAGTAGGTTGCGATAACCCCTTCGGGAGAAGTAGGTCACAAGGGCCCCCTCGAGAGAAGTAGGTTGCGATAACCCCTTCGGCAGAAGTAGGTTACGATAACCCCTTTGGGAGAAGTAGGTAACGAGTACCCCATCCTAAGAAGTAGGGAGCGAGTACCCCTTCGGGAGAAGTAGGTTGCGAGAACCCCTTTGGGAAAAGTAGCTCACAAGGGTCCCTTCGGGAGAATAAGGTTGCGATAACCACTTTGGGAGAAGTAGGTCGCACGCACCCCTTCGGGATAAGTAGGTTGCGATAACCCCTTCGGGAGAAGAAGGTAACGAGTACCCCATCCTAAGAAGTAGGTAGCGAGTACCCCTTCGGGAGAAGTAGGTTGTGAGAATCTCTTCGGGAAAAGTAGGTCACAAGGGTTCCTTCGGGAGAAGTAGGTTGCGATAACCCCTTCGGGTGAAATAGGTCGCAAGTACCCCTTCGAGAGAAGTAGGTTGCGATAACCCCTTCGGGAGAAGTAGGTCGCGATAACCCCTTCGGGAGAAGAAGGTAACGAATACCCCATCGGAAGAAGTAAGTAGTGAGTACCCCTTCGGGAGAAGTAGGTTGCGAGAACCCTTCGGGAGAAGTAGGTAACGAGTACCCCATCCTAAGAGGTAGGTAGCGTGTACCCCTTCGGGAGAAGTAGGGTGCGATAACCCCTTCGGGAGAAGTAGGTCGCAAGTACCCTTTCGGGATAAGTAGGTTGCGATAACCCCTTCGGGAGAAGGAGGTAACGAGTACCCCATCCTAAGAAGTAGGTAGCGAGTACCCCTTCGGGAGAAGTAGGTTGCGAGTACCCCTTCGGGAGAAGTAGGTAGCAAGCACACTTCGGGATAAGTAGGTAGCAAGTACTTCTTCGAGAGAAGTAGGTTGCGATAACCCCTTCGGGAGAAGTAGGTCGCGATAACCCCTTCGGGAGAAGAAGGTAACGAGCACCCCATCCTAAGAAGTAGGTAGCGAGAACCCCTTTGGGAAAAGTAGGTCGCGATAATCCCTTCGGGAGAAGTAGGTAACGAGTACCCCATCCTATGAAGTAGGTAGCGAGTACCCCTTCGGGAGGAGTAGGTCACAAGGGTCCCTTCGGGAGAAGTAGGGTGCGATAACCCCTTCGGGAGAAGTAGGTCGCAAGTACCCTTTCGGCATAAGTAGGTTGCGATAACCCCTTCGGGAGAAGAAGGTAACGGGTACCCCATCCTAAGAAGTAGGTAGCGAGTACCCCTTCGGAAGAAATAGGTTGAGGGTACCCCTTCCGTGAAGTAGATAACGAGAACCCCTTCGGGAGAAATAGTTAACGAGTACCCCTTCGGGAGAAGTAGGTCACAAGGGCCCCTTCGAGAGAAGTAGGTTGCGATAACCCCTTCGGGAGAAGGAGGTCACAAGGGCCCCTTCGAGAGAAGTAGGTTGCGATAACCCCTTCGGGAGAAGTAGGGTGCGATAACCCCTTCGGGAGAAGTAGGTCGCAAGTACCCTTTCGGGATAAGTAGGTTGCGATAACCCCTTCGGTAGAAGAAGGTAAGGGGTACCCCATCCTAAGAAGTAGGTAGCGAGTACCCCTTCGGAAGAAATAGGTTGAGAGTACCCCTTCCGGGGAAGTAGATAACGAGAACCCTTTCGGGAGAAATAGTTAACGAGTACCCCTTCGGGAGAAGTAGGTCACAAGGGCCCCTGCGAGAGAAGTAGGTTGCGATAACCCCTTCGGGAGAAGAAGGTCGCAAGGGCCCCTTCGAGAGAAGTAGGTTGCGATAACAGCTTCGGGAGAAGTAGGTTACGATAACCCCTTCGGGAGAAGTAGGTCGCGATAACCCCTTCGGGAGAAGTAGGTAACGAGTACCCCATCCTAAGAAGTACGTAGCGAGTACCCCTTCGGGAGAAATAGATTGCGAGAACCCCTTTGGGAAAAGTAGCTCACAAGGGTCCCTTCGGGAGAATTAGGTTGCGAAAACCCCTTCGGGAGAAGTAGGTCGCAAGTACCCCTTCGGGATAAGTAGGTTGCGAGAATCCTTTCGTGAAAAGTAGGTCACAAGGGTCCCTTCGGGAGAAATAGTGTGCGATAACCCCTTCGGGAGAAGTAGGTCGCAAGTACCCTTTCGGGATAAGTAGGTTGCGATAACCCCTTCGGGAGAAGAAGGTAACGAGTACCCCATCCTAAGAAATAAGTAGCGAGTACCCCTTCGGAAGAAATAGGTTGGGAGAACCCCTTCCGGAGAAGTAGATAACGAGGACCCCTTCGGGAGAAGTAGGTCACAAGGGCCCGTTCGAGAGAAGTAGTTTGCGATAACACTTTCGGGAAGAGTAGGTCACAAGGGTCCCTACGGGAGAAGTAGGTTGCGAGAACCCCTTCGGGAGAAGTAGGTAGCAAGTACCCCTTTGGGAGAAGTAGGTAGCAAGTACTCCTTCGGGAGAAGTGGGTAGCATGTACCCCTTCGGGAGAAGTAGGTTGCGATAATCCCTTCTGGAGAAGTAGGTCACAAGGGCCCCTTCGAGAGAAGTAGGTTGCGATTACCCCTTCGAGAGAAGTAGGTTGCGATAACCCCTTCGGGAGAAGTAGGTGGCGATAATCCCTTCGGGAGAAGTAGGTAACGAGTACCCCATCCTAAGAAGTAGGTAGCGAGTACCCCTTCGGGAGACGTAAGTTGCGAGAACCCCTTCGCAAGAAGTAGGTAGCGAATACCCCTTCGGGAGAAGTAGGTCGCGATAACCCCTTCGGGAGGAGAAGGTAACGAGCACCCCATCCTAAGAAGTAGGTAGCGAGAACCCCTTTGGGAAAAGTAGATCGCGATAATCCCTTCGGGAGAAGTAGGTAACGAGTACCCCATCCTAAGAAGTAGGTAGCGAGTACCCCGTCGGGAGAAGTAGGTTGCGAGAACCCCTTTGGGAAAAGTAGCTCCCAAGGGTCCCTTCGGGAGAAGTAGGTTGCGATAACCCCTTCGGGTGAAGTAGGTCGCAAGTACCCCTTCGGGATAAGTAGGCTGCGATAACCCCTTCGAGAGAAGAAGGTAACGAGTACCCGATCCTAAGAAGTAGGTAGCGAGTACCCCTTCGGGAGACGTAAGTTGCGAGAACCCCTTCGCAAGAAGTAGGTAGCGAATACCCCTTCGGGAAAAGTAGGTCGCGATAACCCCTTCGGGAGGAGAAGGTAACGAGCACCCCATCCTAAGAAGTAGGTAGCGAGAACCCCTTTGGGAAAAGTAGGTCGCGATAATCCCTTTGGGAGAAGTAGGTAACGAGTACCCCATCCTAAGAAGTAGGTAGCGAGTACCCCTTCGAGAGAAGTAGGTTGCGAGAACCCCTTTGGGAAAAGTAGCTCACAAGGGTCCCTTCGGGAGAAGTAGGTTGCGATAACCCCTTCGGGTGAAGTGGGTAGCATGTACCCCTTCGGGAGAAGTAGGTTGCGATAATCCCTTTGGGAAAAGTAGCCCACAAGTGTCCCTTCGGTAGAAGTAGGGTGCAATAACCCCTTCGGGAGAAGTAGGTCGCAAGTACCCCTTCGGGATAAGTAGGTTGTGATAACCCCTTCGGGAGAAGAAGGTAACGAGTACCCCATCCTAAGAAGTAGGTAGCGAGTACCCCTTCGGAAGACGTAAGTAGCGAGAACCCCTTCGCAAGAAGTAGGTAGCGAATACCCCTTCGGGAGAAGTAGGTCGCGATAACCCCTTCGGGAGGAGAAGGTAACGAGCACCCCATCCTAAGAAGTAGGTAGCGAGAACCCCTTTGGGAAAAGTAGGTCGCGATAATCCCTTCGGGAGAAGTAGGTAACGAGTACCCCATCCTAAGAAGTAGGTAGCGAGTACCCCTTCGAGAGAAGTAGGTTGCGAGAACCCCTTTGGGAAAAGTAGCTCACAAGGGTCCCTTCGGGAGAAGTAGGTTGCGATAACCCCTTCGGGTGAAGTAGGTCGCAAGTACCCCTTCGGGATAAGTAGGTTGCGATAACCCCTTCGAGAGAAGAAGGTAACGAGTACCCCATCCTAAGAAGTAGGTAGCGAGTACCCCTTCGGGAGACATAAGTTGCGAGAACCCCTTCGCAAGAAGTAGGTAGCGAATACCCCTTCGGGAGAAGTAGGTTGCGAGAACCCCTTTGGGAAAAGTAGCTCACAAGGGTCCCTTCGGGAGAAGTAGGTTGCGATTACCTCTTCGGGAGAAGTAGGTCACAAGGCCCCTTCGAGAGAAGTAGGTTGCGATAACCCCTTCGGGAAAAGTAGGTGGCGATAATCCCTTCGGGAGAAGTAGGTAACGAGTACCCCATCCTAAGAAGTAGGTAGCGGGTACCCCTTCGAGAGAAGTAGGTTGCGAGAACCCCTTTGGGAAAAGTAGCTCACAAGGGTCCCTTCGGGAGAAGTAGGTTGCGATAACCCCTTCGGGTGAAGTAGGTCGCAAGTACCCCTTCGGGATAAGTAGGTTGCGATAACCCCTTCGAGAGAAGAAGGTAACGAGTACCCCATCCTAAGAAGTAGGTAGCGAGTACCCCTTCGGGAGACGTAAGTTGCGAGAACCCCTTCGCAAGAAGTAGGTAGCGAATACCCCTTCGGGAGAAGTAGGTCGCGATAATCCCTTCGGGAGGAGAAGGTAACGAGCACCCCATCTTAAGAAGTAGGTAGCGAGAACCCCTTTGGGAAAAGTAGATCGCGATAATCCCTTCGGGAGAAGTAGGTAACGAGTACCCCATCCTAAGAAGTAGGTAGCGAGTACCCCGTCGGGAGAAGTAGGTTGCGAGAACCCCTTTGGGAAAAGTAGCTCCCAAGGGTCCCTTCGGGAGAAGTAGGTTGCGATAACCCCTTCGGGTGAAGTAGGTCGCAAGTACCCCTTCGGGATAAGTAGGCTGCGATAACCCCTTCGAGAGAAGAAGGTAACGAGTACCCGATCCTAAGAAGTAGGTAGCGAGTACCCCTTCGGGAGACGTAAGTTGCGAGAACCCCTTCGCAAGAAGTAGGTAGCGAATACCCCTTCGGGAAAAGTAGGTCGCGATAACCCCTTCGGGAGGAGAAGGTAACGAGCACCCCATCCTAAGAAGTAGGTAGCGAGAACCCCTTTGGGAAAAGTAGGTCGCGATAATCCCTTTGGGAGAAGTAGGTAACGAGTACCCCATCCTAAGAAATAGTTAACGAGTACCCCTTCGGGAGAAGTAGGTCACAAGGGCCCCTGCGAGAGAAGTAGGTTGCGATAACCCCTTTGGGAGAAGTAGGTCACAAGGGCCCCTTCGAGAGAAGTAGGGTGCGATAACCCCTTCGGGAGAAGTAGGTTACGATAACCCCTTCGGGAGAAGTAGGTCGCGATAACCCCTTCGGGAGAAGTAGGTAACGAGTACCCCATCCTAAGAAGTACGTAGCGAGTACCCCTTCGGGAGAAGTAGGTTGCGAGAACCCCTTTGGGAAAAGTAGCTCACAAGGGTCCCTTCGGGAGAAGTAGTTAACGAGGTCCCCTTCGGGAGAAGTAGGTCACAAGGGCCCGTTCTAGAGAAGTAGTTTGCGATAACCCTTTCAGGAAGAGTAGGTCACAAGGGTCCCTACGGGAGAAGTAGGTTGCGAGAACCCCTTCGGGAGAAGTAGGTAGCAAGTACCCCTTTGGGAAAAGTAGCTCACAAGGGTCCCTTCGGGAGAAGTAGGTCACAAGGGCCCCTGCGAGAGAAGTAGGTTGCGATAACCCCTTCGGGAGAAGTAGGTCGCGATAATCTATTCGGGAGAAGTAGGTAACGAGTACCCCATCCTAAGAAGTAGGTAGCGAGTACCCCTTCGGGAGAAGTAGGTTGCGATAACCCCTTTGGGAAAAGTAGCTCACAAGGGTCCCTTCGGGAGAAGTAGGTCACAAGGGCCCCTGCGAGAGAAGTAGGTTGCGATAACCCCTTCGGGAGAAGTAGGTCGCGATAATCCCTTCGGGAGAAGTAGGTAACGAGTACCCCATCCTAAGAAGTAGGTAGCGAGTACCCCTTCGGAAGAAGTAGGTTGCGAGAACCCCTTCGGGAGAAGTAGGTTGCGATAACCCCTTTGGGAGAAGTAGGTCACAAGGGCCCCTCCGAGAGAAGTAGGTTGCGATAACCCCTTCGGAAGAAGTAGTTTGCGATAACCCCTTCGGGAGAAGTAGGTCGTGATAATCCCTTCGGGAGAAGTAGGTAACGAGTACCCCATCCTAAGAAGTAGGTAGCGAGTACCCCTTCGGGAGAAGTAGGTTGCGATAACCCCTTCGGAAGAAGTAGGTTGCGATAACCCCTTTGGGAGAAGTAGGTTGCGATAATCCCTTCGGGAGAAGTAGGTCACAAGGGCCCCTTCGAAAGAAGTAGGTTGCGATTACCCCTTCGGGAGAAGTAGGTCACAAGGGCCCCTTCGAGAGAAGTAGGTTGCGATAACCCCTTCGGGAGAAGTAGGTGGCGATAATCCCTTCGGGAGAAGTAGGTAACGAGTACCCCTTTGGGAAAAGTAGCTCACAAGGGTCCCTTCGGGAGAAGTAGGTCACAAGGGCCCCTGCGAGAGAAGTAGCTCGCGATAATCCCTTCGGGAGAAGTAGGTAACGAGTACCCCATCCTAAGAAGTAGGTAGCGAGTACCCCTTCGGAAGAAGTAGGTTGCGAGAACCCCTTCGGGAGAAGTAGGTTGCGATAACCCCTTTGGGAGAAGTAGGTCACAAGAGCCCCTTCGAGAGAAGTAGGTTGCGATAACCCCTTCGGAAGAAGTAGGTTGCGATAACCCCTTCGGGAGAAGTAGTACGCGATAATCCCTTTGGGAGAAGTAGGTAACGAGTACCCCATCCTAAGAAGTAGGTAGCGAGTACCCCTTCGGGAGAAGTAGGTTGCGATAACCCCTTCGGAAGAAGTAGGTTGCGATAACCCCTTCGGGAGAAGTAGGTTGCGATAATCCCTTCGGGAGAAGTAGGTCACAAGGGCCCCTTCGAGAGAAGTAGGTTGCGATTACCCCTTCGGGAGAAGTAGGTCACAAGGCCCCTTCGAGAGAAGTAGGTTGCGATAACCCCTTCGGGAAAAGTAGGTGGCGATAATCCCTTCGGGAGAAGTAGGTAACGAGTACCCCATCCTAAGAAGTAGGTAGCGAGTACCCCTTCGGGAGAAGTAGGTTGCGAGAACCCCTTTGGGAAAAGTAGCCCACAAGTGTCCCTTCGGGAGAAGTAGGGTGCGATAACCCCTTCGGGAGAAGTAGGTCGCAAGTACCCCTTCGGGATAAGTAGGTTGCGATAACCCCTTCGGGAGAAGAAGGTAACGAGTACCCCATCCTAAGAAGTAGGTAGCGAGTACCCCTTCGGAAGACGTAAGTTGCGAGAACCCCTTCGCAAGAAGTAGGTAGCGAATACCCCTTCGGGAGACGTAAGTTGCGAGAACCCCTTCGCAAGAAGGAGGTAGCGAATACCCCTTCGGGAGAAGTAGGTTATGATCACCCCTTCGTAAGGTGTTACCAGCGGCACAGCCAAGTCCAAGTTTCTCACGAGTCGCCTCGTATATACTTGGCGAAGGCTGCTGTCTGTACCAACTCTGGCTGCGCTTTTCCAAAAATGCTAAGTTTTATATGTAAATTTAATCATTAACTTAACATTAACATTAAATCATTATCGCAGTAAAAGTTAATCTATATTATAAGGACTAAAAATAATAATTCATGCTGCACCGTATATGGTTGACACAACTATGCCCATACAATAAAGTACCCAATCTAAAGTACAAATCACAAAGATTTCTAAGGTATCTCACTCAAACAAATTTTGAAAATTTTAGCCCACCGTGTGAGTTACGCCAAAAACTTGTAAGTGGCGGGGTAGAGCGTACTTAATGGACTACAGACTTTGATACTCAATTTATTCAGAAATTGTATTTGGTCCATACAATCCATTTAAAAGAAAATTTCTAAGGCGTCTCACTCAATCACACTTTGAGAATTTTAGCCCACGGTGTGAGTTGTGCCGAAAATTCGAAAGTGGTGGCTATAGCGGACCTAATGGACTTCAACCTGTCATATTGAGGTTATTCAGAAATAGTTTTTGGTCTATACAATTTAGCCCACTGTGTGAGTTGTATATTAATTTGGAAAGTGGTGGGTTTTAGTGGCCCTTCGGCAGAAGTAGGTAACAAGGGCCCCTTCGAGAGAAGGGGCCCGATAACTTCTTCGGGAGAAGTAGGTAGCAAGTAAACCTTCGGGAGAAGTAGGTTGCGATAATCCCTTCGGGAGAAGTAGGTCACAAGGCCCCTTCGAGAAAAGTAGGTTGCGATAACCCCTTCGGGAGAAGTAGGTCACAAGGGCCCCTTCGAGAGAAGTAGGTTGCGATAACCCCTTCGGGAGAAGTAGGTTGCGATAACCCCTTCGGGAGAAGTAGGTCGCGATAATCCCTTCGGGAGAAGTAGGTAACGAGTACCCCATCCTAAGAAGTAGGTAGCGAGTACCCCTTCGGGAGAAGTAGGTTGCGAGAACCCCTTTGGGAAAAGTAGCTCACAAGGGTATCTTCGGGAGAAGTAGGTTGCGAGAACCCCTTCGGGAGAAGTAGGTAGCAAGCACCCTTTCGGGATAAGTAGGTTGCGATAACCCCTTCGGGAAAAGAAGGTAACGAGTACCCCATCCTAAGAAGTAGGTAGCGAGTACCCCTTCGGGAGAAGTAGGTTGCGAGAACCCCTTCGGGAGAAGTAGGTAGCAAGCACAATTCGGGAGAAGTAGGTTGCGATAACCCCTTCGGGAGAAGTAGGTTGCGATAACCCCTTCGGGAGAAGTAGGTCGCGATAACCCCTTCGGGAGAAGAAGGTAACGAGCACCCTTTCGGGATAAGTAGGTTGCGATAACCCCTTCGGGAGAAGTAGGTCGTGATAACCCCTTCGGGAGAAGAAGGTAACGAGCACCCCATTCTAAGAAGCAGGTAGCGGGAACCCCTTTGGGAAAAGTAGGTCGCGATAATCCCTTCGGGAGAAGTGGGTAACGAGTACCCCATCCTAAGAAGTAGGTAGCGAGTTCCCCTTCGGGAGGAGTAGGTCACAAGGGTCCCTCCGAGAGAAGGGGCCCGATAACTTCTTCGGGAGAAGTAGGTAGCAAGTAAACCTTCGGGAGAAGTAGGTTGCGATAACTTCTTCGAGAGAAGTAGGTTGCGAGAATTAGGTTGAGAGAACCCCTTCGGGAAAAGTAGGTTGTGATAACCCTTTCGGGAGAAGTAGGTAGCAAGTACCCTTCGGGAGAAGTAGGTAACGAGTACCCCTTCGTAAGAAGTAGGTCACTAGGGCCCCTTCGGGAGAAGTAGGGTGCGATAACCCTTTCGGGAGAAGTAGGTCGCAAGTACCCTTTCGGGATAAGTAGGTTGCGATAACCCCTACGGGAGAAGAAGGTAACGAGTACCCCATCCTAAGAAGAAGGTAGCGAGTACCCCTTCGGAAGAAGTAGGTTGCGAGTACCCCTTCCGGAGAAGTAGATATCTAGGACCCCTTCGGGAGAAATAGTTAACGAGTACCCCTTCGAGAGAAGTAGGTCACAAGGGCCCCTGCGAGAGAAGTAGGTTGCGATAACCCCTTCGGGAGAAGTAGGTCACAAGGGCCCCTGCGAGAGAAGTAGGTTGCGATAACCCCTTCGGGAGGAGTAGGTCACAAGGGTCCCTTCGGGAGAAGTCGGGTGCGATAACCCCTTCGGGAGAAGTAGGTCGCAAATACCCTTTCGGGATAAGTAGGTTGCGATAACCCCTGCGGGAGAAGAAGGTAACGGGTACCCCATCCTAAGAAGTAGGTAGCGAGTACCCCTTCGGAAGAAATAGGTTTAGAGTACCCCTTCCGGAGAAGTAGATATCTAGGACCCCTTCGGGAGAAATAGTTAACGAGTACCCCTTCGAGAGAAGTAGGTCACAAGGGCCCCTGCGAGAGAAGTAGGTTGCGATAACCCCTTCGGGAGAAGTAGGTCACAAGGGCCCCTGCGAGAGAAGTAGGTTGCGATAACCCCTTCGGGAGAAGTAGGTCACAAGGGCCCCTGCGAGAGAAGTAGGTTGCGATAACCCCGTCGGAAGAAGTAGGTCACAAGGGCCCCTTTGAGAGAAGTAGGTTGCGATATTCCCTTCGGGAGAAGTAGGTTACGATAACCCCTTCGGGAGAAGTAGTTAACGAGTACCCTATCCTAAGAAATAGGTAGCGAGTACCCCTTCGGGAGAAGTTGATCGCGATAACTCCTTCGGGAGAAATAGGTAACGAGTACCCCATCCTAAGAAGTAGGTAGAGAGTACCCCTTCGGGAGAAGTAGGTTGCGAGAACCCCTTTGGGAAAAGTAGCTCACAAGGGTCCCTTCGGGAGAAGTAGGTCACAAGGGCCCCTGCGAGAGAAGTAGTTTGCGATAACCCCTTCGGAAGAAGTAGGTCACAAGGGCCCCTTCGAGAGAAGTAGGTTGCGATAACCCCTTCGGGAAAAGTAGGTTACGATAACCCCTTCGGGAGAAGTAGGTCGCGATAACCCCTTCAGGAGAAGTAGGTAACGACTACCCCATCCTAAGAAGTAGGTAGCGAGTACCCATTCGGGAGAAGTAGGTTGCGAGAACCCCTTTGGGAAAAGTAGCTCACAAGGGTCCCTTCGGGAGAAGTAGGTCACAAGGGCCCCTGCGAGAGAAGTAGTTTGCGATAACCCCTTCGGGAGAAGTAGGTCACAAGGTCCCCTTTGAGAGAAGTAGGTTGCGATATTCCCTTCGGGAGAAGTAGGTTACGATAACCCCTTCGGGAGAAGTAGTTAACGAGTACCCTATCCTAAGAAATAGGTAGCGAGTACCCCTTCGGGAGAAGTTGATCGCGATAACTCCTTCGGGAGAAATAGGTAACGAGTACCCCATCCTAAGAAGTAGGTAGCGAGAACCCCTTCGGGAGAAGTAGGTTGCGAGAACCCCTTTGGGAAAAGTAGCTCACAAGGGTCCCTTCGGGAGAAGTAGGTCACAAGGGCCCCTGCGAGAGAAGTAGTTTGCGATAACCCCTTCGGGAGAAGTAGGTCACAAGGTCCCCTTTGAGAGAAGTAGGTTGCGATATTCCCTTCGGGAGAAGTAGGTTACGATAACCCCTTCGGGAGAAGTAGTTAACGAGTACCCTATCCTAAGAAATAGGTAGCGAGTACCCCTTCGGGAGAAGTTGATCGCGATAACTCCTTCGGGAGAAATAGGTAACGAGTACCCCATCCTAAGAAGTAGGTAGAGAGTACCCCTTCGGGAGAAGTAGGTTGCGAGAACCCCTTTGGGAAAAGTAGCTCACAAGGGTCCCTTCGGGAGAAGTAGGTCACAAGGGCCCCTGCGAGAGAAGTAGTTTGCGATAACCCCTTCGGGAGAAGTAGGTCACAAGGTCCCCTTTGAGAGAAGTAGGTTGCGATATTCCCTTCGGGAGAAGTAGGTTACGATAACCCCTTCGGGAGAAGTAGTTAACGAGTACCCTATCCTAAGAAATAGGTAGCGAGTACCCCTTCGGGAGAAGTTGATCGCGATAACTCCTTCGGGAGAAATAGGTAACGAGTACCCCATCCTAAGAAGTAGGTAGCGAGAACCCCTTCGGGAGAAGTAGGTAGCAAGCACCCTTCGCGAGAAGTAGGTTGCGATAACCCCTTCGGGAGAAGTAGCTTACGATAACCCCTTCGAGAGAAGTAGGTTGCGATAACCCCTTCGGGAGAAGTAGGTTACGATAACCCCTTCGGGAGAAGTAGGTCGCGATAACCCCTTCAGGAGAAGTAGGTAACGATAACCCCTTTGGGAAAAGTAGCTCACAAGAGTCCCTTCGGGAGAAGTAGGTCACAAGGGCCCCTGCGAGAGAAGTAGGTTGCGATAACCCCTTCGGGAGAAGTAGGTCACAAGGGCCCCTGCGAGAGAAGTAGGTTGCGATA
The DNA here is from genome assembly GCA_963576795.1 of Metopia argyrocephala. Classification (NCBI taxonomy): domain Eukaryota; kingdom Metazoa; phylum Arthropoda; class Insecta; order Diptera; family Sarcophagidae; genus Metopia; species Metopia argyrocephala. The sequence goes on from OY756210.1 coordinate 88,543,990, forward strand.
ACCCCTTCGGAAGAAGTAGGTCACAAGGGCCCCTTCGAGAGAAGTAGGTTGCGATAACCCCTTCGGGAAAAGTAGGTTACGATAACCCCTTCGGGAGAAGTAGGTCGCGATAACCCCTTCAGGAGAAGTAGGTAACGACTACCCCATCCTAAGAAGTAGGTAGCGAGTACCCATTCGGGAGAAGTAGGTTGCGAGAACCCCTTTGGGAAAAGTAGCTCACAAGGGGAGAAGTAGGTTGCGATAACCCCTTCGGGAGAAGTTGGTAGCAAGTACCTCTTCGGGAGAAGTAGGTCACAAGGGCCCCTGCGAGAGAAGTAGGTTTCGATAACCCCTTCGGGAGAAGTAGGACACAAGGGCCCCTTCGAGAGAAGTAGGTTGCGATAACCCCTTCGGGAGAAGTAGGTTACGATAACCCCTTCGGGAGAAGTAGGTAACGAGTACGCCATCCTAAGAAGTAGGTAGAGTGTACCCCTTCGGGAGAAGTAGGTTGCGAGAACCCCTTCGGGAGAAGTAGGTCACAAGGGCCCCTTCGAGAGAAGTAGGTTGCGATAACCCCTTCGGGAGAAGTAGGTCACTAGGGTCCCTTCGGGAGAAGTAGGTCGCAAGTACCCTTTCGGGATAAGTAGGTTGCGATAACCCTTTCGGGAGAAGAAGGTAACGGGTACCCCATCCTAAGAAGTAGGTAGCGAGTACCCCTTCGGAAGAAATAGGTTGAGAGTACCCCTTCCGGGGAAGTAGATAACGAGGACCTCTTCGGGAGAAGTAGGTCACAAGGGCCCCTGCGAGAGAAGTAGGTTGCGATAACCCCTTCGGGAGAAGTAGGTCACAAGGGCCCCTTCGAGAGAAGTAGGTTGCGATAACCCCTTCGGGAGAAGTAGGTTACGATAACCCCTTCGGGAGAAGTAGGTAACGAGTACCCCATCCTAAGAAGTAGGTAGAGAGTACCCCTTCGGGAGAAGTAGGTTGCGATAACCCCTTCGGGAGGAGTAGGTTACGATAACCCCTTCGGGAGAAGTAGGTCGCGATAACCCCTTCAGGAGAAGTAGGTAACGACTACCCCATCCTAAGAAGTAGGTAGCGAGTACCCCTTCGGGAGAAGTAGGTTGCGATAACCCCTTCGGGAGTAGTAGGTAGCAAGTACCTCTTCGGGAGAAGTAGGTCACAAGGGCCCCTGCGAGAGAAGTAGGTTGCGATAACCCCTTCGGGAGAAGTAGGTCACAAGGGCCCCTTCGAGAGAAGTAGGTTGCGATAACCCCTTCGGGAGAAGTAGGTTACGATAACCCCTTCGGGAGAAGTAGGTAACGAGTACCCCATCCTAAGAAGTAGGTAGAGAGTACCCCTGCGAGAGAAGTAGGTTGCGATAACCCCTTCGAGAGAAGTAGGTCACAAGGGCCCCTGCGAGAGAAGTAGGTTGCGATAACCTCTTCGAGAGAAGTAGGTCACAAGGGCCCCTTCGAGAGAAGTAGGTTGCGATAACCCCTTCGGGAGAAGTAGGTTACGATAAACCCTTCGGGAGAAGTAGGTAACGAGTACCCCATCCTAAGAAGTAGGTAGAGAGTACCCCTTCGGGAGAAGTAGGTTGCGAGAACCCCTTTGGGAAAAGTAGCTCACAAGGGTCCCGTCGGGAGAAGTAGGTCACAAGGGCCCCTGCGAGAGAAGTAGGTTGCGATAACCCCTTCGGCAGAAGTAGGTCACAAGGTCCCCTTCGAGAGAAGTAGGTTGCGATATTCCCTTCGGGAGAAGTAGGTTACGATAACCCCTTCAGGAGAAGTAGGTAACGAGTACCCCATCCTAAGAAATAGGTAGCGAGTACCCCTTCGGGAGAAGTTGATCGCGATAACTCCTTCGGGAGAAGTAGGTAACGAGTACCCCATCCTAAGAAGTAGGTTGCGAGAACCCCTTTGGGAAAAGTAGCTCACAAGGGTCCCTTCGGGAGAATTAGATTGCGATAACCCCTTCGGGAGAAGTAGGTCGCAAGTTCCCCTTCGGGATAAGTAGGTTGCGATAACCCCTTCGGGAGAAGAAGGTAACGAGTACCCCATCCTAAGAAGTAGGTAGCGATTACCCCTTCGGGAGAAGTAGGTTGCGAGAATCTCTTCGGGAAAAGTAGGTCACAAGGGTCCCTTCGGGAGAACTAGGGTGCGATAACCCCTTCGGGAGAAGTAGGTCGCAAGTACCCTTTCGGGATAAGTAGGTTGCGATAACCCCTTCGGGAGAAGAAGGTAACGAGTACCCCATCCTAAGAAGTAGGTAGCGAGTACCCCTTCGGAAGAAATAGGTTGTGAGAACCCCTTCCGGTGAAATAGATAACGAGGTCCCCTTCGGGAGAAGTAGGTCACAAGGGCCCGTTCGAGAGAAGTAGTTTGCGATAACCCTTCCGGGAAGAGTAGGTCACAAGGGTCCCTACGGGAGAAGTAGGTAGCAAGTACCCCTTTGGGAGAAGTAGGTAGCAAGTACCCCTTTGGGAGAAGTAGGTAGCAAGTACACCTTTGGGAGAAGTAGGTAGCAAGTACCCCTTCGGGAGAAGTGGGTAGCATGTACCCCTTCGGGAGAAGTAGGTTGCGATAATCCCTTCGGGAGAAGTAGGTCACAAGGGCCCCTTCGAGAGAAGTAGGTTGCGATAACCCCTTCGGGAGAAGTAGGTCACAAGGGCCCCTACGGGAGAAGTAGGTTGCGAGAACCCCTTCGGGAGAAGTAGGTAGCAAGTACCCCTTTGGGAAAAGTAGCTCACAAGGGTCCCTTCGGGAGAAGTAGGTCACAAGGGCCCCTGCGAGAGAAGTAGGTTGCGATAACCCCTTCGGGAGAAGTAGGTCGCGATAAACTATTCGGGAGAAGTAGGTAACGAGTACCCCATCCTAAGAAGTAGGTAGCGAGTACCCCTTCGGGAGAAGTAGGTTGCGATAACCCCTTCGGAAGAAGTAGGTTGCTATAACCCCTTTGGGAAAAGTAGCTCACAAGGGTCCCTTCGGGAGAAGTAGGTCACAAGGGCCCCTGCGAGAGAAGTAGGTTGCGATAACCCCTTCGGGAGAAGTAGGTCGCGATAATCCCTTCGGGAGAAGCAGGTAACGAGTACCCCATCCTAAGAAGTAGGTAGCGAGTACCCCTTCGGAAGAAGTAGGTTGCGAGAACCCCTTCGGGAGAAGTAGGTTGCGATAACCCCTTTGGGAGAAGTAGGTCACAAGGGCCCCTTCGAGAGAAGTAGGTTGCGATAACCCCTTCGGAAGAAGTAGTTTGCGATAACCCCTTCGGGAGAAGTAGGTCGTGATAATCCCTTCGGGAGAAGTAGGTAACGAGTACCCCATCCTAAGAAGTAGGTAGCGAGTACCCCTTCGGGAGAAGTAGGTTGCGATAACCCCTTCGGAAGAAGTAGGTTGCGATAACCCCTTTGGGAGAAGTAGGTTGCGATAATCCCTTCGGGAGAAGTAGGTCACAAGGGCCCCTTCGAAAGAAGTAGGTTGCGATTACCCCTTCGGGAGAAGTAGGTCACAAGGGCCCCTTCGAGAGAAGTAGGTTGCGATAACCCCTTCGGGAGAAGTAGGTGGCGATAATCCCTTCGGGAGAAGTAGGTAACGAGTACCCCATCCTAAGAAATAGGTAGCGAGTACCCCTTCGGGAGGAGTAGGTTGCGAGAACCCCTTCGGGAGAAGTAGGTCGCGATAACCCCTTCAGGAGAAGTAGGTAACGATAACCCCTTTGGGAAAAGTAGCTCACAAGGGTCCCTTCGGGAGAAGTAGGTCACAAGGGCCCCTGCGAGAGAAGTAGCTCGCGATAATCCCTTCGGGAGAAGTAGGTAACGAGTACCCCATCCTAAGAAGTAGGTAGCGAGTACCCCTTCGAAAGAAGTAGGTTGCGAGAACCCCTTCGGGAGAAGTAGGTTGCGATAACCCCTTTGGGAGAAGTAGGTCACAAGGGCCCCTTCGAGAGAAGTAGGTTGCGATAACCCCTTCGGAAGAAGTAGGTTGCGATAACCCCTTCGGGAGAAGTAGTACGCGATAATCCCTTCGGGAGAAGTAGGTAACGAGTACCCCATCCTAAGAAGTAGGTAGCGAGTACCCCTTCGGGAGAAGTAGGTTGCGATAACCCCTTCGGAAGAAGTAGGTTGCGATAACCCCTTCGGGAGAAGTAGGTTGCGATAATCCCTTCGGGAGAAGTAGGTCACAAGGGCCCCTTCGAGAGAAGTAGGTTGCGATTACCCCTTCGGGAGAAGTAGGTCACAAGGCCCCTTCGAGAGAAGTAGGTTGCGATAACCCCTTCGGGAAAAGTAGGTGGCGATAATCCCTTCGGGAGAAGTAGGTAACGAGTACCCCATCCTAAGAAGTAGGTAGCGAGTACCCCTTCGGGAGAAGTAGGTTGCGAGAACCCCTTTGGGAAAAGTAGCCCACAAGTGTCCCTTCGGGAGAAGTAGGGTGCGATAACCCCTTCGGGAGAAGTAGGTCGGAAGTACTCCTTCGGGATAAGTAGGTTGCGATAACCCCTTCGGGAGAAGAAGGTAACGAGTACCCCATCCTAAGAAGTAGGTAGCGAGTACCCCTTCGGAAGACGTAAGTTGCGAGAACCCCTTCGCAAAAAGTAGGTAGCGAATACCCCTTCGCAAGAAGGAGGTAGCGAATACCCCTTCGGGAGAAGTAGGTTATGATCACCCCTTCGTAAGGTGTTACCAGCGGCACAGCCAAGTCCAAGTTTCTCACGAGTCGCCTCGTATATACTTGGCGAAGGCTGCTGTCTGTACCAACTCTGGCTGCGCTTTTCCAAAAATGCTAAGTTTTATATGTAAATTTAATCATTAACTTAACATTAACATTAAATCATTATCGCAGTAAAAGTTAATCTATATTATAAGGACTAAAAATAATAATTCATGCTGCACCGTATATGGTTGACACAACTATGCCCATACAATAAAGTACCCAATCTAAAGTACAAATCACAAAGATTTCTAAGGTATCTCACTCAAACAAATTTTGAAAATTTTAGCCCACCGTGTGAGTTACGCCAAAAACTTGTAAGTGGCGGGGTAGAGCGTACTTAATGGACTACAGACTTTGATACTCAATTTATTCAGAAATTGTATTTGGTCCATACAATCCATTTAAAAGAAAATTTCTAAGGCGTCTCACTCAATCACACTTTGAGAATTTTAGCCCACGGTGTGAGTTGTGCCGAAAATTCGAAAGTGGTGGCTATAGCGGACCTAATGGACTTCAACCTGTCATATTGAGGTTATTCAGAAATAGTTTTTGGTCTATACAATTTAGCCCACTGTGTGAGTTGTATATTAATTTGGAAAGTGGTGGGTTTTAGTGGCCCTTCGGCAGAAGTAGGTAACAAGGGCCCCTTCGAGAGAAGGGGCCCGATAACTTCTTCGGGAGAAGTAGGTAGCAAGTAAACCTTCGGGAGAAGTAGGTTGCGATAATCCCTTCGGGAGAAGTAGGTCACAAGGCCCCTTCGAGAAAAGTAGGTTGCGATAACCCCTTCGGGAGAAGTAGGTCACAAGGGCCCCTTCGAGAGAAGTAGGTTGCCATAACCCCTTCGGAAGAAGTAGGTTGCGATAACCCCTTCGGGAGAAGTAGGTCGCGATAATCCCTTCGGGAGAAGTAGGTAACGAGTACCCCATCCTAAGAAGTAGGTAGCGAGTACCCCTTCGGGAGAAGTAGGTTGCGAGAACCCCTTTGGGAAAAGTAGCTCACAAGGGTATCTTCGGGAGAAGTAGGTTGCCATAACCCCTTCGGGTGAAGTAGGTCGCAAGTACCCCTTCGGGATAAGTAGGTTGCGATAACCCCTTCGGGAGAAGAAGGTAACGAGTACCCCATCCTAAGAAGTAGGTAGCGAGTACCCCTTCGGGAGACGTAAGTTGCGAGAACCCCTTCGCAAGAAGTAGGTAGCGAATACCCCTTCGGGAGAAGTAGGTTATGATCACCCCTTCGTAAGGTGTTACCAGGGGCACAGCCAAGTCCAAGTTTCTCACGAGTCGCCTCGTATATACTTGGCGAAGGCTGCTGTCTGTACCAAATCTGGCTGCGCTTTTCCAAAAATGCTAAGTTTTATATGTAAATTTAATCATTAACTTAACATTAACATTAAATCATTATCGCAGTAAAAGTTAATCTATATTATAAGGACTAAAAATAATAATTCATGCAGTACCGTATATGGTTGACACAACTATGCCCATACAATAAAGTACCCAATCTAAAGTACAAATCACAAAGATTTCTAAGGTATCTCACTCAAACAAATTTTGAAAATTTTAGCCCACCGTGTGAGTTACGCCAAAAACTTGTAAGTGGCGGGGTAGAGCGTACTTAATGGACTACAGACTTTGATACTCAATTTATTCAGAAATTGTCTTTGGTCCATACAATCCATTTAAAAGAAAATTTCTAAGGCGTCTCACTCAATCACATTTTGAGAATTTTAGCCCACTGTGTGAGTTGTGCCGAAAATTCGAAAGTGGTATCTATAGCGGACCTAATGGACTTCAACCTGTCATATTGAGGTTATTCAGAAATAGTTTTTGGTCTATACAATTTAGCCCACTGTGTGAGTTGTATATTAATTTGGAAAGTGGTGGGTTTTAGTGGCCCTTCGGCAGAAGTAGGTAACAAGGGCCCCTCCGAGAGAAGGGGCCCGATAACTTCTTCGGGAGAAGTAGGTAGCAAGTAAACCTTCGGGAGAAGTAGGTTGCGATAACTTCTTCGAGAGAAGTAGGTTGCGAGAATTAGGTTGAGAGAACCCCTTCGGGAGAAGTAGGTTGTGATAACCCTTTCGGGAGAAGTAGGTAGCAAGTACCCTTCGGGAGAAGTAGGTAACGAGTACCCCTTCGGAAGAAGTAGGTCACTAGGGCCCCTTCGGGAGAAGTAGGGTGCGATAACCCTTTCGGGAGAAGTAGGTCGCAAGTACCCTTTCGGGATAAGTAGGTTGCGAGTACCCCTACTTGAGAAGAAGGTAACGAGTACCCCATCCTAAGAAGAAGGTAGCGAGTACCCCTTCGGAAGAAGTAGGTTGCGAGAACCCCTTCGGGAGAAGTAGGTAGCAAGCACCCTTTCGGGATAAGTAGGTTGCGATAACCCCTTCGGGAAAAGAAGGTAACGAGTACCCCATCCTAAGAAGTAGGTAGCGAGTACCTCTTCGGGAGAAGTAGGTTGCGAGAACCCCTTCGGGAGAAGTAGGTAGCAAGCACAATTCGGGAGAAGTAGGTTGCGATAACCCCTTCGGGAGAAGTAGGTTGCGATAACCCCTTCGGGAGAAGTAGGTCGCGATAACCCCTTCGGGAGAAGAAGGTAACGAACACCCTTTCGGGATAAGTAGGTTGCGATAACCCCTTCGGGAGAAGTAGGTCGTGATAACCCCTTCGGGAGAAGAAGGTAACGAGCACCCCATTCTAAGAAGCAGGTAGCGGGAACCCCTTTGGGAAAAGTAGGTCGCGATAATCCCTTCGGGAGAAGTAGGTAACGAGTACCCCATCCTAAGAAGTAGGTAGCGAGTTCCCCTTCGGGAGGAGTAGGTCACAAGGGTCCCTCCGAGAGAAGGGGCCCGATAACTTCTTCGGGAGAAGTAGGTAGCAAGTAAACCTTCGGGAGAAGTAGGTTGCGATAACTTCTTCGAGAGAAGTAGGTTGCGAGAATTAGGTTGAGAGAACCCCTTCGGGAAAAGTAGGTTGTGATAACCCTTTCGGGAGAAGTAGGTTTTAGTGGCCCTTCGGGAGAAGTAGGTAACGAGTACCCCTTCGGAAGAAGTAGGTCACTAGGGCCCCTTCGGGAGAAGTAGGGTGCGATAACCCTTTCGGGAGAAGTAGGTCGCAAGTACCCTTTCGGGATAAGTAGGTTGCGATAACCCCTACGGGAGAAGAAGGTAACGAGTACCCCATCCTAAGAAGAAGGTAGCGAGTACCCCTTCGGAAGAAGTAGGTTGCGAGTACCCCTTCCGGAGAAGTAGATATCTAGGACCCCTTCGGGAGAAATAGTTAACGAGTACCCCTTCGAGAGAAGTAGGTCACAAGGGCCCCTGCGAGAGAAGTAGGTTGCGATAACCCCTTCGGGAGAAGCAGGTCACAAGGGCCCCTGCGAGAGAAGTAGGTTGCGATAACCCCTTCGGGAGGAGTAGGTCACAAGGGTCCCTTCGGGAGAAGTCGGGTGCGATAACCCCTTCGGGAGAAGTAGGTCGCAAATACCCTTTCGGGATAAGTAGGTTGCGATAACCCCTGCGGGAGAAGAAGGTAACGGGTACCCCATCCTAAGAAGTAGGTAGCGAGTACCCCTTCGGAAGAAATAGGTTTAGAGTACCCCTTCCGGAGAAGTAGATATCTAGGACCCCTTCGGGAGAAATAGTTAACGAGTACCCCTTCGAGAGAAGTAGGTCACAAGGGCCCCTGCGAGAGAAGTAGGTTGCGATAACCCCTTCGGGAGAAGTAGGTCACAAGGGCCCCTGCGAGAGAAGTAGGTTGCGATAACCCCTTCGGGAGAAGTAGGTCACAAGGGCCCCTGCGAGAGAAGTAGGTTGCGATAACCCCTTCGGAAGAAGTAGGTCACAAGGGCCCCTTCGAGAGAAGTAGGTAGAGAGTACCCCTTCGGGAGAAGTAGGTTGCGATAACCCCTTTGGGAAAAGTAGCTCACAAGGGTCCCTTCGGGAGAAGTAGGTCACAAGGGCCCCTGCGAGAGAAGTAGTTTGCGATAACCCCTTCGGGAGAAGTAGGTCACAAGGTCCCCTTTGAGAGAAGTAGGTTGCGATATTCCCTTCGGGAGAAGTAGGTTACGATAACCCCTTCGGGAGAAGTAGTTAACGAGTACCCTATCCTAAGAAATAGGTAGCGAGTACCCCTTCGGGAGAAGTTGATCGCGATAACTCCTTCGGGAGAAATAGGTAACGAGTACCCCATCCTAAGAAGTAGGTAGCGAGAACCCCTTCGGGAAAAGTAGGTAGCAAGCACCCTTCGCGAGAAGTAGGTTGCGATAACCCCTTCGGGAGAAGTAGGTTACGATAACCCCTTCGAGAGAAGTAGGTTGCGATAACCCCTTCGGGAGAAGTAGGTTACGATAACCCCTTCGGGAGAAGTAGGTCGCGATAACCCCTTCAGGAGAAGTAGGTAACGATAACCCCTTTGGGAAAAGTAGCTCACAAGAGTCCCTTCGGGAGAAGTAGGTCACAAGGGCCCCTGCGAGAGAAGTAGGTTGCGATAACCCCTTCGGGAGAAGTAGGTCACAAGGGCCCCTGCGAGAGAAGTAGGTTGCGATAACCCCTTCGGAAGAAGTAGGTCACAAGGGCCCCTTCGAGAGAAGTAGGTTGCGATAACCCCTTCGGGAAAAGTAGGTTACGATAACCCCTTCGGGAGAAGTAGGTAGCGATAACCCCTTCAGGAGAAGTAGGTAACGACTACCCCATCCTAAGAAGTAGGTAGCGAGTACCCATTCGGGAGAAGTAGGTTGCGAGAACCCCTTTGGGAAAAGTAGCTCACAAGGGGAGAAGTAGGTTGCGATAACCCCTTCGGGAGAAGTAGGTAGCAAGTACCTCTTCGGGAGAAGTAGGTCACAAGGGCCCCTGCGAGAGAAGTAGGTTTCGATAACCCCTTCGGGAGAAGTAGGTCACAAGGGCCCCTTCGAGAGAAGTAGGTTGCGATAACCCCTTCGGGAGAAGTAGGTTACGATAACCCCTTCGGGAGAAGTAGGTAACGAGTACGCCATTCTAAGAAGTAGGTAGAGATTACCCCTTCGGGAGAAGTAGGTTGCGAGAACCCCTTCGGGAGAAGTAGGTCACAAGGGCCCCTTCGAGAGAAGTAGGTTGCGATAACCCCTTCGGGAGAAGTAGGTTGCGATAACCCCTTCGGGAGAAGTAGGTCACTAGGGTCCCTTCGGGAGAAGTAGGTCGCAAGTACCCTTTCGGGATAAGTAGGTTGCGATAACCCTTTCGGGAGAAGAAGGTAACGGGTACCCCATCCTAAGAAGTAGGTAGCGAGTACCCCTTCGGAAGAAATAGGTTGAGAGTACCCCTTCCGGGGAAGTAGATAACGAGGACCTCTTCGGGAGAAGTAGGTCACAAGGGCCCCTGCGAGAGAAGTAGGTTGCGATAACCCCTTCGGGAGAAGTTGGTCACAAGGGCCCCTTCGAGAGAAGTAGGTTGCGATAACCCCTTCGGGAGAAGTAGGTTACGATAACCCCTTCGGGAGAAGTAGGTAACGAGTACCCCATCCTAAGAAGTAGGTAGAGAGTACCCCTTCGGGAGAAGTAGGTTGCGATAACCCCTTCGGGAGGAGTAGGTTACGATAACCCCTTCGGGAGAAGTAGGTCGCGATAACCCCTTCAGGAGAAGTAGGTAACGACTACCCCATCCTAAGAAGTAGGTAGCGAGTACCCCTTCGGGAGAAGTAGGTTGCGATAACCCCTTCGGGAGTAGTAGGTAGCAAGTACCTCTTCGGGAGAAGTAGGTCACAAGGGCCCCTGCGAGAGAAGTAGGTTGCGATAACCCCTTCGGGAGAAGTAGGTCACAAGGGCCCCTTCGAGAGAAGTAGGTTGCGATAACCCCTTCGGGAGAAGTAGGTTACGATAACCCCTTCGGGAGAAGTAGGTAACGAGTACCCCATCCTAAGAAGTAGGTAGAGAGTACCCCTGCGAGAGAAGTAGGTTGCGATAACCCCTTCGAGAGAAGTAGGTCACAAGGGCCCCTGCGAGAGAAGTAGGTTGCGATAACCTCTTCGGGAGAAGTAGGTCACAAGGGCCCCTTCGAGAGAAGTAGGTTGCGATAACCCCTTCGGGAGAAGTAGGTTACGATAAACCCTTCGGGAGAAGTAGGTAACGAGTACCCCATCCTAAGAAGTAGGTAGAGAGTACCCCTTCGGGAGAAGTAGGTTGCGAGAACCCCTTTGGGAAAAGTAGCTCACAAGGGTCCCTTCGGGAGAAGTAGGTCACAAGGGCCCCTGCGAGAGAAGTAGGTTGCGATAACCCCTTCGGCAGAAGTAGGTCACAAGGTCCCCTTCGAGAGAAGTAGGTTGCGATATTCCCTTCGGGAGAAGTAGGTTACGATAACCCCTTCAGGAGAAGTAGGTAACGAGTACCCCATCCTAAGAAATAGGTAGCGAGTACCCCTTCGGGAGAGGTTGATCGCGATAACTCCTTCGGGAGAAGTAGGTAACGAGTACCCCATCCTAAGAAGTAGGTTGCGAGAACCCCTTTGGGAAAAGTAGCTCACAAGGGTCCCTTCGGGAGAATTAGATTGCGATAACCCCTTCGGGAGAAGTAGGTCGCAAGTTCCCCTTCGGGATAAGTAGGTTGCGATAACCCCTTCGGGAGAAGAAGGTAACGAGTACCCCATCCTAAGAAGTAGGTAGCGATTACCCCTTCGGGAGAAGTAGGTTGCGAGAATCCCTTCGGGAAAAGTAGGTCACAAGGGTCCCTTCGGGAGAACTAGGGTGCGATTACCCCTTCGGGAGAAGTAGGTCGCAAGTACCCTTTCGGGATAAGTAGGTTGCGATAACCCCTTCGGGAGAAGAAGGTAACGAGTACCCCATCCTAAGAAGTAGGTAGCGAGTACCCCTTCGGAAGAAATAGGTTGGGAGAACCCCTTCCGGTGAAATAGATAACGAGGTCCCCTTCGGGAGAAGTAGGTCACAAGGGCCCGTTCGAGAGAAGTAGTTTGCGATAACCCTTCCGGGAAGAGTAGGTCACAAGGGTCCCTACGGGAGAAGTAGGTAGCAAGTACCCCTTTGGGAGAAGTAGGTAGCAAGTACCCCTTTGGGAGAAGTAGGTAGCAAGTACACCTTTGGGAGAAGTAGGTAGCAAGTACCCCTTCGGGAGAAGTGGGTAGCATGTACCCCTTCGGGAGAAGTAGGTTGCGATAATCCCTTCGGGAGAAGTAGGTCACAAGGGCCCCTTCGAGAGAAGTAGGTTGCGATAACCCCTTCGGGAGAAGTAGGTCACAAGGGCCCCTTCGAGAGAAGTAGGTTGCGATAACCCCTTCGGGAGAAGTAGGTTGCGATAACCCCTTCGGGAGAAGTAGGTCGCGATAATCCCTTCGGGAGAAGTAGGTAACGAGTACCCCATCCTAAGAAGTAGGAAGCGAGTCCCCTTCGGGAGAAGTAGGTTGCGAGAACCCTTTTGGGAAAAGTAGCCCACAAGGGTCCCTTCGGGAGAAGTAGGTTGCGATAACCCCTTCGGGAGAAGTAGGTCACAAAGGCCCCTTCGAGAGAAGTAGGTTGCGATAACCCCTTCGGGAGAAGTAGGTCACAAGGGCCCCTTCGAGAGAAGTAGGTTGCGATAACCCCTTCGGGAGAAGTAGGTCACAAGGGCCCCTTCGAGAGAAGTAGGTTGCGATAACCCCTTCGGGAGAAGTAGGTCACAAGGGCCCCTTCGAGAGAAGTAGGTTGCGATAACCCCTTCGGGAGAAGTAGGTTGCGATAACCCCTTCGGGAGAAGTAGGTCGCGATAATCCCTTCGGGAGAAGTAGGTAACGAGTACCCCATCCTAAGAAGTAGGTAGCGAATCCCCTTCGGGAGAAGTAGGTTGCGAGAACCCCTTTGGGAAAAGTAGCTCACAAGGGTCCCTTCGGGAGAAGTAGGTTGCGATAACCCCTTCGGGTGAAATAGGTCGCAAGTACCCCTTCGGGATAAGTAGGTTGCGATAACCCCTTCGGGAGAAGAAGGTAACGAGTACCCCATCCTAAGAAGTAGGTAGCGAGTACCCCTTCGGGAGACGTAAGTTGCGAGAACCCCTTTGGGAAAAGTAGCTCAAAAGGGTCCCTTCGGGAGAAGTAGGTTGCGATAACCCCTTCGGGAGAAGTAGGTCACAAGGGCCCCTTCGAGAGAAGTAGGTTGCGATAACCCCTTCGGGAGAAGTAGGTAGCAAGTACCTCTTCGGGAGAAGTAGGTAGCAAATACCCCTTCGTGAGAAGTAGGTTGCCATAACCCCTTCGGGAGAAGTAGGTCACAAGGGCCCCTTCGAGAGAAGTAGGGCGCCATAACCCCTTCGGAGGAAGAAGGTAACGAGCACCCCATCCTAAGAAGTAGGTAGCGAGTCCCCTTCGGGAGAAGTAGGTTGCGAGAACGCCTTTGGGAAAAGTAGCTCACAAGGGTCCCTTCGGGAGAAGTAGGTTGCGATAACCCTTCGGGAGAAGTAGGTCACAAGGGCCCCTTCGAGAGAAGTAGGTTGCGATAACCCCTTCGGGAGAAGTAGGTCACAAGGGCCCCTTCGGGAGAAGTAGGTCGCGATAATCCCTTCGGGAGAAGTAGGTAACGAGTACCCCATCCTAAGAAGTAGGTAGCGACTCCCCTTCGGGAGAAGTGGGTTGCGAGAACCCCTTTGGGAAAAGTAGCTCACAAGGGTCCCTTCGGGAGAAGTAGGTTGCGATAACCCCTTCGGGAGAAGTAGGTTACGATAACCTCTTCGAGAGAAGTAGGTTGCGATAACCCCTTCGGGAGAAGTAGGTAACGAGTACCCCATCCTAAGAAGTAGGTAGCGAGTCCCCTTCGGGAGAAGTAGGTTGCGAGAACCCCTTTGGGAAAAGTAGCTCACAAGGGTCCCTTCGGGAGAAGTAGGTTGCGATAACCCCTTCAGGAGAAGTAGGTCACAAGGGCCCCTTCGAGAGAAGTAGGTTGCGATAATCCCTTCGGGAGAAGTAGGTAACGAGTACCCAATCTTAAGAAGTAGGTAGCGAGTCCCCTTCGGGAGAAGTAGGTTGCGAGAACCCCTTCGGGAAAAGTAGCTCACAAGGGTCCCTTCGGGAGAAGTAGGTTGCGATAACCCCTTCGGGAGAAGTAGGTCACAAGGGTCCCTTCGGGAGAAATAGGGTGCGATAACCCCTTCGGGAGAAGTAGGTCACTAGGGTCCCTTCGGGAGAAGTAGGTCGCAAGTACCCTTTCGGGATAAGTAGGTTGCGATAACCCCTTCGGGAGAAGTAGGTCGCGATAATCCTTTCGGGAGAAGTAGGTAACGAGTACCCCATCCTAAGAAGTAGGTAGCGAGTCCCCTTCGGGAGAAGTAGGTTGCGAGAACCCCTTTGGGAAAAGTAGCTCAAAAGGGTCCCTTCGGGAGAAGTAGGTTGCGATAACCCCTTCAGGAGAAGTAGGTCACAAGGGCCCCTTCGAGAGAAGTAGGTTGCGATAACCCCTTCGGGAGAAGAAGGTAACGAGTACCCCATCCTAAGAAGTAGGTAGCGAGTACCCTTCGGGAGAAGTAGGTTGCGAGAACCCCTTCGGGAAAAGTAGCTCACAAGGGTCCCTTCGGGAGAAGTAGGTTGCGATAACCCCTTCGGGAGAAGTAGGTCACAAGGGTCCCTTCGGGAGAAATAGGGTGCGATAACCCCTTCGGGAGAAGTAGGTCACTAGGGTCCCTTCGGGAGAAGTAGGTCGCAAGTACCCTTTCGGGATAAGTAGGTTGCGATAACCCCTTCGGGAGAAGTAGGTCGCGATAATCCTTTCGGGAGAAGTAGGTAACGAGTACCCCATCCTAAGAAGTAGGTAGCGAGTCCCCTTCGGGAGAAGTAGGTTGCGAGAACCCCTTTGGGAAAAGTAGCTCACAAGGGTCCCTTCGGGAGAAGTAGGTTGCGATAACCCTTCGGGAGAAGTAGCTCACAAGGGTCCCTTCGGGAGAAGTAGGTTGCGATAACCCCTTCGGGAGAAGTAGGTCACAAGGGCCCCTTCGAGAGAAGTAGGTTGCGATAACCCCTTCGGGAGAAGTAGGTAACGAGTACCCCATTCTAAGAAGTAGGTAGAGATTACCCCTTCGGGAGAAGTAGGTTGCGAGAACCCCTTCGGGAGAAGTAGGTCACAAGGGCCCCTTCGAGAGAAGTAGGTTGCGATAACCCCTTCGGGAGAAGTAGGTCACTAGGGTCCCTTCGGGAGAAGTAGGTCGCAAGTACCCTTTCGGGATAAGTAGGTTGCGATAACCCCTTCGGGAGAAGTAGGTCGCGATAATCCTTTCGGGAGAAGTAGGTAACGAGTACCCCATCCTAAGAAGTAGGTAGCGAGTCCCCTTCGGGAGAAGTAGGTTGCGAGAACCCCTTTGGGAAAAGTAGCTCACAAGGGTCCCTTCGGGAGAAGTAGGTCGCGATAATCCCTTCGGGAGAAGTAGGTAACGAGTACCCCATCCTAAGAAGTAGGTAGCGAGTACCCTTCGGGAGAAGTAGGTTGCGAGAACCCCTTTGGGAAAAGTAGCTCACAAGGGTCCCTTCGGGAGAAGTAGGTTGCGATAACCCCTTCGGGAGAAGTAGGTCACAAGGGTCCCTTCGGGAGAAATAGGGTGCGATAACCCCCTCGGGAGAAGTAGGTCGCAAGTACCCTTTCGGGATAAGTAGGTAGCGATAATCCCTTCGGGAGAAGTAGGTAACGAGTACCCCATTCTAAGAAGTAGGTAGCGAGTCCCCTTCGGGAGAAGTAGGTTGCGAGAACCCCTTTGGGAAAAGTAGCTCACAAGGGTCCCTTCGGGAGAAGTAGGTTGCGATAACCCCTTCGGGAGAAGTAGGTCACAAGGGTCCCTTCGGGAGAAATAGGGTGCGATAACCCCCTCGGGAGAAGTAGGTCGCAAGTACCCTTTCGGGATAAGTAGGTAGCGATAATCCCTTCGGGAGAAGTAGGTAACGAATACCCCATCCTAAGAAGTAGGTAGCGAGTCCCCTTCGGGAGAAGTAGGTTGCGAGAACCCCTTTGGGAAAAGTAGCTCACAAGGGTCCCTTCGGGAGAAGTAGGTTGCGATAACCCCTTCGGGAGAAGTAGGTCACAAGGGTCCCTTCGGGAGAAATAGGGTGCGATAACCCCTTCGGGAGAAGTAGGTCGCATGTACCCTTTCGGGATAAGTAGGTAGCGATAATCCCTTCGGGAGAAATATTTCACAAGGGCCCCTTCGAGAGAAGTAGGTTGCGATAACCCCTTCGGGAGAAGTAGGTTGCGATAACCCCTTCGGGAGAAGTAGGTCGCGATAATCCCTTCGGGAGAAGTAGGTAACGAGTACCCCATCCTAAGAAGTAGGTAGCGAGTCCCCTTCGGGAGAAGTAGGTTGCGAGAACCCCTTTGGGAAAATTAGCTCACAAGGGTCCCTTCGGGAGAAGTAGGTTGCGATAACCCCTTCGGGAGAAGTAGGTCACAAGGGCCCCTTCGAGAGAAGTAGGTTGCGATAACCCCTTCGGGAGAAGTAGGTCACAAGGGTCCCTTCGGGAGAAATAGGGTGCGATAACCCCTTCGCGAGAAGTAGGTCGCAAGTACCCTTTCGGGATAAGTAGGTTGCGATAACCCCTTCGGGAGAAGAAGGTAACGAGTACCCCATCTTAAGAAGTAGGTAGCGAGTTCCCCTTCGGAAGAAATAGGTTGGGAGAACCCCTTCCGGAGAAGTAGATAACGAGGTCCCCTTCGGGAGATGTAGGTCACAAGGGCCCGTTCGAGAGAAGTAGCTTGCAATAACCCTTTCGGGAAGAGTAGGTCACAAGGGTCCCTACGGGAGAAGTAGTTTGCGAGAACCCCTTCGGGAGAAGTAGGTAGCAAGTACCCCCTTTGGGAGAAGTAGGTAGCAAGTACCCCTTCGGGAGAAGTGGGTAGCATGTACCCCTTCGGGAGAAGTAGGTCACAAGGGCCCCTTCGAGAGAAGTAGGTTGCGATAACCCCTTCGGGAGAAGTAGGTCACAAGGGCCCCTTCGATAGAAGTAGGTTGCGATAACCCTTTCGGGAGAAGTAGGTCGCAAGTACCCCTTCGGGATAAGTAGGTTGCGATAACCCCCTTCGGGAGAAGAAGGTAACGAGTACCCCATCCTAAGAATTAGGTAGCGAGTACCCCTTCGGGAGACGTAAGTTGCGAGAACCCCTTCGCAAGAAGTAGGTAGCGAATACCCCTTCGGGAGAAGTAGGTTATGATCACCCCTTCGTAAGGTGTTACCAGGGGCACAGCCAAGTCCAAGTTTCTCACGAGTCGCCTCGTATATACTTGGCGAAGGCTGCTGTCTGTACCAACTCTGGCTGCGCTGTTCCAAAAATGCTAAGTTTTATATGTAAATTTAATCATTAACTGAATGAGAATTATCGCAGTTAAAGTTAATCTATATTATAAGGACTAAAAATAATAATTCATGCTGTACCGTATATGGTTGACACAACTATGCCCATACAATAAAGTACCCAATATAAAGTACCAATCACAAAGTTTTCTAAGATATCTCACTCAAACAAATTTTGAAAATTTTAGCCCACCGTGTGAGTTACGCCAAAAACTTGTAAGTGGCGGGGTAGAGCGTGCTTAATGAACTACAGACTTTGATACTCAATTTATTCAGAAATTGTCTTTGGTCCATACAATCCATTTAAAAGAAAATTTCTAAGGAGTCTCACTCAATCACATTTTGAAAATTTTAGCCCACTGTGTGAGTTGTGCCGAAAATTCGAAAGTGGTGGCTATAGCGGACCTAATGGACTTCAACCTGTCATATTGAGGTTATTCAGAAATAGTTTTTGGTCTATACAATTTAGCCCACTGTGTGAGTTGTATATTAATTTGGAAAGTGGTGGGTTTTATTGGCCCTTCGGCAGAAGTAGGTGACAAGGGCCCCCTTCGAGAAAAGGGGCCCGATAACTTCTTCGGGAGAAGTAGGTAGCAAGTAACCCTTCGGAGAAGTAGGTTGCGATAACTTCTTCGAGAGAAGTAGGTTGCGAGAATTAGGTTGAGAGCACCCCTTCGGGAGAAGTAGGTTGTGATAACCCTTTCGGGAGAAATAGGTAGCAAGTACCCTTCGGGAGAAGTAGGTAACGAGTGCCCCTTCGGAAGAAGTAGGTCACTAGGGCCCCTTCGGGAGAAGTAGGGTGCGATAACCCTTTCAAGATAAGTAGGTTGCGATAACCCCTTCGGGAGAAGAAGGTAACGAGTACCCCATCCTAAGAAGTAGGTAGCGAGTACCCCTTCGGAAGAAGTAGGTTGCGAGAACCCCTTCGGGAGAAGTAGGTAGCAAGCACCCTTCGGGAGAAGTAGGTAGCAAGTACCCCTTCGAGAGAAGTAGGTTGCGATAACCCCTTTGGGAGAAGTAGGTCGCGATAACCCCTTCGGGAGAAGAAGGTAACGAGTACCACATCCTAAGAAGTAGGTAGCGAGAACCCCTTTGGGAAAAGTAGGTCGCGATAATCCCTTCGGGAGAAGTAGGTAACGAGTACCCCATCCTAAGAAGTAGGTAGCGAGTACCCCTTCGGGAGAAGTAGGTAGCAAGTACCCCTTCGAGAGAAGTAGGTTGCGATAACCCCTTCGGGAGAAGAAGGTAACGAGCACCCCATCCTAAGAAGTAGGTAGCGAGAACACCTTTGGGAAAAGTAGGTCGCGATAATCCCTTCGGGAGAAGTAGGTAACGAGTACCCCATCCTAAGAAGTAGGTAGCGAGTCCCTTCGGGAGAAATAGGGTGCGATAACCCCTTCGCGAGAAGTAGGTTGCGATAACCCCTTCGGGAGAAGAAGGTAACGAGCACCCCATCCTAAGAAGTAGGTAGCGAGAACACCTTTGGGAAAAGTAGGTCGCGATAATCCCTTCGGGAGAAGTAGGTAACGAGTACCCCATCCTAAGAAGTAGGTAGCGAGTCCCTTCGGGAGAAATAGGGTGCGATAACCCCTTCGCGAGAAGTAGGTCGCAAGTACCCTTTCGGGATAAGTAGGTTGCGATAACCCCTTCGGGAGAAGAAGGTAACGAGTACCCCATCCTAAGAATTAGGTAGCGAGTACCCCTTCGGGAGACGTAAGTTGCGAGAACCCCTTCGCAAGAAGTAGGTAGCGAATACCCCTTCCGGAGAAGTAGGTTATGATCACCCCTTCGTAAGGTGTTACCAGGGGCACAGCCAAGTCCAAGTTTCTCACGAGTCGCCTCGTATATACTTGGCGAAGGCTGCTGTCTGTACCAACTCTGGCTGCGCTTTTCCAAAAATGCAAAGTTTTATATGTAAATTTAATCATTAACCGAATGAGAATTATCGCAGTAAAAGTTAATCTATATTATAAGGACTAAAAATAATAATTCATGCTGTACCGTATATGGTTGACACAACTATGCCCATACAATAAAGTACCCAATCTAAAGTACCAATCACAAAGTTTTCTAAGGTATCTCACTCAAACAAATTTTGAAAATTTTAGCCCACTGTGTGAGTTGTGCCGAAAATTCGAAAGTGGTGGCTATAGCGGACCTAATGGACTTCAACCTGTCATATTGAGGTTATTCAGAAATAGTTTTTGGTCTATACAATTTAGCCCACTGTGTGAGTTGTATATTAATTTGGAAAGTGGTGGGTTTTATTGGCCCTTCGGCAGAAGTAGGTGACAAGGGCCCCTTCGAGAAAAGGGGCCCGATAACTTCTTCGGGAGAAGTAGGTAGCAAGTAACCCTTCGGAGAAGTAGGTTGCGATAACTTCTTCGAGAGAAGTAGGTTGCGAGAATTAGGTTGAGAGCACCCCTTCGGGAGAAGTAGGTTGTGATAACCCTTTCGGGAGAAATAGGTAGCAAGTACCCTTCGGGAGAAGTAGGTAACGAGTACCCCTTCGGAAGAAGTAGGTTACTAGGGCCCCTTCGGGAGAAGTAGGGTGCGATAACCCTTTCAAGATAAGTAGGTTGCGATAACCCCTTCGGGAGAAGAAGGTAACGAGTACCCCATCCTAAGAAGTAGGTAGCGAGTACCCCTTCGGAAGAAGTAGGTTGCGAGAACCCCTTCGGGAGAAGTAGGTAGCAAGCACCCTTCGGGAGAAGTAGGTAGCAAGTACCCCTTCGAGAGAAGTAGGTTGCGATAACCCCTTCGCGAGAAGTAGGTCGCGATAACCCCTTCGGGAGAAGAAGGTAACGAGTACCACATCCTAAGAAGTAGGTAGCGAGAACCCCTTTGGGAAAAGTAGGTCGCGATAATCCCTTCGGGAGAAGTAGGTAACGAGTACCCCATCCTAAGAAGTAGGTAGCGAGTACCCCTTCGGGAGAAGTAGGGTGCGATAACCCCTTCGGGAGAAGTAGGTCGCAAGTACCCTTTCGGGATAAGTAGGTTGCGATAACCCCTTCGGAAGAAGAAGGTAACGAGTACCCCATCCTAAGAAGTAGGTAGCGAGTACCCCTTCGGGAGAAGTAGGTTGCGAGAACCCCTTCGGGAGAAGTAGGTAGCAAGCACACTTCGGGAGAAGTAGGTAGCAAGTACCCCTTCGAGAGAAGTAGGTTGCGATAACCCCTTCGGGAGAAGAAGGTAACGAGCACCCCATCCTAAGAAGTAGGTAGCGAGAACACCTTTGGGAAAAGTAGGTCGCGATAATCCCTTCGGGAGAAGTAGGTAACGAGTACCCCATCCTAAGAAGTAGGTAGCGAGTCCCTTCGGGAGAAATAGGGTGCGATAACCCCTTCGCGAGAAGTAGGTCGCAAGTACCCTTTCGGGATAAGTAGGTTGCGATAACCCCTTCGGGAGAAGAAGGTAACGAGTACCCCATCCTAAGAATTAGGTAGCGAGTACCCCTTCGGGAGACGTAAGTTGCGAGAACCCCTTCGCAAGAAGTAGGTAGCGAATACCCCTTCGGGAGAAGTAGGTTATGATCACCCCTTCGTAAGGTGTTACCAGGGGCACAGCCAAGTCCAAGTTTCTCACGAGTCGCCTCGTATATACTTGGCGAAGGCTGCTGTCTGTACCAACTCTGGCTGCGCTTTTCCAAAAATGCAAAGTTTTATATGTAAATTTAATCATTAACCGAATGAGAATTATCGCAGTAAAAGTTAATCTATATTATAAGGACTAAAAATAATAATTCATGCTGTACCGTATATGGTTGACACAACTATGCCCATACAATAAAGTACCCAATCTAAAGTACCAATCACAAAGTTTTCTAAGGTATCTCACTCAAACAAATTTTGAAAATTTTAGCCCACTGTGTGAGTTGTGCCGAAAATTCGAAAGTGGTGGCTATAGCGGACCTAATGGACTTCAACCTGTCATATTGAGGTTATTCAGAAATAGTTTTTGGTCTATACAATTTAGCCCACTGTGTGAGTTGTATATTAATTTGGAAAGTGGTGGGTTTTATTGGCCCTTCGGCAGAAGTAGGTGACAAGGGCCCCTTCGAGAAAAGGGGCCCGATAACTTCTTCGGGAGAAGTAGGTAGCAAGTAACCCTTCGGAGAAGTAGGTTGCGATAACTTCTTCGAGAGAAGTAGGTTGCGAGAATTAGGTTGAGAGCACCCCTTCGGGAGAAGTAGGTTGTGATAACCCTTTCGGGAGAAATAGGTAGCAAGTACCCTTCGGGAGAAGTAGGTAACGAGTACCCCTTCGGAAGAAGTAGGTCACTAGGGCCCCTTCGGGAGAAGTAGGGTGCGATAACCCTTTCAAGATAAGTAGGTTGCGATAACCCCTTCGGGAGAAGAAGGTAACGAGTACCCCATCCTAAGAAGTAGGTAGCGAGTACCCCTTCGGAAGAAGTAGGTTGCGAGAACCCCTTCGGGAGAAGTAGGTAGCAAGCACCCTTCGGGAGAAGTAGGTAGCAAGTACCCCTTCGAGAGAAGTAGGTTGCGATAACCCCTTCGCGAGAAGTAGGTCGCGATAACCCCTTCGGGAGAAGAAGGTAACGAGTACCACATCCTAAGAAGTAGGTAGCGAGAACCCCTTTGGGAAAAGTAGGTCGCGATAATCCCTTCGGGAGAAGTAGGTAACGAGTACCCCATCCTAAGAAGTAGGTAGCGAGTACCCCTTCGGGAGAAGTAGGGTGCGATAACCCCTTCGGGAGAAGTAGGTCGCAAGTACCCTTTCGGGATAAGTAGGTTGCGATAACCCCTTCGGAAGAAGAAGGTAACGAGTACCCCATCCTAAGAAGTAGGTAGCGAGTACCCCTTCGGGAGAAGTAGGTTGCGAGAACCCCTTCGGGAGAAGTAGGTAGCAAGCACACTTCGGGAGAAGTAGGTAGCAAGTACCCCTTCGAGAGAAGTAGGTTGCGATAACCCCTTCGGGAGAAGAAGGTAACGAGCACCCCATCCTAAGAAGTAGGTAGCGAGAACACCTTTGGGAAAAGTAGGTCGCGATAATCCCTTCGGGAGAAGTAGGTAACGAGTACCCCATCCTAAGAAGTAGGTAGCGAGTCCCTTCGGGAGAAATAGGGTGCGATAACCCCTTCGCGAGAAGTAGGTCGCAAGTACCCTTTCGGGATAAGTAGGTTGCGATAACCCCTTCGGGAGAAGAAGGTAACGAGTACCCCATCCTAAGAATTAGGTAGCGAGTACCCCTTCGGGAGACGTAAGTTGCGAGAACCCCTTCGCAAGAAGTAGGTAGCGAATACCCCTTCGGGAGAAGTAGGTTATGATCACCCCTTCGTAAGGTGTTACCAGGGGCACAGCCAAGTCCAAGTTTCTCACGAGTCGCCTCGTATATACTTGGCGAAGGCTGCTGTCTGTACCAACTCTGGCTGCGCTTTTCCAAAAATGCTAAGTTTTATATGTAAATTTAATCATTAACCGAATGAGAATTATCGCAGTAAAAGTTAATCTATATTATAAGGACTAAAAATAATAATTCATGCTGTACCGTATATGGTTGACACAACTATGCCCATACAATAAAGTACCCAATCTAAAGTACCAATCACAAAGTTTTCTAAGGTATCTCACTCAAACAAATTTTGAAAATTTTAGCCCACCGTGTGAGTTACGCCAAAAACTTGTAAGTGGCGGGGTAGAGCGTACTTAATCGACTACAGACTTTGATACTCAATTTATTCAGAAATTGTCTTTGGTCCACACAATCCATTTAAAAGAAAATTTCTAAGGTGTCTCACTCAATCACATTTTGAAAATTTTAGCCCACTGTGTGAGTTGTGCCGAAAATTCGAAAGTGGTGGCTATAGCGGACCTAATGGACTTAAACCTGTCATATTGAGGTTATTCAGAAATAGTTTTTGGTCTATACAATTTAGCCCACTGTGTGAGTTGTATATTAATTTGGAAAGTGGTGGGTTTTAGTGGCCCTTCGGCAGAAGTAGGTGACAAGGGCCCCTTCGAGAAAAGGGGCCCGATAACTTCTTCGGAAGAAGTAGGTAGCAAGTAACCCTTCGGGAGAAGTAGGTTGCGATAACTTCTTCGAGAGAAGTAAGTAGGTTGCGAGAATTAGGTTGAGAGCACCCCTTCGGGAGAAGTAGGTTGTGATAACCCTTTCGGGAGAAATAGGTAGCAAGTACCCTTCGGGAGAAGTAGGTAACGAGTACCCCTTCGGAAGAAGTAGGTCACTAGGGCCCCTTCGGGAGAAGTAGGGTGCGATACCCCTTCGAGAGAAGTAGGTTGCGATAACCCCTTCGGGAGAAGAAGGTAACGAGCACTCCATCCTAAGAAGTAGGTAGCGAGAACACCTTTGGGAAAAGTAGGTTGCGATAACCCCTTCGGGAGAAGAAGTTGACGAGTACCCCATCCGAAGAAGTAGGTAGCGAGAACCCCTTTGGGAAAAGTAGGTCGCGATAATCCCTTCGGGAGAAGTAGGTAACGAGTACCCCATCCTAAGAAGTAGGTAGCGAGTACCCCTTCGGGAGAAGTAGGTTGCGAGAACTGCTTCGGGAGAAGTAGGTAGCAAGCACCCTTCGGGAGAAATAGTTAACGAGTACCCCTTCGGGTTAAGTAGGTCACAAGGGCCCCTGCGAGAGAAGTAGGTTGCGATAACCCCTTCGGGAGAAGTAGGTCACAAGGGCCCCTTGAGAGAAGTAGGTTGCGATAACCCCTTCGAGAGAAGTAGGTTACGATAACCCCTTCGGGAGAAGTAGGTCGCGATAACCCCTTCAGGAGAAGTAGGTAACGACTACCCCATCCTAAGAAGTAGGTAGCGAGTACCCCTTCGGGAGAAGTAGGTTGCGAGAACCCCTTCGGGAGAAGTAGGTAACGAGTACCCCTTCGGGAAAAGTAGGTTGCGATAACCTCTTCGGGAGAAGTAGGTAACGAGTACCCCTTCGTTAGAAGTAGGTCGCGATTACCCCTTCGGCAGAAGTAGATCACAAGGGCCCCTTCGGGAAAAGTAGGTAACGAGGGCCCTTCGGTAGAAGTAGGTTGAGAGAACCCCTTCGGGAGAAGTAGGTCACAAGGGCCCCTTCGGGAAAAGTAGATAACGAGTACCCCTTTGGGACAAGTAGGTTGCGATAACTCCTTCGGGAGAAGTAGGTCACAAGGGCCCATTCGGAAGAAGATGATAACGAGTACCTCTTCGGTAGAAGTAGGTCCCAAGGGCCAATTCAGGAGAAGTAGGTAACGAGGGCCCCTTCGGTAGAAGTAGGTTGAGAGAACCCCTTCGGGAGAAGTAGGTCACAAGGGCCCCTTCGGGAGAAGAAGGTAACGAGTACCCCTTCGGGAAAAGTAGGTTGAGAGAACCCCTTCAGAAGTAGTAGGTAGCAAGTACCCCTTCGGGAAAAGTAGGTAACGAGAACCCCTACAGGAGAAGTAGGTTGCGATAACCCCTTCGGGAGAAGTAGTTTGCGAGAACCCTTCGCGAGAAGTAGTTTGCGATAACCCCTTCGGGAGAAGTAGGTTGCGAGAACCCTTCGGGAGAAGTAGGTTGCGAGAACCCTTCGCGAGAAGTAGGTAGCGAATACCCTTTCGGGAGAAGTAGGTCAAGAAAACCCCTTCGGGATAAGTAGGTAACGAGTACCCCTTCGGGAGAAGAAGGTAACGAGCACCCCATCCTAAGAAGTAGGTAGCGAGAACCCCTTTGGGAAAAGTAGGTCGCGATAATCCCTTCGGGAGAAGTAGGTAAGGAGTACCCCATCCTAAGAAATAGTTAACGAGTACCCCTTCGGGAGAAGTAGGTAACGAGGGCCCCTTCGGGAGAAGTAGGTTGCGATAACCCCTTCGGGAGAAGTAGGTTAAATGAACCCTTCGGGAGAAGTAGGTAACGAGAACCCCTTCGGGAGAAGTAGGTAGCAAGAACCCCTTCAGGAGAAGTAGGTTGCGAGAACCCTTCGCGAGAAGTAGGTTGCGATAACCCTTCGCGAGAAGTAGGTAGCGAATACCCTTTCGGGAGAAGTAGGTCAGGAAAACCCCTTCGGGATAAGTAGGTAACGAGTACCCCTTCGGGATAAGTAGGTAACGAGTACCCCTTCGGGATAAGTAGGTAACGAGTACCCCTTCGGGAGGAGTAGTTCAGGAGAACCCCTTCGGGATAAGTAGGTAACGAGTACCCCTTCGGGAGAAGTAGGTTGCGTTAACCCCTTCGGGAGCAGTAGGTTACAAGGGCCCCTTCGGGAGAAGTAGGTAACGAGGGCCCCTTCGGGAGAAGTAGGTTGCGATAACCCCTTCGGGAGAAGTAGGTTAAATGAACCCTTCGGGAGAAATAGGTAACGAGAACCCCTTCGGGAGAAGTAGGTAGCAAGAACCCCTTCAGGAGAAGTAGGTTGCGATAACCCTTCGCGAGAAGTAGGTAGCGAATACCCTTTCGGGAGAAGTAGGTCAGGAAAACCCCTTCGGGATAAGTAGGTAACAAGTACCCCTTCGGGATAAGTAGGTAACAAGTACCCCTTCGGGAGAAGTAGGTTGCGATAACCCTTTGGGGAGAAGTAGGTCACAAGGCCCCTTCAAGAGATATAGGTTGCGATAACCCTTTTGGGATAAGTAGGTTGTGATAACCCCTTCGGGAGAAGTAGGTTGCGATAACCCCTTCGGGAGAAGTAGGTAACGAGTACCCCATCCTAAGAAGTAGGTTGCGAGAACCCCTTCGGGAGAAGTAGGTAGCAAGCACCCTTCGGGAGAAGTAGGTAGCAAGTATCCCTTCGGGAGAAGTAGGTAGCATGTACCCCTTCGGGAGAAGTAGGTTGCGATAACCCCTTCGCGGAAAGTAGGTCACAAGGGCCCCTGCGAGAGAAGTAGGATGCGATAACCCCTTGGGGAGAAGTAGGTAACGAGTACCCTATCCTTAGAAGTAGGTAGCGAGTACCCCTTCGGGAGAAGTAGGTAGCATGTACCCCTTCGGGAGAAGTAGGTTGCGATAACCCCTTCGGGAGAAGTAGTTCACAAAGGCCCCTTCGAGAGAAATAGGTTGCGATAACCCCTTCGGGAGAAGTAGGTTACGATAACCCCTTCGGGAGAAGTAGGTCGCGATAACCCCTTCGGGAGAAGAAGGTAACGAGTACCCCATCCTAAGAAGTAGGTAGCGAGTACCCCTTCGGAAGAAATAGGTTGGGAGAACCCCTTCCGGAGAAGTAGATAACGAGGTCACCTTCGGGAGAAGTAGGTCACAAGGGCCCGTTCTAGAGAAGTAGTTTGCGATAAACCTTTCGGGAAGAATAGGTCACAAGGGTCCCTACGGGAGAAGTAGGTTGCGAGAACCCCTTCGGGAAAAGTAGGTAGCAAGTACCCCTTCGGGAGAAGTGGGTAGCATGTACCCCTTCGGGAGAAGTAGGTTGCGATAATCCCTTCGGGAGAAGTAGGTCACAAGGGCCCCTTCGAGAGAAGTAGGTTGCGATAACCCCTTCGGGAGAAGTAGGTCACAAGGGCCCCTTCGAGGGAAGTAGGTTGCGATAACCCCTTCGGAAGAAGTAGGTTGCGATAACCCCTTCGGGAGAAGTAGGTCACGATAATCCCTTCGGGAAAAGTAGGTCACAAGGGTCCCTTCGGGAGAAATAGGGTGCGATAACCCCTTCGGGAGAAGTAGGTCGCAAGTACCCTTTCGGGATAAGTAGGTTGCGATAACCCCTTCGGGAGAAGAAGGTAACGAGTACCCCATTCTAAGAAGTAGGTAGCGAGTACCCCTTCGGAAGAAATAGGTTGGGAGAACCCCTTCCGGAGAAGTAGATAACGAGGTCCCCTTCGGGAGAAGTAGGTCACAAGGGCCCGTTCTAGAGAAGTAGTTTGCGATAAACCTTTCGGGAAGAATAGGTCACAAGGGTCCCTACGGGAGAAGTAGGTTGCGAGAACCCCTTCGGGAGAAGTAGGTAGCAAGTACCCCTTCGGGAGAAGTGGGTAGCATGTACCCCTTCGGGAGAAGTAGGTTGCGATAATCCCTTCGGGAGAAGTAGGTCACAAGGGCCCCTTCGAGAGAAGTAGGTTGCGATAACCCCTTCGGGAGAAGTAGGTCACAAGGGCCCCTTCGAGAGAAGTAGGTTGCGATAACCCCTTCGGAAGAAGTAGGTTGCGATAACCCCTTCGGGAGAAGTAGGTCGCGATAATCCCTTCGGGAGAAGTAGGTAACGAGTACCCCATCCTAAGAAGTAGGTAGCGAGTACCCCTTCGGGAGAAGTAGGTTGCGAGAACCCATTTGGGAAAAGTAGCTCACTAGGGTCCCTTCGGGAGAAGTAGGTTGCGATAACCCCTTCGGGTGAATTAGGTCGCAAGTACCCCTTCGGGATAAGTAGGTTGCGATAACCCCTTCGGGAGAAGAAGGTAACGAGTACCCCATCCTAAGAAGTAGGTAGCGAGTACCCCTTCGGGAGACGTAAGTTGCGAGAATCCCTTCGCAAGAAATAGGTAGCGAATACCCCTTCGGGAGAAGTAGGTAACGAGTACCCCATCCTAAGAAGTACGTAGCGAGTACCCCTTCGGGAGAAGTAGGTTGCGAGAACTCCTTTGGGAAAAGTAGCTCACAAGGGTCCCTACGGGAGAAGTAGATAACGAGGTCCCCTTCGGGAGAAGTAGGTCACAAGGGCCCGTTCTAGAGAAGTAGTTTGCGATAACCCTTTCGGGAAGAGTAGGTCACAAGGGTCCCTACGGGAGAAGTAGGTTGCGAGAACCCCTTCGGGAGAAGTAGGTAGCAAGTACCCCTTCGGGAGAAGTGGGTAGCATGTACCCCTTCGGGAGAAGTAGGTTGCGATAATCCCTTCGGGAGAAGTAGGTCACAAGAGCCCCTTCGTGAAAAGTAGGTTGCGATAACCCCTTCGGGAGAAGTAGGTCACAAGGGCCCCTTCGAGAGAAGTAGGTTGCGATAACCCCTTCGGGAGAAATAGGTTGCGATAACCCCTTCGGGAGAAGTAGGTCGCGATAATCCCTTCGGGAGAAGTAGGTAACGAGTACCCCATCCTAAGAAGTAGGTAGCGAGTACCCCTTCGGGAGAAGTAGGTTGCGAGAACCCCTTTGGGAAAAGTAGCTCACAAGGGTCCCTTCGGGAGAAGTAGGTTGCGAGAACCGCTTTGGGAAAAGTAGCTCACAAGGGTCCCTTCGGGAGAAGTTGGTTGCCATAACCCCTTCGGGTGAAGTAGGTCGCAAGTACCCCTTCGGTATAAGTAGGTTGCGATAACCCCTTCGGGAGAAGAAGGTAACGAGTACCCCATCCTAAGAAGTAGATAGCGGGTACCCCTTCGGGAGACGTAAGTTGCGAGAACCCCTTCGCAAGAAGTAGGTAGCGAATACCCCTTCGGGAGAAGTAGGTTATGATCACCCCTTCGTAAGGTGTTACCAGGGGCACAGCCAAGTCCAAGTTTCTCACGAGTCGCCTCGTATATACTTGGCGAATGCTGTTGTCTGTACCAACTTTGGCTGCGCTTTTCCAAAAATGCTAAGTTTTATATGTAAATTTAATCATTAACTGAATGAGAATTATCGCAGTAAAAGTTAATCTATATTATAAGGACTAAAAATAATAATTCATGCTGTACCGTATATGGTTGACACAACTATGCCCATACAATAAAGTACCCAATCTAAAGTACAAATCACAAAGATTTCTAAGGTATCTCACTCAAACAAATTTTGAAAATTTTAGCCCACCGTGTGAGTTACGCCAAAAAGTTGTAAGTGGCGGGGTAGAGCGTACTTAATGGACTACAGACTTTGATACTCAATTTATTCAGAAATTGTCTTTGGTCCATACAATCCATTTAAAAGAAAATTTCTAAGGCGTCTCACTCAATCACATTTTGAGAATTTTAGCCCACTGTGTGAGTTGTGCCGAAAATTCGAAAGTGGTGGCTATAGCGGACCTAATGGACTTCAACCTGTCATATTGAGGTTATTCAGAAATAGTTTTTGGTCTATACAATTTAGCCTACTGTGTGAGTTGATTATTAATTTGGAAAGTGGTTGGTTTTAGTGGCCCTTCGGCAGAAGTAGGTAACAAGTATCCCTTCGGGAGAAGTAGGTTGCGATAACCCCTTCGGGAGAAGTAGGTAGCAAGTACCCCTTCGGGAGAAGCAGGTAGCATGTACCCCTTCGGGAGAAGTAGGTTGCGATAACCCCTTCGGGAGAAGTAGGTCACAAGGGCCCCTTCGAGAGAAGTAGGTCGCGATAACCCCTTCGGGAGAAGAAGGTAACGAGCACCCCATCGCTAGGTTGCGAGAACCCCTTCCGGAGAAGTAGGTGACGAGTACACCATCCTAAGAAGTAGGTAGAGAGTACCCCTTCGGGAGAAGTAGGTTGCGAGAACCCCTTCGGGAGAAGTAGGTCGCAAGTACCCTTTCGGGATAAGTAGGTTGCGATAACCCCTTCGGGAGAAGAAGGTAACGGGTACCCCATCCTAAGAAGTAGGTAGCGAGTACCCCTTCGGAAGAAATAGATTGAGAGAACTGCTTCGGGAGAAGTAGGTAGCAAGCACCCTTCGGGAGAAGTAGGTAGCAAGTACCCCTTCGAGAGAAGTAGGTTGCGATAACCCCTTCGGGAGAAGTAGGTCCCGATAATCCCTTCGGGAGAAGTAGGTAACGAGTACCCCATCCTAAGAAGTAGGTAGCGAGTACCCCTTCGGGAGAAGTAGGTTGCGAGAACTGCTTCGGGAGAAGTAGGTAGCAAGCACCCTTCGGGAGAAGTAGGTAGCAAGTACCCTTTCGGGATAAGTAGGTTGCGATAACCCCTTCGGGAGAAGAAGGTAACGGGTACCCCATCCTAAGAAGTAGGTAGCGAGTACCCCTTCGGAAGAAATAGGTTGACAGAACTGCTTCGGGAGAAGTAGGTAGCAAGCACCCTTCGGGAGAAGTAGG
The DNA here is from genome assembly GCA_963576795.1 of Metopia argyrocephala. Classification (NCBI taxonomy): domain Eukaryota; kingdom Metazoa; phylum Arthropoda; class Insecta; order Diptera; family Sarcophagidae; genus Metopia; species Metopia argyrocephala. The sequence goes on from OY756210.1 coordinate 88,573,804, forward strand.
TAGCAAGTACCCCTTCGAGAGAAGTAGGTTGCGATAACCCCTTCGGGAGAAGTAGGTCGCGATAACCCCTTCGGGAGAAGAAGGTAACGAGTACCCCATCCTAAGAAGTAGGTAGCGAGTACCCCTTCGGGAGAAGTAGGTTGCGAGAACTGCTTCGGGAGAAGTAGGTAGCAAGCACCCTTCGGGAGAAGTAGGTAGCAAGTACCCCTTCGAGAGAAGTAGGTTGCGATAACCCCTTCGGGAGAAGAAGGTAACGAGTACCCCATCCTAAGAAGTAGGTAGCGAGTACCACTTCGGGAGAAGTAGGTTGCGATAACCCCTTCGGGAGAAGAAGGTAACGAGTACCCCATCCTAAGAAGTAGGTAGCGAGTACCCCTTCGGGAGAAGTAGGTTGCGAGAACCCCTTCGGGAGAAGTAGGTCGCAAGTACCCTTTCGGGATAAGTAGGTTGCGATAACCCCTTCGGGAGAAGAAGGTAACGGGTACCCCATCCTAAGAAGTAGGTAGCGAGTACCCCTTCGGAAGAAATAGGTTGAGAGAACTGCTTCGGGAGAAGTAGGTAGCAAGCACCCTTCGGGAGAAGTAGGTTGCGATAACCCCTTCGGGAGAAGTAGGTCGCGATAATCCCTTCGGGAGAAGTAGGTAACGAGTACCCCATCCTAAGAAGTAGGTAGCGAGTACCCCTTCGGGAGAAGTAGGTCAAAAGGGTCCCTTCGGGAGAAGTAGGGTGCGATAAGCCTTTCGGAAGAAGTAGGTCGCAAGTACCCTTTCGGGATAAGTAGGTTGCGATAACCCCTTCGGGAGAAGAAGGTAACGGGTACCCCATCCTAAGAAGTAGGTAGCGAGTACCCCTTCGGGAGACGTAAGTTGCGAGAACCCCTTCGCAAGAAGTAGGTAGCGAATACCCCTTCGGGAGAAGTAGGTCGCGATAACCCCTTCGGGAGAAGAAGGTAACGAGCACCCCATCCTAAGAAGTAGGTAGCGAGAACCCCTTTGGGAAAAGTAGGTCGCGATAATCCCTTCGGGAGAAGTAGGTAAGGAGTACCCCATCCTAAGAAATAGTTAACGAGTACCCCTTCGGGAGAAGTAGGTCACAAGGGCCCCTGCGAGAGAAGTAGGTTGCGATAACCCCTTCGGGAGAAGTAGGTCACAAGGGCCCTTTCGAGAGAAGTAGGTTGCGATAACCCCTTCGGGAAGAGTAGGTCACAAGGGTCCCTTCGTTAGAAGTAGGTTGAGAGAACCCCTTCGGGATAAGTAGGTCACAAGAGTAAGTTCGGGAGAAGTAGGGTGCGATAACCCCTTCGGGAGAAGTAGGTCGCAAGTACCCTTTCGGGATAAGTAGGATGCGATAACCCCTTCGGGAGAAGAAGGTAACGAGTACCCCATCCTAAGAAGTAGGTAGCGAGTACCCCTTCGGAAGAAGTGGGTTGGGAGAACCCCTTCGGGAGAAGAAGGTAACGAGTACCCCTTCGGTTGAAGTAGGTAACGAGTACCTATTCGGAAGAAGTAGGTCACTAGGGCCCCTTCGGGAGAAGTAGGTAACGAGTACCCTTCGGGAGAAGTAGGCTGCGATGACCCCTTCGGGAGAAGTAGGTAACGAGTACTCCTTCGGTAGAAGTAGTTTGCGAGAATTGGGTTGAGAGCACCCCTTCGGGAGAAGTAGGTTATGATAACCCTTTCGGGAGAAGTAGGTAGCAAGTACCCTTCGGGAGAAGTAGGTAACGAGTACCTATTCGGAAGAAGTAGGTCACTAGGGCCCCTTCGGGAGAAGTAGGTAACGAGTACCCTTCGGGAGAAGTAGGTTGCGATAACCCCTTCGGGAGAAGTAGGTAACGAGTACTCCTTCGGGAGAAGTAGGCCACAAGGGCCCACTCGGGAGAAGAAGGTAACGGGTAACCATTCGGGAGAAGTAGGTTGAGAGAACCCCTTCAGGAGAAGTAGGTTACAAATGCACCTTCGGGAGAAGTAGGTTGCGATAACCCCTTCAGAAGTAGTAGGTAGCAAATACCCCTTCGGGTAAAGTAGGTAAAGAGAACCCCTTCGGGAGATGTAGGTTGCGAGAACCCTTCGCGAGAAGTTGGTAACGAGTACCCCTTCGGTAAAAGTAGGTCGCAAGGGCCCCTTCGGGAAAAGTAGGTAACGAGTACCCCTTCGGGAGAAGTAGGTTGCGATAACCCCTTCGGGAGAAGAAGGTAACGAGTGCCCCTTCGGTAGAAGTAGGTCACAAGGGCCCCTTCGGCAAAAGTAGGAAACGAGTACCCCTTTGGGAGAAGTAGGTTGCGATAACCTCTTCGGGAGAAGTAGGTAACAAGACCCCTTCGGGAGAAGTAGGTTGCGATAACCTCTTCGGGAGAAGTAGATCACAAGGGCCCCTTCGGGAAATTAGGTAAAGAGTACCCCTTTTAGAGAAGTAGGTTGCGATAACCTCTTCGGGAGAAGTAGGTATCAATTACCCCTTCGGGAGATGTAGGTTGGGAGAACCCTTTCCGGAGAAGTAGATAACGAGGACCCCTTCGGGAGAAATAGTTAACGAGTACCCCTTCGGGAGAAGTAGGTCACAAGGGCCCGTTCGAGAGAAGTAGGTTGCGATAACCCCTTCGGGAAGAGTAGGTCACAAGGGTCCCTTCGTTAGAAGTAGGTTGAGAGAACCCCTTCGGGATAAGTAGGTCACAAGTGTAAGTTCGGGAGAAGTAGGGTGCAATAACCCCTTCGGGAGAAGTAGGTCGCAAGTACCCTTTCGGGATAAGTAGGATGCGATTACCCCTTCGGGAGAAGAAGGTAACGAGTACCCCATCCTAAGAAGTAGGTAGCGAGTACCCCTTCGGAAGAAGTGGGTTGGGAGAACCCCTTCGGGAGAAGAAGGTAACGAGTACCCCTTCGGTTGAAGTAGGTCACAAGGACCCCTTGGGGAAAAGTAGGAAACGAGTACCCCTTTGGGAGAAGTAGGTTGCGATAACCTCTTCGGGAGAAGTAGGTAACAAGACCCCTTGGGGAGAAGTAGGTTGCGATAACCCCTTCGGGAGAAGTAGGTTGCAATAACCCCTACGGGAGAAGAAGGCCACGAGGACCTCTTCGGTTGAAGTAGGTCCCAAGGGCCAATTCGGGAGAAGTAGGTAACGGGGGCCCCTTCGGTAGAAGTAGGTTGAGAGAACCCCTTCGGGAGAAGTAGGTCACAAGGTCCCCTTCGGGAGAAGAAGGTAACGAGTACCACTTCGGGAGAAGTAGGTTGAGAGAACCCCTTCAGGAAAAGTAGGTTACAAGGGAACCTTCGGGAGAAGTAGGTTGCCATAACCCCTTCAGAAGTAGTAGGTAGCAAATACCCCTTCGGGAAAAGTAGGTAACAAGACCCCTTGGGGAGAAGTAGGTTGCGATAACCCCTTCGGGAGAAGTAGGTTGCAATAACCCCTACGGGAGAAGAAGGCCACGAGGACCTCTTCGGTTGAAGTAGGTCCCAAGGTCCAATTCGGGAGAAGTAGGTAACGGGGGCCCCTTCGGTAGAAGTAGGTTGAGAGAACCCCTTCGGGAGAAGAAGGTAACGGGTACCACTTCGGGAGAAGTAGGTTGAGAGAACCCCTTCAGGAAAAGTAGGTTACAAGGGCCCCTTCGGGAGAAGTAGGTTGCGATAACCCCTTCAGAAGTAGTAGGTAGCAAATACCCCTTCGGGAGAAGTAGGTTACCAGAACCCTTCGAGAGAAGTAGGTTGCGATAACCCCTTCGGGAGAAGTAGGTAGCAGGTACCCCTTCGTGAGAAGTAGGTTGCGGTAACCCCTTCGGGAGAAGAAGGTAACGAGTACCCCTTCGGTTGAAGTAGGTCACAAGGGCCCTTTCGGGAGAAGTAGGTAACGGGAGCCCCTTCGGGAGAAGTAGGTTGCGATAACCCCGTCGGGAGAAGTAGGTAACGAGAACCCCTGGGAGAAATAGGTAACGAGTACCTCTTCGGGAGAAGTAGGTTACAAGGGCCCCTTCTTGAGAAGAAGGTAACGAGTACCCCTTCGGGAAAAGTAGGTTGCGATAACCCCTTCGGGAGAAGTAGGTCACAAGGGCCCCTTCGGGAGAAGAAGATAATGAGTATCCCATCGGAAGAAGTGAGTAGCGAGTACCGCTTCGGGAGAAGTAGGTTGCGAGAACCCTTCGCGAGAAGTAGGTTACGATAACCCCTTCGGGAGAAGTAGGTAGCAAGTACCCCTTCGGGAGAAGTGGGTTGCAAGCACCCCTTCGGGAGAAGTAGGTTGCGGTAACCCCTTCGGGAGAAGAAGGTCACAAGGACACCTTCGGGAGAAATAGGTAACGAGGGCCCCTTCGGGAGAAGTAGGTTGCAATAACTTCTTGGGGAGAAGTAGATGCGATAACCCCTTTGGGAGAAGTAGGTAGCAAGTACCTCTTCGGGAGAAGTAGGTTGCGATAACCCCCTCGGGAGAAGTAGGTCACAAGGGCCCCTTCGAGAGAAGTAGGTTGCTGTAACTCCATCGGGTGAAGTAGGTCACAAGGGCCCTTCGGGAGAAATAGGTTGCGATATCCCCTTCGGGATAAGAAGGTTGAGATAACCCCTTCGGGAGAAGTAGGTAGCAAGTACCCCTTCGAGAGAAGTAGGTTGCGATAACCCTTTGTGGAGAAGTAGGTCACAAGGGCCCCTTCAAGAGATTTAGGTTGCGATAACCCCTTCGGGAGAAGTAGGTTGTGATAAACCCTTCGGGAGAAGTAGGTTGCGATAACCCCTTCGGGAGAAGTTGATCGCGATAACCCCTTCGGGAGAAGTAGGTAACGAGTTCCCCATCCTAAGAAGTAGGTAGCGAGAACCCCTTCGGGAGAAGTAGGTAGCATGCACCCTTCGGGAGAAGTAGGTAGCAAGTACCCCTTCGGGAGAAGTAGGTAGTATGTACCTCTTCGGGAGAAGTAGGTTGCCATAACCCCTTCGGGGGAAGTAGGTCACAATTGCCCCTTCGGGAGAAGAAGGTAACGAGTACCCCATCCTAAGATGTAGGTAGCGAGTACCCCTTCGGGAGAAGTAGGTCAAAAAGGTCCCTTCGGGAGAAGTAGGGTGCGATAACCCCTTCGGGAGAAGTAGGACGCAAATACCCTTTCGGGATAAGTAGGTTGCGATAACCCCTTCGGGAGAAGAAGGTAACGGGTACCCCATCCTAAGAAGTAGGTAGCGAGTACCCCTTCGGAAGAAGTAGGTTGCGAGAACTGCTTCGGGAGAAGTAGGTAGCAAGCACCCTTCGGGAGAAGTAGGTAGCAAGTACCCCTTCGAGAGAAGTAGGTTGCGATAACCCCTTCGGGAGAAGTAGGTCGCGATAACCCCTTCGGGAGAAGAAGGTAACGAGCACCCCATCCTAAGAAGTAGGTAGCGAGAACCCCTTTATGAAATGTAGGTCGCGATAATCCCTTCGGGAGAAGTAGGTAACGAGTACCCCATCCTAAGAAGTAGGTAGCGAGTACCCCTTCGGGAGAAGTAGGTCAAAAGGGTCCCTTCGGGAGAAGTAGGGTGCGATAACCCCTTCGGGAGAAGTAGGTCGCAAGTACCCTTTCGGGATAAGTAGGTTGCGATAACCCTTTCGGGAGAAGTAGGTCACAAGGGCCCCTTCGAGAGAAATAGGTTGCGATAACCCCTTCGGGAGAAGTAGGTCGCAAGTACCCCTTCGGGATAAGTAGGTTGCGATAACCCCTTCGGGAGAAGAAGGTAACGAGTACCCCATCCTAAGAAGTAGATAGCGAGTACCCCTTCGGGAGAAGTAGGTTGCGAGAATCCCTTCGGGAAAAGTAGGTCACAAGGGTCCCTTCGGAAGAAATAGGGTGCGATAACCCCTTCGGGAGAAGAAGGTAACGAGTACCCCATCCTAAGAAGTAGGTAGCGAGTACCCCTTCGGAAGAAATAGGTTGGGAGAACCCTTCCGGAGAAGTAGATAACGAGGTCCCCTTCGGGAGAAGTAGGTCACAAGGGTCCCTACGGGAGAAGTAGGATGCGAGAAACCCTTCGGGAGAAGTAGGTAGCAAGTACCCCTTTGGGAGAAGTGGGTAGCATCTACCCCTTCGGGAGAAGTAGGTTGCGATAATCCCTTCGGGAGAAGTAGGTCACAAGGGCCCCTTCGAGAGTAGTAGGTTGGGATAACCCCTTCGGGAGAAGTAGGTCACAAGGGCCCCTTCGAGAGAAGTAGGTTGCGATAACCCCTTCGGAAGAAGTAGGTTGCGATAACCCCTTCGGGAGAAGTAGGTCGCGATAATCCCTTCGGGAGAAGTAGGTAACGAGTACCCCATCCTAAGAAGTAGGTTGCGATAACCCCTTCGGGTGAAGTAGGTCGCAAGTACCCCTTCGGGATAAGTAGGTTGCGATAACCCCTTCGGGAGAAGAAGGTAACGAGTACTCCATCCTAAGAAGTAGGTAGCGAGTACCCCTTCGGGAGACGTAAGTTGCGAGAACCCCTTCGCAAGAAGTAGGTAGCGAATAACCCTTCGGGAGAAGTAGGTCGCGATAACCCCTTCGGGAGAAGTAGGTAACGAGTACCCCATCCTAAGAAGTACGTAGCGAGTACCCCTTCGGGAGAACTAGGTTGCGAGAACCCCTTTGGGAAAAGTAGCTCACAAGGGTCCCTTCGGGAGAATTAGGTTGCGATAACCCCTTCGGGTGAAGTAGGTCGCAAGTACCCCTTCGGGATAAGTAGGTTGCGATAACCCCTTCGGGAGAAGAAGGTAACGAGTACCCCATCCTAAGAAGTAGATAGCGAGTACCCCTTCGGGAGAAGTAGGTTGCGAGAATCCCTTCGGGAAAAGTAGGTCACAAGGGTCCCTTCGGAAGAAATAGGGTGCGATAACCCCTTCGGGAGAAGAAGGTAACGAGTACCCCATCCTAAGAAGTAGGTAGCGAGTACCCCTTCGGAAGAAATAGGTTGGGAGAACCCTTCCGGAGAAGTAGATAACGAGGTCCCCTTCGGGAGAAGTAGGTCACAAGGGTCCCTACGGGAGAAGTAGGATGCGAGAAACCCTTCGGGAGAAGTAGGTAGCAAGTACCCCTTTGGGAGAAGTGGGTAGCATGTACCCCTTCGGGAGAAGTAGGTTGCGATAATCCCTTCGGGAGAAGTAGGTCACAAGGGCCCCTTCGAGAGTAGTAGGTTGGGATAACCCCTTCGGGAGAAGTAGGTCACAAGGGCCCCTTCGAGAGAAGTAGGTTGCGATAACCCCTTCGGAAGAAGTAGGTTGCGATAACCCCTTCGGGAGAAGTAGGTCGCGATAATCCCTTCGGGAGAAGTAGGTAACGAGTACCCCATCCTAAGAAGTAGGTTGCGATAACCCCTTCGGGTGAAGTAGGTCGCAAGTACCCCTTCGGGATAAGTAGGTTGCGATAACCCCTTCGGGAGAAGAAGGTAACGAGTACTCCATCCTAAGAAGTAGGTAGCGAGTACCCCTTCGGGAGACGTAAGTTGCGAGAACCCCTTCGCAAGAAGTAGGTAGCGAATACCCCTTCGGGAGAAGTAGGTCGCGATAACCCCTTCGGGAGAAGAAGGTAACGAGCACCCCATCCTAAGAAGTAGGTAGCGAGAACCCCTTTGGGAGAAGTAGGTTGCGAGAACCCCTTTGGGAAAAGTAGCTCACAAGGGTCCCTTCGGGAGAAGTAGGTTGCCATAACCCCTTCGGGTGAAGTAGGTCGCAAGTAGCCCTTCGGGATAAGTAGGTTTCGATAACCCCTTCGGGAGAAGAAGGTAACGAGTACCCCATCCTAAGAAGTAGGTAGCGAGTACCCCTTCGGGAGACGTAAGTTGCGAGAACCCCTTCGCAAGAAGTAGGTAGCGAATAACCCTTCGGGAGAAGTAGGTCGCGATAACCCCTTCGGGAGAAGTAGGTAAGGAGCACCCCATCCTAAGAAGTAGGTAGCGAGAACCCCTTTGGGAAAAGTAGGTCGCGATAATCCCTTCGGGAGAAGTAGGTAACGAGTACCCCATCCTAAGAAATAGTTAACGAGTACCCCTTCGGGAGAAGTAGGTCACAAGGGCCCCTGCGAGAGAAGTAGGTTGCGATAACCCCTTCGGGAGAAGTAGGTCACAAGGGCCCCTTCGAGAGAAGTAGGTTGCGATAACCCCTTCGGGAGAAGTAGGTTACGATAACCCCTTCGGGAGAAGTAGGTCGCGTTAACCCCTTCGGGAGAAGTAGGTTGCGAGAATCCCTTCGGGAAAAGTAGGTCACAAGGGTCCCTTCGGGAGAAATAGGGTGCGATAACCCCTTCTGGAGAAGAAGGTAACGAGTACCCCATCCTAAGAAGTAGGTAGCGGGTACCCCTTCGGAAGAAATAGGTTGGGAGAACCCCTTCCGGAGAAGTAGATAACGAGGTCCCCTTCGGGAGAAGTAGGTCAGAAGGGTCCCTACGGGAGAAGTAGGATGCGAGAACCCCTTCGGGAGAAGTAGGTAGCAAGTACCCCTTTGGGAGAAGTGGGTAGCATGTACCCCTTCGGGAGAAGTAGGTTGCGATAATCCCTTCGGGAGAAGTAGGTCACAAGGGCCCCTTCGAGAGTAGTAGGTTGGGATAACCCCTTCGGGAGAAGTAGGTCACAAGGGCCCCTTCGAGAGAAGTAGGTTGCGATAACCCCTTCGGAAGAAGTAGGTTGCGATAACCCCTTCGGGTGAAGTAGGTCGCAAGTACCCCTTCGGGATAAGTAGGTTGCGATAACCCCTTCGGGAGAAGAAGGTAACGAGTACCCCATCCTAAGAAGTAGGTAGCGAGTACCCCTTCGGGAGACGTAAGTTGCGAGAACCCCTTCGCAAGAAGTAGGTAGCGAATACCCCTTCGGGAGAAGTAGGTCGCGATAACCCCTTCGGGAGAAGAAGGTAACGAGCACCCCATCCTAAGAAGTAGGTAGCGAGAACCCCTTTGGGAGAAGTAGGTTGCGAGAAACCCTTTGGGAAAAGTAGCTCACAAGAGTCCCTTCGGGAGAAGTAGGTTGCCATAACCCCTTCGGGTGAAGTAGGTCGCAAGTACCCCTTCGGGATAAGTAGGTTTCGATAACCCCTTCGGGAGAAGAAGGTAACGAGTACCCCATCCTAAGAAGTAGGTAGCGAGTACCCCTTCGGGAGACGTAAGTTGCGAGAACCCCTTCGCAAAAAGTAGGTAGCGAATAACCCTTCGGGAGAAGTAGGTCGCGATAACCCCTTCGGGAGAAGAAGGTAAGGAGCACCCCATCCTAAGAAGTAGGTAGCGAGAACCCCTTTGGGAAATGTAGGTCGCGATAATCCCTTCGGGAGAAGTAGGTAACGAGTACCCCATCCTAAGAAATAGTTAACGAGTACCCCTTCGGGAGAAGTAGGTCACAAGGGCCCCTGCGAGAGAAGTAGGTTGCGATAACCCCTTCGGGAGAAGTAGGTCACAAGGGCCCCTTCGAGAGAAGTAGGTTGCGATAACCCCTTCGGGAGAAGTAGGTTACGATAACCCCTTCGGGAGAAGTAGGTCGCGTTAACCCCTTCGGGAGAAGTAGGTAACGAGTACCCCATTCTAAGAAGTACGTAGCGAGTACCCCTTCGGGAGAAGTTGGTTGCGAAAACCCCTTTGGGAAAAGTAGCTCACAAGGGTCCCTTCGGGAGAAGTAGATAACGAGGTCCCCTTCGGGAGAAGTAGGTCACAAGGGCCCGTTCTAGAGAAGTAGTTTGCGATAACCCTTTCGGGAAGAGTAGGTCACAAGGGTCCCTACGGGAGAAGTAGGTTGCGGGAACCCCTTCGGGAGAAGTAGGTAGCAAGTACCCCTTCAGAAGAAGTTGGTAGCATGTACCCCTTCGAGAGAAGTAGGTTGCGATAATCACTTCGGGAGAAGTAGGTCACAAGGGCCCCTTCGAGAAAAGTAGGTTGCGATAACCCCTTCGGGAGAAGTAGGTCACAAGGGCCCCTTCGAGAGAAGTAGGTTGCGATAACCCCTTCGGGAGAAGTAGGTTGCGATAACCCTTTCGGGAGAAGTAGGTCGCGCTAATCCCTTCGGGAGAAGTAGGTAACGAGTACCCCATCCTAAGAAGTAGGTAGCGAGTACCCCTTCGGGAGAAGTAGGTTGCGAGAACCCCTTTGGGAAAAGTAGCTCACAAGGGTCCCTTAGGGAGAAGTAGGTTGCCATAACCCCTTCGGGTGAAGTAGGTCGCAAGTACCCCTTCGGGATAAGTAGGTTTCGATAACCCCTTCGGGAGAAGAAGGTAACGAGTACCCCATCCTAAGAAGTAGGTAGCGAGTACCCCTTCGGGAGACGTAAGTTGCGAGAACCCCTTCGCAAGAAGTAGGTAGCGAATACCCCTTCGGGAGAAGTAGGTTATGATCACCCCTTCGTAATGTGTTACCAGGGGCACAGCCAAGTCCAAGTTTTTCACGAGTCGCCTCATATATACTTGGCGAAGGCTGCTGTCTGTACCAACTCTGGCTGCGCTTTTCCAAAAATGTTAAGTTTTATATGTAAATTTAATCATTAACTGAATGAGAATTATCGCAGTAAAAGTTAATCTATATTATAAGGACTAAAAATAATAATTCATGCTGTACCGTATATGGTTGACACAACTATGCCCATAAAATAAAGCACCCAATCTAAAGTACAAATCACAAAGATTTCTAAGGTATCTCACTCAAACAAATTTTGAAAATTTTAGCCCACCGTGTGAGTTACGCCAAAAACTTGTAAGTGGCGGGGTAGAGCGTACTTAATGGACTACAGACTTTGATACTCAATTTATTCAGAAACTGTCTTTGGTCCATACAATCCATTTAAAAGAAAATTTCTAAGGTGTCTCACTCAATCACATTTTGAGAATTTTAGCCCACTGTGTGAGTTGTGCCGAAAATTCGAAAGTGGTGGCTATAGCGGACCTAATGGACTTCAACCTGTCATATTGAGGTTATTCAGAAATAGTTTTTGGTCTATACAATTTAGCCCACTGTGTGAGTTGTATATTAATTTGGAAAGTGGTGGGTTTTAGTGGCCCTTCGGCAGAAGTAGGTAACAAGTACCCCTTCGGGAGAAGTAGGTTGCGATAACTTCTTCGAGAGAAGAAGGTAACGAGCACCCTATCCTAAGAAGTAGGTAGCGAGAACCCCTTTGGGAGAAGTAGGTAACGAGTACCCCATCCTAAGAAGTAGGTAGCGAGTACCCCTTCGGGAGAAGTAGGTCACAAGGGTCCCTTCGGGAGAAGTAAGGTGCGATAACCCCTTCGGGAGAAGTAGGTCGCAAGTACCCTTTCGGGATAAGTAGGTTGCGATAACCCCTTCGGGAGAAGAAGGTAACGAGTACCCCATCCTAAGAAGTAGGTAGCGAGTACCCCTTCGGGAGACGTAAGTTGCGAGAACCCCTTCGCAAGAATTAGGTAGCGAATACCTCTTCGGGAGAAGTAGGTCGCGATAACCCCTTCGGGAGAAGAAGGTAACGAGTACCCCATCCTAAGAAGTAGGTAGCGAGTACCCCTTCGGGAGAAGTAGGTCACAAGGGTCCCTTCGGGAGAAGTAAGGTGCGATAACTTCTTCGGGAGAAGTAGGTAGCAAGTACCCCTTCAGGAGAAGTAGGTTGCGATAACTTCTTCGAGAGAAGTAGGTTGCGAGAATTAGGTTGAGAGCACCCCTTCGGGAGAAATAGGTTGTGAGAACCTCTTCGGGAGAAGTAGGTCACAAGGGCCCCTTCAAAAGAAGTAGGTTACGATAACCCCTTCGGGAGAAGTAGGTCGCGATAACCCCTTCGGGAGAAGTAGGTAACGAGTACCCCATCCTAAGAAGTAGGTAGCGAGTACCCCTTCGGGAGAAGTAGGTTGCGAGAACCCCTTTGGGAAAAGTAGCTCACAAGGGTCCCTTCGGGAGAAGTAGGTTGCAAAAACCCCTTCGGGTGAAGTAGGTCGGAAGTACCCCTTCGGGATAAGTAGGTTGCGATAACCCCTTCGGGAGAAGAAGGTAACGAGTACCCCATCATAAGAAGTAGGTAGCGAGTACCCCTTCGGGAGAAGTAGGTTGCAAGAACCCCTTTGGGAAAAGTAGCTCACGAGGGTCCCTTCGGGAGAAGTAGGTTGCGAAAACCCCTTCGGGTGAAGTAGGTCGCAAGTACCCCTTCGGGATAAGTAGGTTGCGATAACCCCTTCGGGAGAAGAAGGTAACTAGTACCCCATCCTAAGAAGTAGGTAGCGAGTACCCTTTCGGGAGACGTAGGTTGCGAGAACCCCTTCAGGAGAAGTAGGTAACGACTACCCCATCCTAAGAAGTAGGTAGCGAGTACCCCTTCGGTAGAAGTAGGTAGCAAGTACCCCTTCAGGAGAAGTAGGTAGCATGTACCCCTTCGGGAGAAGTAGGTTGCCATAACCCCTTCGGGGGAAGTAGGTCACAAGGGCCCCTGCGGAAGAAGTAGGTTGCGATAACCCCTTCGGGAGAAGTAGGTTACGATAACCCCTTCGGGAGAAAAAGGTAACGAGTACCCCATCATAAGAAGTAGGTAGCGAGTACCCCTTCGGGAGAAGTAGGTCGCGATAACCCCTTCAGGAGAAGTAGGTAACGACTACCCCATCCTGAGAAGTAGGTAGCGAGTACCCCTTCGGGAGAAGTAGGTTGCGAGAACCCCTTTGGGAAAAGTAGCTCACAAGGGAAGAAGTAGGTTGCGATAACCCCTTCGGGAGAAGTAGGTAGCAAGTACCTCTTCGGGAAAAGTAGGTAGCAAATACCCCTTCGGGAGAAGTAGGTTGCGATAACCCTTCGGGAGAAGTAGGTCACAAGGGCCCCTTCGAGAGAAGTATGTCGTGATAACCCCTTCGGGAGAAGAAGGTAACGGGCACCCCATCGCTAAGTTGCGAGAACCCCTTCCGGAGAAGTAGGTGACGAGTACCCCATCCTAATAAGTAGGTAGCGAGTACCCCTTCGGGAGAAGTAGGTCGCGATAACCCCTTCGGAAAAAGTAGGTTGCGATAACCCCTTCGGGAGAAGTTGATCGCGATAACCCCTTCCGGAGAAGTAGGTAAGGAGACCCAATCCTAAGAAGTAGGTAGCGAGAACCCCTTCGGGAGAAGTAGGTAGCAAGCACCCTTCGGTAGAAGTAGGTAGCAAGTACCCCTTCAGGAGAAGTAGGTAGCATGTACCCCTTCGGGAGAAGTAGGTTGCCATAACCCCTTCGGGGGAAGTAGGTCACAAGGGCCCCTGCGGAAGAAGTAGGTTGCGATAACCCCTTCGGGAGAAGTAGGTTACGATAACCCCTTCGGGAGAAGTAGGTCGTGATAACCCCTTCGGGAGAAGTAGGTAACGACTACCCCATCCTAAGAAGTAGGTAGCGAGTACCCCTTCGGGAGAAGTAGGTTGCGAGAACCCCTTTGGGAAAAATAGCTCACAAGGGTCCCTTCGGGAGAAGTAGGTTGCGATAACCCCATCGGGTGAAGTAGGTCACAAGGGCCCTTCGGAAGAAATAGGTTGCGATAACCCCTTCCGGAAAAGAAGGTTGAGATAACCCCTTCGGGAGAAGTAGGTAGCAAGTACCTCTTCGGGAAAAGTAGGTAGCAAATACCCCTTCGGGAGAAGTAGGTTGCTATAACCCTTCGGGAGAAGTAGGTCACAAGGGCCCCTTCGAGAGAAGTATGTCGCGATAACCCCTTCGGGAGAAGAAGGTAACGGGCACCCCATCGCTAAGTTGCGAGAACCCCTTCCGGAAAAGTAGGTGACGAGTACCCCATCCTAATAAGTAGGTAGCGAGTACCCCTTCGGGAGAAGTAGGTCGCGATAACCCCTTCGGGAAAAGTAGGTTGCGATAACCCCTTCGGGAGAAGTTGATCGCGATAACCCCTTCCGGAGAAGTAGGTAAGGAGACCCAATCCTAAGAAGTAGGTAGCGAGAACCCCTTCGGGAGAAGTAGGTAGCAAGCACCCTTCGGTAGAAGTAGGTAGCAAGTACCCCTTCAGGAGAAGTAGGTAGCATGTACCCCTTCGGGAGAAGTAGGTTGCCATAACCCCTTCGGGGGAAGTAGGTCACAAGGGCCCCTGCGGAAGAAATAGGTTGCGATAACCCCTTCGGGGGAAGTAGGTTGTGATAACCCCTTCGGGAGAAGTAGGTTGCGATAACCCCTTCGGGAGAAGTTGATCGCGATAACCCCTTCGGGAGAAGTAGAAAACGAGTACCCCATCCTAAGAAGTAGGTAGCGAGAACCCCTTCGGGTGAAGTAGGTAGCAAGCACCCTTCGCGAGAAGTAGGTAGCAAGTACCCCTTCGGGAGAAGTAGGTAGCATGTACCCCTTCGGGAGAAGTAGGTCACGATAACCCCTTCAGGAGAAGTAGGTAACGACTACCCCATCCTAAGAAGTAGGTAGCGAGCACCCCTTCGGGAGAAGTAGATTGCGAGAACCCCTTTGGGAAAAGTAGCTCACAATGGGAGAAGTAGGTTGCGATAATCCCTTCGGGAGAAGTAGGTAGCAAGTACCTCTACGGGAGAAGTAGGTAGCAAATACCCCTTCGGGAGAAGTAGGTTGCGATAACCCCTTCGGGAGAAGTAGGTCACAAAGGCCCCTTCGAGAGAAGAAGGTCGCGATAACCCCTTCGGGAGAAGAAGGTAACGAGCACCCCATCGCTAGGTTGCGAGAACCCCTTCGGGAGAAGTAGGTAACGAGTACCCCATCCTAAGAAGTAGGTAGCGAGTACCCCTTCGGGAGAAGTAGGGTGCGATAACCCCTTCGGGGGAAGTAGGTCGCAAGTACCATTTCGGGATAAGTAGGTTGCGATAACCCCTTCGGGAGAAGAAGGTAACGAGTACCCCATCCTAAGAAGTAGGTAGCGAGTACCCCTTCGGGAGAAGTAGGTTGCGAGAACTGCTTCGGGAGAAGTAGGTAGCAAGCACCCTTCGGGAGAAGTAGGTGGCAAGTACCCCTTCGAGAGAAGTAGGTTGCGATAACCCCTTCGGGAGAAGTAGGTCGCGATAACCCCTTCGGGAGAAGAAGGTAACGAGCACCCCATCCTAAGAAGTAGGTAGCGAGAACCCCTTTGGGAAAAGTAGGTCGCGATAATCCCTTCGGGAAAAGTAGGTAACGAGTACCCCATCCTAAGAAGTAAGTAGCGAGTACCCCTTCGGGAGAAGTAGGTCACAAGGGTCCCTTCGGGAGAAGTAAGGTCCGATAACCCTTCGGGAGAAGTAGGTCGCAAGTACCCTTTCGGGATAAGTAGGTTGCGATAACCCCTCGGGAGAAGAAGGTAACGGGTACCCCATCCTAAGAAGTAGATAGCGAGTACCCCTTCGGAAGAAATAGGTTGAGAGTACCCCTTTCGGGGAAGTAGATAACGAGGGCCCCTTCGGGAGAAATAGTTAACGAGTGCCCCTTCGGGAGAAGTAGGTCACAAGGGCCCCTGCGAGAGAAGTAGGTTGCGATAACCCCTTCGGGAGAAGTAGGTCACAAGGGCCCCTTCGAGAGAAGTAGGTTGCGATAACCCCTTCGGGAGAAGTAGGTTACGCTAACCCTTTCGGGAGAAGTAGGTCGCGATAACCCCTTCGGGAGAAGTAGGTAACGAGTACCCCATCCTAAGAAGTACGTAGCAAGTACCCCTTCGGGAGAAGTAGGTTGCGAGAACCCCTTTGGGAAAAGTAGCTCACAAGGGTCCCTTCGGGAGAATTAGGTTGCGATAACCCCTTCGGGAGAAGTAGGTCGCAAGTACCCCTTCGGGATAAGTAGGTTGCGATAACCCCTCCGGGCGAAGAAGGTAACGAGTACCCCATCCTAAGAAGTAGGTAGCGAGTACCCCTTCGGGAGAAGTAGGTTGCGAGAATCCCTTCGGGAAAAGTAGGTCACAAGGGTCCCTTCGGGAGAAATAGGGTGCGATAACCCCTTCGGGAGAAGTAGGTCGCAAGTACCCTTTCGGGATAAGTAGGTTGCGATAACCCCTTCGGGAGAAGAAGGTAACGGGTACCCCATCCTAAGAAGTAGGTAGCGAGTACCCTTCGCAAGAAATAGGTTGGGAGAACCCCTTCCGGAGAAGTAGATAACGAGGTCCCCTTCGGGAGAAGTAGGTCACAAGGGCCCGTTCGAAAGAAGTAGTTTGCGATAACCCTTTCGGGAAGAGTGGGTCACAAGGGTCCCTACGGGAGAAGTAGGTTGCGAGAACCCCTTCGGGAGAAGTAGGTAGCAAGTACCCCTTTGGGAGAAGTAGGTAGCAAGTACCCCTTCGGGAGAAGTGGGTAGCATGTACCCCTTCGGGAGAAGTAGATTGCGATAATCCCTTCGGGAGAAGTAGGTCACAAGGGCCCCTTCGAGAGAAGTAGGTTGCGATAACCACTTCGGGAGAAGTAGGTCACAAGGGCCCCTTCGAGAGAAGTAGGTTGCGGGAACCCCTTCGGGAGAAGTAGGTTGCGATAACCCCTTCGGGAGAAGTAGGTCGCGATAATCCCTTCGGGAGAAGTAGGTAACGAGTACCCCATCCTAAGAAGTAGGTAGCGAGTCCCCTTCGGGAGAAGTAGGTTGCGAGAACCCCTTTGGGAAAAGTAGCTCACAAGGGTCCCTTCGGGAGAAGTAGGTTGCGATAACCCCTTCGGGAGAAGTAGGTCGCAAGTACCCCTTCGGGATAAGTAGGTTGCGATAACCCCTTCGGGAGAAGAATTTAACGAGTACCCCATCCTAAGAAGTAGGTAGCGAGTACCCCTTCGGAAGAAGTAGGTTGCGAGAACTGCTTCGGGAGAAGTTGGTAGCAAGCACCCTTCGGGAGAAGTAGGTAGCAAGTACCCTTTCGAGAGAAGAAGGTTGCGATAACCCCTTCGGGAGAAGTAGGTCGCGATAACCCCTTCGGGAGAAGAAGGTAACGAGCACCCCATCCTAAGAAGTAGGTAGCGAGAACCCCTTTATGAAATGTAGGTCGCGATAATCCCTTCGGAAAAAGTAGGTAACGAGTACCCCATCCTAAGAAGTAGGTAGCGAGTACCCCTTCGGGAGAAGTAGGTCAAAGGGGTCCCTTCGGGAGAAGTAGGGTGCGATAACCCCTTCGGGAGAAGTAGGTCACAAGGGCCCCTTCGAGAGAAATAGGTTGCGATAACCCCTTCGGGAGAAGTAGGTTACGATAACCCCTTCGGGAGAAGTAGGTCGCGATAACCCCTTAGGGAGAAGTAGGTAACGAGTACCCCACCCTAAGAAGTACGTAACGAGTACCCCTTCGGGAGAAGTAGGTTGCGAGAACCCCTTTGGGAAAAGTAGCTCACAAGGGTCCCTTCGGGAGAATTAGGTTGCGATAACCCCTTCGGGAGAAGTAGGTCGCAAGTACCCCTTCGGGATAAGTAGGTTGCGATAACCTGTTCGGGAGAAGAAGGTAACGAGTACTCCATCCTAAGAAGTAGGTAGCGAGTACCCCTTCGGGAGAAGTAGGTTGCGAGAATCCCTTCGGGAAAAGTAGGTCACAAGGGTCCCTTCGGGAGAAATAGGGTGCGATAACCCCTTCGGGAGAAGTAGGTCGCAAGTACCCTTTCGGGATAAGTAGGTTGCGATAACCCCTTCGGGAGAAGAAGGTAACGAGTACCCCATCCTAAGAAGTAGGTAGCGAGTACCCCTTCGGAAGAAATAGGTTGGGAGAACCCCTTCCGGAGAAGTAGATAACTAGGTCCCCTTCGGGAGAAGTAGGTCACAAGGGTCCCTACGGGAGAAGTAGGATGCGAGAACCCCTTCGGGAGAAGTAGGTAGCAAGTACCCCTTTGGGAGAAGTGGGTAGCATGTACCCCTTCGGGAGAAGTAGGTTGCGATAATCCCTTCGGGAGAAGTAGGTCACAAGGGCCCCTTCGAGAGTAGTAGGTTGCGATAACCCCTTCGGGAGAAGTAGGTCACAAGGGCCCCTTCGAAAGAAGTAGGTTGCGATAACCCCTTCGGAAGAAGTAGGTTGCGATAACCCCTTCGGGAGAAGTAGGTCGCGATAATCCCTTCGGGAGAAGTAGGTAACGAGTACCCCATCCTAAGAAGTAGGTTGCGATAACCCCTTCGGGTGAAGTAGGTCGCAAGTACCCCTTCGGGATAAGTAGGTTGCGATAACCCGTTCGGGAGAAGAAGGTAACGAGTACCCCATCCTAAGAAGTACGTAACGAGTACCCCTTCGGGAGAAGTAGGTTGCGAGAACCCCTTTGGGAAAAGTAGCTCACAAGGGTCCCTTCGGGAGAATTAGGTTGCGATAACCCCTTCGGGAGAAGTAGGTCGCAAGTACCCCTTCGGGATAAGTAGGTTGCGATAACCCGTTCGGGAGAAGAAGGTAACGAGTACTCCATCCTAAGAAGTAGGTAGCGAGTACCCCTTCGGGAGAAGTAGGTTGCGAGAATCCCTTCGGGAAAAGTAGGTCACAAGGGTCCCTTCGGGAGAAATAGGGTGCGATAACCCCTTCGGGAGAAGTAGGTCGCAAGTACCCTTTCGGGATAAGTAGGTTGCGATAACCCCTTCGGGAGAAGAAGGTAACGAGTACCCCATCCTAAGAAGTAGGTAGCGAGTACCCCTTCGGAAGAAATAGGTTGGGAGAACCCCTTCCGGAGAAGTAGATAACTAGGTCCCCTTCGGGAGAAGTAGGTCACAAGGGTCCCTACGGGAGAAGTAGGATGCGAGAACCCCTTCGGGAGAAGTAGGTAGCAAGTACCCCTTTGGGAGAAGTGGGTAGCATGTACCCCTTCGGGAGAAGTAGGTTGCGATAATCCCTTCGGGAGAAGTAGGTCACAAGGGCCCCTTCGAGAGTAGTAGGTTGCGATAACCCCTTCGGGAGAAGTAGGTCACAAGGGCCCCTTCGAAAGAAGTAGGTTGCGATAACCCCTTCGGAAGAAGTAGGTTGCGATAACCCCTTCGGGAGAAGTAGGTCGCGATAATCCCTTCGGGAGAAGTAGGTAACGAGTACCCCATCCTAAGAAGTAGGTTGCGATAACCCCTTCGGGAGAAGAAGGTAACGAGTACCCCATCCTAAGAAGTAGGTAGCGAGTACCCCTTCGGAAGACGTAAGTTGCGAGAACCCCTTCGCAAGAAGTAGGTAGCGAATACCCCTTCGGGAGAAGTAGGTCGCGATAACACCTTCGGGAGAAGAAGGTAACGAGCACCCCATCCTAAGAAGTAGGTAGCGAGAACCCCTTTGGGAAAAGTAGGTCGCGATAATCCCTTCGGGAGAAGTAGGTAACGAGTACCCCATCCTAAGAAATAGTTAACGAGTACCCCTTCGGGAGAAGTAGGTCGCAAGGGCCCCTGCGAGAAAAGTAGGTTGCGATAACCCCTTCGGGAGAAGTAGGTCACAAGGGCCCCTTCGAGAGAAGTAGGTTGCGATAACCCCTTCGGGAGAAGTAGGTTACGATAACCCCTTCGGGAGAAGTAGGTCGCGTTAACCCCTTCGGGAGAAGTAGGTAACGAGTACCCCATTCTAAGAAGTACGTAGCGAGTACCCCTTCGGGAGAAGTAGGTTGCGAGAACCCCTTTGGGAAAAGTAGCTCACAAGGGTCCCTTCGGGAGAAGTAGATAACGAGGTCCCCTTCGGGAGAAGTAGGTCACAAGGGCCCGTTCGAGAGAAGTAGTTTGCGATAACCCTTTCGGGAAGAGTAGGTCACAAGGGTCCCTACGGGAGAAGTAGGTTGCGAGAACCCCTTCGGGAGAAGTAGGTAGCAAGTACCCCTTCAGAAGAAGTGGGTAGCATGTACCCCTTCGAGAAAAGTAGGTTGCGATAACCCCTTCGGGAGAAGTAGGTCACAAGGGCCCCTTCGAGAGAAGTAGGTTGCGATAACCCCTTCGGGAGAAGTAGGTTGCGATAACCCCTTCGGGAGAAGTAGGTTGCGATAATCCCTTCGGGAGAAGTAGGTAACGAGTACCCCATCCTAAGAAGTAGGTAGCGAGTACCCCTTCGGGAGAAGTAGGTTGCGAGAACCCCTTTGGGAAAAGTAGCTCACAAGGGTCCCTTCGGGAGAAGTAGGTTGCCATAACCCCTTCGGGTGAAGTAGGTCGCAAGTACCCCTTCGGGATAAGTAGGTTTCGATAACCCCTTCGGGAGAAGAAGGTAACGAGTACCCCATCCTAAGAAGTAGGTAGCGAGTACCCCTTCGGGAGACGTAAGTTGCGAGAACCCCTTCGCAAGAAGTAGGTAGCGAATACCCCTTCGGGAGAAGTAGGTTATGATCACCCCTTCGTAAGGTGTTACCAGGGGCACAGCCAAGTCCAAGTTTCTCACGAGTCGCCTCATATATACTTGGCGAAGGCTGCTGTCTGTACCAACTCTGGCTGCGCTTTTCCAAAAATGCTAAGTTTTATATGTAAATTTAATCATTAACTGAATGAGAATTATCGCAGTAAAAGTTAATCTATATTATAAGGACTAAAAATAATAATTCATGCTGTACCGTATATGGTTGACACAACTATGCCCATACAATAAAGCACCCAATCTAAAGTACAAATCACAAAGATTTCTAAGGTATCTCACTCAAACAAATTTTGAAAATTTTAGCCCACCGTGTGAGTTACGCCAAAAACTTGTAAGTGGCGGGGTAGAGCGTACTTAATGGACTACAGACTTTGATACTCAATTTATTCAGAAATTGTCTTTGGTCCATACAATCCATTTAAAAGAAAATTTCTAAGGTGTCTCACTCAATCATATTTTGAGAATTTTAGCCCACTGTGTGAGTTGTGCCGAAAATTCGAAAGTGGTGGCTATAGCGGACCTAATGGACTTCAACCTGTCATATTGAGGTTATTCAGAAATAGTTTTTGGTCTATACAATTAAGCCCACTGTGTGAGTTGTATATTAATTTGGAAAGTGGTGGGTTTTAGTGGCCCTTCGGCAGAAGTAGGTAACAAGTACCCCTTCGGGAGAAGTAGGTTGCGATAACTTCTTCGAGAGAAGAAGGTAACGAGCACCCCATCCTAAGAAGTAGGTAGCGAGAACCCCTTTGGGAGAAGTAGGTAACGAGTGCCCCATCCTAAGAAGTAGGTAGCGAGTACCCCTTCGGGAGAAGTAGGTCACAAGGGTCCCTTCGGGAGAAGTAAGGTGCGATAACCCCTTCGGGAGAAGTAGGTCGCAAGTACCCTTTCGGGATAAGTAGGTTGCGATAACCCCTTCGGGAGAAGTAGGTCACAAGGGCCCGTTCGAAAGAAGTAGTTTGCGATAACCCTTTCGGGAAGAGTAGGTCACAAGGGTCCCTACGGGAGAAGTAGGTTGCGAGAACCCCTTCGGGAGAAGTAGGTAGCAAGTACCCCTTTGGGAGAAGTAGGTAGCAAGTACCCCTTCGGGGAAGTGGGTAGCATGTACCCCTTCAGGAGAAGTAGATTGCGATAATCCCTTCGGGAGAAGTAGGTCACAAGGGCCCCTTCGAGAGAAGTAGGTTGCGATAACCACTTCGGGAGAAGTAGGTCGCAAGTACCCTTTCGGGATAAGTAGGTTGCGATAACCCCTTCGGGAGAAGTAGGTCACAAGGGCCCGTTCGAAAGAAGTAGTTTGCGATAACCCTTTCGGGAAGAGTAGGTCACAAGGGTCCCTACGGGAGAAGTAGGTTGCGATAACCCCTTCGGGAGAAGTAGGTCGCGATAATCCCTTCGGGAGAAGTAGGTAACGAGTACCCCATCCTAAGAAGTAGGTAGCGAGTCCCCTTCGGGAGAAGTAGGTTGCGAGAACCCCTTTGGGAAAAGTAGCTCACAAGGGTCCCTTCGGGAGAAGTAGGTTGCGATAACCCCTTCGGGAGAAGTAGGTCGCAAGTACCCCTTCGGGATAAGTAGGTTGCGATAACCCCTTCGGGAGAAGAAGGTAACGCGTACCCCATCCTAAGAAGTAGGTAGCGAGTACCCCTTCGGAAGAAGTAGGTTGCGAGAACTGCTTCGGGAGAAGTAGGTAGCAAGCACCCTTCGGGAGAAGTAGGTAGCAAGTACCCCTTCGAGAGAAGTAGGTTGCGATAACCCCTTCGGGAGAAGTAGGTCGCGATAACCCCTTCGGGAGAAGAAGGTAACGAGCACCCCATCCTAAGAAGTAGGTAGCGAGAACCCCTTTATGAAATGTAGGTCGCGATAATCCCTTCGGGAGAAGTAGGTAACGAGTACCCCATCCTAAGAAGTAGGTAGCGAGTACCCCTTCGGGAGAAGTAGGTCAAAAGGGTCCCTTCGGGAGAAGTAGGGTGCGATAACCCCTTCGGGAGAAGTAGGTTGCGATAACCCCTTCGGGAGAAGTAGGTCGCAAGTACCCCTTCGGGATAAGTAGGTTGCGATAACCCCTTCGGGAGAAGAAGGTAACGAGTACCCCATCCTAAGAAGTAGGTAGCGAGTCCCCTTCGGGAGAAGTAGGTTGCGAGAACCCCTTTGGGAAAAGTAGCTCACAAGGGTCCCTTCGGGAGAAGTAGGTTGCGATAACCCCTTCGGGAGAAGTAGGTCGCAAGTACCCCTTCGGGATAAGTAGGTTGCGATAACCCCTTCGGGAGAAGAAGGTAACGAGTACCCCATCCTAAGAAGTAGGTAGCGAGTACCCCTTCGGAAGAAGTAGGTTGCGAGAACTGCTTCGGGAGAAGTAGGTAGCAAGCACCCTTCGGGAAAAGTAGGTTGCGATAACCCCTTCGGGAGAAGTAGGTCACAAGGGCCCCTTCGAGAGAAGTAGGTTGCGATAACCCCTTCGGGAGAAGTAGGTTGCGATAACCCCTTCGGGAGAAGTAGGTTGCGATAATCCCTTCGGGAGAAGTAGGTAACGAGTACCCCATCCTAAGAAGTAGGTAGCGAGTACCCCTTCGGGAGAAGTAGGTCAAAAGGGTCCCTTCGGGAGAAGTAGGGTGCGATAACCCCTTCGGGAGAAGTAGGTTGCGATAACCCCTTCGGGAGAAGTAGGTCGCAAGTACCCCTTCGGGATAAGTAGGTTGCGATAACCCCTTCGGGAGAAGAAGGTAACGAGTACCCCATCCTAAGAAGTAGGTAGCGAGTACCCCTTCGGGAGACGTAAGATGCGAGAACCCCTTCGCAAGAATTAGGTAGCGAATACCCCTTCGGGAGAAGTAGGTCGCGATAACCCCTTCGGGAGAAGAAGGTAACGAGTACCCCATCCTAAGAAGTAGGTAGCGAGTACCCCTTCGGGAGAAGTAGGTCACAAGGGTCACTTCGGGAGAAGTAAGGTGCGATAACTTCTTCGGGAGAAGTAGGTAGCAAGTACCCCTTCAGGAGACGTAGGTTGCGATAACTTCTTCGAGAGAAGTAGGTTGCGAGAATTAGGTTGAGAGCACCCCTTCGGGAGAAATAGGTTGTGAGAACCCCTTCGGGAGAAGTAGGTCACAAGGGCCCCTTCGAGAGAAGTAGGTTACGATAACCCCTTCGGGAGAAGTAGGTCGCGATAACCCCTTCGGGAGAAGTAGGTAACGAGTACCCCTTCGGGAGAAGAAGGTAACGAGTACCCCATCCTAAGAAGTAGGTAGCGAGTACCCCTTCGGGAGAAGAAGGTAACGAGTACCCCATCCTAAGAAGTAGGTAGCGAGTCCCCTTCGGGAAAAGTAGGTTGCGATAACCCCTTCGGGAGAAGTAGGTCACAAAGGCCCCTTCGAGAGAAGTAGGTTGCGATAACCCCTTCGGGAGAAGTAGGTTGCGATAACCCCTTCGGGAGAAGTAGGTTGCGATAATCCCTTCGGGATAAGTAGGTAACGAGTACCCCATCCTAAGAAGTAGGTAGCGAGTACCCCTTCGGGAGAAGTAGGTCAAAAGGGTCCCTTCGGGAGAAGTAGGGTGCGATAACCCCTTCGGGAGAAGTAGGTTGCGATAACCCCTTCGGGAGAAGTAGGTCGCAAGTACCCTTCGGGATAAGTAGGTTGCGATAACCCCTTCGGGAGAAGAAGGTAACGAGTACCCCATCCTAAGAAGTAGGTAGCGAGTACCCCTTCGGGAGAAGTAGGTTGCGAGAACCCCTTTGGGAAAAGTAGCTCACAAGGGGAGAAGTAGGTTGCGATAATCCCTTCGGGAGAAGTAGGTAGCAAGTACCTCTACGGGAAAAGTAGGTTGCGATAACCCCTTCGGGAGAAGTAGGTCGCAAGTACCCCTTCGGGATAAGTAGGTTGCGATAACCCCTTCGGGAGAAGAAGGTAACGAGTACCCCATCCTAAGAAGTAGGTAGCGAGTACCCCTTCGGGAGAAGTAGGTTGCGAGAACCCCTTTGGGAAAAGTAGCTCACAAGGGGAGAAGTAGGTTGCGATAACCCCTTCGGGAGAAGTAGGTTGCGATAACCCCTTCGGGAGAAGTAGGTTGCGATAATCCCTTCGGGAGAAGTAGGTAACGAGTACCCCATCCTAAGAAGTAGGTAGCGAGTACCCCTTCGGGAGAAGTAGGTCAAAAGGGTCCCTTCGGGAGAAGTAGGGTGCGATAACCCCTTCGGGAGAAGTAGGTTGCGATAACCCCTTCGGGAGAAGTAGGTCGCAAGTACCCCTTCGGGATAAGTAGGTTGCGATAATCCCTTCGGGAGAAGTAGGTAACGAGTACCCCATCCTAAGAAGTAGGTAGCGAGTACCCCTTCGGGAGAAGTAGGTCAAAAGGGTCCCTTCGGGAGAAGTAGGGTGCGATAACCCCTTCGGGAGAAGTAGGTTGCGATAACCCCTTCGGGAGAAGTAGGTCGCAAGTACCCCTTCGGGATAAGTAGGTAGCGAGAACCCCTTTGGGAGAAGTAGGTAACGAGTGCCCCATCCTAAGAAGTAGGTAGCGAGTACCCCTTCGGGAGAAGTAGGTCACAAGGGTCCCTTCGGGAGAAGTAAGGTGCGATAACCCCTTCGGGAGAAGTAGGTCGCAAGTACCCTTTCGGGATAAGTAGGTTGCGATAACCCCTTCGGGAGAAGTAGGTCACAAGGGCCCCTTCGAGAGAAGTAGGTTGCGATAACCCCTTCGGGAGAAGTAGGTTGCGATAACCCCTTCGGGAGAAGTAGGTTGCGATAATCCCTTCGGGAGAAGTAGGTAACGAGTACCCCATCCTAAGAAGTAGGTAGCGAGTACCCCTTCGGGAGAAGTAGGTCAAAAGGGTCCCTTCGGGAGAAGTAGGGTGCGATAACCCCTTCGGGAGAAGTAGGTTGCGATAACCCCTTCGGGAGAAGTAGGTCGCAAGTACCCCTTCGGGATAAGTAGGTTGCGATAACCCCTTCGGGAGAAGAAGGTAACGAGTACCCCATCCTAAGAAGTAGGTAGCGAGTACCCCTTCGGGAGACGTAGGTTGCGAGAACCCCTTCAGGAGAAGTAGGTAACGACTACCCCATCCTAAGAAGTAGGTAGCGAGTACCCCTTCGGGAGAAGTAGGTAGCAAGTACCCCTTCAGGAGACGTAGGTTGCGATAACTTCTTCGAGAGAAGTAGGTTGCGAGAATTAGGTTGAGAGCACCCCTTCGGGAGAAATAGGTTGTGAGAACCCCTTCGGGAGAAGTAGGTCACAAGGGCCCCTTCGAGAGAAGTAGGTTACGATAACCCCTTCGGGAGAAGTAGGTCGCGATAACCCCTTCGGGAGAAGTAGGTAACGAGTACCCCATCCTAAGAAGTAGGTAGCGAGTACCCCTTCGGGAGAAGTAGGTTGCGAGAACCTCTTTGGGAAAAGTAGCTCACAAGGGTCCCTTCGGGAGAAGTAGGTTGCAAAAACCCCTTCGGGTGAAGTAGGTCGCAAGTACCCCTTCGGGATAAGTAGGTTGCGATAACCCCTTCGGGAGAAGAAGGTAACGAGTACCCCATCATAAGAAGTAGGTAGCGAGTACCCCTTCGGGAGAAGTAGGTTGCGAGAACCCCTTTGGGAAAAGTAGCTCACAAGGGTCCCTTCGGGAGAAGTAGGTTGCGAAAACCCCTTCGGGTGAAGTAGGTCGCAAGTACCCCTTCGGGATAAGTAGGTTGCGATAACCCCTTCGGGAGAAGAAGGTAACGAGTACCCCATCCTAAGAAGTAGGTAGCGAGTACCCCTTCGGGAGACGTAGGTTGCGAGAACCCCTTCAGGAGAAGTAGGTAACGACTACCCCATCCTAAGAAGTAGGTAGCGAGTACCCCTTCGGTAGAAGTAGGTAGCAAGTACCCCTTCAGGAGAAGTAGGTAGCATGTACCCCTTCGGGAGAAGTAGGTTGCCATAACCCCTTCGGGGGAAGTAGGTCACAAGGGCCCCTGCGGAAGAAGTAGGTTGTGATAACCCCTTCGGGAGAAGTAGGTTACGATAACCCCTTCGGGAGAAAAAGGTAACGAGTACCCCATCATAAGAAGTAGGTAGCGAGTACCCCTTCGGGAGAAGTAGGTCGCGATAACCCCTTCAGGAGAAGTAGGTAACGACTACCCCATCCTAAGAAGTAGGTAGCGAGTACCCCTTCGGGAGAAGTAGGTTGCGAGAACCCCTTTGGGAAAAGTAGCTCACAAGGGAAGAAGTAGGTTGCGATAACCCCTTCGGGAGAAGTAGGTAGCAAGTACCTCTTCGGGAAAAGTAGGTAGCAAATACCCCTTCGGGAGAAGTAGGTTGCGATAACCCCTTCGGGAGAAGTAGGTCACAAGGGCCCCTTCGAGAGAAGTAGGTCGCAATAAACCCTTCGGGAGAAGAAGATAACGGGCACCCCATCGCTAGGTTGCGAGAACCCCTTCCGGAGAAGTAGGTGACGAGTACCCCATCCTAAGAAGTAGGTAGCGAGTACCCCTTCGGGAGAAGTAGATCGCGATAACCCCTTCGGGAGAAGTAGGTTGCGATAACCCCTTCGGGAGAAGTTGATCGCGATAACCCCTTCCGGAGAAGTAGGTAAGGAGACCCAATCCTAAGAAGTAGGTAGCGAGAACCCCTTCGGGAGAAGTAGGTAGCAAGCACCCTTCGGTAGAAGTAGGTAGCAAGTACCCCTTCAGGAGAAGTAGGTAGCATGTACCCCTTCGGGAGAAGTAGGTTGCCATAACCCCTTCGGGGGAAGTAGGTCACAAGGGCCCCTGCGGAAGAAGTAGGTTGCGATAACCCCTTCGGGAGAAGTAGGTTACGATAACCCCTTCGGGAGAAGTAGGTCGTGATAACCCCTTCGGGAGAAGTAGGTAACGACTACCCCATCCTAAGAAGTAGGTAGCAAGTACCCCTTCGGGAGAAGTAGGTTGCGAGAACCCCTTTGGGAAAAATAGCTCACAAGGGTCCCTTCGGGAGAAGTAGGTTGCGATAACCCCTTCCGGAAAAGAAGGTTGAGATAACCCCTTCGGGAGAAGTAGGTCACAAGGGCCCCTTCAAGAGATGTAGGTTGCGATAACCCCTTCGGGGGAAGTAGGTTGTGATAACCCCTTCGGGAGAAGTAGGTTGCGATAACCCCTTCGGGAGAAGTTGATCGCGATAACCCCTTCGGGAGAAGTAGGAAACGATTACCCCATCCTAAGAAGTAGGTAGCGAATACCCCTTCGGGAGAAGTAGGGTGCGATAACCCCTTCGGGGGAAGTAGGTCGCAAGTACCCTTTCGGGATAAGTAGGTTGCGATAACCCCTTCGGGAGAAGAAGGTAACGAGTACCCCATCCTAAGAAGTAGGTAGCGAGTACCCCTTCGGGAGAAGTAGGTTGCGAGAACTGCTTCGGGAGAAGTAGGTAGCAAGCACCCTTCGGGAGAAGTAGGTAGCAAGTACCCCTTCGAGAGAAGTAGGTTGCGATAACCCCTTCGGGAGAAGTAGGAAACGAGTACCCCATCCTAAGAAGTAGGTAGCGAGAACCCCTTCGGGTGAAGTAGGTAGCAAGCACCCTTCGCGAGAAGTAGGTAGCAAGTACCCCTTCGGGAGAAGTAGGTAGCATGTACCCCTTCGGGAGAAGTAGGTCGCGATAACCCCTTCAGGAGAAGTAGGTCGCGATAACCCCTTCAGGAGAAGTAGGTAACGACTACCCCATCCTAAGAAGTAGGTAGCGAGCACCCCTTCGGGAGAAGTAGGTTGCGAGAACCCCTTTGGGAAAAGTAGCTCACAAGGGGAGAAGTAGGTTGCGATAATCCCTTCGGGAGAAGTAGGTAGCAAGTACCTCTACGGGAGAAGTAGGTAGCAAATACCCCTTCGGGAGAAGTAGGTTGCGATAACCCCTTCGGGAGAAGTAGGTCACAAGGGCCCCTTCGAGAGAAGTAGGTCGCGATAACCCCTTCGGGAGAAGAAGGTTGAGATAACCCCTTCGCGAGAAGTAGGTCACAAGGGCCCCTTCAAGAGATGTAGGTTGCGATAACCCCTTCGGGGGAAGTTGGTTGTGATAACCCTTTCGGGAGAAGTAGGTTGCGATAACCCCTTCGGGAGAAGTTGATCGCGATAACCCCTTCGGGAGAAGTGGGAAACGAGTACCCCATCCTAAGAAGTAGGTAGCGAGAACCCCTTCGGGTGAAGTAGGTAGCAAGCACCCTTCGCGAGAAGTAGGTAGCAAGTACCCCTTCGGGAGAAGTAGGTAGCATGTACCCCTTCGGGAGAAGTAGGTCGCGATAACCCCTTCAGGAGAAGTAGGTAACGACTACCCCATCCTAAGAAGTAGGTAGCGAGCACCCCTTCGGGAGAAGTAGGTTGCGAGAACCCCTTTGGGAAAAGTAGCTCACAAGGGGAGAAGTAGGTTGCGATAATCCCTTCGGGAGAAGTAGGTAGCAAGTACCTCTACGGGAGAAGTAGGTAGCAAATACCCCTTCGGGAGAAGTAGGTTGCGATAACCCCTTCGGGAGAAGTAGGTCACAAGGGCCCCTTCGAGAGAAGTAGGTCGCGATAACCCCTTCGGGAGAAGAAGGTAACGAGCACCCCATCGCTAGGTTGCGAGAACCCCTTCGGGAGAAGTAGGTAACGAGTACCCCATCCTAAGAAGTAGGTAGCGAGTACCCCTTCGGGAGAAGTAGGGTGCGATAACCCCTTCGGGGGAAGTAGGTCGCAAGTACCCTTTCGGGATAAGTAGGTTGCGATAACCCCTTCGGGAGAAGAAGGTAACGAGTACCCCATCCTAAGAAGTAGGTAGCGAGTACCCCTTCGGGAGAAGTAGGTTGCGAGAACTGCTTCCGGAGAAGTAGGTAGCAAGCACCCTTCGGGAGAAGTAGGTAGCAAGTACCCCTTCGAGAGAAGTAGGTTGCGATAACCCCTTCGGGAGAAGAAGGTAACGAGCACCCCATCCTAAGAAGTAGGTAGCGAGAACCCCTTTGGGAAAAGTAGGTCGCGATAATCCCTTCGGGAGAAGTAGGTAACGAGTACCCCATCCTAAGAAGTAAGTAGCGAGTACCCCTTCGGGAGAAGTAGGTCACAATTGTCCCTTCAGGAGAAGTAAGGTGCGATAACCCTTCGGGAGAAGTAGGTCGCAAGTACCCTTTCGGGATAAGTAGGTTGCGATAACCCCTCGGGAGAAGAAGGTAACGGCTACCCCATCCTAAGAAGTAGATAGCGAGTACCACTTCGGAAGAAATAGGTTGAGAGTACCCCTTTCGGGGAAGTAGATAACGAGGGCCCCTTCGGGAGAAATAGTTAACGAGTACCCCTTCGGGAGAAGTAGGTCACAAGGGCCCCTGCGAGAGAAGTAGGTTGCGATAACCCCTTCGGGAGAAGTAGGTTACGATAACCCCTTCGGGAGAAGTAGGTCGCGATAACCCCTTCGGGAGAAGTAGGTAACGAGTACCCCATCCTAAGAAGTACGTAGCAAGTACCCCTTCGGGAGAAGTAGGTTGCGAGAACCCCTTTGGGAAAAGTAGCTCACAAGGGTCCCTTCGGGAGAATTAGGTTGCGATAACCCCTTCGGGAGAAGTAGGTCGCAAGTACCCCTTCGGGATAAGTAGGTTGCGATAACCCCTTCGGGAGAAGAAGGTAACGAGTACCCCATCCTAAGAAGTAGGTAGCGAGTACCCCTTCGGGAGAAGTAGGTTGCGAGAATCCCTTCGGGAAAAGTAGGTCACAAGGATCCCTTCGGGAGAAATAGGGTGCGATAACCCCTTCGGGAGAAGTAGGTCGCAAGTACCCTTTCGGGATAAGTAGGTTGCGATAACCCCTTCGGGAGAAGAAGGTAACGAGTACCCCATCCTAAGAAGTAGGTAGCGAGTACCCTTCGGAAGAAATAGGTTGGGAGAACCCCTTCCGGAGAAGTAGATAACGAGGTCCCCTTCGGGAGAAGTAGGTCACAAGGGCCCGTTCGAGAGAAGTAGTTTGCGATAACCCTTTCGGGAAGAGTAGGTCACAAGGGTCCCTACGGGAGAAGTAGGTTGCGAGAACCCCTTCGGGAGAAGTAGGTAGCAAGTACCCCTTTGGGAGAAGTAGGTAGCAAGTACCCCTTCGGGAGAAGTGGGTAGCATGTACCCCTTCGGGAGAAGTAGGTTGCGATAATCCTTTCGGGAGAAGTAGGTCACAAGGGCCCCTTCGAGAGAAGTAGGTTGCGATAACCACTTCGGGAGAAGTAGGTCACAAGGGCCCCTTCGAGAGAAGTAGGTTGCGATAACCCCTTCGGGAGAAGTAGGTTGCGATAACCCCTTCGGGAGAAGTAGGTCGCGATAATCCCTTCGGGAGAAGTAGGTAACGAGTACCCCATCCTAAGAAGTAGGTAGCGAGTACCCCTTTGGGAAAAGTAGCTCACAAGGGTCCCTTCGGGAGAAGTAGGTTACCATAACCCCTTCGGGTGAAGTAGGTCGCAAGTACCCCTTCGGGATAAGTAGGTTTCGATAACCCCTTCGGGAGAAGAAGGTAACGAGTGCCCCATCCTAAGAAGTAGGTAGCGAGTACCCCTTCGGGAGACGTAAGTTGCGAGAACCCCTTCCCAAGAAGTAGGTAGCGAATACCCCTTCGGGAGAAGTAGGTTATGATCACCCCTTCGTAAGGTGTTACCAGGGGCACAGCCAAGTCCAAGTTTCTCACGAGTCGCCTCATATATACTTGGCGAAGGCTGCTGTCTGTACCAACTCTGGCTGCGCTTTTCCAAAAATGCTAAGTTTTATATGTAAATTTAATCATTAACTGAATGAGAATTATCGCAGTAAAAGTTAATCTATATTATAAGGACTAAAAATAATAATTCATGCTGTACCGTATATGGTTGACACAACTATGCCCATACAATAAAGCACCCAATCTAAAGTACAAATCACAAAGATTTCTAAGGTATCTCACTCAAACAAATTTTGAAAATTTTAGCCCACCGTGTGAGTTACGCCAAAAACTTGTAAGTGGCGGGGTAGAGCGTACTTAATGGACTACAGACTTTGATACTCAATTTATTCAGAAATTGTCTTTGGTCCATACAATCCATTTAAAAGAAAATTTCTAAGGTGTCTCACTCAATCACATTTTGAGAATTTTAGCCCACTGTGTGAGTTGTGCCGAAAATTCGAAAGTGGTGGCTATAGCGGACCTAATGGACTTCAACCTGTCATATTGAGGTTATTCAGAAATAGTTTTTGGTCTATACAATTTAGCCCACTGTGTGAGTTGTATATTAATTTGGAAAGTGGTGGGTTTTAGTGGCCCTTCGGCAGAAGTAGGTAACAAGTACCCCTTCGGGAGAAGTAGGTTGCGATAACTTCTTCGAGAGAAGAAGGTAACGAGCACCCCATCCTAAGAAGTAGGTAGCGAGAACCCCTTTGGGAGAAGTAGGTAACGAGTACCCCATCCTAAGAAGTAGGTAGCGAGTACCCCTTCGGGAGAAGTAGGTCACAAGGGTCCCTTCGGGAGAAGTAGGTCGCAAGTACCCTTTCGGGATAAGTAGGTTGCGATAACCCCTTCGGGAGAAGAAGGTAACGAGTACCCCATCCTAAGAAGTAGGTAGCGAGTACCCCTTCGGGAGACGTAAGTTGCGAGAACCCCTTCGCAAGAATTAGGTAGCGAATACCCCTTCGGGAGAAGTAGGTCGCGATAACCCCTTCGGGATGAGAAGGTAACGAGTACCCCATCCTAAGAAGTAGGTAGCGAGTACCCCTTCGGGAGAAGTAGGTCACAAGGGTCACTTCAGGAGAAGTAAGGTGCGATAACTTCTTCGGGAGAAGTAGGTAGCAAGTACCCCTTCAGGAGAAGTAGGTTGCGATAACTTCTTCGAGAGAAGTAGGTTGCGAGAATTAGGTTGAGAGCACCCCTTCGGGAGAAATAGGTTGTGAGAACCCCTTCGGGAGAAGTAGGTCACAAGGGCCCCTTCGAGAGAAGTAGGTTACGATAACCCCTTCGGGAGAAGTAGGTCGCGATAACCCCTTCGGGAGAAGTAGGTAACGAGTACCCCATCCTAAGAAGTTGGTAGCGAGTACCCCTTCGGGAGAAGTAGGTTGCGAGAACCCCTTTGGGAAAAGTAGCTCACAAGGGTCCCTTCGGGAGAAGTAGGTTGCAAAAACCCCTTCGGGTCAAGTAGGTCGCAAGTACCCCTTCGGGATAAGTAGGTTGCGATAACCCCTTTCGGGAGAAGAAGGTAACGAGTACCCCATCATAAGAAGTAGGTAGCGAGTACCCCTTCGGGAGAAGTAGGTTGCGAGAACCCCTTTGGGAAAAGTAGCTCACAAGGGTCCCTTCGGGAGAAGTAGGTTGCCATAACCCCTTCGGGTGAAGTAGGTCGCAAGTACCCCTTCGGGATAAGTAGGTTTCGATAACCCCTTCGGGAGAAGAAGGTAACGAGTACCCCATCCTAAGAAGTAGGTAGCGAGTACCCCTTCGGGAGACGTAAGTTGCGAGAACCCCTTCGCAAGAAGTAGGTAGCGAATACCCCTTCGGGAGAAGTAGGTTATGATCACCCCTTCGTAAGGTGTTACCAGGGGCACAGCCAAGTCCAAGTTTCTCACGAGTCGCCTCATATATACTTGGCGAAGGCTGCTGTCTGTACCAACTCTGGCTGCGCTTTTCCAAAAATGCTAAGTTTTATATGTAAATTTAATCATTAACTGAATGAGAATTATCGCAGTAAAAGTTAATCTATATTATAAGGACTAAAAATAATAATTCATGCTGTACCGTATATGGTTGACAAAACTATGCCCATACAATAAAGCACCCAATCTAAAGTACAAATCACAAAGATTTCTAAGGTATCTCACTCAAACAAATTTTGAAAATTTTAGCCCACCGTGTGAGTTACGCCAAAAACTTGTAAGTGGCGGGGTAGAGCGTACTTAATGGACTACAGACTTTGATACTCAATTTATTCAGAAACTGTCTTTGGTCCATACAATCCATTTAAAAGAAAATTTCTAAGGTGTCTCACTCAATCACATTTTGAGAATTTTAGCCCACTGTGTGAGTTGTGCCGAAAATTCGAAAGTGGTGGCTATAGCGGACCTAATGGACTTCAACCTGTCATATTGAGGTTATTCAGAAATAGTTTTTGGTCTATACAATTTAGCCCACTGTGTGAGTTGTATATTAATTTGGAAAGTGGTGGGTTTTAGTGGCCCTTCGGCAGAAGTAGGTAACAAGTACCCCTTCGGGAGAAGTAGGTTGCGATAACTTCTTCGAGAGAAGAAGGTAACGAGCACCCCATCCTAAGAAGTAGGTAGCGAGAACCCCTTTGGGAGAAGTAGGTAACGAGTACCCCATCCTAAGAAGTAGGTAGCAAGTACCCCTTCGGGAGAAGTAGGTCACAAGGGTCCCTTCGGGAGAAGTAAGGTGCGATAACCCCTTCGGGAGAAGTAGGTCGCAAGTACCCTTTCGGGATAAGTAGGTTGCGATAACCCCTTCGGGAGAAGTAGGTCACAAGGGCCCGTTCGAAAGAAGTAGTTTGCGATAACCCTTTCAGGAAGAGTAGGTCACAAGGGTCCCTACGGGAGAAGTAGGTTGTGAGAACCCCTTCGGGAGAAGTAGGTAGCAAGTACCCCTTTGGGAGAAGTAGGTAGCAAGTACCCCTTCGGGAGAAGTGGGTAGCATGTACCCCTTCGGGAGAAGTAGATTGCGATAATCCCTTCGGGAGAAGTAGGTCACAAGGGCCCCTTCGAGAGAAGTAGGTTGCGATAACCACTTCGGGAGAAGTAGGTCACAAGGGCCCCTTCGAGAGAAGTAGGTTGCGGGAACCCCTTCGGGAGAAGTAGGTTACGATAACCCCTTCGGGAGAAGTAGGTCGCGATAATCCCTTCGGGAGAAGTAGGTAACGAGTACCCCATCCTAAGAAGTAGGTAGCGAGTCCCCTTCGGGAGAAGTAGGTTGCGAGAACCCCTTTGGGAAAAGTAGCTCACAAGGGTCCCTTCGGGAGAAGTAGGTTGCGATAACCCCTTCGGGAGAAGTAGGTCGCAAGTACCCCTTCGGGATAAGTAGGTTGCGATAACCCCTTCGGGAGAAGAAGGTAACGAGTACCCCATCCTAAGAAGTAGGTAGCGAGTACCCCTTCGGAAGAAGTAGGTTGCGAGAACTGCTTCGGGAGAAGTAGGTAGCAAGCACCCTTCGGGAGAAGTAGGTAGCAAGTACCCCTTCGAGAGTAGTAGGTTGCGATAACCCCTTCGGGAGAAGTAGGTCGCGATAACCCCTTCGGGAGAAGAAGGTAACGAGCACCCCATCCTAAGAAGTAGGTAGCGAGAACCCCTTTATGAAATGTAGGTCGCGATAATCCCTTCGGGAGAAGTAGGTAACGAGTACCCCATCCTAAGAAGTAGGTAGCGAGTACCCCTTCGGGAGAAGTAGGTCAAAAGGGTCCCTTCGGGAGAAGTAGGGTGCGATAACCCCTTCGGGAGAAGTAGGTCGCAAGTACCCTTTCGGGATAAGTAGGTTGCGATAACCCCTTCGGGAGAAGTAGGTCACAAGGGCCCCTTCGAGAGAAATAGGTTGCGATAACCCCTTCGGGAGAAGTAGGTTACGATAACCCCTTCGGGAGAAGTAGGTCGCGATAACCCCTTCGGGAGAAGTAGGTAACGAGTACCCCATCCTAAGAAGTACGTAGCGAGTACCCCTTCGGGAGAAGTAGGTTGCGAGAACCCCTTTGAGAAAAGTAGCTCACAAGGGTCCCTTCGGGAGAATTAGGTTGCGATAACCCCTTCGGGAGAAGTAGGTCGCAAGTACCCCTTCGGGATAAGTAGGTTGCGATAACCCCTTCGGGAGAAGAAGGTAACGAGTACTCCATCCTAAGAAGTAGGTAGCGAGTACCCCTTCGGGAGAAGTAGGTTGCGAGAATCCCTTCGGGAGAAGTAGGTCACAATGGTCCCTTCGGGAGAAATAGGGTGCGATAACCCCTTCGGGAGAAGTAGGTCGCAAGTACCTTTCGGGATAAGTAGGTTGCGATAACCCCTTCGGGAGAAGAAGGTAACGAGTACCCCATCCTAAGAAGTAGGTAGCGAGTACCCCTTCGGAAGAAATAGGTTGGGAGAACCCCTTCCGGAGAAGTAGATAACGAGGTCCCCTTCGGGAGAAGTAGGTCACAAGGGTCCCTTCGGGAGAAATAGGGTGCGATAACCCCTTCGGGAGAAGTAGGTCGCAAGTACCTTTCGGGATAAGTAGGTTGCGATAACCCCTTCGGGAGAAGAAGGTAACGAGTACCCCATCCTAAGAAGTAGGTAGCGAGTACCCCTTCGGAAGAAATAGGTTGGGAGAACCCCTTCCGGAGAAGTAGATAACGAGGTCCCCTTCGGGAGAAGTAGGTCACAAGGGTCCCTACGGGAGAAGTAGGATGCGAGAACCCTTTCGGGAGAAGTAGGTAGCAAGTACCCCTTTGGGAGAAGTGGGTAGCATGTACCCCTTCGGGAGAAGTAGGTTGCGATAATCCCTTCGGGAGAAGTAGGTCACAAGGGCCCCTTCGAGAGTAGTAGGTTGCGATAACCCCTTCGGGAGAAGTAGGTCACAAGGGCCCCTTCGAAAGAAGTAGGTTGCGATAACCCCTTCGGAAGAAGTAGGTTGCGATAACCCCTTCGGGAGAAGTAGGTCGCGATAATCCCTTCGGGAGAAGTAGGTAACGAGTACCCCATCCTAAGAAGTAGGTTGCGATAACCCCTTCGGGTGAAGTAGGTCGCAAGTACCCCTTCGGGATAAGTAGGTTGCGATAACCCCTTCGGGAGAAGAAGGTAACGAGTACCCCATCCTAAGAAGTAGGTAGCGAGTACCCCTTCGGGAGACGTAAGTTGCGAGAACCCCTTCGCAAGAAGTAGGTAGCGAATACCCCTTCGGGAGAAGTAGGTCGCGATAACCCCTTCGGGAGAAGAAGGCAACGAGCACCCCATCCTAAGAAGTAGGTAGCGAGAACCCCTTTGGGAAAAGTAGGTCGCGATAATCCCTTCGGGAGAAGTAGGTAACGAGTACCCCATCCTAAGAAATAGTTAACGAGTACCCCTTTGGGAGAAGTAGGTCACAAGGGCCCCTGCGAGAAAAGTAGGTTGCGATAACCCCTTCGGGAGAAGTAGGTCACAAGGGCCCCTTCGAGAGAAGTAGGTTGCGATAACCCCTTCGGGAGAAGTAGGTTACGATAACCCCTTCGGGAGAAGTAGGTCGCGTTAACCCCTTCGGGAGAAGTAGATAACGAGTACCCCATTCTAAGAAGTACGTAGCGAGTACCCCTTCGGGAGAAGTAGGTTGCGAGAACCCCTTTGGGAAAAGTAGCTCACAAGGGTCCCTTCGGGAGAAGTAGATAACGAGGTCCCCTTCGGGAGAAGTAGGTCACAAGGGCCCGTTCGAGAGAAGTAGTTTGCGATAACCC
The DNA here is from genome assembly GCA_963576795.1 of Metopia argyrocephala. NCBI lineage: Eukaryota > Metazoa > Arthropoda > Insecta > Diptera > Sarcophagidae > Metopia > Metopia argyrocephala. Next base: position 88,610,208 of record OY756210.1, read on the forward strand.
TTTCGGGAAGAGTAGGTCACAAGGGTCCCTACGGGAGAAGTAGGTTGCGAGAACCCCTTCGGGAGAAGTAGGTAGCAAGTACCCCTTCAGAAGAAGTGGGTAGCATGTACCCCTTCGAGAGAAGTAGGTTGCGATAATCCCTTCGGGAGAAGTAGGTCACAAGGGCCCCTTCGAGAAAAGTAGGTTGCGATAACCCCTTCGAGAGAAGTAGGTTGCGATAACCCCTTCGGGAGAAGTAGGTTGCGATAATCCCTTCGGGAGAAGTAGGTAACGAGTACCCCATCCTAAGAAGTAGGTAGCGAGTACCCCTTCGGGAGAAGTAGGTTGCGAGAACCCCTTTGGGAAAAGTAGCTCACAAGGGTCCCTTCGGGAGAAGTAGGTTGCCATAACCCCTTCGGGTGAAGTAGGTCGCAAGTACCCCTTCGGGATAAGTAGGTTTCGATAACCCCTTCGGGAGAAGAAGGTAACGAGTACCCCATCCTAAGAAGTAGGTAGCGAGTACCCCTTCGGGAGACGTAAGTTGCGAGAACCCCTTCGCAAGAAGTAGGTAGCGAATACCCCTTCGGGAGAAGTAGGTTATGATCACCCCTTCGTAAGGTGTTACCAGGGGCACAGCCAAGTCCAAGTTTCTCACGAGTCGCCTCATATATACTTGGCGAAGGCTGCTGTCTGTACCAACTCTGGCTGCGCTTTTCCAAAAATGCTAAGTTTCATATGTAAATTTAATCATTAACTGAATGAGAATTATCGCAGTAAAAGTTAATCTATATTATAAGGACTAAAAATAATAATTCATGCTGTACCGTATATGGTTGACACAACTATGCCCATACAATAAAGCACCCAATCTAAAGTACAAATCACAAAGATTTCGAAGGTTTCTCACTCAAACAAATTTTGAAAATTTTAGTCCACCGTGTGAGTTACGCCAAAAACTTGTAAGTGGCGGGGTAGAGCGTACTTAATGGACTACAGACTTTGATACTCAATTTATTCAGAAATTGTCTTTGGTCCATACAATCCATTTAAAAGAAAATTTCTAAGGTGTCTCACTCAATCACATTTTGAGAATTTTAGCCCACTGTGTGAGTTGTGCCGAAAATTCGAAAGTGGTGGCTATAGCGGAACTAATGGACTTCAACCTGTCATATTGAGGTTATCCAGAAATAGTTTTTTGTCTATACAATTTAGCCCACTGTGTGAGTTGTATATTAATTTGGAAAGTGGTGGGTTTTAGTGGCCCTTCGGCAGAAGTAGGTAACAAGTACCCCTTCGGGAGAAGTAGGTTGCGATAACTTCTTCGAGAGAAGAAGGTAACGAGCACCCCATCCTAAGAAGTAGGTAGCGAGAACCCCTTTGGGAGAAGTAGGTAACGAGTACCCCATCCTAAGAAGTAGGTAGCGAGTACCCCTTCGGGAGAAGTAGGTCACAAGGGTCCCTTCGGGAGAAGTAGGTTGCGAGAACCCCTTCGGGAGAAGTAGGTAGCAAGTACCCCTTCGGGAGAAGTGGGTAGCATGTACCCCTTCGGGAGAAGTAGGTTGCGATAATCCCTTCGGGAGAAGTAGGTCACAAGGGCCCCTTCGAGAGAAGTAGGTTGCGATAACCCCTTCGGGTGAATTAGGTCGCGATAACCCCTTCGGGAGAAGTAGGTAACGAGTACCCCATCCTAAGAAGTAGGTCGCAAGTACCCTTTCGGGATAAGTAGGTTGCGATAACCCCTTCGGGAGAAGAAGGTAACGAGTACCCCATCCTAAGAAGTAGGTAGCGAGTACCCCTTCGGGAGACGTAAGTTGCGAGAACCCCTTCGCAAGAATTAGGTAGCGAATACCCCTTCGGGAGAAGTAGGTCGCGATAACCCCTTCGGGAGAAGAAGGTAACGAGTACCCCATCCTAAGAAGTAGGTAGCGAGTACCCCTTCGAGAGAAGTAGGTCACAAGGGTCACTTCGGGAGAAGTAAGGTGCGATAACTTCTTCGGGAGAAGTAGGTAGCAAGTACCCCTTCAGGAGAAGTAGGTTGCGATAACTTCTTCGAGAGAAGTAGGTTGCGAGAATTAGGTTGAGAGCACCCCTTCGGGAGAAATAGGTTGTGAGAACCCCTTCGGGAGAAGTAGGTCACAAGGGCCCCTTCGAGAGAAGTAGGTTACGATAACCCCTTCGGGAGAAGTAGGTCGCGATAACCCCTTCGGGAGAAGTAGGTAACGAGTACCCCATCCTAAGAAGTAGGTAGCGAGTACCCCTTCGGGAGAAGTAGGTTGCGAGAACCCCTTTGGGAAAAGTAGCTCACAAGGGTCCCTTCGGGAGAAGTAGGTTGCAAAAACCCCTTCGGGTCAAGTAGGTCGCAAGTACCCCTTCGGGATTAGTAGGTTGCGATAACCCCTTCGGGAGAAGTAGGTCGCGATAACCCCTTCGGGAGAAGTAGGTAACGAGTACCCCATCATAAGAAGTAGGTAGCGAGTACCCCTTCGAGAGAAGTAGGTTGCGATAACCCCTTCGGGAGAAGTAGGTTACGATAACCCCTTCGGGAGAAGTAGGTCGCGATAACCCCTTCGGGAGAAGTAGGTAACGAGTACCCCATCCTAATAAGTACGTAGCAAGTACCCCTTCGGGAGAAGTAGGTTGCGAGAACCCCTTTGGGAAAAGTAGCTCACAAGGGTCCCTTCGGGAGAATTAGGTTGCGATAACCCCTTCGGGAGAAGTAGGTCGCAAGTACCCCTTCGGGATAAGTAGGTTGCGATAACCCCTTCGGGAGAAGAAGGTAATGAGTACCCCATCCTAAGAAGTAGGTAGCGAGTACCCCTTCGGGAGAAGTAGGTTGCGAGAATCCCTTCGGGAAAAGTAGGTCACAAGGGTCCCTTCGGGAGAAATAGGTTGCGATAACCCCTTCGGGAGAAGTAGGTCGCAAGTACCCTTTCGGGATAAGTAGGTTGCGATAACCCCTTCGGGAGAAGAAGGTAACGAGTACCCCATCCTAAGAAGTAGGTAGCGAGTACCCTTCGGAAGAAATAGGTTGGGAGAACCCCTTCCGGAGAAGTAGATAACGAGGTCCCCTTCGGGAGAAGTAGGTCACAAGGGCCCGTTCGAGAGAAGTAGTTTGCGATAACCCTTTCGGGAAGAGTAGGTCACAAGGGTCCCTACGGGAGAAGTAGGTTGCGATAACCCCTTCGGGAGAAGTAGGTAGCAAGTACCCCTTTGGGAGAAGTAGGTAGCAAGTACCCCTTCGGGAGAAGTAAGTAGCATGTACCCCTTCGGGAGAAGTAGGTTGCGATAATCCTTTCGGGAGAAGTAGGTCACAAGCGCCCCTTCGAGAGAAGTAGGTTGCGATAACCACTTCGGGAGAAGTAGGTCACAAGGGCCCCTTCGAGAGAAGTAGGTTGCGATAACCCCTTCGGGAGAAGTAGGTTGCGATAACCCGTTCGGGAGAAGTAGGTCGCGATAATCCCTTCGGGAGAAGTAGGTAACGAGTACCCCATCCTAAGAAGTAGGTAGCGAGTACCCCTTCGGGAGAAGTAGGTTGCGAGAACCCCTTTGGGAAAAGTAGCTCACAAGGGTCCCTTCGGGAGAAGTAGGTTGCCATAACCCCTTCGGGTGAAGTAGGTCGCAAGTACCCCTTCGGGATAAGTAGGTTTCGATAACCCCTACGGGAGAAGAAGGTAACGAGTGCCCCATCCTAAGAAGTAGGTAGCGAGTACCCCTTCGGGAGACGTAAGTTGCGAGAACCCCTTCGCAAGAAGTAGGTAGCGAATACCCCTTCGGGAGAAGTAGGTTATGATCACCCCTTCGTAAGGTGTTACCAGGGGCACAGCCAAGTCCAAGTTTCTCACGAGTCGCCTCATATATATTTGGCGAAGGCTGCTGTCTGTACCAACTCTGGCTGCGCTTTTCCAAAAATGCTAAGTTTTATATGTAAATTTAATCATTAACTGAATGAGAATTATCGCAGTAAAAGTTAATCTATATTATAAGGGCTAAAAATAATAATTCATGCTGTACCGTATATGGTTGACACAACTATGCCCATACAATAAAGCACCCAATCTAAAGTACAAATCACAAAGATTTCAAAGGTTTCTCACTCAAACAAATTTTGAAAATTTTAGTCCACCGTGTGAGTTACGCCAAAAACTTGTAAGTGGCGGGGTAGAGCGTACTTAATGGACTACAGACTTTGATACTCAATTTATTCAGAAATTGTCTTTGGTCCATACAATCCATTTAAAAGAAAATTTCTAAGGTGTCTCACTCAATCACATTTTGAGAATTTTAGCCCACTGTGTGAGTTGTGCCGAAAATTCGAAAGTGGTGGCTATAGCGGACCTAATGGACTTCAACCTGTCATATTGAGGTTATCCAGAAATAGTTTTTTGTCTATACAATTTAGCCCACTGTGTGAGTTGTATATTAATTTGGAAAGTGGTGGGTTTTAGTGGCCCTTCGGCAGAAGTAGGTAACAAGTACCCCTTCGGGAGAAGTAGGTTGCGATAACTTCTTCGAGAGAAGAAGGTAACGAGCACCCCATCCTAAGAAGTAGGTAGCGAGAACCCCTTTGGGAGAAGTAGGTAACGAGTACCCCATCCTAAGAAGTAGGTAGCGAGTACCCCTTCGGGAGACGTAAGTTGCGAGAACCCCTTCGCAAGAATTAGGTAGCGAATACCCCTTCGGGAGAAGTAGGTCGCGATAACCCCTTCGGGAGAAGAAGGTAACGAGTACCCCATCCTAAGAAGTAGGTAGCGAGTACCCCTTCGAGAGAAGTAGGTCACAAGGGTCACTTCGGGAGAAGTAAGGTGCGATAACTTCTTCGGGAGAAGTAGGTAGCAAGTACCCCTTCAGGAGAAGTAGGTTGCGATAACTTCTTCGAGAGAAGTAGGTTGCGAGAATTAGGTTGAGAGCACCCCTTCGGGAGAAATAGGTTGTGAGAACCCCTTCGGGAGAAGTAGGTCACAAGGGCCCCTTCGAGAGAAGTAGGTTACGATAACCCCTTCGGGAGAAGTAGGTTGCGAGAACCCCTTTGGGAAAAGTAGCTCACAAGGGTCCCTTCGGGAGAAGTAGGTTGCAAAAACCCCTTCGGGTCAAGTAGGTCGCAAGTACCCCTTCGGGATTAGTAGGTTGCGATAACCCCTTCGGGAGAAGTAGGTCGCGATAACCCCTTCGGGAGAAGTAGGTAACGAGTACCCCATCCTAAGAAGTAGGTAGCGAGTACCCTTCGGAAGAAATAGGTTGGGAGAACCCCTTCCGGAGAAGTAGATAACGAGGTCCCCTTCGGGAGAAGTAGGTCACAAGGGCCCGTTCGAGAGAAGTAGTTTGCGATAACCCTTTCGGGAAGAGTAGGTCACAAGGGTCTCTACGGGAGAAGTAGGTTGCGAGAACCCCTTCGGGAGAAGTAGGTAGCAAGTACCCCTTTGGGAGAAGTAGGTAGCAAGTACCCCTTCGGGAGAAGTAAGTAGCATGTACCCCTTCGGGAGAAGTAGGTTGCGATAATCCTTTCGGGAGAAGTAGGTCACAAGGGCCCCTTCGAGAGAAGTAGGTTGCGATAACCACTTCGGGAGAAGTAGGTCACAAGGGCCCCTTCGAGGGAAGTAGGTTGCGATAACCCCTTCGGGAGAAGTAGGTTGCGATAACCCGTTCGGGAGAAGTAGGTCGCGATAATCCCTTCGGGAGAAGTAGGTAACGAGTACCCCATCCTAAGAAGTAGGTAGCGAGTACCCCTTCGGGAGAAGTAGGTTGCGAGAACCCCTTTGGGAAAAGTAGCTCACAAGGGTCCCTTCGGGAGAAGTAGGTTGCCATAACCCCTTCGGGTGAAGTAGGTCGCAAGTACCCCTTCGGGATAAGTAGGTTTCGATAACCCCTACGGGAGAAGAAGGTAACGAGTGCCCCATCCTAAGAAGTAGGTAGCGAGTACCCCTTCGGGAGACGTAAGTTGCGAGAACCCCTTCGCAAGAAGTAGGTAGCGAATACCCCTTCGGGAGAAGTAGGTTATGATCACCCCTTCGTAAGGTGTTACCAGGGGCACAGCCAAGTCCAAGTTTCTCACGAGTCGCCTCATATATATTTGGCGAAGGCTGCTGTCTGTACCAACTCTGGCTGCGCTTTTCCAAAAATGCTAAGTTTTATATGTAAATTTAATCATTAACTGAATGAGAATTATCGCAGTAAAAGTTAATCTATATTATAAGGACTAAAAATAATAATTCATGCTGTACCGTATATGGTTGACACAACTATGCCCATACAATAAAGCACCCAATCTAAAGTACAAATCACAAAGATTTCAAAGGTTTCTCACTCAAACAAATTTTGAAAATTTTAGTCCACCGTGTGAGTTACGCCAAAAACTTGTAAGTGGCGGGGTAGAGCGTACTTAATGGACTACAGACTTTGATACTCAATTTATTCAGAAATTGTCTTTGGTCCATACAATCCATTTAAAAGAAAATTTCTAAGGTGTCTCACTCAATCACATTTTGAGAATTTTAGCCCACTGTGTGAGTTGTGCCGAAAATTCGAAAGTGGTGGCTATAGCGGACCTAATGGACTTCAACCTGTCATATTGAGGTTATCCAGAAATAGTTTTTTGTCTATACAATTTAGCCCACTGTGTGAGTTGTATATTAATTTGGAAAGTGGTGGGTTTTAGTGGCCCTTCGGCAGAAGTAGGTAACAAGTACCCCTTCGGGAGAAGTAGGTTGCGATAACTTCTTCGAGAGAAGAAGGTAACGAGCACCCCATCCTAAGAAGTAGGTAGCGAGAACCCCTTTGGGAGAAGTAGGTAACGAGTACCCCATCCTAAGAAGTAGGTAGCGAGTACCCCTTCGGGAGAAGTAGGTCACAAGGGTCCCTTCGGGAGAAGTAAGGTGCGATAACCCCTTCGGGAGAAGTAGGTCGCAAGTACCCTTTCGGGATAAGTAGGTTGCGATAACCCCTTCGGGAGAAGAAGGTAACGAGTACCCCATCCTAAGAAGTAGGTAGCGAGTACCCCTTCGGGAGACGTAAGTTGCGAGAACCCCTTCGCAAGAATTAGGTAGCGAATACCCCTTCGGGAGAAGTAGGTCGCGATAACCCCTTCGGGAGAAGAAGGTAACGAGTACCCCATCCTAAGAAGTAGGTAGCGAGTACCCCTTCGGGAGAAGTAGGTCACAAGGGTCACTTCGGGAGAAGTAAGGTGCGATAACTTCTTCGGGAGAAGTAGGTAGCAAGTACCCCTTCAGGAGAAGTAGGTTGCGATAACTTCTTCGAGAGAAGTAGGTTGCGAGAATTAGGTTGAGAGCACCCCTTCGGGAGAAATAGGTTGTGAGAACCCCTTCGGGAGAAGTAGGTCACAAGGGCCCCTTCGAGAGAAGTAGGTTACGATAACCCCTTCGGGAGAAGTAGGTCGCGATAACCCCTTCGGGAGAAGTAGGTAACGAGTACCCCATCCTAAGAAGTAGGTAGCGAGTACCCCTTCGGGAGAAGTAGGTTGCGAGAACCCCTTTGGGAAAAGTAGCTCACAAGGGTCCCTTCGGGAGAAGTAGGTTGCAAAAACCCCTTCGGGTCAAGTAGGTCGCAAGTACCCCTTCGGGATTAGTAGGTTGCGATAACCCCTTCAGGAGAAGAAGGTAACGAGTACCCCATCATAAGAAGTAGGTAGCGAGTACCCCTTCGGGAGAAGTAGGTTGCGAGAACCCCTTTGGGAAAAGTAGCTCACAAGGGTCCCTTCGGGAGAAGTAGGTTGCGAAAACCCCTTCGGGTGAAGTAGGTCGCAAGTACCCCTTCGGGATAAGTAGGTTGCGATAACCCCTTCGGGAGAAGAAGGTAACGAGTACCCCATCCTAAGAAGTAGGTAGCGAGTACCCCTTCGGGAGACGTAGGTTGCGAGAACCCCTTCAGGAGAAGTAGGTAACGACTACCCCATCCTAAGAAGTAGGTAGCGAGTACCCCTTCGGTAGAAGTAGGTAGCAAGTACCCCTTCAGGAGAAGTAGGTAGCATGTACCCCTTCGGGAGAAGTAGGTTGCCATAACCCCTTCGGGGGAAGTAGGTCACAAGGGCCCCTGCGGAAAAAGTAGGTTGCGATAACCCCTTTGGGAGAAGTAGGTTACGATAACCCCTTCGGGAGAAAAAGGTAACGAGTACCCCATCCTAAGAAGTAGGTAGCGAGTACCCCTTCGGGAGAAGTAGGTCGCGATAACCCCTTCGGGAGAAGTAGGTTGCGATAACCCCTTCGGGAGAAGTTGATCGCGATAACCCCTTCCGGAGAAGTAGGTAAGGAGACCCAATCCTAAGAAGTAGGTAGCGAGAACCCCTTCGGGTGAAGTAGGTAGCAAGCACCCTTCGCGAGAAGTAGGTAGCAAGTACCCCTTCGGGAGAAGTAGGTAGCATGTACCCGTTCGGGAGAAGTAGGTCGCGATAACCCCTTCAGGAGAAGTAGGTAACGACTACCCCATCCTAAGAATTAGGTAGCGAGCACCCCTTCGGGAGAAGTAGGTTGCGAGAACCCCTTTGGGAAAAGTAGCTCACAAGGGGAGAAGTAGGTTGCGATAATCCCTTCGGGAGAAGTAGGTAGCATGTACCCCTTCGGGATAAGTAGGTAGCATGTACCCCTTCGGGAGAAGTAGGTTGCCATAACCCCTTCGGGGGAAGTAGGTCACAAGGGCCCCTGCGGAAGAAGTAGGTTGCGATAACCCCTTCGGGAGAAGTAGGTTACGATAATCCCTTCGGGAGAAGTAGGTCGTGATAACCCCTTCGGGAGAAGTAGGTAACGACTACCCCAACCTAAAAAGTAGGTAGCGAGTACCCCTTCGGGAGAAGTAGGTTGCAAAAACCCCTTTCGGAAAAATAGCTCACAAGGGTCCCTTCGGGAGAAGTAGGTTGCGATAACCCCATCGGGTGAAGTAGGTCACAAGGGCCCTTCGGAAGAAATAGGTTGCGATAACCCCTTCCGGAAAAGAAGGTTGAGATAACCCCTTCTGGAGAAGTAGGTCACAAGGGCCCCTTCAAGAGATGTAGGTTGCGATAACCCCTTCGGGGGAAGTAGGTTGTGATAACCCCTTCGGGAGAAGTAGGTTGCGATAACCCCTTCGGGAGAAGTTGATCGCGATAACCCCTTCGGGAGAAGTAGGAAACGAGTACCCCATCCTAAGAAGTAGGTAGCGAGAACCCCTTCGGATGAAGTAGGTAGCAAGCACCCTTCGCGAGAAGTAGGTAGCAAGTACCCCTTCGGGAGAAGTAGGTAGCATGTACCCGTTCGGGAGAAGTAGGTCGCGATAACCCCTTCAGGAGAAGTAGGTAACGACTACCCCATCCTAAGAAGTAGGTAGCGAGCACCCCTTCGGGAGAAGTAGGTTGTGAGAACCCCTTTGGGAAAAGTAGCTCACAAGGGGAGAAGTAGGTTGCGATAATCCCTTCGGGAGAAGTAGGTAGCAAGTACCTCTACGGGAGAAGTAGGTAGCAAATACCCCTTCGGGAGAAGTAGGTTGCGATAACCCCTTCGGGAGAAGTAGGTCACAAGGGCCCCTTCGAGAGAAGTAGGTCGCGATAACCCCTTCGGGAGAAGAAGGTAACGAGCACCCCATCGCTAGGTTGCGAGAACCCCTTCGGGAGAAGTATGTAACGAGTACCCCATCCTAAGAAGTAGGTAGCGAGTACCCCTTCGGGAGAAGTAGGGTGCGATAACCCCTTCGGGGGAAGTAAGTCGCAAGTACCCTTTCGGGATAAGTAGGTTGCGATAACCCCTTCGGGAGAAGAAGGTAACGAGTACCCCATCCTAAGAAGTAGGTAGCGAGTACCCCTTCGGGAGAAGTAGGTTGCGAGAACTGCTTCGGGAGAAGTAGGTAGCAAGCACCCTTCGGGAGAAGTAGGTAGCAAGTACCCCTTTGAGAGAAGTAGGTTGCGATAACCCCTTCGGGAGAAGTAGGTCGCGATAACCCCTTCGGGAGAAGAAGGTAACGAGCACCCCATCCTAAGAAGTAGGTAGCGAGAACCCCTTTGGGAAAAGTAGGTCGCGATAATCCCTTCGGGAGAAGTAGGTAACGAGTACCCCATCCTAAGAAGTAAGTAGCGAGTACCCCTTCGGCAGAAGTAGGTAACAAATACCCCTTCGGGAGAAGTAGGTTGCGATAACTTCTTCGAGAGAAGAAGGTAACGAGCACCCCATCCTAAGAAGTAGGTAGTGAGAACCCCTTTGGGAGAAGTAGGTAACGAGTACCCCATCCTAAGAAGTAGGTAGCGAGTACCCCTTCGGGAGAAGTAGGTCACAAGGGTCCCTTCGGGAGAAGTAAGGTGCGATAACCCCTTCGGGAGAAGTAGGTCGCAAGTACCCTTTCGGGATAAGTAGGTTGCGATAACCCCTTCGGGAGAAGAAGGTAACGAGTACCCCATCCTAAGAAGTAGGTAGCGAGTACCCCTTCGGGAGACGTAAGTTGCGAGAACCCCTTCGCAAGAATTAGGTAGCGAATACCCCTTCGGGAGAAGTAGGTCGCGATAACCCCTTCGGGAGAAGAAGGTAACGAGTACCCCATCCTAAGAAGTAGGTAGCGAGTACCCCTTCGGGAGAAGTAGGTCACAAGGGTCACTTCGGGAGAAGTAAGGTGCGATAACTTCTTCGGGAGAAGTAGGTAGCAAGTACCCCTTCAGGAGAAGTAGGTTGCGATAACTTCTTCGAGAGAAGTAGGTTGCGAGAATTAGGTTGAGAGCACCCCTTCGGGAGAAATAGGTTGTGAGAACCCCTTCGGGAGAAGTAGGTCACAAGGGCCCCTTCGAGAGAAGTAGGTTACGATAACCCCTTCGGGAGAAGTAGGTCGCGATAACCCCTTCGGGAGAAGTAGGTAACGAGTACCCCATCCTAAGAAGTAGGTAGCGAGTACCCCTTCGGGAGAAGTAGGTTGCGAGAACCCCTTTGGGAAAAGTAGCTCACAAGGGTCCCTTCGGGAGAAGTAGGTTGCAAAAACCCCTTCGGGTCAAGTAGGTCGCAAGTACCCCTTCGGGATTAGTAGGTTGCGATAACCCCTTCAGGAGAAGAAGGTAACGAGTACCCCATCATAAGAAGTAGGTAGCGAGTACCCCTTCGGGAGAAGTAGGTTGCGATAACCCCTTCGGGAGAAGTTGATCGCGATAACCCCTTCCGGAGAAGTAGGTAAGGAGACCCAATCCTAAGAAGTAGGTAGCGAGAACCCCTTCGGGTGAAGTAGGTAGCAAGCACCCTTCGCGAGAAGTAGGTAGCAAGTACCCCTTCGGGAGAAGTAGGTAGCATGTACCCGTTCGGGAGAAGTAGGTCGCGATAACCCCTTCAGGAGAAGTAGGTAACGACTACCCCATTCTAAGAAGTAGGTAGCGAGCACCCCTTCGGGAGAAGTAGGTTGCGAGAACCCCTTTGGGAAAAGTAGCTCACAAGGGGAGAAGTAGGTTGCGATAATCCCTTCGGGAGAAGTAGGTAGCATGTACCCCTTCGGGAGAAGTAGGTAGCATGTACCCGTTCGGGAGAAGTAGGTCGCGATAACCCCTTCAGGAGAAGTAGGTAACGACTACCCCATTCTAAGAAGTAGGTAGCGAGCACCCCTTCGGGAGAAGTAGGTTGCGAGAACCCCTTTGGGAAAAGTAGCTCACAAGGGGAGAAGTAGGTTGCGATAACCCCTTCGGGAGAAGTAGGTTACGATAATCCCTTCGGGAGAAGTAGGTCGTGATAACCCCTTCGGGAGAAGTAGGTAACGACTACCCCAACCTAAAAAGTAGGTAGCGAGTACCCCTTCGGGAGAAGTAGGTTGCAAAAACCCCTTTGGGAAAAATAGCTCACAAGGGTCCCTTCGGGAGAAGTAGGTTGCGATAACCCCATCGGGTGAAGTAGGTCACAAGGGCCCTTCGGAAGAAATAGGTTGCGATAACCCCTTCCGGAAAAGAAGGTTGAGATAACCCCTTCTGGAGAAGTAGGTCACAAGGGCCCCTTCAAGAGATGTAGGTTGCGATAACCCCTTCGGGGGAAGTAGGTTGTGATAACCCCTTCGGGAGAAGTAGGTTGCGATAACCCCTTCGGGAGAAGTTGATCGCGATAACCCCTTCGGGAGAAGTTGGAAACGAGTACCCCATCCTAAGAAGTAGGTAGCGAGAACCCCTTCGGATGAAGTAGGTAACGAGTACCCCATCCTAAGAAGTAGGTAGCAAGGACCCCTTCGGGAGAAGTAGGTTGCGAGAACTGCTTCGGGAGAAGTAGGTAGCAAGCACCCTTCGGGAGAAGTAGGTAGCAAGTACCCCTTCGAGAGAAGTAGGTTGCGATAACCCCTTCGGGAGAAGTAGGTCGCGATAACCCCTTCGGGAGAAGAAGGTAACGAGCACCCCATCCTAAGTAGTAGGTAGCGAGAACCCCTTTGGGAAAAGTAGCTCACAAGGGTCCCTTCGGGGGAATTAGGTTGCGATAACCCCTTCGGGAGAAGTAGGTCGCGATAACCCCTTCGGGAGAAGAAGGTAACGAGCACCCCATCGCTAGGTTGCGAGAACCCCTTCGGGAAAAGTAGGTAACGAGTACCCCATCCTAAGAAGTAGGTAGCGAGTACCCCTTCGGGAGAAGTAGGGTGCGATAACCCCTTCGGGGGAAGTAGTTCGCAAGTACCCTTTCGGGATAAGTAGGTTGCGATAACCCCTTTGGGAGAAGAAGGTAACGAGTACCCCTTCCTAAGAAGTAGGTAGCGAGTACCCCTTCGGGAGAAGTAGGTTGCGAGAACTGCTTCGGGAGAAGTAGGTAGCAAGCACCCTTCGGGAGAAGTAGGTAGCAAGTACCCCTTCGAGAGAAGTAGGTTGCGATAACCCCTTCGGGAGAAGTAGGTCGCGATAACTCCTTCGGGAGAATAAGGTAACGAGCACCCCATCCTAAGAAGTAGGTAGCGAGAACCCCTTTTGGAAATGTAGGTCGCGATAATCCCTTCGGGAAAAGTAGGTCAAAAGGGTCCCTTCGGGAGAAGTAGGGTGCGATAACCCCTTCGGGAGAAGTAGGTGGCAAGTACCCTTTCGGGATGAGTAGGTTGCGATAACCCCTTCGGGAGAAGAATGTAACGGGTACCCCATCCTAAGAAGTAGGTATCGAGTACCCCTTCGGAAGAAAGAGGTTGAGAGTACCCCTTCCGGAGAAGTAGATAACGAGGACCCCTTCGGGAGAAATAGTTAACGAGTACCCCTTCGGGAGAAGTAGGTCACAAGGGCCCCTGCGAGAGAAATAGGTTGCGATAACCCCTTCGGGAGAAGTAGGTTACGATAACCCCTTCCGGAGAAGTAGGTCGCGATAACCCCTTCGGGAGAAGTAGGTCGCAAGTACCCTTTCGCGATAAATAGGTTGCGATAACCCCTTCGGGAGAAGAAGGTAACGGGTACCCCATCCTAAGAAGTAGGTATCGAGTACCCCTTCGGAAGAAAGAGGTTGAGAGTACCCCTTCCGGAGAAGTAGATAACGAGGACCCCTTCGGGAGAAATAGTTAACGAGTACCCCTTCGGGAGAAGTAGGTCACAAGGGCCCCTTCGAGAGAAATAGGTTGCGATAACCCCTTCGGGAGAAGAAGGTAACGAGTACCCCATCCTAAGAAGTAGGTAGCGAGTACCCCTTCGGGAGACGTAAGTTGCCAGAACCCCTTCGCAAGAAGTAGGTAGCGAATACCCCTCCGGGAGAAGTAGGTCGCGATAACCCCTTCGGGAGAAGAATGTAACGAGCACCCCATCCTAAGAAGTAGGCAGCGAGAACCCCTTTGGGAAAAGTAGGTCGCGATAATCCCTTCGGGAGAAGTAGGTAACGAGTACCCCATCCGAAGAAATAGTTAACGAGTACCCCTTCGGGAGAAGTAGGTCACAAGGGCACCTGCGAGAGAAGTAGGTTGCGATAACCCCTTTGGGAGAAGTAGGTCACAAGGGCCCCTTCGAGAGAAGTAGGTTGCGATAACCCCTTCGGGAGAAGTAGGTTACGATAACCCCTTCGGGAGAAGTAGGTCGCGATAACCCCTTCGGGAGAAGTAGGTAACGAGTACCCCATCCTAAGAAGTACGTAGCGAGTACCCCTTCGGGAGAAGTAGGTTGCGAGAACCCCTTTGGGAAAAGTAGGTCGCAAGTACCCCTTCGGGATAAGTAGGTTGCGATAACCCCTTCGGGAGAAGTAGGTAACGAGTACCCCATCCTAAGAAGTAGGTCGCGATAACCCCTTCGGGAGAAGTAGGTAACGAGTACCCCATCCTAAGAAGTAGGTAGCGAGAACCCCTTCGGAAGAAAGAGGTTGAAAGTACCCCTTCCGGAGAAGTAGATAACGAGGACCCCTTCGGGAAAAATAGTTAACGAGTACCCCTTCGGGAGAAGTAGGTCACAAGGGCCCCTTCGAGAGAAATAGGTTGCGATAACCCCTTCGGGAGAAGAAGGTAACGAGTACCCCATCCTAAGAAGTAGGTAGCGAGTACCCCTTCGGGAGACGTAAGTTGCCAGAACCCCTTCGCAAGAAGTAGGTAGCGAATACCCCTCCGGGAGAAGTAGGTCGCGATAACCCCTTCGGGAGAAGAAGGTAACGAGCACCCCATCCTAAGAAGTAGGCAGCGAGAACCCCTTTGGGAAAAGTAGGTCGCGATAATCCCTTCGGGAGAAGTAGGTAACGAGTACCCCATCCGAAGAAATAGTTAACGAGTACCCCTTCGGGAGAAGTAGGTCACAAGGGCCCCTTCGAGAGAAGTAGGTTACGATAACCCCTTCGGGAGAAGTAGGTCGCGATAACCCCTTCGGGAGAAGTAGGTAACGAGTACCCCATCCTAAGAAGTAGGTAGCGAGTACCCCTTCGGGAGAAGTAGGTTGCGAGAACCCCTTTGGGAAAAGTAGCTCACAAGGGTCCCTTCGGGAGAAGTAGGTTGCAAAAACCCCTTCGGGTCAAGTAGGTCGCAAGTACCCCTTCGGGATTAGTAGGTTGCGATAACCCCTTCAGGAGAAGAAGGTAACGAGTACCCCATCATAAGAAGTAGGTAGCGAGTACCCCTTCGGGAGAAGTAGGTTGCGATAACCCCTTCGGGAGAAGTTGATCGCGATAACCCCTTCCGGAGAAGTAGGTAAGGAGACCCAATCCTAAGAAGTAGGTAGCGAGAACCCCTTCGGGTGAAGTAGGTAGCAAGCACCCTTCGCGAGAAGTAGGTAGCAAGTACCCCTTCGGGAGAAGTAGGTAGCATGTACCCGTTCGGGAGAAGTAGGTCGCGATAACCCCTTCAGGAGAAGTAGGTAACGACTACCCCATTCTAAGAAGTAGGTAGCGAGCACCCCTTCGGGAGAAGTAGGTTGCGAGAACCCCTTTGGGAAAAGTAGCTCACAAGGGGAGAAGTAGGTTGCGATAATCCCTTCGGGAGAAGTAGGTAGCATGTACCCCTTCGGGAGAAGTAGGTAGCATGTACCCGTTCGGGAGAAGTAGGTCGCGATAACCCCTTCAGGAGAAGTAGGTAACGACTACCCCATTCTAAGAAGTAGGTAGCGAGCACCCCTTCGGGAGAAGTAGGTTGCGAGAACCCCTTTGGGAAAAGTAGCTCACAAGGGGAGAAGTAGGTTGCGATAACCCCTTCGGGAGAAGTAGGTTACGATAATCCCTTCGGGAGAAGTAGGTCGTGATAACCCCTTCGGGAGAAGTAGGTAACGACTACCCCAACCTAAAAAGTAGGTAGCGAGTACCCCTTCGGGAGAAGTAGGTTGCAAAAACCCCTTTGGGAAAAATAGCTCACAAGGGTCCCTTCGGGAGAAGTAGGTTGCGATAACCCCATCGGGTGAAGTAGGTCACAAGGGCCCTTCGGAAGAAATAGGTTGCGATAACCCCTTCCGGAAAAGAAGGTTGAGATAACCCCTTCTGGAGAAGTAGGTCACAAGGGCCCCTTCAAGAGATGTAGGTTGCGATAACCCCTTCGGGGGAAGTAGGTTGTGATAACCCCTTCGGGAGAAGTAGGTTGCGATAACCCCTTCGGGAGAAGTTGATCGCGATAACCCCTTCGGGAGAAGTTGGAAACGAGTACCCCATCCTAAGAAGTAGGTAGCGAGAACCCCTTCGGATGAAGTAGGTAACGAGTACCCCATCCTAAGAAGTAGGTAGCAAGGACCCCTTCGGGAGAAGTAGGTTGCGAGAACTGCTTCGGGAGAAGTAGGTAGCAAGCACCCTTCGGGAGAAGTAGGTAGCAAGTACCCCTTCGAGAGAAGTAGGTTGCGATAACCCCTTCGGGAGAAGTAGGTCGCGATAACCCCTTCGGGAGAAGAAGGTAACGAGCACCCCATCCTAAGTAGTAGGTAGCGAGAACCCCTTTGGGAAAAGTAGCTCACAAGGGTCCCTTCGGGGGAATTAGGTTGCGATAACCCCTTCGGGAGAAGTAGGTCGCGATAACCCCTTCGGGAGAAGAAGGTAACGAGCACCCCATCGCTAGGTTGCGAGAACCCCTTCGGGAAAAGTAGGTAACGAGTACCCCATCCTAAGAAGTAGGTAGCGAGTACCCCTTCGGGAGAAGTAGGGTGCGATAACCCCTTCGGGGGAAGTAGTTCGCAAGTACCCTTTCGGGATAAGTAGGTTGCGATAACCCCTTTGGGAGAAGAAGGTAACGAGTACCCCTTCCTAAGAAGTAGGTAGCGAGTACCCCTTCGGGAGAAGTAGGTTGCGAGAACTGCTTCGGGAGAAGTAGGTAGCAAGCACCCTTCGGGAGAAGTAGGTAGCAAGTACCCCTTCGAGAGAAGTAGGTTGCGATAACCCCTTCGGGAGAAGTAGGTCGCGATAACTCCTTCGGGAGAATAAGGTAACGAGCACCCCATCCTAAGAAGTAGGTAGCGAGAACCCCTTTTGGAAATGTAGGTCGCGATAATCCCTTCGGGAAAAGTAGGTCAAAAGGGTCCCTTCGGGAGAAGTAGGGTGCGATAACCCCTTCGGGAGAAGTAGGTGGCAAGTACCCTTTCGGGATGAGTAGGTTGCGATAACCCCTTCGGGAGAAGAATGTAACGGGTACCCCATCCTAAGAAGTAGGTATCGAGTACCCCTTCGGAAGAAAGAGGTTGAGAGTACCCCTTCCGGAGAAGTAGATAACGAGGACCCCTTCGGGAGAAATAGTTAACGAGTACCCCTTCGGGAGAAGTAGGTCACAAGGGCCCCTGCGAGAGAAATAGGTTGCGATAACCCCTTCGGGAGAAGTAGGTTACGATAACCCCTTCCGGAGAAGTAGGTCGCGATAACCCCTTCGGGAGAAGTAGGTCGCAAGTACCCTTTCGCGATAAATAGGTTGCGATAACCCCTTCGGGAGAAGAAGGTAACGGGTACCCCATCCTAAGAAGTAGGTATCGAGTACCCCTTCGGAAGAAAGAGGTTGAGAGTACCCCTTCCGGAGAAGTAGATAACGAGGACCCCTTCGGGAGAAATAGTTAACGAGTACCCCTTCGGGAGAAGTAGGTCACAAGGGCCCCTTCGAGAGAAATAGGTTGCGATAACCCCTTCGGGAGAAGAAGGTAACGAGTACCCCATCCTAAGAAGTAGGTAGCGAGTACCCCTTCGGGAGACGTAAGTTGCCAGAACCCCTTCGCAAGAAGTAGGTAGCGAATACCCCTCCGGGAGAAGTAGGTCGCGATAACCCCTTCGGGAGAAGAATGTAACGAGCACCCCATCCTAAGAAGTAGGCAGCGAGAACCCCTTTGGGAAAAGTAGGTCGCGATAATCCCTTCGGGAGAAGTAGGTAACGAGTACCCCATCCGAAGAAATAGTTAACGAGTACCCCTTCGGGAGAAGTAGGTCACAAGGGCACCTGCGAGAGAAGTAGGTTGCGATAACCCCTTTGGGAGAAGTAGGTCACAAGGGCCCCTTCGAGAGAAGTAGGTTGCGATAACCCCTTCGGGAGAAGTAGGTTACGATAACCCCTTCGGGAGAAGTAGGTCGCGATAACCCCTTCGGGAGAAGTAGGTAACGAGTACCCCATCCTAAGAAGTACGTAGCGAGTACCCCTTCGGGAGAAGTAGGTTGCGAGAACCCCTTTGGGAAAAGTAGGTCGCAAGTACCCCTTCGGGATAAGTAGGTTGCGATAACCCCTTCGGGAGAAGTAGGTAACGAGTACCCCATCCTAAGAAGTAGGTCGCGATAACCCCTTCGGGAGAAGTAGGTAACGAGTACCCCATCCTAAGAAGTAGGTAGCGAGAACCCCTTCGGAAGAAAGAGGTTGAAAGTACCCCTTCCGGAGAAGTAGATAACGAGGGACCCCTTCGGGAAAAATAGTTAACGAGTACCCCTTCGGGAGAAGTAGGTCACAAGGGCCCCTTCGAGAGAAATAGGTTGCGATAACCCCTTCGGGAGAAGAAGGTAACGAGTACCCCATCCTAAGAAGTAGGTAGCGAGTACCCCTTCGGGAGACGTAAGTTGCCAGAACCCCTTCGCAAGAAGTAGGTAGCGAATACCCCTCCGGGAGAAGTAGGTCGCGATAACCCCTTCGGGAGAAGAAGGTAACGAGCACCCCATCCTAAGAAGTAGGCAGCGAGAACCCCTTTGGGAAAAGTAGGTCGCGATAATCCCTTCGGGAGAAGTAGGTAACGAGTACCCCATCCGAAGAAATAGTTAACGAGTACCCCTTCGGGAGAAGTAGGTCACAAGGGCACCTGCGAGAGAAGTAGGTTGCGATAACCCCTTTGGGAGAAGTAGGTCACAAGGGCCCCTTCGAGAGAAGTAGGTTGCGATAACCCCTTCGGGAGAAGTAGGTTACGATAACCCCTTCGGGAGAAGTAGGTCACAAGGGCCCCTGCGAGAGAAGTAGGTTGCGAGAACCCCTTTGGGAGAAGTAGGTCGCAAGTACCCCTTCGGGATAAGTAGGTTGCGATAACCCCTTCGGGAGAAGAAGGTAACGAGTACCTCATCCTAAGAAGTAGGTAGCGAGTACCCCTTCGGGAGAAGTAGATAACGAGGTCCCCTTCGGGAGAAGTAGGTCACAAGGGCCCGTTCTAGAGAAGTAGTTTGCGATAACCCTTTCGGGAAGAGTAGGTCACAAGGGTCCCTACGGGAGAAGTAGGTTGCGAGAACCCCTTCGGGAGAAGTAGGTAGCAAGTACCCCTTCGGGAGAAGTGGGTAGCATGTACACCTTCGGGAGAAGTAGGTTGCGATAATCCCTTCGGGAGAAGTAGGTCACCAGGGCCTCTTCGTGAAAAGTAGGTTGCGATAACCCCTTCGGGAGAAGTAGGTCACAAGGGCCCCTTCGAGAGAAGTAGGTTGCGATAACCCCTTCGGGAGAAATAGGTTGCGATAACCCCTTCGGGAGAAGTAGGTCGCGATAATCCCTTCGGGAGAAGTAGGTAACGAGTACCCCATCCTAAGAAGTAGGTAGCGAGTACCCCTTCGGGAGAAGTAGGTTGCGATAACCCCTTCGGGAGAAGAAGGTAAGGAGTACCCCATCCTAAGAAGTAGGTAGCGAGTACCCCTTCGGGAGAAGTAGGTTGCGAGAACCCCTTCGGGAGAAGTAGGTCGCAAGTACCCTTTCGGGATAAGTAGGTTGCGATAACCCCTTCGGGAGAAGAAGGTAACGGGTACCCCATCCTAAGAAGTAGGTAGCGAGAACCCCTTCGGGAGAAGTAGGTAGCAAGCACCCTTCGCGAGAAGTAGGTTGCCATAACCCCTTCGGGAGAAGTAGGTTACGATAACCCCTTCGGGAGAAGTAGGTAACGAGTACCCCATCCTAAGAAGTAGGTAGCGAGAACCCCTTTGGGAAAAGTAGGTCGCGATAATCCCTTCGGGAGAAGTAGGTAACGAGTACCCGATCCTAAGAAGTAGGTAGCGAGTACCCCTTCGGGAGAAGAAGGTAACGAGTACCCCTTCCTAAGAAGTAGGTAGCGAGTACCCCTTCGGGAGAAGTAGGTTGCGAGAACTGCTTCGGGAGAAGTAGGTAGCAAGCACCCTTCGGGAGAAGTAGGTAGCAAGTACCCCTTCGAGAGAAGTAGGTTGCGATAACCCCTTCGGGAGAAGTAGGTCGCGATAACTCCTTCGGGAGAATAAGGTAACGAGCACCCCATCCTAAGAAGTAGGTAGCGAGAAACCCTTTGGGAAATGTAGGTCGCGATAATCCCTTCGGGAGAAGTAGGTAATGAGTACCCCATCCTAAGAAGTAGGTAGCGAGTACCCCTTCGGGAGAAGTAGATCAAAAGGGTCCCTTCGGGAGAAGTAGGGTGCGAGAACCCCTTTGGGAAAAGTAGCTCACAAGGGTCCCTTCGGGAGAAGTAGGTTGCGATAACCCCTTCGGGTGAAATAGGTCGCAAGTACCCCTTCGGGATAAGTAGGTTGCGATAACCCCTTCGGGAGAAGAAGGTAACGGGTACCCCATCCTAAGAAGTAGGTAGCGAGAACCCCTTCGGGAGAAGTAGGTAGCAAGCACCCTTCGCGAGAAGTAGGTTGCCATAACCCCTTCGGGAGAAGTAGGTTACGATAACCCCTTCGGGAGAAGTAGGTAACGAGTACCCCATCCTAAGAAGTAGGTAGCGAGAACCCCTTTGGGAAAAGTAGGTCGCGATAATCCCTTCGGGAGAAGTAGGTAACGAGTACCCGATCCTAAGAAGTAGGTAGCGAGTACCCCTTCGGGAGAAGAAGGTAACGAGTACCCCTTCCTAAGAAGTAGGTAGCGAGTACCCCTTCGGGAGAAGTAGGTTGCGAGAACTGCTTCGGGAGAAGTAGGTAGCAAGCACCCTTCGGGAGAAGTAGGTAGCAAGTACGCCTTCGAGAGAAGTAGGTTGCGATAACCCCTTCGGGAGAAGTAGGTCGCGATAACTCCTTCGGGAGAATAAGGTAACGAGCACCCCATCCTAAGAAGTAGGTAGCGAGAACCCCTTTGGGAAATGTAGGTCGCGATAATCCCTTCGGGAGAAGTAGGTAATGAGTACCCCATCCTAAGAAGTAGGTTGCGAGAACCCCTTCGGGAGAAGTAGGTAGCAAGTACCCCTTCGGGAGAAGTGGGTAGCATGTACCCCTTCGGGAGAAGTAGGTTGCGATAATCCCTTCGGGAGAAGTAGGTCACCAGGGCCTCTTCGTGAAAAGTCGGTTGCGATAACCCCTTCGGGAGAAGTAGGTCACAAGGGCCCCTTCGAGAGAAGTAGGTTGCGATAACCCCTTCGGGAGAAATAGGTTGCGATAACCTCTTCGGGAGAAGTAGGTCGCGATAATCCCTTCGGGAGAAGTAGGTAACGAGTACCCCATCCTAAGAAGTAGGTAGCGAGTACCCCTTCGGGAGAAGTAGGTTGCGATAACCCCTTCGGGAGAAGAAGGTAAGGAGTACCCCATCCTAAGAAGTAGGTAGCGAGTACCCCTTCGGGAGAAGAAGGTTGCGAGAACCCCTTTGGGAAAAGTAGTTCACAAGGGTCCCTTCGGGAGAAGTAGGTTGCGATAACCCCTTCGGGGGAAGTAGGTCACAAGGGCCCCTGCGAGAGAAGCAGGTTGCGATAATCCCTTCGGGAGAAGTAGGTAACGAGTACCCCATCCTAAGAAGTAGGTAGCGAGTACCCTTCGGAAGAAATAGGTTGGGAGAACCCCTTCCGGAGAAGTAGATAACGAGGTCCCCTTCGGGAGAAGTAGGTCACAAGGGCCCGTTCGAGAGAAGTAGTTTGCGATAACCCTTTCGGGAAGAGTAGGTCACAAGGGTCCCTACGGAAGAAGTAGGTTGCGAGAACCCCTTCGGGAGAAGTAGGTAGCAAGTACCCCTTTGGGAGAAGTAGGTAGCAAGTACCCCTCCGGGAGAAGTGGGTAGCATGTACCCCTTCGGGAGAAGTAGGTTGCGATAATCCCTTCGGGAGAAGTAGGTCACAAGGGCCCCTTCGAGAGAAGTAGGTTGCGATAACCACTTCGGGAGAAGTAGGTCACAAGGGCCCCTTCGAGAGAAGCAGGTTGCGAGAACCCCTTCGGGAGAAGTAGGTTGCGACAACCCCTTCGGGAGAAGTAGGTCGCGATAATCCCTTCGGGAGAAGTAGGTAACGAGTACCCCATCCTAAGAAGTAGGTAGCGAGTCCCCTTCGGGAGAAGTAGGTTGCGAGAACCCCTTTGGGAAAAGTAGCTCACAAGGGTCCCTTCGGGAGAAGTAGGTTGCGATAACCCCTTCGGGTGAAATAGGTCGCAAGTACCCCTTCGGGATAAGTAGGTTGCGATAACCCCTTCGGGAGAAGAAGGTAACGAGTACCCCATCCTAAGAAGTAGGTAGCGAGTACCCCTTCGGGAGACGTAAGTTGCGAGAACCCCTTCGCAAGAAGTAGGTAGCGAATACCCCTTCGGGAGAAGTAGGTTATGATCACCCCTTCGTAAGGTGTTACCAGGGGCACAGCCAAGTCCAAGTTTCTCACGAGTCGCCTCGTATATACTTGGTGAAGGCTGCTGTCTGTACCAACTCTGGCTGCGCTTTTTCAAAAATGCTAAGTTTTATATGTAAATTTAATCATTAACTGAATGAGAATTATCGCAGTAAAAGTCAATCTATATTATAAGGACTAAAAATAATAATTCATGCTGTACCGTGTATAGTTGACACAACTATGCCCATACAATAAAGTACCCAATCTAAAGTACCAATCACAAAGATTTCTAAGGTATCTCACTCAAGCAAATTTTGAAAATTTTAGCCCACCGTGTGAGTTACGCCAAAAACTTGTAAGTGGCGGGGTAGAGCGTACTTAAGGGACTACAGACTTTGATACTCAATTTATTCATAAATTGTCTTTGGTCCATACAATCCATTTAAAAGAAAATTTCTAAGGTGTCTCACTCAATCACATTTTGAGAATTTTAGCCCACTGTGTGAGTTGTGCCCAAAATTCGAAAGTGGTGGCTATAGCGGACCTAATGGACTTCAACCTGTCATATTGAGGTTATTCAGAAATAGTTTTTAGTCCATAAAATTTAGCCCACTGTATGAGTTGTATATTAATTTGGAAAGTGGTGGGTTTTAGTGGCCCTTCGGCAGAAGTAGGTAACAAGGGCCCCTTCGAGAGAAGGGGCCCGATAACTTCTTCCGGAGAAGTAGGTAGCAAGTAACCCTTCGGGAGAAGTAGGTTGCGATAACTTCTTCGAGAGAAGTAGGTTGCGAGAATTAGCTTGAGAGCACCCCTTCGGGAGAAGTAGGTTGTGATAACCCTTTCGGGAGAAGTAGGTAGCAAGTACCCTTCGGGAGAAGTAGGTAACGAGTACCCCTTCGGAAGAAGTAGGTCACTAGGGCTCCTTCGGGAGAAGTAGGGTGCGATAACCCTTTCGGGAGAAGTAAGTCGCAAGTACCCTTTCGGGATAAGTAGGTTGCGATAACCCCTTCGGGAGAAGAAGGTAACGAGTACCCCATCCTAAGAAGTAGGTAGCGAGTACCCCTTCGGAAGAAGTAGGTTGCGAGAACCCCTTCGGGAGAAGTAGGTAGCAAGCACCCTTTCGGGATAAGTAGGTTGCCATAACCCCTTCGGGAGAAGAAGGTAACGAGTACCCCATCCTAAGAAGTAGGTAGCGAGTACCCCTTCGGGAGAAGTAGGTTGAGAGAACCCCTTCGGGAGAAGTAGGTAGCAAGCACACTTCGGGAGAAGTAGGTTGCGATAACCCCTTCGGGAGAAGTAGGTTGCGATAACCCCTTCGGGAGAAGTAGGTCGCGATAACCCCTTCGGGAGAAGTAGGTCGCGATAACCCCTTCGGGAGAAGAAGGTAACGAGCACCCCATCCTAAGAAGTAGGTAGCGAGTACCCCTTCGGGAGGAGTAGGTCACAAGGGTCCCTTCGGGAGAAGTAGGGTGCGATAACCCCTTCGGGAGAAGTAGGTCGCAAATACCCCTTCGGGAGAAGTAGGTCGCGATAATCCCTTCGGGAGAAGTAGGTAACGACTACCCCATCCTAAGAAGTAGGTAGCGAGTCCCCTTCGGGAGAAGTAGGTTGCGAGAACCCCTTTGGGAAAAGTAGCTCACAAGGGTCCCTTCGGGAGAAGTAGGTTGCGATAACCCCTTCGGGTGAAATAGGTCGCAAGTACCCCTTCGGGATAAGTAGGTTGCGATAACCCCTTCGGGAGAAGAAGGTAACGAGTACCCCATCCTAAGAAGTAGGTAGCGAGTACCCCTTCGGGAGACGTAAGTTGCGAGAACCCCTTCGCAAGAAGTAGGTAGCGAATACCCCTTCGGCAGAAGTAGGTTATGATCACCCCTTCGTAAGGTGTTACCAGGGGCACAGCCAAGTCCAAGTTTCTCACGAGTCGCCTCATATATACTTGGCGAAGGCTGCTGTCTGTACCAACTCTGGCTGCGCTTTTCCAAAAATGCTAAGTTTTATATGTAAATTTAATCATTAACTGAATGAGAATTATCGCAGTAAAAGTTAATCTATATTATAAGGACTAAAAATAATAATTCATGCTCTACCGTATATGGTTGACACAACTATGCCCATACAATAAAGCACCCAATCTAAAGTACAAATCACAAAGATTTCTAAGGTATCTCACTCAAACAAATTTTGAAAATTTTAGCCCACCGTGTGAGTTACGCCAAAAACTTGTAAGTGGCGGGGTAGAGCGTACTTAATGGACTACAGACTTTGATACTCAATTTATTCAGAAATTGTCTTTGGTCCATACAATCCATTTAAAAGAAAATTTCTAAGGTGTCTCACTCAATCACATTTTGAGAATTTTAGCCCGTTGTGTGAGTTGTGCCGAAAATTCGAAAGTGGTGGCTATAGCGGACCTAATGGACTTCAACCTGTTATATTGAGGTTATTGAGAAATAGTTTTTGGTCTATACAATTTAGCCCACTGTGTGAGTTGTATATTAATTTGGAAAGTGGTGGGTTTTAATGGCCCTTCGGCAGAAGTAGGTAACAAGGGCCCCTTCGAGAGAAGGGACCCGCTAACTTCTTCGGGAGAAGTAGGTAGCAAGTACCCCTTCGGGAGAAGTAGGTTGCGATAACTTCTTCGAGAGAAGTAGGTTGCGAGAATTAGGTTGAGAGCACCTCTTCGGGAGAAGTAGGTTGTGATAACCCTTTCGGGAGAAGTAGGTAGCAAGTACCCTTCGGGAGAAGTAGGTTGCCATAACCCCTTCGGGGGAAGTAGGTCACAAGGGCCCTTCGGAAGAAATAGGTTGCGATAACCCCTTCCGGAAAAGAAGGTTGAGATAACCCCTTCGGGAGAAGTAGGTCACAAGGGCCCCTTCAAGAGATGTAGGTTGCGATAACCCCTTCGGGGGAAGTAGGTTGTGATAACCCCTTCGGGAGAATTAGGTTGCGATAACCCCTTCGGGAGAAGTAGGTCGCGATAATCCCTTCAGGAGAAGTAGGTAACGACTACCCCATCCTAAGAAGTAGATAGCGAGCACCCCTTCGGGAGAAGTAGGTAGCAAGTACCTCTTCGGGAAAAGTAGGTAGCAAATACCCCTTCGGGAAAAGTAGGTTGCGATAACCCCTTCGGGAGAAGTAGGTCACAAGGGCCCCTTCGAGGGAAGTAGGTCGCGATAACCCCTTCGGGAGAAGAAGGTAACGGGCACCCCATCGCTAGGTTGCGAGAACCCCTTCCGGAGAAGTAGGTGACGAGTACCCAATCCTAAGAAGTAGGTAGCGAGTACCCCTTCGGGAGAAGTAGGTCGCGATAACCCCTTCGGGAGAAGTAGGTTGCGATAACCCCTTCGGGAGAAGTTGATCGCGATAACCCCTTCCGGAGAAGTAGGTAAGGAGACCCAATCCTAAGAAGTAGGTAGCGAGAACCCCTTCGGGAGAAGTAGGTAGCAAGCACCCTTCGGTAGTATTAGGTAGCAAGTACCCCTTCAGGAGAAGTAGGTAGCATGTACCCCTTCGGGAGAAGTAGGTTGCCATAACCCCTTCGGGGGAAGTAGGTCACAAGGGCCCCTGCGGAAGAAGTAGGTTGCGATAACCCCTTCGGGAGAAGTAGGTTACGATAACCCCTTCGGGAGAAGTAGGTCGTGATAACCCCTTCGGGAGAAGTAGGTAACGACTACCCCATCCTAAGAAGTAGGTAGCGAGTACCCCTTCGGGAGAAGTAGGTTGCGAGAACCCCTTTGGGAAAAATAGCTCACAAGGGTCCCTTCGGGAGAAGTAGGTTGCGATAACCCCATCGGGTGAAGTAGGTCACAAGGGCCCTTCGGAAGAAATAGGTTGCGATAACCCCTTCCGGAAAAGAAGGTTGAGATAACCCCTTCGGGAGAAGTAGGTCACAAGGGCCCCTTCAAGAGATGTAGGTTGCGATAACCCCTTCGGGGGAAGTAGGTTGTGATAACCCCTTCGGGAGAATTAGGTTGCGATAACCCCTTCGGGAGAAGTTGATCGCGATAACCCCTTCCGGAGAAGTAGGAAACGAGTACCCCATCCTAAGAAGTAGGTAGCGAGAACCCCTTCGGGTGAAGTAGGTAGCAAGCACCCTTCGCGAGAAGTAGGTAGCAAGTACCCCTTCGGGAGAAGTAGGTAGCATGTACCCGTTCGGGAGAAGTAGGTCGCGATAACCCCTTCAGGAGAGGTAGGTAACGACTACCCCATCCTAAGAAGTAGATAGCGAGCACCCCTTCGGGAGAAGTAGGTTGCGAGAACCCCTTTGGGAAAAGTAGCTCACAAGGGGAGAAGTAGGTTGCGATAATCCCTTCGGGAGAAGTAGGTAGCAAGTACCTCTACGGGAGAAGTAGGTAGCAAATACCCCTTCGGGAGAAGTAGGTTGCGATAACCCCTTCGGGAGAAGTAGGTCACAAGGGCCCCTTCGAGAGAAGTAGGTCGCGATAACCCCTTCGGGAGAAGAAGGTAACGAGCACCCCATCGCTAGGTTGCGAGAACCCCTTCGGGAGAAGTAGGTAACGAGTACCCCATCCTAAGAATTAGGTAGCGAGTACCCCTTCGGGAGAAGTAGGGTGCGATAACCCCTTCGGGGGAAGTAGGTCGCAAGTATCCTTTCGGGATAAGTAGGTTGCGATAACCCCTTCGGGAGAAGAAGGTAACGAGTACCCCATCCTAAGAAGTAGGTAGCGAGTACCCCTTCGGGAGAAGTAGGTTGCGAGAACTGCTTCGGGAGAAGTAGGTAGCAAGCACCCTTCGGGAGAAGTAGGTAGCAAGTACCCCTTCGAGAGAAGTAGGTTGCGATAACCCCTTCGGAAGAAGTAGGTCGCGATAACCACTTCGGGAGAAGAAGGTAACGAGCACCCCATCCTAAGAAGTAGGTAGCGAGAACCCCTTTGGGAAAAGTAGGTCGCGATAATCCCTTCGGGAGAAGTAGGTAACGAGTACCCCATCCTAAGAAGTAAGTAGCGAGTACCCCTTCGGGAGAAGTAGGTCACAAGGGTCCCTTCGGGAGAAGTAAGGTGCGATAACCCCTTCAGGAGAAGTAGGTCGCAAGTACCCTTTCGGGATAAGTAGGTTGCGATAACCCCTCGGGAGAAGAAGGTAACGGGTACCCCATCCTAAGAAGTAGATAGCGAGTACCCCTTCGGAAGAAATAGGTTGAGAGTACCCCTTTCGGGGAAGTAGATAACGAGGGCCCCTTCGGGAGAAATAGTTAACGAGTACCCCTTCGGGAGAAGTAGGTCACAAGGGCCCCTGCGAGAGAAGTAGGTTGCGATAACCCCTTCGGGAGAAGTAGGTCACAAGGGCCCCTTCGGGAGAAGTAGGTTGCGATAACCACTTCGGGAGAAGTAGGTTAAGATAACCCCTTCGGGAGAAGTAGGTCGCGATAACCCCTTCGGGAGAAGTAGGTAACGAGTACCCCATCCTAAGAAGTACGTAACAAGTACCCCTTCGGGAGAAGTAGGTTGCGAGAACCCCTTTGGGAAAAGTAGCTCACAAGGGTCCCTTCGGGAGAATAAGGTTGCGATAACCCCTTCGGGAGAAGTAGGTCGCAAGTACCCCTTTGGAATAAGTAGGTTGCGATAACCCCTTCGGGAGAAGAAGGTAACGAGTACCCCATCCTAAGAAGTAGGTAGCGAGTACCCCTTCGGGAGAAGTAGGTTGCGAGAATCCCTTCGGGAAAAGTAGGTCACAAGGGTCCCTTCGGGAGAAATAGGGTGCGATAACCCCTTCGGAAGAAGAAGGTCGCAAGTACCCTTTCGGGATAAGTAGGTTGTGATAACCCCTTCGGGAAAAGAAGGTAACGAGTACCCCATCCTAAGAAGTAGGTAGCGAGTACCCTTCGGAAGAAATAGGTTGGGAGAACCCCTTCCGGAGAAGTAGATAACGAGGTCCCCTTCGGGAGAAGTAGGTCACAAGGGCCCGTTCGAGAGAAGTAGTTTGCGATAACCCTTTCGGGAAGAGTAGGTCACAAGGGTCCCTACGGGAGAAGTAGGTTGCGAGAACCCCTTCGGGAGAAGTAGGTAGCAAGTACCCCTTTGGGAGAAGTAGGTAGCAAGTACCCCTTCGGGAGAAGTGGGTAGCATGTACCCCTTCGGGAGAAGTAGGTTGCGATAATCCCTTCGGGAGAAGTAGGTCACAAGGGCCCCTTCGAGAGAAGCAGGTTGCGAGAACCCCTTCGGGAGAAGTAGGTTGCTATAACCCCTTCGGAAGATATAGGTCACTAGGGCCCCTTCGGGAGAAGTAGGGTGCGATAACCCCTTCGGGAGAAGAAGGTAACGAGTACCCCATCCTAAGAAGTAGGTAGCGAGTACCTCTTCGGAAGAAGTAGGTTGCGAGAACCCCTTCGGGAGAAGTAGGTACAAAGCACCCTTTCGGGATAAGTAGGTTGCCATAACCCCTTCGGGAGAAGAAGGTAACGAGTACCCCATCCTAAGAAGTAGGTAGCGAGTACCCCTTCGGGAGAAGTAGGTTGCGAGAACCCCTTCGGGAGAAGTAAGTAGCAAGCACACTTCGGGAGAAGTAGGTTGCGATAACCCCTTCGGGAGAAGTAGGTTGCGATAACCCCTTCGGGAGAAGTAGGTCGCGATAACCCCTTCGGGAGATGTAGGTCGCGATAACCCCTTCGGGAGAAGAAGGTAACGAGCACCCCATCCTAAGAAGTAGGTAGCGAGTACCCCTTCGGGAGGAGTAGGTCACAAGGGTCCCTTCGGGAGAAGTAGGGTGCGATAACCCCTTCGGGAGAAGTAGGTCGCAAATACCCTTTCGGGATAAGTAGGTTGCGATAACCCCTACGGGAGAAGAAGGTAACGGGTACCCCATCCTAAGAAGTAGGTAGCGAGTACCCCTTCGGAAGAAATAGGTTGAGAGTACCCCTTCCGGAGAAGTAGATAACGAGGACCCCTTCGGGAGAAATAGTTAACGAGTACCCCTTCGGGAGAAGTAGGTTACAAGGGCCCCTGCGAGAGAAGTAGGTTGCGATAACCCCTTCGGGAGAAGTAGGTCACAAGGGCCCTTTCGAGAGAAGTAGGTTGCGATAACCCCTTCGGGAGAAGTAGGTTACGATAACCCCTTCGGGAGAAGTAGGTAACGATTACATCATCCTAAGAAGTAGGTAGCGAGTACCCCTTCGGGAGAAGTAGGTTGCGAGAACCCCTTCGGGAGAAGTAGGTTGCGATAACCCCTTCGGGAGAAGTAGGTCACAAGGGCCCCTGCGAGAGAAGTAGGTTGCGATAACCCCTTCGGGAGAAGTAGGTCACAAGGGCCCCTTCGAGAGAAGTAGGTTGCGATAACCCCTTCGGGAGAAGTAGGTTACGATAACCCCTTCGGGAGAAGTAGGTAACGATTACCTCATCCTAAGAAGTAGGTAGCGAGTACCCCTTCGGGAGAAGTAGGTTGCGAGAACCCCTTCGGGAGAAGTAGGGTGCGATAACCCCTTCGGGAGAAGAAGGTAACGAGTACCCCATCCTAAGAAGTAGGTAGCGAGTACCTCTTCGGAAGAAGTAGGTTGCGAGAACCCCTTCGGGAGAAGTAGGTAGCAAGCACCCTTTCGGGATAAGTAGGTTGCCATAACCCCTTCGGGAGAAGAAGGTAACGAGTACCCCATCCTAAGAAGTAGGTAGCGAGTACCCCTTCGGGAGAAGTAGGTTGCGAGAACCCCTTCGGGAGAAGTAGGTAGCAAGCACACTTCGGGAGAAGTAGGTTGCGATAACCCCTTCGGGAGAAGTAGGTTGCGATAACCCCTTCGGGAGAAGTAGGTCGCGATAACCCCTTCGGGAGGTGTAGGTCGCGATAACCCCTTCGGGAGAAGAAGGTAACGAGCACCCCATCCTAAGAAGTAGGTAGCGAGTACCCCTTCGGGAGGAGTAGCTCACAAGGGTCCCTTCGGGAGAAGTAGGGTGCGATAACCCCTTCGGGAGAAGTAGGTCGCAAATACCCTTTCGGGATAAGTAGGTTGCGATAACCCCTACGGGAGAAGAAGGTAACGGGTACCCCATCCTAAGAAGTAGGTAGCGAGTACCCTTCGGAAGAAATAGGTTGGGAGAACCCCTTCCGGAGAAGTAGATAACGAGGTCCCCTTCGGGAGAAGTAGGTCACAAGGGCCCGTTCGAGAGAAGTAGTTTGCGATAACCCTTTCGGGAAGAGTAGGTCACAAGGGTCCCTACGGGAGAAGTAGGTTGCGAGAACCCCTTCGGGAGAAGTAGGTAGCAAGTACCCCTTTGGGAGAAGTAGGTAGCAAGTACCCCTTCGGGAGAAGTAGGTAGCAAGCACCCTTTCGGGATAAGTAGGTTGCCATAACCCCTTCGGGAGAAGAAGGTAACGAGTACCCCATCCTAAGAAGTAGGTAGCGAGTACCCCTTCGGGAGAAGTAAGTCGCAAGTACCCTTTCGGGATAAGTAGGTTGCGATAACCCCTTCGGGAGAAGAAGGTAACGAGTACCCCATCCTAAGAAGTAGGTAGCGAGTACCTCTTCGGCAGAAGTAGGTTGCGAGAACCCCTTCGGGAGAAGAAGGTAGCAAGCACCCTTTCGGGATAAGTAGGTTGCCATAACCCCTTCGGGAGAAGAAGGTAACGAGTACCCCATCCTAAGAAGTAGGTAGCGAGTACCCCTTCGGGAGAAGTAGGTTGCGAGAACCCCTTCGGGAGAAGTAGGTAGCAAGCACACTTCGGGAGAAGTAGGTTGCGATAACCCCTTCGGGAGAAGTAGGTTGCGATAACCCCTTCGGGAGAAGTATTTCGCGATAACCCCTTCGGGAGATGTAGGTCGCGATAACCCCTTCGGGAGAAGAAAGTAACGAGCACCCCATCCTAAGAAGTAGGTAGCGAGTACCCCTTCGGGAGGAGTAGGTCACAAGGGTCCCTTCGGGAGAAGTAGGGTGCGATAACCCCTTCGGGAGAAGTAGGTCGCAAATACCCTTTCGGGATAAGTAGGTTGCGATAACCCCTACAGGAGAAGAAGGTAACGGGTACCCCATCCTAAGAAGTAGGTAGCGAGTACCCCTTCGGAAGAAATAGGTTGAGAGTACCCCTTCCGGAGAAGTAGATAACGAGGACCCCTTCGGGAGAAATAGTTAACGAGTACCCCTTCGGGAGAAGTAGGTCACAAGGGCCCCTGCGAGAGAAGTAGGTTGCGATAACCCCTTCGGGAGAAGTAGGTCACAAGGGCCCCTTCGAGAGAAGTAGGTTGCGATAACCCCTTCGGGAGAAGTAGGTTACGATAACCCCTTCGGGAGAAGTAGGTAACGATTACCTCATCCTAAGAAGTAGGTAGCGAGTACCCCTTCGGGAGAAGTAGTTTGCGAGAACCCCTTCGGGAGAAGTAGGTTGCGATAACCCCTTCGGGAGAAGTAGGTCACAAGGGCCCCTGCGAGAGAAGTAGGTTGCGATAACCCCTTCGGGAGAAGTAGGTCACAAGGGCCCCTTCGAGAGAAGTAGGTAGCGATATTCCCTTCGGGAGAAGTAGGTTACGATAACCCCTTCGGGAGAAGTAGGTAACGAGTACCCCATCCTAAGAAATAGGTAGCGAGTACCCCTTCGGGATAAGTTGATCGCGATAACCCCTTCGGGAGAAGTAGGTAACGAGTACCCCATCCTAAGAAGTAGGTAGCGAGAACCCCTTCGCGAGAAGTAGGTAGCAAGCACCCTTCGCGAGAAGTAGGTTGCGATAACCCCTTCGGGAGAAGTAGGTTACGATAACCCCTTCGGGCGAAGTAGGTAACGAGTACCCCATCCTAAGAAGTAGGTAGCGAGAACCCCTTTGGGAAAAGTAGGTCGCGATAATCCCTTCGGGAGATGTAGGTAACGAGTACCCGATCCTAAGAAGTAGGTAGCGAGTACCCCTTCGGGAGGAGTAGGTCACAAGGGCCCCTGCGAGAGAAGTAGGTTGCGATAACCCCTTCGGGAGAAGTAGGTCACAAGGGCGCCTTCGAGAGAAGTAGGTTGCGATAACCCCTTCGGGAGAAGTAGGTTACGATAACCCCTTCGGGAGAAGTAGGTAACGAGTACCCCATCCTAAGAAGTAGGTAGCGAGAACCCCTTTGGGAAAAGTAGGTCGCGATAATCCCTTCGGGAGAAGTAGGTAACGAGTACCCGATCCTAAGAAGTAGGTAGCGAGTACCCCTTCGGGAGGAGTTGGTCACAAGGGTCCCTTCGGGATAAGTAGGGTGCGATAACCCCTTCGGGAGAAGTAGGTCGCAAATACCCTTTCGGGATAAGTAGGTTGCGATAACCCCTGCGGGAGAAGAAGGTAACGGGTACCCCATCCTAAAAAGTAGGTAGCGAGTACCCCTTCGCAAGAAATAGGTTGAGAGTACCCCTTCCGGAGAAGTAGATAACGAGGACCCCTTCGGGAGAAATAGTTAACGAGTACCCCTTCGGGAGAAGTAGGTCACAAGGGCCCCTGCGAGAGAAGTAGGTTGCGATAACCCCTTCGGGAGAAGTAGGTCACAAGGGCCCCTTCGAGAGAAGTAGGTTGCGATAACCCCTTCGGGAGAAGTAGGTTACGATAACCCCTTCGGGAGAAGTAGGTAACGAGTACCCCATCCTAAGAAGTAGGTAGCGAGTACCCCTTCGGGAGAAGTAGGTTGCGAGAACCCCTTTGGGAAAAGTAGCTCACAAGGGTCCCTTCGGGAGAAGTAGGTCACAAGGGCCCCTTCGAGAGAAGTAGGTTGCGATAACCCCTTCGAGAAGTAGGTAGCAAGCACCTTTCGCGAGAAGTAGGTAGCAAGTACCCCTTCGGGAGAAGTAGGTAGCATGTACCCCTTCGGGAGAAGTAGGTTGCCATAACTCCTTCGGGTTAAGTAGGTCACAAGGGCCCCTGCGAGAGAAGTAGGTTGCGATAACCCCTTCGGGAGAAGTAGGTCACAAGGGCCCCTTCGAGAGAAGTAGGTTGCGATAACCCCTTCGGGAGAAGTAGGTAGCAAGTACCCCTTCGGGAGAAGTAGGTAGCATTTACCCCTTCGGGAGAAGTAGGTTGCCATAACCCCTTCGAGTTAAGTAGGTCACAAGGGCCTCTGCGAGAGAAGTAGGGTGCGATAACCCCTTCGGGGGAAGTAGGTCGCAAGTACCCTTTCGGGATAAGTAGGTTGCGATAACCCCTTCGGGAGAAGTAGGTAGCAAGCACCTTTCGCGAGAAGTAGGTAGCAAGTACCCCTTCGGGAGAAGTAGGTAGCATGTACCCCTTCGGGAGAAGTAGGTTGCCATAACCCCTTCGGGTTAAGTAGGTCACAAGGGTCCCTGCGAGAGAAGTAGGTTGCGATAACCCCTTCGGGAGAAGTAGGTCACAAGGGCCCTTTCGAGAGAAGTAGGTTGCGATAACCCCTTCGAAAGAAGTAGGTTGCGATAACCCCTTCGGGAGAAGTAGGTCGCGATAATCCCTTCGGGAGAAGTAGGTAACGAGTACCCCATCCTA
Source organism: Metopia argyrocephala (assembly GCA_963576795.1). Classification (NCBI taxonomy): domain Eukaryota; kingdom Metazoa; phylum Arthropoda; class Insecta; order Diptera; family Sarcophagidae; genus Metopia; species Metopia argyrocephala. Next base: position 88,643,837 of record OY756210.1, read on the forward strand.
AGAAGTAGGTAGCGAGTACCCCTTCGGGAGAAGTAGGTTGCGAGAACCCCTTTGGGAAAAGTAGCTCACAAGGGTCCCTTCGGGAGAAGTAGGTTGCGATAACCCCTTCGGGTGAAGTAGGTCGCAAGTACCCCTTCGGGATAAGTAGGTTGCGATAACCCCTTCGGGAGAAGAAGGTAACGAGTACCCCATCCTAAGAAGTAGGTAGCGAGTACCCCTTCGGGAGACGTAAGTTGCGAGAACCCCTTCGCAAGAAGTAGGTATCGAATACCCCTTCGGGAGAAGTAGGTTATGATCACCCCTTCGTAAGGTGTTACCAGGGGCACAGACAAGTCCAAGTTTCTCACGAGTCGCCTCGTATATACTTGGCGAAGGCTGCTGTCTGTACCAACTCTGGCTGCGCTTTTCCAAAAATGCTAAGTTTTATATGTAAATTTGATCATTAACTGAATGAGAATTATCGCAGTAAAAGTTAATCTATATTATAAGGACTAAAAATAATAATTCATGCTGTACCGTATATGGTTGACACAACTATGCCCATACAATAAAGTACCCAATTTAAAGTACAAATCACAAAGATTTCTAAGGTATCTCACTCAAACAAATTTTGAAAATTTTAGCCCACCGTGTGAGTTACGCCAAAAACTTGTAAGTGGCGGGGTAGAGCGTACTTAATGGACTACAGACTTTGATACTCAATTTATTCAGAAATTGTCTTTGGTCCATACAATCCATTTAAAAGAAAATTTCTAAGGTGGCTCACTCAATCACATTTTGAGAATTTTAGCCCACTGTGTGAGTTGTGCCGAAAATTCAAAAGTGGTGGCTATAGCGGACCTAATGGACTTCAACCTGTCATATTGAGGTTATTCAGAAATAGTTTTTGGTCTATACAATTTAGCCCACTGTGTGAGTTGTATATTAATTTGAAAAGTGGTGGGTTTTAGTGGCCCTTCGGCAGAAGTAGGTCGCAAGTACCCCATCCTAAGAAATAGTTAACGAGTACCCCTTCGGGAGAAGTAGCTCACAAGGGTCCCTTCGGGAGAAGTAGATAACGAGGTCCCCTTCGGGAGAAGTAGGTCACAAGGGCCCGTTCTAGAGAAGAAGTTTGCGACAACCCTTTCGGGAAGAGTATGTCACAAGGGTCCCTACAAGAGAAGTAGTTTGCGAGAACCCCTTCGGGAGAAGTAGGTAGCAAGTACCCCTTCGGGAAAAGTGGGTAGCATGTAACCCTTCGGGAGAAGTAGGTTGCGATAATCCCTTCGGGAGAAGAAGGTAACGAGCACCCCATCCTAAGAAGTAGGTAGCGAGAACACCTTTGGGAAAAGTAGGTCGCGATAATCCCTTCGAGAGAAGTAGGTAACGAGCACCCCATCCTAAGAAGTAGGTAGCGAGAACACCTTCGGGAGAAGTAGGGTGCGATAACCCCTTCGGGAGAAGTAGGTCGCAAGTACCCTTTCGGGATAAGTAGGTTGCGATAACCCCTTCGGGAGAAGAAGGTAGCAAGCACACTTCGGGAGAAGTAGGTAGCAAGTACCCCTTCGAGAGAAGTAGGTTGCGATAATCCCTTCGGGAGAAGTAGGTCACAAGGGCCCCTTCGAGAAAAGTAGGTTGCGATAACCCCTTCGGGAGAAGTAGGTCACAAGGGCCCCTTCGAGAGAAGTAGGTTGCGATAACCCCTTAGGGAGAAGTAGGTTGCGATAACCCCTTCGGGAGAAGTAGGTTACGATAACCCCTTCGGGAGAAGTAGGTAGCAAGTACCCCTTCAGAAGAAGTGGGTAGCATGTACCCCTTCGAGAGAAGTAGGTTGCGATAATCCCTTCGGGAGAAGTAGGTCACAAGGGCCCCTTCGAGAAAAGTAGGTTGCGATAACCCCTTCGGGAGAAGTAGGTTACAAGGGCCCCTTCGAGAGAAGTAGGTTGCGATAACCCCTTAGGGAGAAGTAGGTTGCGATAACCCCTTCGGGAGAAGTAGGTCGCGATAATCCCTTCGGGAGAAGTAGGTAACGAGTACCCCATCCTAAGAAGTAGGTAGCGAGTACCCCTTCGGGAGAAGTAGGTTGCGAGAACCCCTTTGGGAAAAGTAGCTCACAAGGGTCCCTTCGGGAGAAGTAGGTTGCCATAACCCCTTCGGGTGAAGTAGGTCGCAAGTACCCCTTCGGGATAAGTAGGTTTCGATAACCCCTTCGGGAGAAGAAGGAAACGAGTACCCCATCCTAAGAAGTAGGTAGCGAGTACCCCTTCGGAAGAAGTAGGTTGCGAGAACCCCTTCGGGAGAAGTAGGTAGCAAGCACCCTTTCGGGATAAGTAGGTTGCCATAACCCCTTCGGGAGAAGAAGGTAACGAGTACCCCATCCTAAGAAGTAGGTAGCGAGTACCCCTTCGGGAGAAGTAGGTTGCGAGAACCCCTTCGGGAGAAGTAGGTAGCAAGCACACTTCGGGAGAAGTAGATTGCGATAACCCCTTCGGGAGAAGTAGGTTGCGATAACCCCTTCGGGAGAAGTAGGTCGCGATAACCCCTTCGGGAGAAGTAGGTCGCGATAACCCCTTCGGGAGAAGAAGGTAACGAGCACCCCATCCTAAGAAGTAGGTAGCGAGTACCCCTTCGGGAGGAGTAGGTCACAAGGTTCCCTTCGGGAGAAGTAGAGTGCTATAACCCCTTCGGGAGAAGTAGGTCGCAAATACCCTTTCGGGATAAGTAGGTTGCGATAACCCCTACGGGAGAAGAAGGTAACGGGTACCCCATCCTAAGAAGTAGGTAGCGAGTACCCCTTCGGAAGAAATAGGTTGAGAGTACCCCTTCCGGAGAAGTAGATAACGAGGACCCCTTCGGGAGAAATAGTTAACGAGTACCCCTTCGGGAGAAGTAGGTCACAAATGCCCCTGCGAGAGAAGTAGGTTGCGATAACCCCTTCGGGAGAAGTAGGTCACAAGGGCCCCTTCGAGAGAAGTAGGTTGCGATAACCCCTTCGGGAGAAGTAGGTTACGATAACCCCTTCGGGAGAAGTAGGTAACGAGTACCCCATCCTAAGAAGTAGGTAGCGAGTACCCCTTCGGGAGAAGTAGGTTGCGAGAACCCCTTCGGGAGAAGTAGGTTGCGATAACCCCTTCGGGAGAAGTAGGTCACAAGGGCTCCTGCGAGAGAAGTAGGTTGCGATAACCCCTTCGGGAGAAGTAGGTCACAAGGGCCCCTTCGAGAGAAGTAGGTTGCGATATTCCCTTCGGGAGGAGTAGGTTACGATAACCCCTTCGGGAGAAGTAGGTAACGAGTACCCCATCCTAAGAAATAGGTAGCGAGTACCTCTTCGGGATAAGTTGATCGCGATAACCCCTTCGGGAGAAGTAGGTAACGAGTACCCCATCCTAAGAAGTAGGTAGCGAGAACCCCTTCGGGAGAAGTAGGTAGCAAGCACCCTTCGCGAGAAGTAGGTTGCGATAACCCCTTCGGGAGAAGTAGGTTACGATAACCCCTTCGGGAGAAGTAGGTAACAAGTACCCCATCCTAAGAAGTAGGTAGCGAGAAAGCCTTTGGGAAAAGTAGGTCGCGATAATCCCTTCGGGAGAAGTAGGTAACGAGTACCCGATCCTAAGAAGTAGGTAGCGAGTACCCCTTCGGGAGGAGTAGGTCACAAGGGCCCCTGGGAGAGAAGTAGGTTGCGATAACCCCTTCGGGAGAAGTAGGTCACAAGGGCCCCTTCGAGAGAAGTAGGTTGCGATAACCCCTTCGGGAGAAGTAGGTTACGATAACCCCTTCGGGAGAAGTAGGTAACGAGTACCCCATCCTAAGAAGTAGGTAGCGAGAACCCCTTTGGGAAAAGTAGGTCGCGATAATCCCTTCGGGAGAAGTAGGTAACGAGTACCCGATCCTAAGAAGTAGGTAGCGAGTACCCCTTCGGGAGGAGTTGGTCACAAGGGTCCCTTCGGGATAAGTAGGGTGCGATAACCCCTTCGGGAGAAGTAGGTCGCAAATACCCTTTCGGGATAAGTAGGTTGCGATAACCCCTGCGGGAGAAGAAGGTAACGGGTACCCCATCCTAAGAAGTAGGTAGCGAGTACCCCTTCGGAAGAAATAGGTTGAGAGTACCCCTTCCGGAGAAGTAGATAACGAGGACCCCTTCGGGAGAAATAGTTAACGAGTACCCCTTCGGGAGAAGTAGGTCACAAGGGCCCCTGCGAGAGAAGTAGGTTGCGATAACCCCTTCGGGAGAAGTAGGTCACAAGGGCCCCTTCGAGAGAAGTAGGTTGCGATAACCCCTTCGGGAGAAGTAGGTTACGATAACCCCTTCGGGAGAAGTAGGTAACGAGTACCCCATCCTAAGAAGTACGTAGCGAGTACCCCTTCGGGAGAAGTAGGTTGCGAGAACCCCTTTGGAAAAGTAGCTCACAAGGGTCCCTTCGGGAGAATTAGGTCACAAGGGCCCCTTCGAGAGAAGTAGGTTGCGATAACCCCTTCGAGAAGTAGGTAGCAAGCACCTTTCGCGAGAAGTAGGTAGCAAGTACCTCTTCGGGAGAAGTAGGTAGCATGTACCCCTTCGGAAGAAGTAGGTTGCCATAACCCCTTCGGGTTAAGTAGGTCACATGGGCCCCTGCGAGAGAAGTAGGTTGCGATAACCCCTTCGGGAGAAGTAGGTCACAAGGGCCCCTTCGAGAGAAGTAGGTTGCGATAACCCCTTCGGGAGAAGTAGGTAGCAAGTACCCCTTCGGGAGAAGTAGGTAGCAAGTACCCCTTCGGGAGAAGTAGGTAGCATTTACCTCTTCGGGAGAAGTAGGTTGCCATAACCCCTTCGGGTTAAGTAGGTCACAAGGGCCCCTGCGTGAGAAGTAGG